>OX422144.1:57270537-57967102 GCA_949129095.1 Volucella bombylans
AGCAACATCAAGTGCAACAACAGCATCAATCCTATGCCAATAGTTTGCTGGGGCAAATGGGAATGTCAGGTCTTCATCCACCAGGGCAATTTGGTCATGAGCGGCTGGAGGATAGCATGAATCGCATGAGCAAGGAATTCACGCCAAGTTCACCGATGAGCCTGCCTTCACATTTTAATCCACCCGATGGACCACCACATCCGCCATCTCCACTGCCCTTTCCTGGCATGTCATCGGCGTTGACATTAACTCCGCCGCACAGTAAGTTGCATTTTTAGTTTGTATACGAGTATTGCTTTATATTTCATGATTTTAAATATTTTCTAAATAACGTTATCTATAGAGACTTGCCCATATGAAACAGTTGCATCTTAATACTTTATACGAGCAATACTTTTCGAGATAAGGAGTTTTGACCTAGATCCAGCTCAAACTTTTCCTCATTTCTAAAAGAACCGATATGATTGTACGTCTTGTTAAGTAACATACCCGGTAGCGGTCGGCTCCTTCAAACCGTCAATCGTAACACCTGTCTCGCTATGAAAGCTGATTGGTCCACCCTCAAGCCCACTTTCGGACGTACTCTGAAATATCGTGATTCTAAGCCGAACAACTCATTGTAACATTCATAATAGTTAAAACCAGCGTTCACAGATACATCTTTTTCTTTCCTCCCTAATTTTCCTTCGCCCGTGCTTTGTGCAAAGAGTTTAATGGTACCTGAGCGCGCTCTAATTAAAAAAAAAATCTTTTGATGGATAGGGTATCCAGGAATTTTTTGCAGCCCTGAAAGCTGAATTTTTTGCGCCATTTTAAACCCATGTGTGTACATACATATAGTATGTAGTTACAATCAATGCAGTTTGGAAAGGAAATCGTATATTTCGAGTTTTTGAATGCTAATTTTTCCATTCGACTTCTGATACCTATGGTTATTTTAAACGGCTATGCTATTAGAAGCCCTTCGTTGAAATTCGTCTTTTCACCCAAATATCGGGCTTTCGCAGATTCTAGCCTTGCCAAAGCGTGGTACATCAGAAACTGTGTTGCAATATTTTTAATGATTGTTGCAATTTTTAATTTTTTTATTATTCGGTAGCCGGTCTGCTGACAGGAATCAAACTTAAAAAAAAAAAAAAAACAACGAGGAGATCGAGAACCATACAGGTAGGGGGTGGTTATTTGGGCAGTGGCGGGCTGCAACGCCAACAACGTTGGCTGCCACTTTCGGCTGCTCAGCTAGCGGTGGATTCATGGTTTAAAAAAAAGGAAAAAATATACGGAAGTAGCAAATCTTAAAATAAGAATACACAAAATGTGTCCGTAGGCGCCACACAATCTTTTTGGAAAGGAATTGCGAAACCTTAAAAAAAAGATTAAAAGGAAAAAAAAAATAAAAGTTAAAAGTCACGTTATAATCAGCGATTTATTGATCGGAATCCCTAATGGCACAATCGGTTGAGCGGTATCAAAAATTTACTTATCAAGGTTAATTTGATGGCAGTTAAAACTACCGGAATGAAAACCGCTTCAGAGTGGGCCGCTATCTTTGGTCTTCTCGAATCGTAATACAAATTTTTTTCTAGCGGGTCGCGTGTCCCGTTTGTCTTTCGGTTTTTTTTTTTGTTTTTTTTTCTCTACGCTATCGAAAACCTACCGTGATCTCACGACACAGTCTCACAACACAATACTTAGCTGTTTTTTGGTATCCTTCTTCCCTCGTCTTCCTGACTCTCTTTATCATCCCCTGATCCCGTCCTGTTTTCCCTTTATCTTCTATTTCTCGACGTCTTTTTTTTTGTCATTTTGACTTAAATTTTATTTTTGATAAACCTCTATCGATCTTTGTAGTCAACCAAGAAGTGGTTGCCCTGATTCAACTTATGTCCACTCAGACCATTGGTCACCAACTCACACATTCGTGCATTACATCTACTTGGTTAGTGGGCACAATGTCTGGTATATGTGTACAGCGCTCCGCTAACTAGCTGGAGCGTGTAACCATGGCTTGGAGCACCAGGTCCTTCATACCCTCAAGTGTGCCACTTTGACTACCCAGATCCTCGGGGAAATTTCCGAATTCTGGGAATTTCCTTTGGCCTGAGTGAACATTTCCCCTGAATTGTCTTGTTTTCAAATAACCCCTTCTTTCTCCGAATTTAATCCCTGAAGTAAGTCGAAGTGACAAAGAAAGTTCATTTTCTATTCATTTGAGATTACGAAAGCGGAACCAAATCAGGATCTAGGGATCTTAGGTTAAAACTTTTGAAAAGTAACGAAGGAAGAAGGAAGCTTTTCTTCCTTCCGAATAGGACGGAGAGTTTTTTCTTCACTCATAGTGATTCGAGGTATAATTCACAGTATTTTTTTCTGTGCTTGGAACTCTACAACAAATCTACGTGTCAGTGTTATGTCTTCACACGCTGAATTCTTCTGTCTCCGAGTGAGAAGCGATTGCTAGTACCACTACACCCACGGTCAAAAGGTGAAAGGGTTAGTAGCTGGAAGGATGGAGCGGATGCCTTAGCTCTACTTAAGGCTAGAGACTACCCATTAGGGGAGACAAAGCAATATTTGGCGCAAAGGTCGGCTATTTCGTGTTGGACCCTTGCAAAACAACCAAAATCTATAGCGCTTTCCTTGCGCTCTTGTAGCAGCCCGTCAGCCTGCATTGTTCTTCCTAGAGTTTTTGACCGTTCGTCATACCTATTTAGGTTGTCCTTCCAAGATGCTGAAAAAGTGGCTGATCTATGGCTGCCCATCACGCTCTTAGAATTTTGGACGAACAACGGTTAAAAGGGGAAGGTTCGAAGGAGTGATTCGAAGGTTTCAAGGAAAAAGAGTCCAGCTTGTTGTGGTAAATTTTATCGCTACAATTGATTGATATAACTAATCAATAACTGCAAATTTTTTTAGAAGAAGTTGAACGAGGTCTTAACATAGAGCGGAAGTAGGAACCTTTTAAAAAAAAAGAACTCAAAGAAGAAACAATGCAAACTATCTTCTCTTTTCTTTTTTGATTCAACTAAAGAAAAATAGCTAGCTCACACAAGCTGTGTCTTACTTGCCTACTTGACAGTTTGGGATAAACTGCCTCACACGGTGCAGTCTACATTAGATGAAATCTATTTCATGATACATGAAAGGTGAGGTCCTATTGCATTGTTTCCTTTAGCTGGATTTGAAGACTTCATGGTTCTGAGCATTGGTGTAAATTGGTGTAAAGCATTCGCTTTACAGGCCCTGGTGCAGCTCGTATAGTATGCAACTCGTAAAACCTTCTCTTCCAAATTCGATTACATCGAACCGTACTAATAGATGCGAGACAGGCATCCAGTATTCTAAATATGCAAACGTTCAGAAAAATTTAGATTTCGAATATCCAACCAGAAACGGATCAGAGAAAGAAATTCAACGTTTGAAGCTTTAGCACGACTGAAATAAGTAGAGCCTACAGAGAGGGTCCATCATCACCTCCGTTGTGCACTCACCATACAAATGCCAACCAACAAAAGAACCTTTTGTACGATGCCGCGTATGTACGACGAAAAAATGCGAATGAAAATAAAAATCTGCAAGCGCTGCATCGTAAAACAAGAGCAGCGAGAGAAGAGTATCGGGTTAGGAGTTAGGGTTAGGCGTAAAAAAGGGCCTATGCAAGAATCCAGCTCAATGATATCGAAAAGTCCCGCGATGGGAACAATATCCGGCATTTTTTTTCGTAAAGCTGCGCAACTGGCAGTTCGCTTCAATCCCGAAACGCAGTGAGGCAGAGATAATCATCGAAGCACATGGAATTAAGCAGAATTTGTAGCACCTACTTAATGGACATCAGGTAGAGAGAGCGATAGCACAAGAAAGAAACACGCGTCAATGGAAAAGTCATCCCCCATCCAGTATAGAGGAGGTTGAATGAGCTGCCCGAAAGTCTACCAACGGAGCTTTTCAAATATAGAGGCGATAGTTTTATAGGGCGCATGTGTCAAATCATGAACCAGGTTTAGTGGATGGAATGGGTCTGGCTTCGGCCTGGCAGATCGGCAATCCATTAAATTCTCACATTAAAACAAATCCAGGAAATTACCAATGAGTTTCAAGTGTAGAGTCACCATCTCTTCATTGCCTTCAAAGTTGCATATGATAGCGTTCATACTCTAGACTTCTAGCAGAGATGTCAAGATTAGACATCGCTCTGGCCTGATCGTCTCTGTAAGAAATTTAGCCATGACGTCATCAGAGTTAATGTACGAGGTGTGTTCAAAAACTAAGGTGACTTTTGAAATTTCGCGGGCAACGTACATTCAATTGTCGATTTTTTTTTTGCTGCTTTGGTACACGTGTCTCGAACATATGTTTATAGTTTCAAGCATATAGCATACATAGTTTGTTTTTGGCAGATAGAAAGGTTAGACGTGTTTTGGTGTGCTCGGCGATTTTCAGTTTTTATAAAAAATGGAGCAAAGAATTTGCATCAAATTTTATGTAAAAAATGGAATCGAGTGCTCTAAGACACTTGAAATGTTGACAGTGGCATACGGTGTGTGTGCTCTAAGTAAAAAAAATGTTCACAAGTGGTACAAACTCTTCCAAGATGACCGAGAAGATACCAATGACGAATCTAGCTCTGAGCGCCCCAGCACATCAACAAAAGATGAAAACGTCGAAGCTGTGAAGAAAATTGTTTTGGAAAATAGTCGAATTACCATAAGAGAAGTTGCTGAGGATGTTGGCATATCGGTCGGCTCGTGTCATGTAATTTTTTCGGATGTTATGGGCATGAGACGTGAGTTAGAGAAGTTTTTTCCGTTATTTCTTAATTTTGATAAGAAGAACCGTCGCATGAGCATCGTTCATGAGCTCTTGAATCACGTTAATGATGATCCTGACTTGCTCAAAAGGGTCATAACTGGTGAAGGGTTTGGTCCCATGCGACTTTTTCTTGTTGAAGAGAACTATGAAAGGATGGAGATTTGCAACGATTGAGCAAATAAAAACGGCATCTCTGGAAGAGCTCGAGGCTATACCAAAAAGTGCTTATGAGAAGTGCTTCCAGGATTGGAAAAAGCGTTGGCACAAGTGTATTATATTTGAGGGGGATTACTTTGAAGGGGACAACATTAATATTAATAAATAAATATTTTTTTTTACAAAAATATAAAGTCACCTTCCTTTTTGAACACACCATCTTCATTTAGGTCGCCAATAGTCATGAGAAGTGGTTGGTAGGTGATTCACCTGTAAGACATTTCCCCTTTTAAGAATCTTGTCCCTTTTACCTATAGAGGTTAAGAGGAAACCTAGTGCGCCCATATAGCGTTGCTTTATATGCCTCTTGTTTGACCATACGATCCCATTTGTAAACATCATTGAATCTGTGATTTCGTGGAGGTGTTCATTCATATATTGTTTAGAGGTTGCTGAATGATAAATATTCCGATCCAGGCAAGACCCAGTGATTATTGTATTGTTTCAAAAGTGATCACAGCGTAAAACAGTGGAATATCGTTTGGCTGTAGGTCGGTATGTAGAAACGCATAGGTGTATGTTCCTTTATTGATACTGTATTTTGAGATGTGTATTGCATTGAATTCCTATTTCAATAAATATTCCGGTTATGATCCACTAGAACTAGAACCATCTGTAAAATTTACATATATTCCGATTTATCTGAGAATAGTAGCTTGATGCTCATTTGCATTAGTTGAACAATTCGTTTCTTTTCGAAAAAAGATTGATCGTGTCTTTTGAGAGAATAAGCCAAAAGTCCCATTCAGATGTGTGATATAAATGGGGATAGATCACGGCTTTGTGGCTAACCCTTGTTGATCCCTAATATTACTGGATTAATCAATTTTTTACATTACGGTACCAGTACTTCAATATTTTCTTTAATGTCTGGCGAAGGCATTAATTGGTGAGCAATGATTACAAATTGGATTAGTGCTACTACAGACATTACTTGCTCTCTAGATACTAGGCGGTATGTATCAATGGTGTCAAAAACTTTGCAATTTTTCGCCAGTTGGTTAACAGTTCGAAAGGGATTCTTAAACGAAGTCCCCTCAGAAAAGTTGTATTCAATTTGCCTTGGTTACATCTGGATTCAGAGCTAAGTGCAAATTCTTCTAATAAACATTTTTAAAGCTGTTTAAGACCCACTAAAAGAAATCAGAAAATACAGAATCGAACCAATGACACCTCACACGAGTTCACTGGGTGTACCACAAACTCAAATCAAATCATCTGCATCGCAAATCGATTGAAAAAATATAAACTTTCCACCGAATGGCACGATACGAGTAGATCTGTGTATGTGGGGACGAAGAAAACTCGCCAAAGTGGTGTCACTAATTACCTATAATTCGATTTTCCTTTAGTTCCTGTAACCATCATCCATTCACCTCTTCTCAGTCCACCGCATCCATTCGCAACATCATATGCATCTAGTGGAAATGGATTGTACAAAAATTCATGGCGGAAAAATAATATTTTCATAATGTTGCATGTGTACCGCCACTGCCACCACCCCTGGTTCCATCCATGGAACCACAACCCACCACCTATGACTTTTGTTTGATCCTTGACTTCTTCAGAATGTGGAGAAAAAAAAATTGCAAATCCTACACCAACTACGAGTAGATCTGCACTTCGTATCCACCTACCTACACTCTCCATCTCGTGTGTACGCGAAAGGACTTATTAAATTTGTTCGAGACATAGTCAGAGTCCTGAATCCAGGATGCTGGGGGAAGCTATGACGAGCGCTTCAAACGTATGAGGTCACATGCCAATCGTGAAGATAATTTCCTTGATGGGGTAGTAAGACTGTGAAAGGACGAAAAAACAAATACGACTAGGATGACGAGTGCAAGTGGTAGTACGAGCTGAAGCAGAGGCAAGAGTAAAAGTGGATGTAAAAATATGAGTGCGAGTCGTTGTGATTTTTTTCCATTTCTGTCAGAAACGTGCTGCATACGGTTATGATGATGTGAGGATGTTAGATGATATGGAAGGATGTGGGAGACTTGGTATTTGTATGAAAGATGTGTACTGCGTATATTGGCAGGATTCAGTACTTACACTGTTGCATCTTCGTTGACATGCAGAACGGCAGGAGGTTGTTTTTACATGCCACTATCCGTAATTCTGTACTGATGATTGAGGAGCGCAAACAAACCTCAATAGTGACATTTACTTTTTCTACTTCCTTGGCTCTGATTGATGTATGTATGATGGAGCAGATAGAGTGGGAGTAGTGAGTACCCACACTCATAGTTGTGCTTGTTTAAAGGATACATGCCGGAATACTAGAAATAATATTTTTCTTTTTGCCTCTGATCCTTCGAATTCAAGCGAAACAATGGAATTATCGACGAGTGAGCTGAGAGGACGAAACGAAAAAAAAAAATAAAAAATAAAAAATAAAACTTATTGGAACTCCACACTTTGTCGACTTCCGTGTGTCTTCCGTTCGCTGAAACTCTCTCCAAAACTACCTTATGCCGCTGGAACTAAGATCCAAACGATGTCGTTCTTTCGCGTTCTTATTCGTTTTGGACTTTGTCGCATTTTAACGAAGTTTATTCCCTGCTAACGGATTTTTTTTTTGTTCCTGTTGCCTCTGACTCTTTTTCTATTTCTTCAAAATAAACATGCACCCCACCTATAGTCCTATGCCGGATGAATCCACAGAATGTGAATGTATGCATACGGGTACGAAAAAAGTAAAATAAAATTACAGGTTATGTTTGCGAATGTGCGGTTCTTCTACTCGGTGGTTCTTTTCAGGGTCCTGCCTCATCCTAGTCCCCTACCCAGGCTGTGTCTTGAAGAAGGCTTTAGAACATCTCCTCGTAAGTTTACCTTTGGGTGTGTTTTTTTTCCTCTCTATACTAGACTTCCGTGATTTCTTACTTTTCACTCAGTCGTCATAAATTGCAGTTTATTGGAGGCACGATGCTTGGGTGTGGGCATGGGTTAGTTTGAGGTACGTACGCGATCACGTGCATATATGTTTGTTTGTCACCCATTAGTGGAGAAGGGAGCTGCAAAAACTTTTCTTAATGACTCCAATGTCTCTTTTGGGAGGGAAATTGTTTTTCTTTACTCGTTTTCATCCTTCTTACCCTTAAATTTTTTGTGGCATATGGAGTAGTCACAGGCACTATGGATACCAACAAGTTAAAAATGCATTTCGTACAGTCGCATTGATAGTGGTGGTGGTGGAACCTATCCGTAGAAAGGATTTTTTAATCGCACGCGTATGGAATGAGAAGTTTCAATTTTTTTGCCAGGGGGTTGGTTTTGACTTTTTTTTGTTTATTTTTTTTTTGTTGACATATTTTTCCTGGAGTTATTTCCACAAGGATCCCAGAAGGGAGTAGTCAGGGTTGGGTGAGGTGTATCGTTGACTGTTTTGCTTATGTGCTAGTTAAAGTGAAGGAAAAATAGATTTTCGTTTTTTTTTTTGCAGATTTATTTGCAGAGATTTGTTGGAGGCTCAGTAAGTTATTTCGGGAGTGGTAGTAGGTTGGACATTTATCATGACATAACACCTGCTTTGGAGTTACTAATTGTTTTCCTTTCCTGTCTAAGATTAATGATGTACGAACAGTGTCTGACACTTAGTATGAGACTAGGATTGTTGTGGTTAATGGTGTCACAGGTGTTACTTAATCCTAAATCGTAGTTAATAAAATTCGGCTAATAAATAATAATAGTTGGCCACTGTTTGCTTTTACGTGACAAAAGGTAGTTTTGCTCCTTGCACTCATAGACGTACTTTGGCTACATCATGGTTATCATCTAAGTCGAGGCTCTCTTCATATGAAGTTCTGATATCATGGATATCATGGGCATTTTCTTAGACTGATTTAAAGATTAAGATTTTTCGGAATCAAAAGAACATTCATACGAGTATCACAACTTTTGGTGTGTTTACTCTTACAAAGATCCAGCCAATCGTTGCGATTATGTCAAATATTGGAGGGCTCTAACTCCGTAGCTTGCTCAGTGAGTTCGTATATTCTTTTCAAATTATAACCTAAAATTCCTCCCCCTTTTTAGGTCTACTTCGAATACTTATTCGATGTTTCACATTTAAGAAATGTTGTTTGCTTAAAGATTGCTTCTGAATATCAAATGTCTGAATTACTAAAGGAAATCTTCGCGTGAATCTGCGTGGTGAAATTGTGTGTAACTTTTCAAATTTTTATTTATTCTTCTAAATCTATTTCATCGCCTTCAAAGTGCTCCCCTCCTGATACAATAGACTTATGCCCCTGGTTTTTCCAATCCTTGTAACAATTGTTAAAGTCCATTTCTGGAATGACCTTCAAAGCGCTCAGCGGATTCGGTTTCGGATCGTGTCGAAACATTATCCCGGAAAGGTCTCGTGAGCTTGGGGAATAGCTAGAAAGTCACACAGTGCTAGATCAGGCGAATACGGTGGTTGTGGAACGATATGAGCTGAATTTTTGCGAAATGGTCTCGAGGAACCAATGCAAAAGAAATTCAAAAAAATTGAATGCTTTTGGAAACAAACGAGATTTGAAATTTTTTCAAGCACAAAACATATTTTAAAATGATCTGGATTTATTCAAATGAAATGTTAACAGTATCAGCGAGGTTTCTAATTGTCAACCGATGATTAATGAAGACCAGTGAATGCAGTGTTGTTCATCATTCGATGTTGATTGCCATCCAGGACAATCTTAGTCTTCAACGCTTTCTCTACCTTCTTAGAATTGTTTGTACCACTTGTAAATATTTGTTTGTGACATAGCCTGATCACCGAAGGCCTTCTGCAATATTTTCAACTTTTCTGCAGCAGCAATTTCACTACGCAAACAACATTTAATGCAACTTTTTTGTTCAACTAAATCAGACATTGTAAAAATCGCTAAATCCACTTTTTATTGTTCACAAAATAACATGAAACCTAAAAAAAATGTTTGCCAGAGTCAAAGAGCCCGCGTATTTTAAAATTAAAATTTCACCTTATTTTTTGATCGCAGTGGTATTTTACTTGCCCGCTCCATTTTTTTTCGCGCAATTGAGTTTGGACTGAAGCATCGATTTTTGTTCGGTAGTACGTGCGACCAAACTGAACAAAATATTTGATAAACATT
Source organism: Volucella bombylans (assembly GCA_949129095.1). NCBI lineage: Eukaryota > Metazoa > Arthropoda > Insecta > Diptera > Syrphidae > Volucella > Volucella bombylans. Next base: position 57,280,668 of record OX422144.1, read on the forward strand.
TCGTATACATTTCTGAAATATTTAAAAAATATTTTTTTGTTTATGAAATGTTTCAGGCTTAGAGTTGATGCTGGACCCTCGGAACAATGAAATATCTATCGATCGCAATATGTGTCTAGGTGTGTGCTGGCAATTTTTACATTCTTACTCCATGGACCAATGAGCCTGAATCCCAAGCCGATCTCATCGTCATATTTAGGGTTTTGCTTATATTGAAAAATTGGCTTTTATAGTGACTAGGAACTAAAGAGCTCGGCAGGGCATTCCATAAGCGAGATGTTCGGCCTAGGAAAGATTCACGATATTTCAGAGTACGTCCGAAAGTGGACTTGAGGGTCTACTGATGAGCATTCAAAGCGAGACGAGTGTTAAGGTTAAAAGTTTGAAGCGGCGAAATGCTACTAATAATTTTGGTGGAGCACTGGTTGTGAAAATATTGATACAACAAGGTGAGACAGGAGACGTTACGCTGGTATTTGAGAGTGTCGAATGCTGTGTAATATTGGCATCACCTATGAGTTTTATCGTACGATTTTGGATCCTATCTAGCAAGTGCAAAAAGGTCTTAGGGGCACTTGACCAGATGTGGGCATTGTACTCCAGTTTTGGGCGGATAAACGCCTGATATAGGGAGGCTAGATCAGAGTTGTTGAAATATTTCTTACCTCGATTAAGGAAACCTAGACATTTCGCAGCATTTTTGACGACACCGAATATGTGGTGCCAACGTAAGTTGTCATTGACACACATACCTAGAATGGAAAATTTTTCGGTTTCTACGATGCAAGTGCCATCCATGGATATTGCCTGATTATTTAAATTTCACTTTAACGAGAGTAGACAACATTGTGTTTTGGAAGCATTACATTTCATCGCGGTAACATACGTTATCGCTCCTGTTCAACTGGTGAAGAACATTTACCGTAGATAAACTATGGTTGAGTCCAGGAACGATTTGAGAGGCAGATAGTACTGTCAGAAAAGCTATATAACGGATTAGAAGCGGCAGATACGAGAGCATTGATAAAAAAAAAATAATGTCGGAGACAGAACGAGCCCTGGGGCACACCAGCATTTATTTTGTGAATGCTAGACTTGAAACCACCCAAGACAACTTGAATTGAACGTTCCGAAAGGTAGTTTCTAATCTGTTGAAGAGGAGACTCATCACTCCCAAATGCACCCAATTTCGATAAAAGAGCCCGATGCCAAACTCTGTCGAATGCCTTAGAAATATCAAGTGCAACTTGCTTTCGCCAGATTGATGTATGCTTTGGTACCACTTTTCGGTGAGACATGCCTTCAAATCACCAGTGGACTGGTCATTGAGAAGTTTCGTTTTTCGAGATAAGTATTTCATGAGTTGACGGTTTATCAGCCTTTTCATGATCTTGGAAAGAAGGGACGTAAGTGCAATGGGTGTGTAGGAGGAAAGAGAAGATTCGCATATTTTAGGGACGGGCTTAACAAATCTGTTTTCCATCTACTCGGAAAGAGTCCTAAAGAGTAGGATTGATGAAAAAGCTTATGCAGTGATTGCCAACGTGGGACCACCGGTATTGTAAATGTTCAGGTTTTTAAGAACTCTTGCTATTACACGAGTGCGAAAGTGGAGTCGTCCCATTGAAGATTCTACGCAAACATAACGACCAGTTAAAATTAAAATTCCTAAAGAAGGTGTTAAGTCCGGTCTAATTGGCTTCCTTGTATTGCCATACGGTTCTTTTAGAATTTTTTTCTCTACCTGTGTTGTCAGTATACTAGAAATTAGCTGATATGACACAGTGGTCTGTCGAGCCTGGTGGGGAAAGGGTGTACTTATCAGGGTGAGAAGTTAAAAACGAATCGTGTGGCCTCATTTACAAGCTGGATCAAGATGTTTTCCAACACACCGTCCTTCGTGTGTTGTCTGTCCAGAATGTCGAAGCCCAAGAATTCCTCCTTTTTTAACAAAACAAGCACCACTGTTGGTGCCCAGTCTACCTATTAGTCATACGACTATGTCATAATTTAAATTTTTTTTGCTCGTCCCATCATATTTCTTAAATTACTGTGTCACCTTGTTTGTAGTAATTTAGTGTCTCTTCTAATTGTCTGGTTGCACGTCGTCGTCTGTGACAGAAAAGCTAACCGCTAAAAGCACACCGTCCAAATCGGTAATTCGTTACCATTGTCTCTATATGACCGTCTTTAAAAATGTTGGCATGGATGTAAGCAATTACATAAATGTGTCAAAGTCTGTAGAACTTTCTCTACTATATAGAACTGGAGGCATTAGACTTATCGCGATAATCTATTGTAGATTTGGTTTGTTCTGAAACAAGCCATTTGAAATCTAAAGCTCAATTCAAATCCGCTGTTAATTGTCCCCCAGGCTATATATCACATAGTGATATATCACTTTCACTTCCAAACCAACTGTTAATGGCTGGACAAATTGGGAATATCCAGGGTCTTAAGCAAACCTAACGAAACCATATTTGTGAAGGTTTAGAAAGCAATAGGAAGATTATGAGAAATCTAATATAGAAGGTTTCCTTTCGAGTCAGTGTATTCGCAGATATCGCCGTCATAAAATGATTCTTAGTTACTGGGTGGGGTGAAAGGTAACCTCCTTGGGAATGAAAAAAAATTTTTTTTAAATTTTTTTAAATTTTTTTTTTATTTTATTCAATATAGAACCCCTTTAGCTTGATACACTTATTCCAGCGATTTTCCAACTTCTTGATCCTGTCCGAAAAGTAATTTTCCGGAAGGTCTGCTAAATACTCTTCCGTGGCGTCGATGATTTCCTCGCGTGAGCTGAATTTTTTATTGATGAGCCCTCTTTTGAGGTTTGGGAAGAGATAATAGTCCGAGGGAGCCAAATCGTGCGAATACGGTGGATGCGACAGCAATTGGAGCCGTAAGTCATTGAATTTAGCCGTGGTTGCGATGCTCTTGTGCGCCGGCGCATTGTCTTGCAAAAACAAAATTTTTTTCGCTTCATGTGAGGCCGTTTTGCAGCGATTTCGGCCTTCAATCGCTCCAATAATGCATAGTAATACTCGCTGTTGATGGTTTTTCCTTTTTCGAGGTAGTCCACGAAGAGTATGCCATGACAATCCCAGAAAACCGACGTCATAACCTTTCCGACCCATCGAGCCTCACTCGGCCGCTTCGGAGCACTCGTGCCGGCTTCAGTCCATTGCCGGGCACTCATTCTGTTCTTTGGTGTGTAATAGTGAATCCAAGTTTCATCAACAGTTACCAATCGACGCCAAAAGTCCGCCCGATTGCGCATTAGCAAGTCCAAACACTCTTTTGAAGTGCTCTCGCGTTTGTGTTTTTGGTCAGGAGTGAGCATGCGCGGCACCCAGCGGCAGGATAACTTTGTCATATGCAGAATATTGCCCAAAATATGGCATGTGCGCTCAGTACTAATCTTTGTGGGATCTGCTAGCTCGCGCACCTTCACTTTCCGGTCAGCCAACACCATTTCATGTATTTTTTTGACATTGTCCTCTGTAACCGCATCGGAGGGCCTGCCGCTGCGGACTTGATCGGTAGTGGATTTGCGGCCACCACGAAACTCTCAAAACCAATATTTGACGGTGTAATCTGACGGAGCATTAGCCCCATAATATTTATCCAACTTTTCTTTTGTTTCCTTCACCGTTTTGCCTCTCAAAGAATAATGTTTTATGAGAGAACGAAAATCGTTTTTGTCCATACTAAACATGATGCCAAACACGTCAACAACAATCAGCTGTCAAAACAAAACTAAAAACAGTATAGCACTGAAATTGCACATATTGGCACGTCTGCCTAAATATGAACGGACTTCAAGGCACCATAACCTTTTTTGCAGTAACAGCGCATTCTGGTGGTCAAGGAGGTTACTTTTCACCCCACATAGTACATAAGAAACTTCGTTGAGAATTTTACGAATCTAGAGAATTTTGCCACTGAAAGCATCGGTCCGACATCCAGCAGTTTTAGGCGCGATAAGTTCCTGGATGGTGAACCGCATAGGATCCCGGACGTTACAAATGCAACTGTATTGTATTCTTTTAAAATAAAATAAAATAAAAATGTATCATCGAAAATGGCTTTATTGTTTTTTAAAACACTCTCCATGAAGATCGATACACTTTGCACGCGTTTAAATCAATTTTCGAGGCACTTTTTCCACTCGGAACTAGGCGACTCCAAAACAAGTGTTTTAAACGCACCAACCGCTTCTTTAGACGTTGAAAAATGTTGACCATTTGCTTCGTGCGAACAACTTTTGTTGGAATCGGCTCGCCTACAGTCGAATGTTCTTTAGTTTCGGATTCATATGCATAGATCCATGACAAGGCGCCTCAGACTTCACGGTACTGATATCATATTTGATGTATCTACCCATATTGCCATACATATAACGAAATTAAAGTAGTATATGAGAATGACTTAAGTAATGCCTCATAAGGAAGCGGATGTTTAAAAGTGTATAAGCTGAATTTCGGATGTCGCAAAAAGCACCTTAAGAGTTCATTGTTTCTGCATTATTTTTCTCTTTGTCTTGTAGCCATTGTTGCTGTTCAACGATACCCAGCCGTGGTTATGAATTGTGACATTCAGAACTGTAACCTCCAAATAACTACATTAGCAATTACAGTATCGATTTAATTATTTTTGGTTGACGTTAAATCCCTATTTACGACTTTCATAATACTAATGAAATAATAAACTAATACAATCCTATTCCTAAATTATATATATATTTTTTTTTTTCCTATTTTAGTGTTTGGCTTGGACTCTCCACTAGGGCTTTTTCCGCCCGGAATTGACCCTGGAAAATTGTATAACCCACTCATGGAAATGTCAGACCCGCGAGGATTAGGCGGAGATCATCCGCCATTTCTCAAAAAGAAAAGTAAGTGCCCAGATAATTTTGATTTCTTTTTCTCTAAGAACATACTTTATTAGCTTTGTTTTATATTAAAATATTACTTATCCTTGCATAAATCAGAGCTAGAATACTGCAAACTTTGTTCATTTACCTACAATCATCCTTGTTGACAATTTAGTATTGACAATTGGGACTTTTTTTGTAAATGCATAAGTAGACAGATTTCATAGCGTGTTCACATTGAGGTCATATGGAGGTCTTTCCGACAAATGCCAATCATCTATAAAAGTGTCGTTCTACAACTTCTGTTTGACATTCCATAGTCATTCTCTATCTCATAAAGACTCTCACATACCAACTACCAGCAATAACACCAACTTCAAGGTATTGCAATTAAAATCACCGATGATCATGTCAATCAAGTGCGGTTTAGCACTTCACTTTCAAAGAGTATCTCCAAAGAGGCAACACACAGAAAGAAAAATCAATTTTTCGTCTCATTAATTTTCATGTCTTATACCCTCTTTTACTCTCTGACATCTGAAGCCCTCCGAAAATGATTAAAACAAAGTACAGGCTAAACCAGGTGCGATATGCATAGGTGAACATGTTCATGATCACAGGAAAACCACGAAATGGTTATTTTGTTTTTCTTTTTTTTCGTTACCATCATCCACTCTCATCCGCTGACTAGTACGATCACTGCGATCGTTGAGCTGATCCCATTCAATCAAGCGTGGTCAACACGCTTGGGAAGGGAAATCAACTCAAAAGAAAAGTCGATTAAGTGCACTATGTTCACTTTGTTTTAGCCTTCTTAAAGCCACCATCCATAGATAGACATACTCGTACTGATGGATACAGTCAGTTAGAAGGTATGGATTCAGGCACAGGTGAAGCAAGTGGCGGAATGATGGATAGAAACTACGTTACTCAGGTGTGAAAATACATTTCAAAAGGTATAAAAAAAACAGAACACCAACAACAACAAAACAAGAAATACCAACAAAAATAGAGAATGCAGTGGCAATTGTTACATTGAAAATGGGTAGTAGGACGAATCTACTTACAACTGCTACGTGCCAGTTGTGCCATATGGCGGCGTGACTGTGACGGCGATCAAAGATCGAAGGGTTAATTAGACACTTGAGTGAGTGAGAGAACTTATAAGTAAACCACTAAGGCGACTAAACATTTCAAATATTTCCTAATGCCTCGGTCATGTAAGTTTTGACAGATAGTACAGGCAGACCATAGAAGAATTGTCAGAGAAGGCGCCCTTAAGTGCCTGAGCTACGAGTAGATCTATTCCGATAAACAATCTGACGGCTTATACATTTACATACATATATGTACCTAGATATCTATAGGTAAAATTTGATAGTGGTAAAAGATGTCTATAAGCTTGATGAGATAATTTGGAAAATAACACATGACGTAGCGCTTTTTTTTTATCAATCCTTTGATGTATGATAACGTTCAGAGCTACATAGGTAAATTTAGATACATTTAGTCCAAATATGTGCTATTAAAAGACGCCTTTTAAAAGTAGTTCCCCGAGACTGTAATCAAGAAGGTGGTAGGGCTCTTTTACAATAGGAACATACGAGTATGTGTGTTTTGATGGGGAAAACTATATTCAGGCACTTTAACTCCTAAGAAGAACCTGCGGCGCATTCTCTAATAAAGCTATCCAAAGTCTGTATACGTGATCAGATGCTCACGTCTGGAGACTATCGGTGGGGCAAAAGAAAAGTCGGATGTACATTCAATTATTGACACATTTAAACGTCACACGAACTAAAGGAGAAATACGAAATTATGGCACATAGGTATATAAATATGTTCTGCACAGTGGATGAGTGGTCCCGAGACAAATATAAATTTTCGTGTCAGAGCTAAAATAAAATACGTTCCACACGCTGGAACGTTGGCACGATGACGGGCAAAAGTTTCGAACTGGAAAACGTTTTACGGCAATCAATAATATATGGGTCTAAGAAACTAAATAGTGAAATGTCGGAGACAGGCCTCGCTACTTGAAGTTGCACACGAAAGCGCACAAAATATACTGTTATGGAATGGAGTAAAATAAAAAAGAAGTTATCATCATTGTGATATCTGCACTCCTAGATGAGATCGTAAGCGTATCAAAAATTAACGACTGATTGCGGCAATAAAACTGATAGTTGAACACAAAACTTGGATTGTTGTTAGGCATATACGAGTACATTGCTAGTAGCTAGCCAGCAATCGGAAAAATAAATATTTTGGAGCCCTTCAAATAAAATCAATGGACAAAATAGATTTAATCGGTGGAATTTCAAACTCAAAGGACCTCAATCGATTGGAGAGCGTTGTCATAAATCATCTCTTAATAAGTCGCACGGGCAATTTTGATCACAATTTCGAAAAATCACTCGGTCAGGAAACTTTGCTCGCAAAATAACCATGATTTCGCCAATTGTGTTACACGTAGCCCACACCCATACCTTTAACTTTTGCCCAGAGAAATTAATTGATCATGGTTCAGTAATTCATCCATTCACGGTTACAGCCACATCCGTTACATTTAAAAAAAGAAGCCAAATGATCCTTCATTTCCAGTAACACGTTGTGGACACACTTGTCCCTACTAATGGCTGTGTCTTTTTGCATGCATGTTAGCGATCGACACAAAGAAACGACAAAACCCCGCTTAAGAGTTTAATGACAGTTCATCTGTCGGTTGGTGAACAGATTTAATTTGTTTTGGAAAAGATTTGTTGACAAATGTCTGACATTTCTGAAAATTCACCGGAAAGCTCATCGCAAACGAAGGAAATAAAATTTGGAAGCACTGTTTTATATCCGCTAAGTAGATAGCGTGACTTAGCCTACATCGCTATGTAATTGTTGTGATAGCGGATGTGCAAAAAACACGGCTAATATATCACTAACCGATTATCTGAACTTGTGCAGTTTTCCCTACGTTTAATCGACCTCTCGTCTGACTGCAGCGTTGGTAATTTTGCTGGATTACCTCAGTGATTTAAAGTGATTTAAAAGAACTAGTGTTTATATAGCATAAGTATACATTAGTTACTGATTTGTCAAAAACACATAGTGTTAAGGAAAAAGTTGGATATATAAAACGTATTAGCTACAGTGGGGTGTAAATGAACATTAGGATAAACATTTTTCCAGGACTCCCACTTTTATCACTGTTATTATATTTCATCGTATTACATTATTCACATCCTACTTTATTAAAAAAGAATTACTTATGTTTATACATATCTCAAATTACAAAAAAAAAAGAGTTATTTGAATACTATTCCCATTAAGGTTCGAAAGCGTAAAAATGTATCCTTTACTAAAGGTTTGGTAAAAATTTCGCTTACTTGCTACCCCGATATGTTTGGTCCGTTCGTGGAATTCCGGATCCTTCACCAATCTGATAGCTTCCTGATTGTCAACGTACAAAACTGGCTTAATTTTACGATACGACAACAGGTCCATTAGAAACAGAATGAACCAAACTAACTCCTTTACTGTTAGACAAGCCGCAATATAATCTGACTCCATAGTTGACAAAGCCAAGCGTTTCTGTCGTTGCGAGGCCCAAGCGATACATGTTGAGTTCATCATAAAAATGAAACCTCTGGTGGAATGACGAGTTTGAACATCACTAACTTAATCTGTATCGCTAAAAGAAGAAAGAGAGTATTTAACTTTAGATGGAAAAAATATACCGTAGTATCTTCACCATGCCAACATGAATTTCCTTTGGGTCTTCCCTGGCTAGTCGAAATGGAAACTGTAAAACCATCCCTACTGCTGACTGATTTACCACATCAGAAAGAGCTGAATTTACAGACGGATCTGCAGGTGTGGTAGCAGGAAATCCTTCAGCCATCTTGAATCTATCCAGTACAGTTTTGGCCTACTGCGATTGGTTCACATGAATTGACGCATTGTCTAGCCGATAATTTTCTAGTCCCAGAAAATGTTTCGAAATATCTGGATTTTGAAATTTAATTTAAATGACTCAGCTGCAAAAGCACAGCTATCCACAACGCAGTGGTTGACCACTCCCTGTATTCTATCTGGCTTTCCTAATCTGTACTTAATGTTCTATCCTGGGTGTTCTACTATTGCGATCGGCTCTCCAAAGACGTCTTCAGCTTCCCTAACGTCAGCTTTCTTTCCAAACGAAAGATCGTAGAACTTGTACCTTCCTCCCAGTTTTAGCTTCAACCCGCTTGAGAAAACTCCCCAAAAAAACATGCTCTTCAGATTTTTCTCTCAAAAAATAAATGAATCTGTAATGGGAAATATCTTCTTTAAAAAGTAGAAAATACTTTGAAGAACCAATGGACTTTTCTTGCATTGGACCGCACAAATCCGAATCCACAAGTTCTGCAACACAGCTGGCTTTATTTTGGCTCTGATTGAATGCAATGCGATGTTGTTTCCCAATTACACATGCATCATAAAAGAAGTGGTCTTCATCAGCAAACAAGATTTCGCGATCTGTTAAAATTTCTTTAACCTGTGGTGGCCTAACCTCCCATGTCATATTCGTAAAGGCTGCTTTTCCACTTCTGCCACATTGGCACACATGCTCCGGTCGAAGCCCGAGGCAACACGGATCAAGAACTTAAACAGCTTTGATTCGCATACACCCACTTCAATAGTTCTACCATCCTTCAGCAGCTCACGTCTTAAATGATCCGACACAATCGTAAACCCCTTAATGTTAAGTAAGTAGAGTACCGCAGCAGTATGATTTTCCACTCACGACACATTGTTGAACGACAAAATGTTGATATCTCCTCTTCCATAAGATTTGATGGTGTCTGCATTTGCAACCCAGATAAGTGCTGGTGTTTCAAACGCTTCGTAGTTGATGAACCACTTTCTTCTGCTCGCCATCTGATGGCTCGTTCCTGACTCAAGATACCATTCGTCTCCTTTTATCACAATTTTTGCCTCAGCTTCGCACATAAACGCGTTTCCCATCTTTTCGAAATATTTTTTGTTGTCCTGCTCGCACTTTCGCGGTTTTTTTTAAAGGGCATTCATAGACAGAAAACATTTACCTGGCTTTAAATGTTTTCTCCCACTGCAAATTTTTTCTTGTTGTACTCGCATATATGTAGCTGTGCATTTATACGGGCTTCCTTCATAACTAAACGCCATGTTAGATTTTTTAAAGTCTGCAAATCTGATGCCTTCGATTCCCAGTCACTGTAAAAGTGGTTGAGGTTTGCAGGTAATGTTATTAAAATTTTGATAATGTCCATCGATGTTGAAACAGTCTCACTTACATCTGTAAATTGTTGTGCCAGTGTTTGGAGCTTTGAAATGTGCATGGCGATGTCGTCTTGCGGATCTTTAGCTGTAGAAGCGCTGCTGAAGCATGTGGATATTAGTTTTAGACTTCATCTCATACACGCTCTCTAACTTTAGCTACTACATTTCCCTTGCCGAATCGCAATTCATACCGATGTAGCAATAGTTTGTTGTGTCTTGCTGTCAGCCCAATTCCAGTCATGTACAAACTTGTTCCGGAGCACGAAATTCACAAGAAACATTTGCCTGGGCCCATAACCTGTTGGATTATCCCAGAGAAAGAACACTGATTACCTCGAGTCATTTAAAGGATAATAGTAAATATAATATGACAAATCGGAACTCATACGGAGGCTCATTCTTCTCTGGTTGATGCAGTTTGGAGTTTCGCTCGCCTTGAGAACCCGGAAAACGACGCTGTGACCCCATTCATTGATCCAGATATATTTTGTAGGCGATTGAGTGAAGGCTCCTTGCCAAAATTACTCCCACTGCTTTTTCTAGCTCGTCAGTTTGTGAGTCTTCTGAAGCCCTTTCTTGTTCTTCTCTTTGACTTTCGCTTATTTATCAGCTGGAAGAAATGTTTTCTGTCTTAAATGGTTTATCCAACGGAACATATGCAGTGATCCATATAGAGCCATAACATCGGCTGTGACTTTACTATTACGTCCTTATCGTTATCACCGATGGCTTGTGTCCGACTTTATGTCTCAGGTTGTCCTGGTGAAATTTCCGAACATCACATATTTAGTAATACTACATAATGACCTCCATCTCTAGTTATTAGTTTTTCTTTTTGATAAACCGATAGTCATCCTATCTTCTTTGCTTCCCATTTCGCGACATGCGCTTGTATAGTCTCTTCATCAGAAAGATGTTGCCATTCCACACTACAGTACAGTACCGGTGTTTTTGCATTTATAAAGATATTTGCGTTCATATCTTAATTGGCCAGTAAGGTAGTCGGATACTCACAATAGCTGTGATCCATATGGCTTATAATGAGAAATACGTATTAGATTTGATAACATTTTACTCAGAGGTGAGGCTAATTAATAGTGCATTGGCGTATTTACCCTTGGCGCGGATTAAAGTCGAGAATCCACTTTATGTCTCATGCTCAATGTTTTTTGGCTACATAAGCAAATCGCACAGGCTGAATGCATGTTTTTTTGTCACAATCGAAATGTTTCAATTAATAATCCGGTGAACCATTTTGGCAAACAACATGAGTTGATACAGTCTTGCCTGATAAACTATCACTTTGAATTTTATTCGCTTACCGGATGAGAATACATATACTTAGCCGTTCTGACAATCTGCTACACATGTAGACGGATTTGCTTTGTCAAGAGACCAAAACCTCTCTGGCGGTTAGGGTCAGTGCTATAACAAACGTTCCCAGTGAAAGAGAGAATTCAATAACGATTTTAGTTTAACAGAGGCAAACACAGAAATGCTAAGGATATGACACTATTCGGGTGATCAAAGTTCTATACACTTCAAGATGATTTTGGTTAAGGAGAACACTAAGAAAAAGTATCCATATAACTTCACAAAATTTGTTGGACCGTAGCTTGGTAGAGAGTTGAAATTTTTGAATGATATAATTCCAATTCTGCGATATATGCATTTAACAAAAAGTTTCAGATATATTGTAGTTTTCCCGCTCCTTGTCCATTTATCTTGTTTCTCATGTGATACTTCACACAAATCCACCCAGCGAATAGCATGCCTTCAGGCTGGAGTTATTTTTTCTCTTTAGATACTAAAATAGAGCAATTGAGGCGATAACAATCTATGCAAATTTAACTTTAAACCCCCATACGGATACACATGATTGTGTCTATAGTACAGATAGAAATACGGATATGGGTAGACCACGAGTATAAGAGCAACCATTGAGTTTGGCATTCAAAGTGAGTGGAGAATTTACAACCTTCCCACATGCGCCTTTGTACAAGTACTCTAACAAGTACAGAGTCTCGTCGCAATGCCACCTCTGAGCACCTCTACGAGTAAGTACTGCAAACCCATTACTCAATTCCACACATTTCTTAATTTCTCTCAATCTTGTTGTTTGTTGTGTGTCTTTTCGGTTTTGTATGTTGCACATTTACCTATTGCTCCAAGGGGGTAATCTAAATCATGACTTGCCAAACTCTAATCCAACTACCAACACCACCACCATCACTACCATCACCACTACCAAAGAATTGAAAGCACCAGCTCTGGCATGGAATTAGGAACCGCCAGTACAGTGCAGAGTGCTCTACTCCACCTGGAAAAAAAGGTTATCAGTCACAATCAGATAATGGTTCAATCTTGTCGAATTGTTCACGTTTCGGGTCCGGAATGGTACCTCACAGCCCGACCGCAACGTGCACTAAACACACACCCTCCTCCATTCTCTAGATGGCGTATTGTTTCAGAGGTTTTTTTTTAATTTTTTTTTTTATCGTTGAGTTTGGTTAGTATGTGAAGTTACATGAGATCCGATCCTGTCGTCGATCTGAATACTAAGTTCCTTGGTCTCTCTATTCAATTTGCATGTGGGACAAAGAGATCCACATCGGAGCCAAGACAACAGATACACATACTCCACGGTGGGTAGTCTTGAAGTTATCCGTACTACGACGAACTTTGAATATCTACAGCAGGTTGGAACGCTATTGTTTGGAATTTCACTAGCATGGGGGATTCCTCCACCTACAATTTGTAGATACAGATACAACAGCGCATTTGTTTTATTACCGTTGCCACTAATATGTGTAATATCATCTGGTGGATTGCGCGCCGAATGGACAAATTGAACTTCGATTTCGATTTCGATGATGGTAGCGCATGTCGTCGTAATGTATATTTTCAGCGGGATACCAATAACCAACATACTCGTACGAGTAGGGATGCGATTACTAGTACGATTACAAGTACGAGTACTAGTGAATACTTGTGTGTTCCGTGTTCGATGTATTTCAGTGTTCAGTGTTCGGTGTTCTGACTCACGAAATACGAGTGAGTGAGAAGAGATCACACCCACGATTTATTGATTTTATCCGTAGTCGTTGAACGCCTTTCGATATGCTATCCGAAGTGATCTCCGTCCTGCACCTCTTCACTTCTTCTCATTGGGGTTTTACCTTAACTTTGACTCGAAAGTCAATTGCTTTTCCTGTTCATGTAGTGCTGAGTCAAAATACTCCTGCTGCTTCTGGCATTGCCAAGTCAAACCGATAAACGGCCATACTACCACCACAACTTCCAGAGAGGAAAATAAATAAAAAACTGTGTCATGTGATCACGACTTGGAATTGTTCCTCATCTTCGATGGGGGCTTGCGGTTAGTGTTGTTTCCACTGATCATACAATGCACTCGTATGCACGAATTGATTCTTTCAATGTTCCTTGTGACGTCCAGAGTCACTGTTCGGGTTCTGAGGTCGAAAGGTAGTAGATAGACCTACGGATATTAACTCAATTGATTTGTGATCTACTTTGTGTGAGTCACTGATAGCACAATATTTGCAATTTTTTAGTGTAGCTTATCGAGTCTTAGTCCAATTGAATGGTGCTTAGCATAGCCGAACTACTGAACCAGATGCTGAACTCCCTTTTAGAGCAACCAATTTTTAACAGACTTGATTCATCAGATGTTCGTTAAATTGCCCACCTTTGACTACCAATTACTCTAAATGTTTTCATCATTGAGTATCGTGACGTTTATCCAGCTTTCATGTTGATAGTCATTACTGATCGAAATCCCCCAACATGAATCTCCAGCCGAGTCAAAGACCGATGTCACACTATCCATGGCCTATCAATAGGTGACATTCGTCACGAGGTAAAAAATCGATACAAGATATGCCACAAATAATTGTGTTTCTTGAACAATCTCCAAAAATAGCATACCAAACATCATACGGAACTTAAAGCACAATAACTTGCATTGCTAATCTTATTTGCTGTACCAGTGCGAAAATTTCAATAAAATCTCCTCGCGTTACTCCTTTCATTATTGGTGGAAAATACCTCGAAATATTAAAACTTTTCTATGCAACTCTCAGTTAGTCATATTAGAACAGCATTCATTTCCGAAATGAGCTCATACACCGTGATTCCGGCACTAACATATGTATATAGATGACTTGAGTTCAGTCATTAAACCTTCCAATTTGAGAGTACTTATGGAGTACATATGTAGATTCGATTTTGATTTTGAACTTATAATCACCTTGATATTTTACTAACTACCTCATTTCTCTATTTACAGTGTCCCGCCCAAAAGGTCAGCATTCAGCACCACGTGGAGGTCCACCCCGGTCCTGGACAAATGCCGAACTAACTGAAGCACTTCAGCATGTATGGAATAAAAAAATGACAACGAGTCAGGCATCACGGATATTCGGTATTCCTTATAACTCGCTGCTAATGTATGTCCGAGGGAAATATGGCAAAAGCCTTAAATTGGAGCAACTTCGCAAGGATTGTATATCTGGACCACCAGTGGAACTTCTTACCATGGGTCTAACCAATAATAACAACTCTGCTGGTGGTGGTTCAAATTCCACTAATGGCAACAACGGCAATAAAAACCACGACTCAAATCGAAGCAAAGATTCACGTGATCTAGATTGCGGTGGAAACGGTGGCAATGGACCACCCGGTGGTCCCTTAGGTCCACGCAGCTCAAGCTCCGAACCAGACCTGCTATCCGGACCGAATTCAATATTCAATCCATTCCAACAAGGATTCTATCCAGATTTTCCGGGTGGCTTCCCCGGATTACCACTCGGAATGTTAAATCTCCTCCCGCCCGAAAGACATCAGCAATCAGCGGCAGCAGCCGCAGCTGCAGCTGCCATGCACATGGCAATTGACGAAGACTGTAAATCCGATCGATCAAAGCAATCCATGGATGAAGATTTCCCCCAACCCTTGGCCCTAAACCGTGACGATCGTCGAGAGCTGACGCAACAGAACGGGCAGGATTGAAACTTCTGGCAAGATTGGGCAACCAACCCGATCTTCTTCCCTCCTGCCGAACCGCCAACGTCAGATACATTTAGACAATTCAATCAAAACCTCATCAACGAGCGTCGAAGACTGAAACGTTTTCGTCGCAAACGACGGCTAGAGGCAGCTGCTGCTGGGGCAGCTATTCCTCCACCAGTCATCAGAACGTAGATTGAGACGAGAGTAATTTAGATTTTAGAATCTCATCTGTGAAGAGGCACACATAAAACAATTGGCAATATTTTTTAAAATATTATTACGAGAGCTACTTATAAAAAAAAAGAAATTATTTACGTTTTGTTAAAATGTTTTTACAGAGATTTTTTTTTTTACTTTTGTTTAATTTAATTTTTATTATTATTATTTTTTTTAAATACGTTTAGTGAGTTAATTTAAAATTTGAGTTTCTTGGTGCTTTTAGTTCCTATACCAATTATTTAAGATTTCATTCTCGAGAATAGATTGTGGGTTGTGTATGTATTTAATGTATTTAATTTTTGTACTAAGTACTTGATGTATAAATATTTATGTGAGCTCTAATTTTAATTGTAAAAAGTTTAGCATTAGCTGTAAAAAGGAGAAAGTATAAAAATAAATGTCCGAAGTGAGGTAGGATATTGTGAAAATGAAAAAGACGAAAACAAAATCGTTCAAATTTTACGAAAGCTTTTGAATTTGACAGAAGTTGAAAGTATCTGAAGTAAGATTGCCCAAAATCACAGAATTCTTGGCTGGATGTGTCTAAACCGAGTGTCTGTACATTGTCACGTATCCTAAGTCGATTTTCTCCATGAGTTAATTTAGTTTTTAATGTTTGTTCGTTTCTAAAAGCTGAAAAATGATTTATGGGTGGCTAATTCCCTTTTCAATTCTTCCTGAGTTAAGTGTTTTAGTGCTTGAAAGTGTATTGAAAGTCTTTTTATTCACAATTTCCTCAAAGTATGCTTCCACTCATTAAATTGTGAGTTTGTTGAGGACCTAAGGTTCCATTTATTAGTTATCAGCAATCTATTTTTCTACCATATGGATCGATTAGTGAATAACTTTGGTCGAGTTTGAGTTTCAGGTAGGTACGTATGTAGCTGCATCGAAGTAGCCAAGATTCTGGTTCTTCCATTCTTGAACTAATTCGATAACTAGCCAACTAATGGATATTGAATTCAGACTTTTGGCCAAGTTTGGCTAAGCTATGTATGCTGTCCTATGAGTTTGAAACACTTACATCAATAGATTGTTACGAGTATGTCAAAAGTGTTTCATTATGGATGCGCAACAGATATTTTCCTACGAAGATGACGTCAGGATATGACTGTATATACATACATATGTATGTGTAGTTGGCATAAAACGCGTATTCTAACCAGCATGGGTTTGAATGTAGAAGTCCGTGTTTCATAAATGTAGAAACTTATGCACATTAAGTTGTTGGGAATCACAATATTAACAGGCGATCACGTGTTTACTTTACCTGAGAGTTTTGAGTAGCAATGCAAAGATTGCAAATGCCAAACTTTTCAACCAATTTGATATGTAACTATTTTGCATTAGCATTGAAGCCCATTGAGACACCCTCTTTTCTCGCCTTTTCCTCATCATTGAATGGAATACGAATATTTCTGGCATGCTTTCCTATCAAGCAATAGGCTATAAGGGCATCTACAATGTAGTTTACATGTTTTCTCTTTATTTTTCATGTCGACGAAGCAACGATTTTAATAATTGTTAATGTAAATGGAAAATGACCGAAAATCGATTAGAATAAAGAGAGCCAGTTTACAGCGTCCTCGATGGCCTTAATTTTGGGGTGTAAGATATTCCATAACCATATGGATACGTTTCTTTTTTTGGCCGGCATATCTCACTACATATTCATTTTCATTCCTATAAAATTATAATATTAGAATAAAAAATAAGATACCAATCGCCAATTGCCCTTTTGTTAGTCTAGGAAACTGATTAAAGCATTTTCGATTTCCAAAGATTTCTCGATTGTTTTTCCACTGATTTTCGAGTTCAAAACTTTCATTCTAATTAAGCCGTTAGTCTTCTATCTATAATACAGTTTATGCAGTCTGCATGTTACAGATGTGTTAGTTTCCAAAAAGCTTATGGAATCACTGACTGAGAACCTGTGCTTTTCTTATGGCAGACAAATGGTGATATCTGAGGTTGCGAATCGGTGGCAACCATGGACTTAATGTCAGGTAAAGAACTTTATTCCTTGAATAAGGTATGATTTGATGAATAGTATTGCTGTGTCTTGACATTGAGGCTATTCAAAGTATTAAGTACTCAAAAGTCAGCAGTCTACCAGGGTATTTTGTAAATACAAGAACAAGTTCCAATGAACGAAAACGTTGGTGCAAAGTAGCAATCTTTTATTTTCATTTCTTAGCCATTAGGTTGGTGAAGATTTCTTAAAGAAACACTGTTCTTTTTAATATTTTTTTCTTTTGCTACCAACTACGATACCCGATACCTTGTGTAAATAATATCCTATGACGAAAGTTAATTCGAATAAAATAATTTGCAGTGCATCTACCAATCTTATTGTATCGAATTTGAATGTAAATATAATAACATTGGAAAACTTATTTAATATTATATGTATAAATAGAGATAGATTAAATGTAGACTAATTTAATACATGTACCTAAAGCAAAATTCTGATTTCGTTAACCTTTCGGATATTTTTTGTTTGGTTTCGTTTTCACACAGAAATTTTTTTCATACAATTTATTTTAAACTAGACTGGGTTGTGAAGGTAAATTGGTTTCTAGTAAGAAAGAGTATATTACTAGTCTCAACAATGCTTCGCGATACGTCTAATACCTAGAAGTGTTCTACAAAATTTAAATGATGACTTAGAAGAAGTAGCCTAGATAGGGTTGTTCTTTACATTAAATTCACCACTCGCTACATTTTTCATAATTGGGCATTTACTGAATTTAAAATTTGAATTGATAGTCTGTTGGTTATGAGTAATGAAAGATAGTGAGAGGGTTGCAATCCGGTATAGAAATTGATTCAATTGCTACAAAACATCATGCAAACTATGTTCATTAATTAGAAAAGTGGTTTAATCCCTTACTTGATATTCTTCCACCAGGGCTTAAGTAGCTAACAACACTTCCGATAGACCATCATATCACCATGATTATAAAACAGAACTCTAGCGTGTTGCAAGTATGTTCTATATAGTATCATATTTCATCTTACACTCTTGTTTAAAAAATACTTCTCTTTCATATTTGGAACGTGTGCTATATGATTTACGTTGTCCAGTTTCCTTTATTTCCAATCATCGCCTCATACGTTTGTTGAAACTTACAGCCAATTTTTCTGTATAACCCTGAAATTTCGCCAAATTTCTATTCTATTTTCTTTTGATCCTTTCGCTTCATAAGTCCTCAAGCATTTTCAATCAGATTAACATCTGAATACTTAATAGCCAACCTAAACAGCATTTCAGCGAATGCCAACAATCTATTTATTTACAGTTGGAAAAATCTTTGGACATCGAGTTTCCCGGTGAAAGTCACCAATTTTTCGAATTCTCTGTGCACTTCACATAAGTCTCCAGGAACTGTTTGAAAGAATGATGTTTCGTCTTGAACCAGCCCATACTTTTGTAACTGTGAGCAAACTCAAGACGTTTTTGAAGGTGCTTTTCGGAAAACAAATGCTTGTCCGCCACGGCTATGTAATTAAAATTTTTTTCTCGGATAATTTTGCGAATATTGGAGATAGAAACCTCAAGATTTTCTTCTTATAACCTTGCTTTTCTGAGACTATCCTTGGTGTTTTTTTCAAATATTTTTATACATTCCAAAAGCGTGGGCTTTTGAACGAGAGGTGGTTCAGGCAAATCGTGAACTTTTTCATGTTCGTTAAATCATTTCTATTTTCCCCATAATGCTTTCTAACTTTCAAAGATGGTTTGCAGAAGCTGTATGGGATAATTTGACCTCCGTGTATGAGCAACGGTATGAACTTTATTACGGAATACGCCTTCTAACTTTCAAAACCGGTATGCAACTGATGTACAATTTACTGGGCATTAGAAGAGGAATAATTCTAATGGACACAATATATCCATATCCACGCTGTCTAAATTCGTAAACGTGTTCATTAAATCTATGGGTACAATACTACACTACTTTAAACTCGAAAATGTTGTACACTTAACTTTTGTTTTTATATCAAAGAACATGTCCTGTATAATTTGTATATTTGTCCTTATTGTTTTTCATACTTGACATCGCCGGAAAATTGCTAAATGCTCAAGTTTTTGAAATCCTCCAATTTATTAGCGCCAATCTTAGACTACCAGTCTATCCCGGGATTTCTTATTCATTCCAATTTGATCGGTAACTCAAATTTCTCTCACAAACCAGTCTATGGTTGTTAAAAATATTTCTATTTTTCTGTCAAACATTTAATTGCATATAGAATTAACCAGTTTGAATATTTTTTCCCAATTTAAAAAAAAATAATAATATTTATAAATAAGAAGTGGGAATCGACACTCGCATTAAATCAAAAAAGAAAAACAAAAATGTTAATAATAATATGAATTAAATTGTATACAAAAAAACCCCGATGAAAACGATGAAATAAAAAATCTGCAAAACATTGCGTTTGACTTGTGTTTTGTATTTGCAATATCTTAAATATGTGATAACAAGAAAAGTATTTTTTTCTTTTACAATTTATAAGTTTTTTTTTTATTTTAAAATTTAATAAATATATGCAACGAATTCTTCCAATAAAAATAAAAACAAAAGAAAAAAACACCAGCAACAGATCTTAAACAATAGACAAACAATAACCTCCTACATAATGCCAACTACAGAATAGAATTTTTCCTACACTCTAAAATAAACTAAAAAAATAAATACAGTTCCTTAAAAAAGATATATTTTTAATTTTGTTTGTTTTTTTGCATTTTTGTTTATGAATTTGCATGGAATTTTTAGTTTTTGCATTTTATTTAAAGAGAAAAGAAAATTAAAAAAAATGTACAAAGTAATAACAGAAGGCATAAACACATTTCACAATTCATTAGTAAATCTAAGTAAACCACTGTTTTTTAGCAAATGTAGAGCTAAGTAAATTTACATAAGTGTACATACATATATAAGAAAAAATATATCAAATAAAAATCAGATATTTAGAACTTAAAAAGGAGAAAAATACAAAAAAAAAGATGAAAATTAGAAAATTACACACAAATGTAAAAATTCAAATATAATATTTAGTTTTTTCGTTCGAAAAACGTGCTTAGACTCTGTATACTAACTTTCTTGAATTAGATTATGTTTTCGTATCTTTTTTTTCAAAAAATGTTGTATACGCTCAAAAACCCAAAATGTACAAATTAAATAAAAAGTAAAGACAAAATCGACAACAGAGGCATATAGAACTAAAAAAAAAATAAATAAATAAAAATAGAAATAGTAAGCAACCACACTAAGAATTGCATTCAATTACCATACATAGGCAATTTCTACGCAAACGAATATACCACAAAACAAACACATACACAAAAGTATTTTATAAGATTAATACTCAAACAGGTTCTATAAAAAATTAAATATAATAAAACAAAAACAAACTTATAAATATATTATTCGCAACTACAAAAGAAAACCAACAAATAATTCAGAACAGGGTACTACGGAATAAATAAAAATTTTATACATAAAAAAGTATATATATTAACATTTAATTATATATATATATATATTAATAGCCAAAAAATAATATTTAAGGACAGCAAAAAAGAAAAAACATCAAATACCAGATTCAATAATAATCCGGATTTTTTTTCCAACTCTTAAGTATTTAATTTTTTATTGTTTTTTTTTTTAAATGGTTACTTATAAAAAAATCTTATCTAATTGGTAAAAAATAAAATAAAAGGGTTTTGTGAACAATTTTAGTACGAACATTTTCTGGGAAAAAATTCAAAATAAAAACAAAAATTCAAAAAGAAAAAAATCTTTAACCTAATTATTGTTATTAGATGAATAATTAATTTATTATAATATTGTACTATAAGTAAAATAAATTAAATTAAATATGAAAAATATATTAAAAACATATGTTGTATTGTCTTATGATAGTTAAATAGACTTCTGTGAGTTAAAGATGGTATATCTCCCATTCTTCTGAAGAGGTGTTCTTCCACGCCGGCAAAACCACTGCGTAAGCTTTTTCATCAATCCTACTCTTTAGGACTCTTTCCAAGGAGATGGAAAACAGATTTGCCAGCTCATGAAATATCTCGCAACATGAAAACTTCTCAATGACCGGCAGTATAGTTTTCGTAGCAACACGTCCATTGGTGATTTGATGGCATGTCTCACCGAAAAGTGGAACCAAAGTGTACATCAATCTGGCGAAAGCAAGATAGTTGCACTTGATATTTTTAAGGCATTTGACAGAGTTTGGCATCAGGCTCTTTTGTCGAAAATGCGTGCATTTGAGATCGATGACTGTCTTCTTCAATGGATTAGAAACTACCTTTCGGAACGTTCCATTCAAGTTGTCTTGGATGGTTTGAAGTCTGATATTCACATAATAAATGCTGGTGTGTCCCAGGGCTTCGTTCTGTCTCCGAAACTCTTTTTAATTTTCATCAACGATCTCTTGTCTGCTACTTCTATCCCAATATATTCCTTTGCTGACGATAGTACTCTCTGCTTTTCATATTCGTTCCCTGACTCACGGCCCTGCTCTTCGGCTGTAGAACAGGAACTCCAGCGTATTTTAAGCTCATTAAATTCTAATATTAATAGCATAACTAATTGGGGAACCACTAACACAGTAGAGTTTAATGCTTCCAAAACACAATGGTGTCTGCTGTCGTTAAAGCGAAATTTAAACACCCAGAAATTATCCATGAATGGCACTTGCATCGTCGAAACCGATCAACTTTCCATTCTCGGTATGTGTGTCAGTGACAGCTTACGTTGGAATGACCACATATTCGATGTCGTCAAAAATGCTACGAAATGTCTAGGTTTCCTCAAGCGAAGTAGGAAATACTTCAACCCCTCTGATCTGGCCTCAATATATAAGGCATTCATCCACCCGAAATTGGAGTAATGGAGTAATTGGAGTAATTGGAGTAACAATGTCCACATCTGGTCGGGTGCTCCCAAAACATCTCTGCACCTGCTAGATAGGATTCAAACCCGTGCGATAAAACTCATAGGTGATACTAATATCACTCAAACAATGGACACTCTCGAACACCGACGTAATGTCTTGTATCTCACTCTGTTTATCGCTATTTCTATCACCAGTGCTCCAGTAGCATTCCGCCCCTTAAAACTTTTAACTGTAACACCCGTCTCGCTATGAATGCTCATCAGTATACCCTCAAGCCCACTTTCGGACGTACTCTAAAATATCGTGATTCGTTCTAAAGCCGTACAACTCGCTTATGGAATATCCTGCCTAGCTCTTTATTCCCTACTCATTATAACCTTCAAACATTTAAAATCAGCGTTCATCGGTACTCTCTTTTCATCCTCCCTGATTTTCCTTCGCCCGCCCTGTGTGCAAACATTTTAAGGGTACATAAATCCTTTGAGCGCGCGCAAATTATAAAAAAAAAAGTATTTTCTATTGACTGTTGTTGATTTTGTTGAGTTTGTTGATTTAATTTTTGGCCGTGGATCGATGTTTTGAATGCATTTTTTGATAAATATCGCAAACAAATAAGTATCGATTATGTGTTAAGTTCACTAAATTCCTATATAAATAGCTTAACCAATATAAATAGCTTACCTATCGTATGGAATCTAATGCTCCCAAAATACAATCATGCCTGCTGTCATTAAGGCAAACCCCCAGCCCTTATCCATGAATGGAATTTGCATTCTCTGTATGAGTGCCAATGTCAACCTACTCGTACGTTGAAATTGGATATATTTTTGGATATTGGATGTTGTCAAAAATTATACAAAGTGTATAGGTATCCTTAATCATAGAAAATACTTATTCGCCACCGATCTGGCCTCAAAGCGATTCAAGAAATACTTTGTCGTCTCTCATATATATGTACACACAAGTCATTTATCCCCCCAAAATTCGAGTACCTACGATGTTCACATCTGGAAAGGTACTCATAAAACCTCTCTGTGCTTGCTCGATGGGATTCAAACCGTGCGATACAACTCATAGGTAATAATTACATGTACCGACATGAGGTTGATTGACAACCTCAAACATCCTCCATCGAAATTACACCACCAATGCTCCATGGAAGTTGGCAGTAGCATTCCGTTTCGCTATGTACGGTCATCAGTTTACCCTCAAGCCTAATTTCGAACGCACTCTTAAATAGCCGTGTTTTTTTGTATATCCGCTGAAAAAATAACATAGCAATATACGCTAATATAGGGTGGGCCAAAAATATTGGCAAATAGCAACACTTGATTTCTTAAAGAACGTTAAAGGGAGGAGCGCGCGGGTAGCGGGAAATTGTGCGTCGCTTCATGCAATTTTAGTCACGATGGAGCGCTTCACGGGACAACAGTGTGCTTTTTGTGTAAAACAATTTTACAAAAACAACGATTCATATGTTACTGAACGACGCCTATTTAGAATTGAATACGGGATACGCCATGTAAGTGAGCGTCCAAGTGTTAATTTAGTCAAAGGTTAGGTCAAGAAGTTCGAGCAAGCGGGGTCGAAAACGAATATTAAACAAACAGGGCGGCCACGTTCAAGAAAAAGCGATGAGAACATTCAGCAAAGGGCATAATCGGTCCGTATTTCTTTGAAAATAATCAAGAAAATAACGTAACTGTGAACTCAGTTAAATACGTGAAGATGTTGTGAGAGTTTTTAACACCACCGTTACATGAATTGAAGGATACAACAGCAGGACTTGGATGCAACAAGATGGAGCAACATGCCATACGTCAAATGTGACTTTATCGGTCGTCAAAGAAATGTTTCCTAAGAAATTGATTTCTCGCAGAGGTGATATCCCATGGCCTCCGAGAAGCCCGGACCTTACACCTTGTGATTTTTTCTTGTGGGGATACCTGAAAAGTCGAGTGTACCTTAATAAATCGACGACCATATCCCAATTAAAAGAAAACATCCTTTTTTTATAATTTACGCGCGCCTAAGGGGTTAGATACCCTTTTACTGTTGCCTTGGCGCGGGCGGAAAGGTAGAAGGAGGAAAAAGGAAAATTGGTTTTTGTAGTGGTTTGAAACTCAGGTGTGTTTGGTTTCGGTATTTGCTCTCCAGGGGGTGGGAGTCCGAATAGGACGGAGAGTTTTTTCTTCACTCAGAGTGATTCGAAGGTTATAATTCACACTATTTTTTTTTTTTTGTGCTTGAAACTCTACAACAGCCAAATCTACGTGTCAGTGTTATGCCTTGACACTCAGAATTTTTTTGTCTGAGTTCCAATTACACAAATGAGAAACTTGTCAATGGGTAGAATTCGAACCTTGACCCTCCGAGTGACCACGAGACACCACGGCCACCCTTGGAGGATATAGCCACGACACCTTGTAGCATGTGTCAGCGAGTTTTCCAAAGTTTGCGTAGTCGATTGCAGGAATGCCAACGACGAGACGGGCACATGACGACGATGTCATTTTTAAAAAAATAAATTTCAATAAAGGTTTATTACGTTAAATAAATGATCAACAAAATAACATTTGTAGCTTTATTTATATTCATGTTTCAAATGTGCAAAAATTTATGGCCCACCATGTATACGCTAGCTACAGTGCTTCCAAATTCTATTTCCTTCGTTTGCGATGAACTTTCCAATGACTTTTCAAAAACGTCAAACATTTGCCAACAATTTTTTTTCAAACTAAATTAAATTTGCTCACTAACCGACAGAAGGTAGTTCTACCATTAAACGTCATAGATATATGTATCTGCTCTACCAAGTTTTTATTATGGACTCTTAAAGCAAATGCGTCGTTTTTTGTGACAATCGCTAATATGCATGCAAAACAAAACACAACTAATATCGCGATTTTTCGATTTTAGTCATTATAATCTGCAAACATTTAAAACCAACCTACATCGGTATTTCTCTTTGTTTCCTCCCTAATTTCCTTTTGCCTGTGCCGTGGAGAGACATTTTAATATTACACTAAATGCCTTGAGCACGTACTGATTATATATATGTATATAAAAAAAACCAAAAAGTGGATGTACCGTATGGTATCCAATTAGAATCAGCTTGAGATAAAGAATTTCAATTTCTTCGAGCCGTCGTGGTGAATAATGCGTCAACAGCGCCAAAGAAAGTCAAATGGGTGGCCGTGGCTCAAGTGGTAGTGTATTGGCTTTCAAATCGGATG
The DNA here is from genome assembly GCA_949129095.1 of Volucella bombylans. Taxonomy (NCBI): domain Eukaryota; kingdom Metazoa; phylum Arthropoda; class Insecta; order Diptera; family Syrphidae; genus Volucella; species Volucella bombylans. Next base: position 57,306,249 of record OX422144.1, read on the forward strand.
GTTCAATACCGGCTCCGCCCGAAAGACATTCTTCTTGTCGAGTAATTTAATTCACGTAAGATGAATGAAGTCTTATAAACCAATTTCATTTTTGCCAATTGTATTCAAAATTGTTTTTTTTTTATAATTTACGCGCGCCTAAGGGGTTGATACCCTTTTACTGTTGCCTTGGCGCGGGCGGAAAAGTAGAAGGAGGAAAAAGAAAATTGTTTTTTTTTTGTAGTGGTTTAAAACACAGGTGTATTTGGTTTCGATATTCGCTCTCCAGGGGGGGGGGGGGGGGGGAGTCCGAATAGGACGGAGAGTTTTTTCTTCACTCAGAGTGATTCGAAGGTTATAATTCACAGTATTTTTTTGTGCTTGCAACTCTAGAACAGCCAAATCTACGTGTCAGTGTTATGCCTTCACACGCAGAATTTTTCTGTCTGAGTTCCAATTACACAAATGAGAAACTTGAAAAACTTGTCAATGGGTAGAATTCGAACCTTGATCCTACGAGTGAGAAACGATTGCTAGTACCACTACACCACGGCCACCCCAAAAGAAGAGAAGATAATACGGTTATTGTTATTGATAACTTTTATGCCTGTCGACCAATTTGGATTCAGAAGAGAACATTTAAGTATTTGCATAAAATCACTGATGTAATTGAGAAAACTTTAGAAGAAAGAAAGGTTTGCTCAAGCATTTTTGTGTGGTGTTGCATGAAATTCACTTGAAATTAAAATTATAATACAACAGGTCTTGTCTTTAAGTCTATATGCAATGATCTCGAGAATAGACTTTTCCGTTTCAGATACGAAACGAGTTTTCGCAATTTAAACAAATTTTAGTCAGCATATCGCAAGGAAGTGTTCTTGATCCGCTTATATATTTCCTGTATATCTGTGATATATCGCAAGAAGGAGGGACCAGTTTGGGTACGTTTTCTGATGATACTGCTATACTAGTAGTAGGTAAAACGATCGAAGAGACAACAGCTGAACTGCAAAGGCTTAATAAATGAATGGGCAAAAGCCTGGCAAATTTCCGTCACCGAAACTAAGTCTGATCAAGAAAACTTTACCTCACAAATGAGGTAATAACACTCAACGCAAAATTAAAATGGAAATCGCACTTGGAAAAGAAACGAAAACAAATACAGAGAACTGCCTTGGTTACAGAGAGAATATTCCAAGCTTAGTATTGAGAACATTGTTATACAAGGAAATGTTGAAGCCGGTGTGCACTTATAGTATACAGCTCAGAAATTGTATCAAGAAAACGAATGCCAATATTTTACAGATTGCTAAGAGAAATAGTCCATGTACCGTGCTACATACTCGTAAGAAATGACTTGCACTGCGACCCCGGAATTCCTACAGTTGAAGAGAAAACAATAAAATTCGACTATCAATAACACAGTACTACAAATCTTAGACGAAAGAAATCTGTTTTGTTGTCTTCAAAGGATCAAACTTTTCGACCCAGCGCAGTAAAATTTAACCGCAAAGCTCACAGGTATCGAGATCTTCACCACCTGGATCTCAAATAACTATGTGTGAAATAAAAAGTCCGACGACATCGAAAATATCGGCGCCCACACAACGGAGTTTAGCGAAAACTAAAAGCCTCAGTGAGAAAAATATGGAATGACTAAAAGGCAAAGACGAAACTAATAAGTGTATAACCCAAAAGTGTCTGCAGTAAGTTGTTACTCGTCAGGCTTAGCAGCATTGGAAACGGACGAAGAGGATTTAAGTCGTGGAACAGACTGGATACTGCAGAAACGACCAGGAAATAAACGGAAAGCCGCTTCCTCACCCAAAATCATCACTCAAAAAGAAGCGAAAGGAAATAAGAAGGAAAAAATTACGTGATAAATACTCATTCCGAAGAAAACCGAAATCCCAAGCATCGTCCACCGCCGTCAATCATCGTGATCGGGATTGCGGATTATAAAAAACTTCAAAACATCTTAAAGACGTTGTTGTGATTTGATTATTGATTATATTACATCGCTTGACAACAACGTATGGAAAGTCATCGCTTACTGTCTCGAAAATTATGTACCGAAGAAATTCGATGGCACACTTAATCGGAAAGGCCAATTACTGACATCGTCAGTAATATAAAAAATAGGCGTTTTAAAATTGTTGATGCCGTAAACATAGAAAAGCGAGGGAAACAAAAATCGGAAGAGAAGGAAACTACAGTAAGACGCAGCCCTCCTCTTTTCATTCGCACCTTGGATAAGGCCGAGAATTTTTAAAAATAAATTAAATAACTAACTAAATAACTAACCCTCAGTGTAAAAGCTGTCAAGGGTTAAATCCTACCCAAACGTATTGCCAGAAAGAGCCACGTTATGTGAACTGCACAGGAAATCACCTCTCCAAAGATTGTGAAGTAAGCAAAAAAAACTCTGCAAAGTGTATTAATTGTAAAGGAGAACATACAGCTAAGGTTGCAAATTAGCCAAGGAGTTGCGAAAACGGCGAGACTATAAAGTAGCAATAGGGAAAAGCCAAACTCGGTAAATTAAGAATATCTAAAGAAAAGCCATCAGGTTCCGGTCACACAAAAATATAAAAGAAAACGTGATGGAAGAAAAACCATTAAGCCTTAGACGGCGGCGATTACCGAGCCAAACATAATAGACTTTGGTGACCTTAGGCCAGCGTAATGAAATATCTCATTACATATAAGTAGTACATATAATGGGATTTTACTCGGTTTCGTCAAGTTTCGTTAACTTTACGAGTTCGCTTAACCAAAGTCTCAACAGAATGGGACATTCAATGCGGAAATTTGACAGCTTTTATAGAGGAAATTTTTCTTTTTCTATTTCATTTGTTTTTGTAAGGATACTTATCCCACCCATTACAAAATGCAATAATGTTGCAATTTTTAATTTTCTGAACATATTCTCCATTTTATTTTTCCCTGCTATGAAACCAATCTGAATGTTAACAATTTGACAGTTTATTAAGTTAGCTCAAGTACATTATGGGTACGCACATCACACGGTATGGGGCAGTACCGACATCAATGATAGAGGTGAGTCACTTTTTGACTATATTTTAAGTACTAACCTCTTAATTTGCAAAATTGGCAATGAGCCCACTTTTATAACTAGAAACCGACAGGAAGTGCTAGATATTACTCTTGTCTCCGACAGCATACTCGTAACTCAAAGGCTAACGAACTGGATGTCATCGTCTGAACACTCCTTTTCAGACCACAGATAATTCCAATTCAGCCTGAGTGATGCTCCCCCCAGCCAAACAGCTATCCGGAATTATCGGAAAACTGATTGGCCAAAAAACAGAAGAATACTGTCAGAAACGCTATCCTCTGAACTATTAAGTCCCCCGCGTGACATCAATGAGTTTAACATGAAAGTCAAGGAATTTATTCTGGCTATCAATCAGGCTACGGCCGCTTTTTGCCCTCTTATTCAACCTAGAGGCAAGAAAAAGCCACATTGGTGGACATCGGCATTGGGACTGCTCAGAAACTCTTGTAGAAAACTTTTCAACGTAGCAAAAAGCACAAGAAAAGTGACTGACTGGGACTCATACAAAGAATCCCTCAAATTATACAAAAAAGAACTGAAGAAGCAAAGCGACAATCCTGGAGGTCATTCTGTGACAAAATCACAGAAACCTCTGAGGCATCGCGGCTAAGAAAAATCCTCTCTACAAAGCTGTTTGAAAAAAAACCGATGGCTCTTGGACAACCTCAAGTGATGAATCACTCAACCTGCTTCTGGACACTCACTTTCCATGTAGCTCCCAACTCGCGGCCAGTAGCAACTCAAACAGGCCTACTGCAACCGGGGCAAAAATTCATGGTCTGACTACGAGAGACAAACTGCTCTGGGCGCTGCATGGCTTCAAACCATACAAGTCTGCTGGTCCAGACGGTGTAATACCTGCCGAGCTACAGAGGTCCTCAGATATAATTCTACCAGTGTTAGAAAATATTATGAGGAGCTGTGTAGAACTTATCCACATTCCACTGTTATGGAGAGAAGTCAATGTAGTATTCATTCCCAAAGCCGGAAAATGTTCTCATGTTGTCCCAAAGGACCTCAGACCTGTAATCATCATTCCTTCTAAAAACTCTAGAACGACTGATTGATATCCATATTCGAGCTAAAGTTGATCCAAGACTTCTGTCAACGGCTCAACATGCCTACGGTAAAGGAAAGTCGGTGGAAATGGCTTTGCACTCTCTGACTAGCCACATCGAACGATACCTACAATATAAGGAGTACACAATGGTTGCTTTCCTAGATATAGAGGGCGCCTTTAACAACGTCATCACATCCGCAATCACGACTGCGCTGTGAACTCTGCAGGTAGACGACTCACTTGGGGAGTTGATCGGTCTAATGCTAAAAAGCAGGATAATCAACTCCAAACTGGGTGAGACTTCTGCTAAAAGATATGTCAACAGAGGTACGCCGGAAGGCGGTGTCCTCTCTCCCCTTCTCTAGAACTTATTATATTCTTAATATTTTCTTAATATATTCTTTTTAAATATTGAAGCAAGCCCCAAAAATAAGGATATCCACAAGATCAAACAACTCTGTGGACATAGGATAGAAATAGAGCCCTTGCGCAAGCAAAGTCAAATCGCGCAGTGCAAGCGCTGCCTAGAATATGAACACACTGTTCAATATTGCACAAAGCAGCCAAGATGTGTGCGTTGTGGCAAGGATCACCGAGTAGCTGAAAGTAACAGAGCTGCAGATGACACCCCAACCTTTTATCATTGCAATGGTAACCATCCTGCCTCATATAAGGGTTGTCCATGGTACCAGGAGTTTCTAGTTAGATCTATAGCAGTGCGATCCCCACAACAGATTCGAGTGTTAGCTCAAGCTGCACCAAATGTCGCAGAACACCCTCTTCAAAACAATTGGCCATTGCCCAGCAACAAGATTCAACAAGGACACTCATACTCTCTTCCAGAAACTCATCATATTACGGAAAGGAGTACCAAAGCTAGTTATGCTAGCGTTGCCTGGAATGGAAATTCTAAACCAAGAACAGCTGGCCCAGCTCAATTGAGGCTAGAACAGCAACAACTACAGATGCGGATGCGGATGCATCAGCAACAATAACAACAACAACAACCTGGCATTGCAGAACTGCTCGTCGAGTTTAAGAGTATGCATAAAATATTGGAAAGGCTAACCGAAATGCAGGCTCAGGTACTTAACCTTCTCACTGCACTTGCGTTAAAATGAGTACATTAAGCATTTTGATATGGGACGCTAACGACATTGCGAATAAGGTGCCGGAACTAGAAGTATTCGTTCATAAGAACAGCATTGATTTGATCCTGCTGAGCGAACCAGATTAACATGCAATGCTGAGCCAAGGATATTTGGCTACCAGGCTTATCCAGCCAACACTTCACAGCAAAGATGGGCTGGAGGAGGAGTTGCCGTGCTCGTGAAAAACTCAATAAAACACTACCCACTAGCCAAAATTGCCAATAACTGTTTCCAACTCTCGACAGTGAGTGTGGATACTGCACTGGGGACATTGGATGTTGGCTCTGTATATATGCAGCGAAGCTATAGGACTGAACCAGGGGACATCAACGCCATTCTCAACTCCGTGGGACCTCGAGCGCTGATTGGAGGAGACTGGAACGCCCGACACTGGATGTGGGGAGATTGCAACTCAAACGCCAGAGGAATTCTGCTTGCCAGGTACTTATCCTCTCATAGGGCTAAAGTTCTGGCAACAGGCTCCCCCACAAGATATCCATACAGCAGCAGAGGAAGACCATCCTGCCCGACTTCGCTATATACCAAGGACTGTCTGACGGATGTGTACACATCTCAGATGATTGAGACCTACACAGCGACCATCTAGCGCTCACGGTTGCCATCAGCACACAACCAACCTATGTCTTGCCTGATGGCAGCCTTCTCTCAAGAAACTCATCAATTCCAGTCTTCCAGAGAAACCTTGATGAGCAAATCCACCTTAACATGGATCTTAGGACACCTGAAGACATAGACGATGCAGTAAATTTGTTGACTCAAAAAATCCAGCTTGCAGCAGCTTTGTCAGGCAGTAGCGACACTGAATCTCGTCTCTCAACACTCTATTGCCTAAATAGGGAGACGAGGGACTTGATCAGACTTAAAAGGCAGCAAAGACGAAGATATATTCGCACCCACTCACTTGAGGACAGAGCATTATGGCAACATACTAGCCGAGAGCTGAAGGTGGCCCTTAAGAGTCAGAGAACGAAATATTTTGAGGATATACTCGAAGGCATGGATTATACAGTCGACTCTGGATACTCTCTGTGGAAAGCTACTAGGTCCTTGAAGAGACAACCGCAGCGACTTATCCCAATCAGGACCACTGCTGGGGAGTTTTGTAAAACTGACGAACAGCATGCTGAAACGTTTGTAGTACACCTAGAGGGTAGATTCCAAAATTTCAACATGGCCGGTGAAGAGAATATATTTCAGACTGAGAAAGAACTTGATATGCCGCTGCAGATGGACTGGCCGATAACATCAATAAGAGTAGAAGAAGTAATTGAGGTATTCAAGATTCTGTCAAAAAAAAAATCTCCGGGGCATGATAGGATATGCCACGCCACCCTGAAAGTTCTGCCTAAACGAGCGGTTTTATTTATAGTATTGATATTTAATGCAATAATCAGAATGCAGTACTATCCGTCTAGCTGGAAACTGGCGAGGATCCACATGATTCATAAGCCTGGAAAGCCAGAGGATGACCCAGAGGCATACCGTCCAATTAGCCTCCTCCCTTCACTCTCAAAGATCTTTGAGAGACTCATCATGAAGAGGCTGTCCAAGGTTATAGACCTAAAAAATGTTTTGCCGGATCACCAATTTGGATTTCGGGAAGGGCATGGCGCCATTGAACAAGTCCACAGAGTGGTAAATCACATCCTCAAGACGTACGACGATAAGGAGTACTGCAACGGCGTATTTCTTGATGTCCAATAGACATTTGACCGGGTCTGGCACAAGGGTCTCTTAGTTAAAATCAAAAGAAAATTACCCGCCCCCTTCTATCTCCTGTTCTGTTCATATTTAAACAAGCGCCAGTTTCAAGTAAAAGTGAGAGCTTCCATCTCAACTACCTATACAATAAAAGCTAGGGTACCACAAGGAAGCGTACTTGGACCATTCTTTTACTGCCTATTTACGGCTGACGTTCCAAATCCTGTAGAAGCCATCACGACCATCCCTGGGGAAAAGGCACTACTCGCATCATACGCGGATGACATCTGCTTTTTTTATTCGGCGCCATGTGAGAATAGGGCAACTGACGGTGTACAGACGTATCTCAACCTGCTAGAGGACTGGGCTCGCAGGTGGAACATTAAGCTGAATCCCCACAAATGCAAGAACGTCTGCTACACCTTACGGAAGGGGCAGGTATCTCCAGTCCGGATCAATAATACGTCACTGCAGCTAGATCAAGAAGCCAAATATCTGGGCTTCATCCTGGACAAGCGACTGGACATCGCATATTATGGCAACTCTTTCAAATTGCAGGTTCAAGCTTGCACGGCTTAACTGGATGCTATGCCGCGATTCAAAACTTCCGCTGCGATGTAAAAGGAAGGTATACGAGGCCATCATTGTACCGACATGGAGCTACGGAATCCAGATTTGGGGAATGGCTGCAATGTCAAACCGAAAACGGATCGAGACGCTTCAGAACAGCTTCTGGAGTTTCTAATTAATCGGCACTCTAGCAAATATAGCAATAGACTTCATTCACACATGAACAGACTGGCAAGGACTCTAGCAGACGAGCGGCCTATCACACGGTTAAAAAGACGACAAGTGTTATAAAAAAAAAAAAACTAGAACTAAATTGTAACCTTTGATACACAAAGGCTTGGTTTAAATAAAATTATTTGTAATATGTTATGGTCAAATTTTGTAGGCCGATTCTGGAAATAATAATAATAATAAAAAAAAAAAAAAATTCCAAACTACGAGTTTTACGCTAACACTAATGATTCGTATTCTGCGGGAGGTGTAGGCGTATTCGTCAGTAATTCATATTTGTGTAATGATGAGTTTAAGGTTGACTGTTATAGTTTGAATAGTGCTGATATCATAAAAATCTCCTGCGTCATTTGCAAGAAAAATTTTAACATTATTTGTGTGTATAGAGTTCAGTTTATGTCTTTACAATTGTTTTTAGAAGAGTTTACAGTTTTCTTGCGCAATGAAAATGCGGCGAATCTTATTATTCTAGGCGACTTTAATGTGAACATTTTAAGTTGTAACGCTGTAGTTGACACATATGAATTCTTAATGGCAGAGCACGGTTTAACATCGTTCATTAATGAACCTACAAGACCGATTTCTAATACTTGCCTGATCATGTATTTGGTCGCTTTAAGAAATTAGAAACCAATCTTTGCGCGGAAATTAACTTTGATCTGAAAATTACTGATCATTGTTTGACCGGTTTAGTGTTAAGTATCTTTAACAACGAAAGGTCTGTTGTTACCGCTCCTCTTAAAGTAACTAAAATAAACTACAGGCAACTTAACGATAAGTTGCTGCGTGAAACTTGGGAAGAAGTCTACATCATTAAAAATGCTCCACAGGCGTATGAACAATTCTTAAAAATTCTAGTTGGTCATATTGATATCTGTAGTTTTCCCATCGAGCACAGAAAATCGGAAACCAAACTTAAACCCTGGATGAACAAATCTCTTCTCAAAAAAATTAAGCTTATCTAAACAATCTACGTAATAAATGCTGCAAACACCCTCATAACCTTGTTTTGAAAAGACGTTATAATCACATGTGCCAAAAAATTAATAACAAAATTAAAGTCTACCGTGATAGTTACGAGTACTATCAAAGTAGAATAAGAAATTCACAAGGAAATCTTAAAAAAGAATGGGAGGTTATAAATAGCATTATTAATCGCAAAGCTAAAAACCATAGTAAATCAATTGTTCTAAAAAATGAGAATATTTAAATCACCGATCCCACAGCAGTTGCTAACGAGTTTAATGACTACTTTGCTTCAGTGGGATAAACATCTTTCCCATCAGACCTTCCAAGTGTCTGCAGCTGTTGCGCTGCATCTGGCCTTGGGGACCACACACCTGCAAGGAACAGCTTCTTCTTTGAACCCATTACAGCTTTCGAGCTATTAAAAACAATAAACCGTCTCAAAAATTCAAATTCTTGTGGTAACGATGGTATTTCTAACATTGTAATGAAACAAATTGCCCTTAATGTCGTTGATATTTTGGCTCATATTTTAAATTGGTGTATCTTTTCTGAAAATTTTCCAGATTAGTTACAATGTGCCATTATAATTCCTATTTATAAAAAGGGCTACAGACAAGAGAAAAGCAACTATAGACCCATTTCCTTAGTCCCTATAATATCGAAGATATTTGAGAAAACCGTTAAAAGCAGAGTTCTGAAGTATCTTATTGATATAAAATTCTTCAGCGAAAGGCAGTTTGGGTTTAGAGAAAGCCTCTCTACGGAAGATGCTCTCCTAGACTTTTGTGCAGTTGTTTACAAAGGACTTGATGTTAAAAAATATTGCGCCGAACTCTTTGTAGATATTACAAAAGCCCTCGACATGGTAGACCACACCATTCTCTTGGAAAAATTGCATTCTGCGAGGTTTCGCGGTTTTATATTAGACTGGTTAGCATCTTATTTAAAAAACAGAACGCAAAAGGTAAAAATCGGGAACAATTTAAGTAATTCAAAAATAATCAATATAGGTGTACCCCAAGAATCCGTTCTTGGACCTATGTTGTTCCTAATATATGTCAACTCTATTTTTGCAATCCCATTTATTGGTAATGTAAAGGCTTTTGCCGACGATTTTGCATTTGAATTTGGATCAACCAACCTTTTGAATGTAGTTTCTGACATAAACCACGACGTTCACTTGCTAAGACTCTGGTTCACTAAACACAAGTTAATAGTAAGCAATAAGACTAAATTGATGTATTTCAGTTTAAAAGTGAAAGATTCCCCAGACTTTGACATTGTATTTCATGCATCTACCTGTTGTGGACATAGCGTGCTAAACTGTGTTTGTGATGTGCAAAATTCCAATGTCCTATATGACGAAAATATTAGCTGCAGCTCGAATTGCTTCAAAATAGAATTAGTTGAGTACTATAAATATCTAGGTGTTATTATTGATCGAAATTTGAGTTGGAGCGAACACATCTCAAGATTGAAAAAGTATCTGCAATCTTCTCTACGCATCTTTTACCATCTTAGGAATTACTGCTCTACACAGACCCTAAAAACAATTTACTTTGGGATTTTTCACTCCAGATTTCAGTATGGAATAAGCGCATGGGGAGGTACATACCTCAATAAACTACAGCAGCTGAATGTCCTACAAAAGTCCGCAATAAGAAAAGTATGCAAATCAGCTCGCCTAACCCACTCCATAGAATTACTTAGAAGAATGAATATCCTGCCTGTACGACATTTATATCTTTTTAAAGTCCTCAAAATATTCTTCATAAGAGGTGGCTATATGCAGAGTCCTATATCTGACAGTTTTTCTCAATTGTTTCCTGCAAGCTATTTAATAGTCTACCCGAGGATATACGAATTACTAGAACTGCGTCTGTATTTCTAAAAAAAGTAAAATCGTGGCTTCTTGCGATTAATCACAATGAAATCGAAATTTTGTTACGTTTCATTATTTGAGTTCTTTCTTAATTTTTAACTTTTAATTTTATGAATTTATGTTAGCTCTTATTGATATATGGTCCTACAAAAGTCCGCAATAAGAAAAGTATGCAAATCAGCTCCCCTAACCCACTCCATAGAATTACTTAGAAGAATGAATATCCTGCCTGTACGACATTTATATCTTTTTAAAGTCCTCAAAATATTCTTCATAAGAGGTGGCTATATGCAGAGTCCTATATCTGACAGTTTTTCTCAATTGTTTCCTGCAAGCTATTTAATAGTCTACCCGAGGATATACGAATTACTAGAACTGCGTCTGTATTTCTAAAAAAAGTAAAATCGTGGCTTCTTGCGATTAATCACAATGAAATCGAAATTTTGTTACGTTTCATTATTTGAGTTCTTTCTTAATTTTTAACTTTTAATTTTATGAATTTATGTTAGCTCTTATTGATATATGGTATATATTTCTTTGTAAACAATTGAATTAAAAAAAATGCAATGTATATATATACACAGAAATGCTTGTCCACCCCACAGTGTAAACTTTGAAGTGGCATTTCTCTCTATTTATTTTCACTAAATAAAAATGCCGCTAACTATTCTCCAAATTAGGATATATATGCATAGTAAGAAGTGTTAGCAACTTAAAATAGATTACCGAATTGAGAATAAAGAATTCAAAAAAAAAGATTAACCCGCTGGGCAGATCGCTGTGGATTGGGAATATACCCCCCTAAAACTGATCTTGTCCTCTTTTCCAGGAAATATAAAATTCCAATCATAGACCCTCCTTCAATAAACGGTACCAGTTTAGTTTTCTCCGATACAGCAAAATATCTGTGTCTCATTTTTGACAGGAAACTAAACTGCAAACCTAACATTCAAGAATGTGTCAATAAAGCTACAGTAGCTTTATTCTCTTGCAAAAAAGCCATTGGGAACAAATGGGGCCTTCAACTTCGCATAACCCACTGGCTATACATCTCGGTCATAAGACCGATACTTACTTACGGGGTGGTTGTCTGGTGGACGGCCTTGGAAAATGCAGTCAACCGCATGAACATCATGTCTATGTACAAGCGGAGTGTTGCGGTCTACCCCCTCTGAGGCATTAGATATTCTGTTTCACTTGACACTCCTCGACATTTTTAGCAGGCAAGCGGCTGCGACTGCAGCTATTCGCCTTAAAGCGATTAAACAGTGGACAAATAATTCATTTGGCCACTCCAACATTCTTAATACATTAGGAATCCTCACAGAGAACATCGATTACACCATACCTGAACTTTGGTTTGACAAAAACTTCCATGTAAGCTTTCCCTACCGTCTTTGACTTTCACCGCACCACTTCCTACCTCAAATCTGTTCTCCTTCACCACTCCAACCAACCTTAGTTTTAAGTTTTAGTTTAAGTTTATTTTTTAAGTTATAGCTTGTATTAAGCCGAATAAATGGGGGCATTCGCCCCCACCAAAATTTCCCTCTAGATCATTCTGGGAGGAAGATGCTTTCATGGAGGACAAGTAAATCCATCTCTACACAGATTGATCTAAAACCGATAGCGGAGTTGGTGGCGGTATTTTCTCAGATAAGCTTAATCTAAGCTTCTCTTTCCGTCTTCCAAATCACTGTAGCGTGTTTCAGGCGGAAATTTTGGCGATTAAACAAGCTCTGTCCTGGCTGAAGAAAAACGTGATATCTGCAAGGGATATCCGCATCTCTTCGGATAGTCAGACGCAATCAAATCCCTGGATTCGGTCTCTTATGGAGATGGCAGAGCAGTTTAACATTTACCTTTGTTGGGTGCCGGGCCACAGAGACATTCTAGGGAACTGCAGAGCCGATGAACTCGATAAAATTGGAACCACTCTACCTATCCTACCGGACAAAGGTCGTATAGGTATACCAATCGCTACGTGCAAACTAACACTAAAGCTGGATGCCAATAAAAGAACAGACCTTAGGTGGACTGCTGGGCAAACATGTCTAGCAACCAAACAGATTTGGCCAAACCTGGATCTGAATCTCTCTAAGTGTCTGATCCTTTTAAATAGGAAACATCTCAGCGTCATAGCAGGTGCCATTACTGGACACTGCCTCATAGGCAAGCACGCAAGAAGGCTTGGCGCTTATACAAATGATTTCTGTAGAAGCTGCATGGACGAGGAAGAGGGGGAGACAATCCTCCACTTACTCTGTACATATCCAGCTCTCTCCCAGAGAAGAAAGCTTCATCTTGGAGCTTTCTTCTACAACGACTTAAACGATCTAGAAAACATAGACGTTAACAATCTCCTACGCTTTATTATTAGCTCAAACTGGTTCCATTAGTAAGAGGATCATAGATCCACGTGGCATGACAATGGGCCAATAGGCCTAAGTGGGTTGGTATTTCCAACAGCCACTCTTACCTAACCTAACCTAACCTACCTTAAGCGGCTCAAACCAAGACGGGGTGGCCAAGGGGTATAGCTCCCTAGTCGAGAATCCACCACGGAAGAAAGTAGTTTCGGATAAGGGGAGTGTCGGAACAATCTACATCGATATGAAGATGCTACTTCTCCGAATTAACGAAACCTACCTCATCGCCAGCTCATCCGAATTTTCCACATCGTCGGCTGAATCCATCCGGAATAAGATTGCGAACAACAAGTTGGCTATAAAAAGGCTCAATAAGAAAAAAATGTACAGAGAATCCGTGCGTGAACGTCTACAGCGCGGCTACGACTTTCTCAAGGATATTAACTTAGAGGAGAGGGAGCCTATTGCTCACACCTCAGCGGAACCCAATCCAGAAGTTGTGGGTGAGAGTAACGCCAATAGTAAATACTCGTATAGACACATTTTTCCCTAGCCAATATGAAATCCTAGAGGGGATACTAGAAGAAAAGAAAATAAGATGAGTTATAGGCTCATTTCCGCTTATAAATCCCCAGGAGTGGACGGAATCATACCCATCATGCTTCAGAAAACGAAGCAAGCTGTTATATAGTTCCTAAAAAGACAATCCAGCAGTATCATTAATTGTGGATACATATGTACCAAAATGCTGAAGGGGGAAGTAAAGGTAGTATTCATTCCTAAAGCAGGTAAGTTCAACCATTCCCAATCAAAAGACCTCTGGCCCATAAGTCTAACATCATACATTTTAAAAAGAATGCAAAGACTGCTTGATACTCATATTCGAAGTAATCTGCAGCCAGAAGACTTTGTTTCAAACCAGCATGCCTATACAAAAGGTAAAGGCACGGAAACGGCCCTACATGAAATTGTCAGCACAATCGAAAAAAGTCTTTGCTACAACGATCACACATTAGCAGTCTCGCTGTAGGAGTTCATCCTGCATTAACGAACTTGATAACCTGTATGCTCCGGAAGAGGAACATCAATGCAATTCTAGGTAACACGGTATTGAGGGTCGCCCCTCAAGGAGGAGTGATATCACCTCTTCTATAGACTCTAGTGGTTAATGAAATACAACTGAATCTAAAAAGGCAAGTAATAAGAGCCACTGCATACGCGGATGATGTGGTTCTTATGGCCACTGGCAAGTTTCACCCCACTATCAGTGAAATTCTCAACTATGCCCTTAGCATCCTTGGACGCAGCAATAAAGCTGCGTCCTATCGAAGACGACCTCTGTAGAGGGTACCACCACTTTTTGTGACAATCAACTTATTGAAGGCTTGTACGATTTTATACCATTAGACACTGCTATAAAAGCCTTTGGTCTATGCCAACAAACCAAAAACTTAAAACGACTTTGAGGCGAACATTCGACATGAAATTGCTGGAATATCGGCCATTAAACTAAAATAATTCAAGGAAAATTGATTCCAGCGCAGCCCCTCATGTATGCGGTTCCAACAAAGGCATTCAAGTCTCACAATTTTACAATTTAGCACCAGATGTCGTAAATCTATAGTTTATTTCAGAACTAATTACAATAACGGATTATGTCTTGGATAAATGATATAGTGCAACAATTATTCGCAGGCCACAAGTAACTTGGAATCACTGTCCCTCATCTAAGATTCAAACCAATTATTGCCACCGCTATTTAAGTTCAAAACTTCAATTCCATCAACATTTCACCGTTCAGTTGATTACAAAAGAACCAAAAAAAAAATCCCATTTGTCTGGCTCCAAGGAAATCGTACCCATGAATTTTTATTCGCCCCTTAGGTAGAGTCTGTTGGGGCCCTTTCATCATATGATTCAGACGCAAGCCGTCTCTTATTTCGTAAATTCAATTGCGTACATGCCTGCGTGTCAATGCAAAAGTTCTAAAAATAACCCTCAAACAGCCCGGGAGGGATATGTTTATAAAAACTTCATCAACAAGATACGAGCACTCGTACTCGCACTCGCACTCCTCGTAGTTTGTATCCATTGCACAATATGGCATTTAATTGATTCGAAAACACACAATACAACTTATTTGCATCTTTAACTCTGCTCCTAGGTAGCTATACTCGCATTCGTATGAGCATCAGATAAATTTTGCCGTTTTAATTAAAGATGTGGATGCAGGGAAACTGTGCGACGGCAGAATAGCAGCGCTGCAGCATACAGTTCGCGCGTGCTGCCTTGCAAATCAACGAAACGCCATGTCATTTATGAAGGCGGATGGATTGTGCTCTCATCTTTTGTGGGTTATGTTTGGTCGGTGGTCGATGCCCTTAATCAGATCGGACAACAATAATTCGCATTTCAAATTGCGAATTGTGGAATCCAGTTGCTCGAATTTGTACATTTTACATTGTACTCGTATACACTGTGGGCTTACGTACATTAGTTAGAGGTTATTCACGCACTCATTAGGTTATCGAATTTTATTTTTATCGCAGTATAAATTACAATATTTTTCAATTTTGTATTTACTTTCTTTTTGCATTCTCAAATTTGAAAATCAAACAGACTGGTTATGACAATTCAATTTCGCGGTTTACTGCTGGCTACACATGGAATAATCGATGGTCAGCAGATGTTGCATAAATGGTTTGTTTTTGTTTGTTTAGAAAGACAGCAATATATTTTTTTATAAATAAATTACAAGCCTGTAAGGAAGTTGTAAAATGAGTAAAGTAAAATACAACGACTCATAAATTTTTTATGGATTAAGTAGCCTTCTTTGTGGAGTTAGGCCTTTGTCATCTACGAGTATCTTTACTCATGTAATAGGTAGATATGTTACTTACATAGATGCCACATCAGTTTGGGGTGAAATTATAGCTCAATTACTGAGTCCTTTCGAAGTATTTCGGAATAAAACTGACACAGTCTAAGTTGGTTAAGATTGAAGACTATTTAGTCCAGGAAAACGACAATGTTCGATTTCACTCCTGGTCAGGAGTCTGAGCGTCTGACTTCCTGGTATACGATATTGTGAAGGAAGGGTTGAGGGAGCAAAGTATTTGCATCTGTAGCGACAGCTAATCTGTACTTAAAGTCCTGTTAAACCCTCTTACAACTTCGAAGTTAGTTCGAGAATATAAGAATTCATTGAGTCTTGTCTTGGTTCCAGATCACAATGGGATCATGGGAAAAGGAATCACCGATGAACTTTCTAGGCAAGACTCAGAGGAGAGTTTTTCAGGACCGAACCTACGTTAAGATTGCTTGCGTCTTTGGTTAGGGCTTCCATTGACAGTTGAGTTTCATATGAGCACAACGGCACGACTTTTCAGGTTGCCAGCAGGCCAAACGAATGCTTCACGAACTCTCTAAGAGGTCAGCGGCCTTCTTGCTGCCCCTCATTTTTGCTAAGCACAGAAATGTGTAGGGCATAAGTGATACATCTGCGAATTTCCGGTGGTGGGTGTTGGTACTGTAGACACTTTATTACTGAAGCACTTACTCGTCTTTCCTCGAAAAACTACTATATAGTTCTTTCTTTATCTGAGTGCTTTGTTCCGACAGAAACAAAACAAAAAAAAAATGAAAATTCAGTTCAATGATAACGTTCATTCACTGTATTAGAATATCATCTTAGTCTTTATATGCGCTTAACTACACTGTTGAGGCGTGGTCCCTCCACAGGCCCCTCCAACCAGAATATTCATTATCCGGACTTGTGGAAAGCATTAGTGGTAAATAAGCTAAGGAGTAGAAATGTCAAAGGAAGGAAGGAAGAAGGAAGAAGAAGCATTTTAGCCAAAATCACACTATTACACTTTAAACTCTATAAACAAATGAACGAACAGCGAAGAGGAAATGTTTCCGACATTTCTACATCTGAACGATCGTAAATATCTTGAATGAAGGAGAATGAGGTTTACTAACGGGCTGACGAATGATCGTTCCGA
Source organism: Volucella bombylans (assembly GCA_949129095.1). NCBI lineage: Eukaryota > Metazoa > Arthropoda > Insecta > Diptera > Syrphidae > Volucella > Volucella bombylans. The sequence continues at coordinate 57,323,268 of OX422144.1, forward strand.
ATCTAATTACACCCCAGTACGTATGTAAAATAAGATTCAATAAAAACGGCTCTGCATCCGCTGGTTTGAGAATGCTATTCATAAATTGCATACAATAGTAACCTTTCTAGATAGAAAATTCTTTTAACAACATCATCTGTGATGATGTGAGTTAAATAGTTAACTCGGATGGTTGAGTAATTTGCAGTAATTTCCTGCTTAATAGCCAGACAATCAACTCTGAAATGGATAGAATATCTGCCGGGAGACCTGTCGGTAGAAAAAAGCCACTAAGTTACATGCTACTCATACAAATGGAAAACAAAAAATCCGATGGAAACCTAACATTCTAACGATAGTAGCGCTCTTCTCTTCTAAGAAATCTATGGGAAATAAATGGAGTTTATAACGTCACAGCTCACTTCCTGCATGTCTCTTGCTTAAGGCTCAGTCTGATATACTACTATCGGTAAAGTGAAAAATCTTGACAAACCATACAATTCTAATGATTAATAAGTTTCGAAGTATACCCAACGAAGGACTGGACAATCTGTTTCATCCGACATTGCTCGAAATTTTTAGCAGTCAAATGACTGCTTGAAAAAGCCTCCCAGTGAACTAGAGAGTCAATTGGCCTTGCAGTTATCCTAAAAATATACGTACATAATCTTCTCAAGATCCTAGTTACGGTTTAACATAAATTGAAAATCGTCATACCTTCCAGGCCATCCAGGGAGGAAGGCGCATTCTTCGAAGATAATTTTACCATCTTTTTACTCGTACTTCGATGAATCAAAGACTAATAACATGGTAGTTGCATGAATTTTCCCAGTCATGCAAAAGCTCTTCTTTCCAATCACTGTAGCGCGGTTCAGGTGGAAACCATGGCGATAAAATATATTTTAATAAACAAAAACCTGGAAACCAGTCTCTAAAATTCTAAAGTATCTCTAGACCGCTATTAATCGCTTAGGAAGACAACGAAGACGAGCACTAAATAACCACTTTTGTTGGGTGCTGAGGGATAGAGGTATTCCAATAAATTGTAAGACTGAAGAGTTCGACAACTACGAAACTACACTAGTTTTTATTCTAAAAAATCAAATAACTAAAGTAATATCGATCGCTATATGTAAAACTTAAAAAAGAATTTTAATAGAATAGTTAGGTGGATAGGTCATTCAACATGTCTAACGACTAAACGAATTTGACCAAAGCTGGATTTGAAGTGTTATAAGAGTTTGATCTCTCACAATAGATGGGATATTAGCTTTGCAATAGGTACCAGCACTGGATATTGCCTCACAGGCCAGAATGCAACAATGCTTGCACACTTTCTGTAGAAGCTGCTTGAACATCCCATGTTGTCTCGTTTTTCAACCTAATCCAACCTAACTCAAGGTTAGATACATAAAAATAAGATTACATTGAATCAATCATGCCAGACTTGTCATTCTTAAGTTTTGAAATGACTAACCCTCACATCATATTGGTCTGGGTAGATTGAATTGTTGAATGGATCATTCTGCCTGACATTGGTATGTTGGTTGCGTTTAAGTAATCTGCAGAAATACTTTATAGATTATGTACTACGAGTAGCAGGTTTCCTTAGATACCTTCGTAGGCTTAGGCTAAATCTGCTACAGTTTTCTCTACCTTTTGTTGAGGGTCTTGTCCATTAGAGCTGCTGAATCCTCTTTCGTTTTTTATGTTGTTTCTTTCTCTTGTGGAGAAGCTGGTGCTCCTTTCTACTTTTCTGCTTCTTTGTTTCAAGAGATCGAGAGCTGGTCTCTCGAACTCCTATATATGTATCTTGTATTGCTAAATGAAACTCAGCAAATCAAAAGAAGCTTTTCTGATAGCGCTCCTTTCATCAGATTTGTCAATTTTTGTGCGGTATCTAGGCCATCTATAATGCATCTATATATTTGTGGGTTGGTCTCAACGAGGAAATTATCCAATTTATATTATGCGTCTATTGCAGCATTACATATCTGAGATACCCGCTTTTGGTAGCGTTTTGCCCCGCAGAAACCTCGGTCAGCCTAAGTCTGTTACCAGACATGATAAAGTGCATGCTTCGATTTCCGACTTAACAAACAAAGATGTCCTTTCTTTCCGTTTTTGGCCTAAAGTGGTTAGAACGATCTCAATGTAGCTTTATTAGACCTATTGTGATATCCAATAGTTAAATTTCACTTATGAGACTGGATTTCATAAACTGAGCCTTCTACTCAGCTTAGAAATCCTATGTATATTCTGCTTAGGTTGTGAAAGTCTCAGTCTACTGTTTTTTCGTCATTATTTCACATTCGACATACTCGTAATACTCTTCCTGTTAGAAAACCGGTTACAGTGTATACCAGGGTTCTGAACGGTTGTAAAAACTATTTTTTTCATTCGTGGAAAGGAGTCCGTAAAATTTGACGGCCTTCTACGAGTAGTTACCTTCAGTTTGCTTCTTTTAGAGCTAATCAGCATGCTGTAGAATGCTCTTTGAATCATAAAATTCATAAATATTGACGCGGATCTGCCCTTTCACTTTGTCCTGGCTTTGTAAGCAGTTTCATGCATTCCAAGACTATTTTAGGGTTCCAGGGTTGACAGCTAGCAGGGTTGCCTTACGGCTGGAGAGAATATACATAGTTTTGTCTTGTGAATGGCAGATATTTTAAAGTTTTCTGATGCAGAGGTCTATTGATTTCTTCTTCACTTTTAGATCCATCCTATATAAGTTATGGATGAACCAGTTTAGAGTTGTTCTCATTCACTGAGATGAGAGTGTAGATGTTAGCTATAGCTTCATTCTGAAGAGGTAAAGAGGTAAGGTAGGATGTTAATTGGAACTTCTAGCGTTGGAGTTGGTACCCTCGTTGCAACCGATGTGCACCTACAGACCAACCGTTGTAATCTGTTGGATCCATTGTAGAACATTGCCGAAACCTCTTTTCGCAGATTTAATAGATGCAAGCCTTTTATTATGAAGGGGTTTTGAACATACATAAGGCTTATGCTCATGAATTCAGTCTTGATTCGAATTCCAATTCTGCCTCTGAACTCCAAAATCACTGTTTCAGTGCTCTGTAGCAATGGCCAAAGTATAGGCATATGTAAAGTATTTTAAATGTTTTTGCGATTTCTATCGGAGAGTTTGTTACCTTCGGCTCGTTGTTTGTGTTTTAGGAGCTTAATTACTCATCCGAAAATCGTTGTCCTCGTTTGGTTTGATATGTTCGCCAACAGTGAATTCGATCACCTATATATACTTCTTGTTGTTTCATCACAGAATATTTCGCTTTGGTATGCGTTTTATGAGTCTAGTGGCGGAGTACGGAACATGTCGGCATTTGTTTCTTTTTTCTTTTGGCTGATGCAAACAAGACGCATTTTCTTTCATCCAGAACCAATGATGCTTAATGCATGCCGCAAAAATTCATCTGCGGCTGCACTTAACAGATAATTTAATTAGCAAATTCGAAGAAGATTGTCCGTACATTAATAAAGCTGGTATCAATGACAAGGAACTATTTGATGTCAACACTCAACTTCTGCTCAATGATGGAGCGACAATATCAATGGCCAACTGTCAACTTTTAAATTTAAGACTCTGTCTGCATCTATGTGTTTTGTGTAAGTGGTATTCTGTAATCCATTACGTACAAGCAGTGTTTCAAAAATAACTTTTCATTCTTTAAAATAGATATTTCCGTATTGTTCCAGAACAATTTATAGATTAAGAGCCATGGCCATAAATCGTTTTCTTTGAAATCGGGGATTGTCCCTGGTCGAGTCGATTATTGTTATCTTTTTTTATTTAAATTGTCAACTCACTTAACATGGCTGAAACAAAATTTCGAAAAATGATGTATCAAAATAAGTATCAGAAGAAGCCTTAAGTCTAATCAATATGACTTGTCAGTATGTACGATTAAATACGAATACGATTACAATGATAAATGTTATGAAATGAAAAAGAATTTCGCAAATTGATTGTATGCATTTCTCTGCTAAATAAAGGAGAACCCGGAAGTTCCAAGTAAACATAGGGGAATTATGTATACCAGTGATAATAATTGTGATTGTCAGATTGGATGTGGCAACATCGGAACTTGCTACGGAAAAAAAATTCAAACACCGAGACAGTACATTAAAAACGCTTTTACATTGTGACTAGTTCTTATTCTGACATTTATATTTTCATCTCACATAAAGAAGGGCAGCAAATTGAGCAAAACAATGTTGGCACTTGGCAGTTACAAGTGAAGTTAAGAGAGAGCAATAAGCCTCTAACTATAGATTTGGTTGACAAGGTAAAAATCGAAGAGCAAGAAGGTATCACAGTTTTTATTTTGTTTCGGGTTCTTTGACTGCAATAATTCAGCTTCTGGAAAGATCTTGCTACTGAATATTGCAATGGGTACTAGCTAAGCCTTCCTCAGTAGCACGGTTTGAGAAATCATTCTATTAAATCGATTTGGTCTTCTGAGTGAGAACTCATCGATTTAGATTCCTGGCACATGTCTTCAAACCCATCATCAAGGGAAAACGCAGCGGAGGAAGACCTCACCAGTTTAGCGTGCGAAATTGGAACCACCTTCAATATTCAAAATGGAAGGTGATAAAAAGTCAAATAAGTCAAAAGTTCAGAATGATGACAAAATGATGGCCAATCCATGTCTTATTATTACTTTTTGTAAATTTACTTATCGGCTCTCTGACGAAGTGTACTAATACTTTGCACAAAAATCTATCAACATATACTTCTGCGATTGCGACCCACAACAAAAGCAGTGCCTATCTAGATGCAAAATTGTAGCTGGAGCAGACTGGGACAACAAGTCGTGAATTTTCTACATGTGTCTCATCACAGTCCTTATTACGGCTAAGGACATGCAGGGGAGGAAGACTTCACCAGTTTAGCGTGCGAAATTGGAACCAGCGAGCAAACAACAGGAATGGCTGGAGAGGGGTATTGGTTGGGGCCAATATTCAAAATGGAAGGTGATAAAAAGTTAAATAAGTCAAAAGTTCAGCGAGGCTAGAAGTGACCAGAGCGAGGAGAAGAGTCGAGTTGATAAATTGAGATATACTATTCCAATATTGAACAATACGAATATTAGACAGTAGAATCGCAGTGAGTGCTAAGCACATAGAGATCATTTCTGAGGACAGTATAATGACGACGACGATGAAAATTCGACTGTCAGGCAAAATAGGCTGCTCAATCCGGGCGATGATAAGCAATATCTCTGTCTACCTAACGTGGATGAAGTAAAAGAAGTCATATCTTAACTTAATTTAAAAGTTGCTAGAGCTAAGTGTCTATCCGCCAAAGCAAACCCAATTCATCTACAAAATATGGTCGATTCTCAAGACGGGAAACCCGTTAAACTACAATACACAAACAACATCTGCAGTATTGTGTGAACAATTAAAAGCTATTGGTTCATATCCGTAGCTTTAGACCGGAAAGTCCTTTACAGACCAAATTTTCCGACTACGATATGTCTTACAAAAAACTGATGAATTTCAGATAGATCTTTCATTCGCTTTTGAGATGGCATATGAGAGTTCATTCATTTTTTCAGGCAACTAAAATCAATTTACAACATTACAACAAGTCAATTTACACTGATTACTTAGTCTCCGCATTAAATTTTGGATGTCACCCATGGAGCGAAATAACCACTGAGCCTAAACATCTTTCTCTCTCTCTATCCAATTTTCCGAAAAACTTAACATGTACTCAGGCATTTTAAGAGTAGTACGAGTAATACCCTCTTGAGAGTAGTATGCATATGCGAGTGATTGAACGGACTTTTGAAAGATTCTGCCTCTTGCATTTTGTCAAGAATGATGTTAAAGAAATCGCATGACCACCATTCATCGGGCATAGGTTAGGTTAAATTAGGTTGGCGGGTAGATGTAGTATCTGGAGCCGAGTCCAGGTTTGTGCAGACCCATAGTGATGCTCGGGTGGGGGAATTGGAAGGGGATAGAGATTTGATTGCCGTTCCTATTTCTGGTTTCCGCTTTACTGTGTGATCAGCAATGACAAAAAAGCAAAAGAAAAAAATAAGGCGCAAATTTCAAACAACGTTATAATTTTATTTAATTCTAATTGCCAGCGATCAAGACAAAATTTAGTTAAAATGTGTGTGGACTGGTAGCTGATGTATCGCGGTTGGTGGTTGCTAGGTAAAAGAGAACGATAATGCAATGCACCGGCACACGAAGCTTAATTCTCCGATATGATTCCGTTGTCCATATGATTAAGCAAGTGCAAAAAATTTAATTGATAAGGAAACTATACATAGGGTATTATATGACATGTTTTTAGGCAAAATATAGAATATAGCAAATTACAATGAATAATATAGAATGTTTTAAACAAATTAAGATTTAGTTCTAGTTAGTATACAATTTTAATTCCATAACTAAGTTAAGATTGATGATAGTTGAAAGCTGTAGATTGCATTCCCGAACACGCCGGCCCCACTGAAGGAATTTCAGGAACACGGTAGAATAGCCAGCTTTGTTATTGGACGTTTAAAAATGCCATTTTTGGTACGAACAGAAACCACTTGTACTAGATCATCTTTTCCCGGATGAAGTGCATCAATTCGTCCTAGTGCCCATTTTGATGGTGGTATATTGGGCTCCTTAATAACAACTAGGTCACCAATTTGAAAATTCTTCGTCTCATGTTTCCATTTAGGGCGTTGTTGAAGCGATGTTAGGTAGTCAGAGTGCCATCGTCGCCAAAATCCTTGCAACATATTTTGTATGAGCTCCCATCGTCCAAGTCGATTAAGTGGGACGTCTAGACAGCTGGGCTCCGATATCGCCGTGTACGGTCTGCCTATAAGGAAATGAGATGGAGTTAGAGGATTTAAATCTGAGTCAGAAATAGCACAAAGAGGCCTAGAGTTTAATAGTGCTTCAATTTGAGAAAGCAAAGTAGACATCTCCTCAAAGGTTAATATGTTATTCCCTACAATTCGGCGGAGGTGTTGTTTCACGCATTTGACCCCCGCTTCCCAAAGCCCTCCAAAGTGAGGGCTGTGAGGTGGAATGAACTCCCACTTGATGCTTTCAGCCGCTAGTGCTGTTGAAATTTGTTCGTTGTGTTCTTTGGATCTTACCAACGTATACCATTCGGACAGCGTTCTCGCAGCTCCTTGGAAATTGGTTCCGTTGTCCGAGTAGAGGACATTGCATTTTCCTCTTCTGGCAATAAATCGCCGCAACGCTGCTAAGAAGGCATCGGTGGACAAATCACTGACGACTTCCAGGTGTAAAGCCTTTGTTACCATACAGACAAATAACGTGAAGTACCCTTTGGTTAGCTTTGGATTCCTTCCTTTGGCTAGGCGAAGTGTAATTGGTCCAGCGTAGTCGCAACCAGTGTGGGCGAAAGCAAAAGATGGCGAAAGTCGTGAAGAAGGCAAGTTTCCCATGAGCTGTGAAGATGTGGCTTGACGTTGGCGAAAACATTTCATGCAATCGTGTACGATTTTCCTGATTAGGTTTCTACTTCCAATAATCCAAAACTCCTGACGTACAAATGAGAAAAGTTCCGATACACCTGCGTGGAGAAATTTTAAATGAGCCTCTCGAAGAATCATTTGGGTGAACGGATGGCTTTTTGGCAAGATTATAGGATGTTTTATCCCAAATGGAACGCCTACAGCATTGGACAGTCTTCCTCCAACTCGCAACAGGCCAACCTTATCAAGAAACGGTGATAAAGATAAAAGTTTAGATCGGTTAGAAACACATTTGTCAGACTTTAGAGCTTCAATCTCTTCCATAAACTCCTTTTGAGCCCACAAAAGGCAAGTTTGCTTAGCAGAAAACAATTCTGTAGATCTAATGAAATCTAACAAACGATCAGTTACCGACAATTTGCAATTTCGGGCAAAACGAAGAACTAAGGCTACAATCCGAATAAGTCGAAACCATGAAGATACTCTTTTTGCCAATTGATCTAGAACTCCTTCCTCCACTGATAATATATTGGCAACAACAGATTCTTTCCTTCTTTCTGGTACATCCCCTAATTCAAAATTTTCCACAGCAATCGGCCAGAAACCAGAATCCTTTGAGAGCCAATCCGGACCATTCCACCAAAGTTCTAACTGCAATAGTTTTCTGGGCTCGACCCCTCTCGATGCACAGTCAGCTGGGTTTTCCTCTGAGCGAATATAATTCCAAACAGAACGGGGAAGAATATCAAGAATCTCTGAGGTGCGGTTAGCGATAAAGGCATTCCATCTACGGGGGGGAGAGGAAAGCCATGCTAACACAATTTGCGAATCACAAAAAACAAATGTTTGGAGAGGTTTTACATCCAGAGAAGAACGAATGAGTTGAACCAGACGACTTAACAACAGAGCCCCACATAGTTCCAGACGAGGTATGGTTAGCTGTTTGACAGGAGCGACACGGGTTTTAGCAGCAACAAGTTGAATCTCTATGGTTCCACTTTCAGACAAACTACGCGCGTAAACAACTGCCGAATACGCCTTCTCGGAAGCATCTGAAAACCCAATCAAATCAAACCGCTTCGAATTTAATACACATCTTCTCACAATGTCGATCTTTTCGAAATATAATAACTCCTTTCGGCAAGAAATCCATTTGTCAGCTATTTCAGTGGGCAGTGGATCATCCCATCCAATTTTCGTCTCATGCATCCATAACTCCTGGAACAAAATTTTGAACAAGACAATCGCAGGCGCTAGAAAGCCCAACGGGTCAAATATTTTTGAAATCTCTGACAACAGCATTCGCTTAGTGGGTGGCGATGAAGATTCCTTTTCTACAGAAATTTTAAAGGTGAAGGCGTCGCGGTGAGGATTCCAAACTAAACCGAGAACCTTTGTCCAATTGTTAGCGCCGTCAAAATCTAAAGAAAAGGTTGGTTCGCAATCTAAACCCTTCAAAATGGGCCAGCAGTTTGAGTTCCATTTACTCAACTGCAAACCTCCACAGGCCAACAGCTCAACCAGCTCCTTTTTTAAGCTTAAAATTCCTGACACTGAATCCGACCCTGTCATGATATCATCAACATAAAAATCGTGCAAGATACAATGCGACGCATTGGGAAATTGATCCATGTAATCTGAAGCGAGTTGTTTCAGTACTCGCATTGATAGAAAAGGGGCAGGTGAAGTACCGTAGGTTACAGTACGTAGCCGATAATGTCCAATAGGTCTGTTAGGACTTTCTCGCCACACGATACGTTGAAAGTCACGATGTTTCGTATCGACCCAAATTTGCCGAAACATCTTAACAATATCAGCACAAAAAACATATTTATGTATCCGAAAACGTAAGCAAACGTTTATTAAATTGCGCTGAAGTGGGGGCCCAATATGTAGCATTTCATTTAGGCTGATACCATTTCCATCCTTATGGGACCCATCAAAAACAACCCGCAATTTATTTGTGACCACCGCATGATGTGGCAAATAGAAAATCTTCCCAGAGGTAGGTTCGATCTCGCTTTCTGGAATAAGCTCCATGTGCCCTAACTCCTGATAAGCCTTCATAAAACGACAATACTCCAAGCGAAGATTTTCATGGTGAGCAAAACGACGTTCCATAGATGACAACCGGGACAAGGCTCCTGAGAGAGTATTCCCAAACTTTACATCCTTATGTCGAAACGGCAATTCAACAATATATTTATTATCAGGTGCACGAGAAAAGGTTTTACAAAAATTCACGTCGGCAAAGTCCTCAGAATAAGTACTGTGAAGAAGTTCTTCCATTTCCCAAAACGACTTCAGCAGAACATCAACATCTGGTTCCATTCCTACACGCAACGAGACAATATCCTTAGCTGCGATGTTTCCGGTTATTACCCACCCAAAAATGGTATTCTGCGCAGTCAAACTACCCTCTTCATCTGTACGACGACCGTCAAGCAAAATACTCCAGGCTTTGTCAGATCCTAGTAAAATATCAATACGACCTGTCATGTTAAATCCTGGATCGGCCAATTTTAAATCATCCAGCATCAAAGATTTATTAAAAGCAAAAGGCAGTAGAGGAGTTTTTGAAGTTATTTGATTCAAAATGAAGGCTTCAACTTCCATTTCTTTTGCATCAAAACAAGATTTGAGATGCAGGCTTACGGCGCCCTGTGTAATGCCAGCGTGTAAAGAGGAGATTCCAGAAACAGGAAGACGTGCGTGACGACGACGAAGGCCTAACCTTTTCACCAAACCTTCCGTAACAAAGGAAGCCTGTGACCCGGTGTCGAGCAGCATACGACAACGCTGTGTCCTACCAAAACCGTCTACAACTTTGACCACAACTGTAGGCAAAATGCCGGAAACACGAATTTCATTTTGGGTATGATTGCTAATAATCGATAAAGAGGGATCTCTAGAAGTCGAAGGTTTCCCAGGCTTTGGGTTGTTAACATCATTAACCGATGGATTCAAATGTACTAGGACATGATGACGAATATGGCAATGAGGACAGTGAGTTTTTGAACGACATCTCGAAGACGAGTGATTACTACCTAAACAGTTATAGCATAATTTTTGATCACTAGCATAACTGCGGCGAGACATAATGGGCAAGGCAATAAATTGAGGACATTGCGGCAATATATGGTCACTTTTGCACATGGGACATACCGGATTCGAAATCGCAAGGCTTTTTATGTTATTCGCAGCACTACCCGAACGCGTCAAATGACTATTCCCGCGGTTTTTCGAGTCGCTCGGTCGCGTTTCGCATGCTTCTAAAGCATCGCATCTTTCCTCCAAAAACTCGATAAGTTCCTGAACGGTTGCCTTTTCGGAATTATTGGTATGGAGCGCCCAGGTTCTACGCGTGTCAGAGTCTGTTTTACTGAGCAAAAGATAAATCAACCACGGATCTCTGCCTTCTGATTGCAAAGCCTTCAAAGCTCGTATAACTTCATCGGATTTATCCGCTAAGCGACGCAAATGTCCACTATCCGCGACTATCACCGTTGGCATTTTCAGAAAACTTTCAATATGCGCGTTAACAATGTATAACGGCTTATCGTACCGACGCTTAAGTTTTTCCCACGCTTGTACATAATTCGAATCCGCGATTTCGATACCGTTCAACAATTTTGCCGCATCATCGCGCAAAAATGATTTTAAATAACGCATTTTTTGAGCACCAGGAAGATTTTTCTTACAGTCAATGCTCCCTAGGAACATATCCCGAAACTCTGGCCATTCACGATAATCACCACCAAACGGAGCTATCTTAAATTGCGGTAGTTCAATTTCAGCGGACACCTTTAACGCGGAACTAGTGGGAGAATTTTTAAGAAGATTGTCCAACAAGGCGGCTTGTTGCTTAAGAAGTTCCTCAGAAGATTCCACGTTATCTGTAACACGCGTTGGAATGGTAGGTGTATTCCTACGAACAGCCTTAAGAAATGCACTTTTTGCCTCAATGTATTTTATTTCGGTTACTTCAAAATCAATTTCAGGGTTACCGTACCCATCTTCCTCGGAATATTGAAAGAGTTTATTTTGATTCTCGCAAAAGGCCTTCCACGTCTCCTCCAACCGTGCTAACCGCGTTTCTAAACCATCTAAATCTGTTTCACCGGCCTCCAAAATATACGTATGCGCACGAGTTATAGCACCCTTCAAATGTCCCCGAGATTGCTTTAAGACATTCATAATTACTAGGGATTCTAATCGTAATAGTCAAATTAAAAAACCGAACACGTGGGAGGGATAGTTTTATCAAAACGCGCTTTCACAATAATCTTCTTGTTCAACAACTCTAATATGGAAACTCCAGCAAAATCCTTAACAGCACACCGATACAGCCTAGCAGACAGCAGACAGCAAACAGGAAATTCTGTAGATTACCTTTTACCAAATACTTATCCAATGTCTGCAGATCCAAAAATCTAGCAACCACCATTTAATTTCAAAGGCGTTTCAAATTACAACAAAAATCCGGCTTTCAGGAAGGACCAACTTTGATCAGCAATGACAAAAAAGCAAAAGAAAAAAATAAGGCGCAAATTTCAAACAACGTTATAATTTTATTTAATTCTAATTGCCAGCGATCAAGACAAAATTTAGTTAAAATGTGTGTGGACTGGTAGCTGATGTATCGCGGTTGGTGGTTGCTAGGTAAAAGAGAACGATAATGCAATGCACCGGCACACGAAGCTTAATTCTCCGATATGATTCCGTTGTCCATATGATTAAGCAAGTGCAAAAAATTTAATTGATAAGGAAACTATACATAGGGTATTATATGACATGTTTTTAGGCAAAATATAGAATATAGCAAATTACAATGAATAATATAGAATGTTTTAAACAAATTAAGATTTAGTTCTAGTTAGTATGCAATTTTAATTCCATAACTAAGTTAAGATTGATGATAGTTGAAAGCTGTAGATTGCATTCCCGAACACTGTGGAAGTAATAATTTCGTAAAGTTCGTTGCCTCAAATTAGTGATGCTGGGGCAAAGGCAAAAAAAGAGGAATTTATCGTCCGATAAGCCAATGTCCCCACAGTCTCTTCAGAGGTTGTCGTCGGTAAGGTGCAGCTTTATTACGTGTGCCCCCAGAAGATTGTGGCCTTTGAGCAATCCATCAGCCGTATTTAGCTCAGCTCTGCTTTTCAAAAAAATCTTACTTGTTCTGGATGTGCTGAGATCGGCCCATAGTTGTCTTGAGGTTTCGCAGGATGGAAGGGTTTTCCACCTATCATTGGCTTTTATTTGTATCCTTCGCTCCACTTGCATTCTCAGAGTACAGAATGGAGGTTTGTTCCTGATCTTTCCAAATCCCCAGCATGGACTGCGACTCCACTACTATGTTCCGAACTTCCGGGTTTCATTCCTGGAGTAATATCTCTCAATTTCCTAGACTGCGTGCTTGTCATGCTCCTATTTTTTCCTCCTGAGAAGCTGGTGAGACGGGTTTTGTTGTGGTGGCCGAGTGATACCCAGCACATCAGAGGCAGTATCTCTGAGGGCTTTTTATTATTCAATTTTCATCGCTTTATCTTACAAATAATGCCAGCATATGGCAACGACCATATGACCATGTGCTGGAACCACATATAGCCCAGATCAATATTTTGGAATAATTATTCACTGACTATTGTCCGGTAATGTACGCCATTGACCGACTTCAAGCTGCTCAAGAGCCTAATAAGCGAACTTCCGACGCAAGCCATGGTCTCGTGACTTTAGTTCTTTAGTTGGTTGTATGCCGGATTGACAATTTCGGCTCTTTTCCCACATTTCCAATCACAGCGGCTACATAGGAAACGTACACGACTTACGTTGGCTTTGCGTATAATGTACAGGATCATTATTACATTTTGAATTATGAATTGAAGACCATTTTCAAAAATAATTTTGATTGATATGGAATCGTTCTTCTGATGTAAATTGATTGATTAATTGATGACTTGCCAAAAAATATTGAATGTTAATCGCTAAGAACCGAAGTTATTCCTATTAAACAACTCGGTGTACGTTTCTTGAAGCAACTAGTATACTCCCGAGTTGGTTGAAGCTTAAATATTTCGTGTTGCATATAAGGCAAATAAGTAAGAATAATATTCAGTACAATGTAAGTTTTTCACATAAGCGCATCCAAACTTCTGGTGAGATATTTTCCACATTGTAAGCTGCATGTTCAGATCACTGTATAGATGTACCATTTAAGGTGTTTATGACGATTTTCCACAAAACATAATGTCGTAGTGATAGCATGTGAAGAATTATTGAAATATGGAATGTACTAGACATGCTTGCACATCATACGCAGTGACAGATGTAACAATGTAACAACTATATATATCGAGACGTTATATACGAGCCTAAGTATTAAAAAAAGTGATAAAGTACGGCAGCTTGAAATTTTTTCAACGAAACAATCACACATAACTTTCAAATTTTGTGGTGAAATTAAAAAAGTGATTATACGTCCACGTGAAATGCTGACAGAAAGCATCACAACATGCCGCTAAACTTCTGTAGTGCGATCAAACAATATCGCCCTTTGCATGATTGCAAAATTTAGTAAAGTATCGATAAAACTGCATTTTCAAGAACGTCGTCTTTAATAAAAAAGCTGGCAGGTAGTTCAAATAAAGTTCAATAAAATGCAGTATCCAACTCTAATGGATGGCTTAAACTCCATGACTGGTGAAATACTAATAAGCTATTGCAACTCATCTAGACAAGATACTGAAGCTACAACATCGTCTAATTAAACTGATTAAACGTAATAATGTCGACTTTAAAGTTCTAGATATAAACGCAATTTATCGCATGACTGCATTACAGCATTATATGGATGATCAAAGGTTCCTACAGCTAATAAGACATAACCAAAACACCAGAAGAAGAGCACTTGAGATGTTCGAAATCCCGACAACGTTTAACGTGTACGGGAACAGAGAACTTAGATTTATTATCCCGCCGATATTAAACCAAATACCACAAAATTTAAAAAAATATTCGGAACTTCAAGAAAAGAAAGAAAGAAATTAAAAAAATATCTGCTAGAATTGTTCTTTGTGAGATAGTAAGAATAATAATTAACTTATTATTTTTTTTGATATTTCATATCCTATTTGAATTTAGGACAAGTTAATCCGAAGATGATCAAAAAACACGCTGAGCCTGGCCGTTTAAGCTAAGAAAAAAAGTAGGGCAGGTGGGTTTATCTCCCTTTCCGCCGAGTAAGAAAGAGTTGAATACAAACTTGAAGTCAACTGGAAAAATGTTACAGGAAAAAATATAATACTTAATCTTATCAAACTAAATTGAACGTTTCGCGTTTGTCTACTCGTACATATAATTTTTTCAAATAAAGTGCATTATTGCTGCAAAAATATTCAAAATAAAATACGTACTTTGATCAAAATACATATATATAAAATTCCAAGCCTCATTGAGCCAATTCCACATAAGTTGTAACGACACCATCACAATCACAAGCCCCAGCCAATACACTAACACTTCATTTATGTCCAACCCACCAAAACGGACCACATCTCGCACGACGAAGATCGACACGACGGATTCGCCGAAAAGCTCCCATCGCTCTCCCCTACGGAAAGTAGAAAAAAAAAAATCATAGACGACAATTCGGAAATGAAGACTATGATGAACGAACTGCTTAAACAAAGTGAGTTTAGCATTTCATTGTTATCTAAAAAAAAACTAACCGAAACCGAAAACAAAATCACCGCCAAAATTGACTTCGAAGTCAACGAAATGAAGTCTATACCTTATCCAACAAAACATGTCAGTACAGGGCTTATGGGAAAGCTCTTTTTCTTACAGTGGTGCCTGTAGGTGGACTCAATGGCACATTACCACTGAAACACAAAGGAAGCCACTGAACTTTGTGTACAATTGTTGTTGTAATTATTTTCAGATTTAACCACAGCCACCCTATGACTTGCTTGCCCGATAGCCATGGGCATAAATAAACTAAACTGGATGTCAAACTCTACTAATGCTTTTGCAAACCCTTAACTTTCGCACAGACACACTGTAAGTGAATTCCAACACTTTTGCATCTCTATAAATTTGTCAAAATTGGCTAGAATGAGAACAATTTACAGGTAAAATTGCTAGAATGAGAGCGATTTGGCGTGGTTTGTATAAAAAAGGAAATAAATTGCCATTGATCACAATTCACACGTATTCACAGACAGAGTTTTGATTTTCCAATATCTGGAAGTTGGATATCTAGGTATGGTTAGTCTATGGCCATGGGCAGAATGATCATAAAATCACCATTCGCCATTACTGCTGGCTGTGCATTGAAAATAAGCTCATCAAAGCAGTGTTACCATTCTCAAATGTTAGCACATCGTTACTGATTTCTCAGTGTTATCGTTACAGATTTGAAGCTTTTGAGAACACAAAAATTAATTTGTGTGTAATAATATGTGTGGTGGTGCTGTCATTTGCGTTTTTTTCTCCTCTTTTTGAGAAACCGTTAAAATGTAGTCAAACCATTTTTTTCGACTTTGTATTTTAAATTTTATTCGCGCGCTATTTTAATGCATTGCAACAAAGCAGTGCAATAAGTGATCATATTATTGTTGGACTATGTGCGTTTTAGTGATATTGTGTTAAATAATAGTGGTTCTAATTACTATGTTGTGTCAGTGTTATGTTGTGTTTAAGAAAAAAGGATTATTTTCGCGGTGTTTTGAAACTAGAATTCATTGACTCTGCAATTAGTGATCATATTTAATAGCGTAAGTATTAGTAGTGATATTGTGTCAAATTAATAGTGATTAATTAGTTTTAAGCAAATGTGTTGTGGCTAAATAGAAAAATGGCTACAAAGTCTTCAAAGGAATTAAGTGCAGAAAAGAAACAACAAATTGTTAATGCAACTAACAAATTTTATGGCCTTCTTAAAAATAAAACGGAATCCGTGAGAAAAGCAGCTGATGTCTTTCCTGTTACGGAACGAACTGTATATATAAATAAAATTAAAGGCCACAATTTGCCTTCAAAGAAGAAAAATAATTCTGGTCGCAAAAGCAGGGTCGATGATTTTGACAAATGTGCCGTTAGGCGCATAGCCCATCAGTTTTTCATGCCCAACAAAATGCAAATATTACAAAAATAAGCAGATCAACTTTACATACAATCTTAAAAGAAGATCTTAAATTTAAATTCGTCAGATGTGGGATATGGACGTTTTCGCCGAAGAAGCAGTCGAAAGATTAGTAATAAATATAAATGCCGATAGTAGCATCACTAACTTTCCATCAGACTAAATAATATTATAATATTATAAATTAATGAAGTTATTTTTACTTTAAATTAATGAAATTTTATGTTTTTACATTATACTTTACTATATTTATTATGAATTATATTTTTGTTTACTATATTTATCATGAATAAATGAAAATACATATATTTTTTAGTTCTTTTTTCTGTTTTCGGAAATTTTTTCTTTTTTAAACAAACTAAAATGGGATTAGGCCTACTGGGGATACCCTTAAAAAAACGCGCCACCGCTTGGTGGTGAGGAAAAAAATAAATGAAATTTATATCGTTCAGCAATATTTTTATTTGTTTATTTTAAATGGGGAGATGGTAACCCTAAGCGAAATGCTCTTTCTCTTTGTGGTGATTCATCATATACACCATGGCAACCCTATGAGAGCTTTAAAGAGGGACACATTTATGCATGTTATTGCAACCAGACTAAGAGGCAAATGTCCTAACTTCCCTGTACTGACATTTATTCTTGGATAAACTATAGTATTTTCGACATAAACCATCGAGTAACGCACTTGGAATCCTCACACTTAAATTCGAATTCCGATATTGTTTCTATTAAAACTGAACTAACAGATTTAAAAAAATCACAGACTAAGGATTCCGCCGAGTGCAATCGATTGGCTGCATGTGATGCTTTTATGTTCGGCACTCCGTATTTGCCAAATGAAAATTTAAACTCTATTTTTAATCTTATATGCACCATAATTGGTATTAAACCTCCAGTACTACGTAATATTTACCGTACTCATCAGAAAAACGATTCACACAATTCCGCTGTAATGCTAAAATTTAATTCACCGGATAATAAAAACTACGTATTAACATCTAACGCGATCTATCATAAAAATAGCAAAACTGCTATAATAAAAATATAAAAATTACCTAAAAGATATCGGCTTTGATACCACGACATCAACTAATATTTACATACGGGAGAGTTTATCACAACATAACCGATCCATTCTTAAATACGCTTTGCACTTGAAGAAATGTAAACAACTTTTTCCTGTGTTTACTACAAGAGAAGCTGTGTTTGTGAAAAGTCATCCAAACCAATCAGCTGTATCGCGAGATTAGAAGAAGTTGCCACACTACAGATGGAACATAATTAATACACAAGCGCTTTTAAAATTTTTCACGAATAATATATTATTTGTTTTTGCTTTTCTGTTTGAATTTAGAATAAAATTTAATTGAATTTTGGAAATTAATTGTATTAAACTAATTCGCTCTTTTTTTCTTTTTTATTCTTTAGTAAATTCATTTATTTATCTCTTTTTCTTTTCTTTCTTCTTACCCACATTCATAAATTGTAATTAATATTAATACGATGACAAATAATCAGCAAAATCCAGACCGAACACTGCGTTCTATATTCGAGTTCTAAGTAGCCAGTGAAATGGCGTTCGGGTTTGCCATATTAACGCTCGAAGTTTGTTACCAAAAATTGACGAATTTCGCGATTTATTTGAGAGTTCTAATAGGGATGTTATCTGTGTCTCTGAAACATGGTTTGCGAGTGATTTGAATGATACTTCCTGCTGCTTAATGGGTTATCGTGTCTATCGTTCTGACAGGAAATTCCGCAGTGATGGTGGTGTTGCAATCTATGTCCGGAATTCAATCAAGCATATGCCGAGGTGTACATCCTCTCCAGACAGTGAGATAGAATACTTATTCGTTGACTTAATAGGTGGTGAAGGTAAAACGTTAATAGGTGCAATATATAGGTCCAACAAATATATTAACTTGTCTCACTTTCTAACTTTTTTCGAGGAAATATCGTTGACGTCCTCTAATATAATCCTTTGCGGAGATTTCAAAAGCAATCTCCTAATCTCTAATTTATTGACCAATAGTATGAGAATGTTCAACTTAATACCAGTAAATGTTAGTACTCACACTCACTTTCCCGGTGACACAACGACGCTTTTAGATTTATTTGTTGTAAGTGATTTAAGCAAAGTTTGCTTATACGACCAGCTTTCTGTGCCTGCATTTTCAAAACATGATTTAATTTTTCTAACTTTTAATTTTAACATCAATCATGCTATTCAAACTCTTGAGTATCGAGATTTTCGTCACATAGATAATAACCTGTTAGAAGCGAATAGTAGAAAAGTATGTTGGGTTAACATTTTTTACATGTCGTCGTCTAGTGAGCAAGTCGATCTCTTAAATGCAAATACTTTAAATCTCTATGACACACACGTAGCCTTGAGAAGCACGACCATCAAGAACAAAAGTAATCCATGGTTTACCAGTCAAATACGTTCCTTAATGCAGCAGCGCGATAGAGCTTACAACAGTTGGAAGCGATATCGACTCCCAGAACTTCGGCAAATATACTGTTCACTTCGCAATAAAGTTATTACGGAGATCCGTTCCGCCAAATCTTGTGTGTATGCGGGCAAGCTGAACACCCGCTTAACTGGTCGACAGATGTGGAACAATTTACGCAGCATAGGTGTTGGCAAGGCAAAGTGTAATTTGGCAGATAGTAATGACAGCATTGATTGCAATTCCCTAAACCGGAATTTCTTGTCTCGGCCCTTCTCGTCCGCGTTAGGTGTGATTAAGCTGTTGCCGAACCTGGCTGTCAATCAGCTGATGTGGTAGAAAGTATACTCTCGGTAAAGTCAAATGCCATTGGGTTACACAAAATGCACCCTATATTTCTAAAGCTACTCTTACCAATCATACTGAATTTTATCACCTTCATTGTTAACACTATTTTGACAAAAGGGGAGTCATTTCCACTCATTGGAAGTTGGCGAAAATTATATCTATTCCCAAAAGTGCTAAAGCTGATGAGTTTAGACCAACTTCAATTCTACCCTTTCTGTCCAAGACTTTTGAACATATTTTGCAAAAACAGATGAGCACATATGTATCTTAAAAACAATAACATGCTCACACCAAAGCAATCTGGTTTTCGCGCGAAACACAGTTGTATTACCGTTCTGTTGTGTGTTACTGACGATATACGACAAGCATTAGATGAAGAAAAATTAACTTTCTTGGTGCTCCTAGACTTTTCCAAGGCATTTGATGTAAGAAGCACATTCGAAAATATAACTTTTCATCGGGTGCATTAAAGTTGCTTATATCCTACTTAAACAACAGAATGCAATCAGTTCAGCTCAATGACAATGTATCCGATTTTCTTCCAACTGTTATTGCTGTCCCTCAAGGTTCTATACTTGGCCCCCTATTGTTCTCATTATATGTAAGTGAGCTTCCATGCATTATAAACAACTGTTCGTCACATACGATTATGTCTGCTGATGATGTTCAAATGTATATGGGCTGTCCACTTCGTTTAATTGAGAGTTTGCTCTATTAATAAAGCTCTTGAGGAAATTGCACGTTGGCTCGAACTTAACGGATTTTCTTTAAACGCTAAGAAATCAAAGTGCCCTGTCATATCAAAGAACCACTGGATCTTTCGTATTCTCCACCTATTTTGTTGAAAAGCTCCGAAATAGATTATGTTGAGACTGCAGAGAATCTTGGGCTCACTTTTAAGTTAAGTTCCCAAGTTAACTTGGGAAAATCACATCAGTGCTGCCGTTAGAAAGGTATATGGGGTGTTACGTAATTTATGGGTAACACAGTCTTTTACTCCAACTAAAACCCGCTTGATACCAGCTAAATCTTTGGTTGTTCCTATTTTACTCTACGGATGTGAAATCTTTTTTAGCTGTGACTCGATCAGTAGAAGAAAGCTTAATGTTGCTTTTAATAGCACAATGCGTTATGTTTTTGGGCTACGTAAATATGGCAGAGTAAGTAGTTATTCTTCTCGTTTGCTTGACATGCCTTTTGAGAGCTATCTCAAGCTTCGCACTCTAGCCCTGCTATTGGATATTCTCCGAACACGCCAATCATTATACTTATACGAAAAGACTCGATTTGTCTCTTCGCACAAGTCAGGTCTATTAATTTACCCCCAATACACTTCCCTTACATCAGAACGTCAATTTTTATTATTATAATTACGCATCTATTTCTCTACAAATCTGTAAATAAATTTTTCAAAGCAATTAATACATAATTATTGTGAATTTTAATCTGTACCTATAGAATTTGTTTTTTTTTTTTGTTAAGTTTTATGTTGGTACAACTACTCTACTAGCTGGCATTGTTCTTGATTAGCTTTTCACTATCACATTACAAATAAATAAATAAATAGAAATTTTAGTCAAAAGCTTTAATTAATGATCTACGGTGTATGGTCTTTAGTTCGTTTTTAACATTAGCCTTTGATTTGTGTCCAGTAGCTTCTTTTGATTAAAGAAATGTATGGGCTATTCCAAGATTTGCAGTTAGTATTCCTAACCGTGGTCTTAGGATTTATAAAAGAGCCATTAGCCCGATGTTTCAGTGTGAATCTCCTTTTATGAAGCATGCAGTTTTTATTCTATTTAAAAAATAAAATAAATCAATGTTGTCTGGAATACATTGTTTGCACGAAATTGTATGTTGCACTGCATTCGCGATTCAAAATTGCTATTATTCCTTGCATAACTCACATGATTGCTGTCCGATTTATTTCAAACTTTTGTTAAATATATGCTATGTTAATAGATTTCGATTACTATTTACTACAAAAATTTGGAATTTCATATATTTTTTTTTTAATAATTTAAAAGTCATCGGCTTACTTTGGTCAAAATCTAAAAGCCGTGATTCGATTCGATGAAGACGTATCATCTGACAAAAATTCAAATCGATAGCGCTATTTGTTCACGAATTATAGTGGACCAACAAAATTTACATATAAGGTCATACATACACAAACATTTTCTAAAAAAAAAAACCTTATAAACACCTTAAAATGTAAAAATATCACAAAATTTTCCGATTGTTAGGGTGAATGGAAGAATTTCCCTTTTAGAAAGTTAAAAAAAAATAAAAACAGCAATGCGGTGTCATAAACGAGTAAATACCTAAATAAACCTTCAAACGTCTATTCATGATTTTTTGCATTTCATTTAAATATGAGTACCTGACTGGCAGTTTGTTTAGAGATTCAAATCATCGGATTTATTATCTATGATAAGTTCTAATCTTGAAGCACTTATGAACATATACAAGCATGCTGGTAACTTATGAATAAGTGGCAAATGGAATATTTTATCCAAAGACCTTCGGATTAGCAAACAGGCCAATTCTATAAATTTTTCTTATCCTCAACTGATACCGAGTATAATTAAAGTCAATTTATTTCGATAACGTGAACTATATTTTTTTGGGACACAGTTTCATTAGAATAAATAGATAATAATAAAACTGTTCTAGGTAAGGGGATACGAAAAACAATTTATCTTTTGCAAAAATCGCATAGACGTTTCTCTTAGACATAAGTTATTTATGTAGATTTCATTGTTAGTGCAAATATATGCGTATACGATTCAAAAGAAAGTCGGACAATTTCGACCTCGTTACATTTTTCAAATCTCGATACATTTTTCTTTTCGATTATAGAAATGTATGATGACTAGAATATAAAGACTTTTAGCATAATCCAGCTAAATATCATTATGTTTTCGACTTTAATTCGCCAACTACTATGTCTCTCGTTGAGCCAGGTCTCATCAGCAAAATATATTTTTCTATTCTCTTCTCGATTTTTTTTTATTTCGCGTAAATGCCTTCGTCTCCATGAAATAATATCACTTCTTTCCAACAACAAGTTTTTACGCTGACGATTGACGAATTTAAATTTAAGATCTTCTTTTAAGATTGTATGTAAAGTTGATCTGCTTATTTTTGTAATATTTGCATTTTGTTGGGCTTCATGCCATATCTTATCGGGCGTTGGTAAATCATTATCCATGAAAAACTGATGGACTATGCGCCTAACGGCACATTTGTCAAAATCATCGACTCCGCTTTTGCGACCAGAATTATTTTTCTTCTTTGAAGGCGAATTGCGGCCTTTAATTTCATTTTCCTTTAAAAGCCTATATACAGTTTGTTCCGTAACAGAAAAGACATCAGCTGCTTTTCTCACGGATTCCGTTTTATTTTTAAGAATACCATAAAATTTGTTAGTTGCATTAACAATTTGTTGTTTCTTTTCTGCACTTAATTCCTTTGAAGACCTTGTAGCCAGTTTTCTATGTAGCCACAATAGAGTTGCTTAAAAAATTAATCACTATTAATTTGACATAATATCACTACTAATACTTACGCTATTAAATATGATCACTGATTGCACAGTCAATGAATTCTAGTTTCAAAACACCGCGAAAATAATCCTTTTTTCTTAAACACAACATAACACTGACATAACACAGTAATTTGAACCACTATTATTTAACACTATATCACTAAAACGCACATAGTTCAACAATAATATGATCACTTATTGCACTGCTTTGTTGCAATGCATTAAAATAGCGCGCGAATAAAATTTAAAATACAAAGTCGAAAAAAATGGTTTGACTACATTTTAATGGTTTCTCAAAAAGAGGAGAAAAAAACGCAAATGACAACACCACCACACATATTATTACACACAAATCCATTTTTGTGTTCTCAAAAGCTTCAACGAAGCTTCAAGTTCAAAAGCTTCAAGCTCTGTAACGATAACACTGAAAAATCAGTAACGATGTGCTAACATTTGAGAATGGTAACACTACTTTGATGAGCTTATTTTCAATGCACAGCCAGCAGTAATGGCGAATGGTGATTTGATGATCATTCTGCCCACGGCTATCGGGCAAGCAAGTCATAGGGTGGTTGTGCCAGTGGTAATGTGCCACTGAGTCTACCTACAGTCAGCATTGTTAGAAAAAAAGCTTTCCCATAAGCCCTGTACTGACTTGTTTTGTTGGATAAGGTATAGCTACCGACCAGAAACGGTCATCTTAAAATTTTTTGAATAAGCATTTACTCGTATAATTTAATTCAACAACATCCCGCCCTCCTTGAGCGGATGAAGTCCGTTCAATAAGAAGGCGCCACACTTTCACTGCTGCTCTTTGCATTTCATCATTTGATGTTTTAACAGTCACATCTCTAACTACACCGTCTCTGCCAGGTTGTATTTTTATGACACGGACCAAACGCCACTTAAGAGGAGGTAGGTTTTCTTCTTCTAAGACCACAATATCACCAATTCATAGAGACTCGCTGCGTTTTGTCCATTTCGTTCTTTTGAAAATTGTTGAAAATACCACTATAATATTTGATAGCGTTGAAGTCGATTAAAATTTGCTGATTGAAGATCTGCCTCAAGTATGATAATCAGAGCTGCACCTTTGATAAAATGTCCTGGTGTTCGTGCTGGCATATCATTCGGACACTCAGGAATAGCTGTGATTGACTTAGAATTAAGAACAGACAAAATTGAATAATAAGTGTATTAAATTAAAAAAAAAACATCAATTTAGCATTTTATAGAATGCGTTTCAGATGAAAGTTTGTAGCCTTTACGGCTGCTGCCCTCAAGTGGAGAACGTGAAAGAATTGTTTTCCAATTGATCCCCATTGATGAGCAAGTGCAAGTGCAAGCTGCTAGGAATTGTTGTTAGGTCCTCAAACAATTCCAAATGAATTGCCTTAGTTACAAAGTGAATGAACAATGATATATATCCCTTTGTCGATTGAATCCCACGGCGGTGAGCCGCGGGGGTTGAAATATATTTGAAATGGACCGCAATAGTCGATTCCAATGATATTGAAGGGTCGGGATCGCTTAAGATGAAGTTCAGCCAGATAGCCCATTATTGGATGTTGTTTATCTCTCTCTTTGGTTACCTCTGCAATAAGACATCAATCGACAGATCACTTTTCCGTGAATAGGCCAACAATTTTTGCCTAACGATGCTTGATAATATTGTGGACCCGCGCGATGATTTACCACTTGAAGATTCCGAAGTGAGGTGTATGTAAATGGTAGTAAAGTCCAATTCTGAACGTTTCAACCGTCTATCCACTGTCGTTTTCCTTCATCATCGATAAATGCAGCAACAGATTTTATGTGGCTCTTTGTAGAAAGAGCTGCACCTACAACATAATCATAATCATTATGGTATTTTATATTGGTAATAAAATCTAGATCTTTTTGAAAGGTAACATTTAGAATTGCCTTAATCCCTTGGAATTCCGACTTTGACCGACTATGAGATCTGATGGATAGGAGCCACAAGAAAGAATGTCCGCTGGATTAAGCTTCGTAGGTATATGCCTCCACTGTGAAAATTTCGAAATTTCTTGAATTATAGATACTCTGTTGGCAACAAAGGTTTGCCAGTTGCAACATTCTTCCCGTATCCAGCTCTAAAACTATTGTTGAATCCGTCCAAAATGTAGTGTTACGAAGTTAAAAATTGTTTGAATTCATTTGACGAGTTATGCCATAATAACATTTCTTTACAGGTGAAACCTTTGATTATGCACATAGTAGATGTCTGAAAATGCACGAATTTCAAAATAGGAATTTGGCAAAAATGCCAATCGATCTACTTCTAAGTCATTCAATATTTGTAGTTGACTTTTAAAATTTATCAACGGATGCAGTTGATTCATTTGGCAGTGGGTCATCACAATTTAACTTTAGAGGCCATAGTTGCTGCATAAAGACCTTCGCTAACACAATCGCTGGATTTATGATTCCAAGAGTGTCAAAGAATGTTCTCTTGGTTGAAATGTTGTGAAACTTAATATCTACTGTAAATAAAAATCTGTCTGACAAGGGATCCCATAGTATTCCTAATGTCCTGATGGCATCAGACATTTTAATTTTAAATAATGTTTCCCTATCCTCCTCAGGTATATTTTTAAGTAAATTAATATTGTTTGTACACCACTTTCTTAAGGTGAAACCACTTTTTAATAGTAGATTTATTAATTGTTCTTGCAATTTAATTGCTTCAGTGTATTGGCACCAGATAATATATCGTCGACATAGAAATCCGAGTTGAAGCTTTCAGCGGCCAAAGGAAAGTAAGTTCCCTCACCGAGAGGTAATTGCTGAAGTGCACGAGTAGAGATGCTGTGGCAGTAGATAACTGTTGTAAGTTTATACATTTGAATTGGATCACTCGAATTTAACCTCCAGAGAATACAATGATATCTTTGATGCAGGGCCAATTGACGTTATATATATTATTATGTTAAGAGGCTGACGAAAATCAAGTAACTGAACTACTTCCATATGTGAAAGCTAAATAAATTCATTCATAAATTGTATGTATTTTCTGTGTAGCTCTTTATTTCTATTAAACTTTCTCTCAAGAGCTAAAAATATTTTCAAGGCAATGTCGTATGAGCTACCTAAATTAAGTGCAGTTGCTTTGAATGGTAAGCGTACTTGATATCTTCCGGATTGAAGACGGGAAAACTATGTCCAACAATGTACTCGTAATTCACATTCTCTTTCTTCTTAGAGAACTTCATATATGAAGAATGAAGAATCGAAATGTTCGATTTGCCAGAAGGCCTTTAGTGTATCATTGAGTATACCCGTATGATCATGCTTATCAACATTTGTCGCTTGTAGGGTGTTGCATTTGTTGATGAACTTCGATGATGAAGCTTCTGGCAACTTACTAGCAACTTACTTACAATACAGTTCTAGACAGTTACTCAAACCGGTCAGACGTGTTTTTCTTGCTCTCCCTATTCACCTGTTCAATTAATTTTCGTCAAATTGCATTTTCCGCTTTTTAACCCCAGTGCTTGAATTCTTCAATTTTTTTTGTGCAATTTTTTCAGTGCAAAGCCTCTATATATATAAAATTGCACCCAAGCAATTCAAAAATAAAAACAATAATTCGACCTATTACTGACCTACTGACCTACTGACCTACACAACTAATTTAAACACGTCTTGCGGAATTGCCAATTGTATAATCGATGACTGCAATGCTGACTGGGTAGCTTTCAATGGCATCTGTGGGAAAGCCTTTCATGCCGTTTGTGTCGGGTAAAACAAAAGAAATACGGTGTTTATCAACGAATTCTCCGATAACCTCATTTTCTTCTGTGATGAGTGCAAGTGTATCTCACTCTCGCATGTTCTTATGCCTAAGCGATTCAAATGACTCCTACCAAGGCGCACTCGCGAAAAAGATCACGGACAAAGTTTCGGTTATCGAAAGCAGTGTTAAAAGTGTTGAAGAGTTACGGAACTCAGTGCAGATCTCAGCCGAACTAATAAAATCCAAAGTAAAGCATATGGATAAACAAATTGCTGGTCTAATCGAGTTAGACTCCGGGAGATCCAGGAATGAAGAAGCTCCGTTACGTCACCTGGATAAAGTGTTAAGTGACATAAAAGCCATCTGTTTTACGCAAGTTATATCCAACCAAAAAACTTGCGAGTTAATAAGCTCTCTGAGTGACGACATTGACATTCATTTCCAGTCCTCGTCACGCAAACAACCATCTCCTAAACAATCTGATCCTATGCTCGAATTTATCTTCGACAAAGTGAACGATGTCAGTGATGAACTTACTGCGACTCGATCCCTCGTCTGCGATATTGAACATCACATCACAACAATAAACAACAAAATCGTTGACCCACCAAACTTCCCGCAGCCTTACCAGAAAGTTCCCTATAATACATCGCTAATGGCTGAATTAATGGAACCTGAAGTGGATTCACGCTCACCCCTACATACAAGTCATCTGCGGCCGATTCAACCTACTGATTCCTGTGAAGTTTCTTCCAAATTGACAATAAAGAACACATCTTTGTCAACCCCTCCAATCGCTGCCCCATGGAAGCTTATCAATCACTTCAACTTAACTTGGACACCTTCCGAATGGCAGCGTAGACTTGATAAGCTTGCTTCGAAAAATCAATTGGTCACTACTCTTCTTATCAAAGGCGCCCCACCAAACGCTGATGCTGATTGGATCTCGAATTTCTTCGTAAAAAAATATGGCATAACCATTAGCCACTGCAATTTACTTCCAACATCTCACCACAGAAGTAAGCGCAGCTCCAAGCTCAATTGGCCGGCTAAATACGAATGGCTATTCCATAATCCAGCCAGCAATAATTTCAACCTTGGAAAGATGCGTGTCTGCAAATGCTTGCAAAATACGCCCAAGAAGCAGGATAAAGTCAAGCAGTCCGTCTTACCTAAACCATCTATCAAGTTAGCAAGTAAATCCAATTTGCCAAGACAAACCTCCTCTTCTCAAAACAGACCCAGCTCCAATTGGAGCTTTAAAACTAAAATGTTTCCTAATTTTAAGCCTCTCACCCATACTTCAACTCCCTCTATTCGACACCAAACCAAGCCCCGACGTCAATGTGTCTAAAAAAAAAACAAAAATTCCCATCCGAAGTAAGCATTGCTAAGACTTGGTAGATTTTGACCAAGATTAATCTTTTCCATCTGCAAAATGTCGTAGAAAATATCAATACCTAAGAGCGAGTCAACACGTTGCGGGATATTGAAGTGAGAGTCTGATAGCTGAACAGTATTTAGATGTTCCACTATTCGACACTGACCTTGAGATCAGGTTGCATACCCAATATTGAACATTGAACATTAAATTTTGAGGACCACTGACCCCATAAACTCCTCTTTCTCGCTCTGTCCCCTTTCACTATCGACCATTGATAACTTTCACCCACCACTTCTTCTTTCTCTTTTCCACCACTCTCCTACCCGGCATACCCCACCTGTAGTTGCATCTTCTTACGACTTTCATAAATCGAATTTCCGCAAAATTGACGCATATCTTAGTAAGTGTTTTTTTGATTTCGTCAATATGCCCCTAAAAAGTGCTCTCTCTATTTTCTACAGAGAATTATTCAATTCTATTTCCATCTATGTCCCCTTTTCGCGCAATAAGACCCCTCCTACGAGACCCCTGTGGTATCATCAACCAATCCGCATACCATAGCCAACTTTTTTCCTATTTTCTTTAAGTAATCATTTGTCGATAATTCATTCGCATCGGATCCCTCTTATTTCAAATACCATCTTAACTTAAACATCGGCCCCTCTATTTCTCAAAGATTTGATCATACAGTAATAGAAAATAAATTACAACAACTTAAAAATGAATACTTACCCGGCCCATTCTTAAAAAGTGTTCCTCAACACTTTCCCACCCCTTTGCAAATCTCTTCCCATTATTGCTATCTCAAGGTGAATTTCCACAGATATGGAAGTCTTCTTTCATAACTCCGATACACAAAAAGGGATTAAAGAGCAAAATCACTAATTACCGCCCTATAGCTAAACTTTATCATATACCCAAACTCCTCGAAAGCATTTTGTATGAAGCCTTAAGCTTCCAGTGCAAATCTTTTATTTCCCCAATCAACACGACTTTCGGAAGGGTAGATCAACTACCACTAACTTCGTAGAATTCGTGTCCTCTGTTCTCTCAGCCTTAGAAAGTGGTAAAGAAGTTGGCGTTATAACAACTGATTTCAGCAAGGCTTTTGACAAAATAACTCATAAACTGTACAAGTTGTCCGTCCTGGGCTTTGAACCCTTCTTGCTAAAATGGATATCTTCTTACTTGTATAATCGTTTTTATAGTGTTTGTTTCAGTTCTGTCCTATCGGCCCCTTTCTTGGTTTCAGGTGTCCCTCAAGGTAGTCACTTATGTCCACTTCTCTTCATCTTAACCATTAACGATCTTGAAAGGGTCATTCTCCTTTCAACACTTTCTGTCTATGCTGATGATACCAAATTTTTTAAACCCATCTCCTCACAACACGACTCCAGCCTTCTTCAAATAGATCTAAATAGTTTTTCTACCTGGTGCATCAAGAACTGCTTATAATTAATTAATTTAGTGGGGGCTAACGCCCACATTTATTTCGCTTAATACAAGCTTAAAGTAACTTAAAAACTAGGACTTACACACTAACAAGAGTTAGGGGTTAGTAAGTAAGCGAGTGGTGGAGTGGTGGAGGAGATCAAGTTTAAGACTCAAGTTAAAATCAAAAAGGGGGAGGTTTGAGTTGACCTTACGGATCATGCGGGAGATTGGTTCGTTAGAGCCATAAGAGGTGCGGTGGGTTGGGATATAGAAGAGACGAGGACAGCGTAAATTACGAGGGTTAGTGTTGAAGGAAATATAATTGTAAAGGGAAGCGAAGCCCAAAGAACCGGAGAGTAGTCGATGAATGAAGAATATGTCAGCTACGTCTCTGCGTTTTTCTAGGGTATTCAGGTTAAGAAGTCACGATAGGGAGGTAAGATAAATGGGTCACTCCAGGATAGTCCACGAAGAGCAAACCGAAGAAAACGACGTTGAATGTTCTCGATTCGGGATATATGAATTCGCTGAAAGGGGGACCATACTTGGCTGGCATATTCAAGGAGGGGCCGGACAAGGGTAATGTAAAGTGACCTTGTCACATAAGGGTTGCAAAATTCTTTAGACCAACGCTTGACAAAACCGAGCGATGAGTTGGCTTTAAGGTTTGTCTCATCAATATGCGAACGGAAGTTTAACTCTCTATCGTATAAAATTCCAAGGTCGCGAAGGGATTGAACCTGGGGTACAGGTTGGTCATGCAGAAAGTAAAGTCGAGAGGGGGATTGATTGCACTTCCGAGACAAAGTCATAGATTGGCATTTGGAGACATTAAGTTCAATGCAATTTTTTAGACACCAAGTAGAAAACCTATCGAGGTCTTCTTGAAGGAGAACAGAGTCCTGCGGTGAAGAAATAGTTTTGGAGAACTTAGTGTCATCGGCGTAAATGGATACGGAGCAATGTTTGTTAATCTTCTCAAGATCGTTTATAGTTAAAATAAAAAAGAGGGGACCTAGATGGCTGCCTTGTGGGACACCAGAAGTAGCTAAAAACGAGGTTGAGAAGGCTAAAGCGAACGCTATAGTAACGGTTCTCCAGATAAGAAGATATCCATTTTAACAATATGGGGTCAAAACCGAGGGAAGACAATTTGAAAAGGATCAGTTGATGTGATATTTTATCGAAGGCCTTAGCGAAATCTGTAGCAATAACGTCAATTTCGTTGCTATTTTCTAGGGCTGAAAGCGCAAAGGATACCAATTCAACTAAGTTTGTAGTAGTTGATCTACCTTTTAGAAATCCATGCTGACTGGGTGATATAAGTGACTTGCACTGAACGCTGAGAACTTCATATAAGAAACTTTCGAACATTTTAGGTATGTGAGAAAGCTTAGCAATGGGACGGTAGTTGGTTACTTCATTCTTTGATCCCTTTTTGTGAACAGGGGTTATGAAAGAGGTCTTCCAAACTTGGGTGAATTCCCCTTATGTGAGGAATAGATGAAAGAGGGAGGAAAGTGGGTGCGAAAGATTGGAGGCACATTTTTTGAGAAATATTGCTGGGAGCCCATCTGGACCAGATACAAATTCATCGTTGAGATTTTAATTAAATATTTCACTGTAGAAAATGGAGATAGCATCAGTTAAGGATAGGTTGGTAAAATCAACAGAACATTTGCTAAGATAGGTATTGATTTTGCGAAAATTTGCTTTATGGAAGTTGTAAGAAGAGATGGTAGTTGAAGAAGTGGGCTGGGATGGAGAGTTATGGAAAAATGAAAGAAGAAGAGGGGGGTGAAAGTTGTCGACAGTTGATAGGATAAAGGGACACAACGTTACTGTGGAGTTAATAGGATCACTAGTGAAAATAAGGTCTAGTTGCCTACCGATAGAATTAGGGACGTCTTTTACTTGACACAGGCTTGAGTCAGTTATGCTATCAATGAAAAGACATTCCTTAGATGAACTGGCGTTTGACGCGGTAAAAAATAAGTGATCATCCGATGGGGTCCACTTTAGCAGGGGCAGATTAAAGTCATCACAGATAAGGATATCGTCGATGGAATCACTTAGGTCAATTAGTTGGTCAATTGCTTTAATAGCAAGGATGTAGGATTCAATAGGTTGAGCTGGGAGAATGTAGCAGCACATAACGTACAGGGACCTGTTGGGAAGTGTTATTTTAATTGAAACAAAGTCAAGTTTAACAGAAGAAGAGATAGCGATGAGAGAAGAGTTGAGGTTATTGTGAATGGCAAGTAGGATACGAGGGGCGTTCAACATATTCTCGGTATCGGGGTGAAGCTGTGGTTGTATATATAAATTGACTTATTTATCAAGTAATACTATTATTTTAGTGCATTCATGTAAAATTTCATATAAATGTGATTATTAATTCGCGTTTTATCTCTAGTTAAACAGAATCATAATGGCAACTGAGACGAAGATGGTGAAAATTGAGCATCGCGCTGTAATTAAATTTCTCACTAAGCAAGGAAAAAGTCAAAAAACTATTCATGAAGAGATGGTGGCTGTTTACCAGGGTTCCGCACCTTCATTATCAACTGTGCAAAAGTGGTCAAGTGAGTTCAAGAGAGGCAGAGAGAGCGTTGAAGACGACCCCCGCTCCGGCGCCCCGGCTACTGCTTGTACGGGAGAAAGCATCAAAGAAGTCGAAAAACTTGTTCTTGAGGATGCCCGAATAAAGGTGAAAATGATGGCAGAGATCACCAAGCTTTCAATTGGTACCATTCACACCATTCTTCATGAGGTCAGTGCAAGGTGGGTGCCACGAATGCTCACAGCGCCTCAGAAAAAAGTGAGAATCGCATGCTGTAGAGAGCTTTTGGAGATGTGTAGAGAGAACGCGGACGGTGTTATGGATCAAATTGTTACTGGGGACGAAACATGGGTCCACCACTATGACCCTGAAAGCAAACAAGAGTCCATGCAGTGGCATAAAACAGGAACAGACCCCCCGAAGAAGTTCAAAGTCACTCCGTCTGCCGGGAAGCTCATGGCCACAGTTTTTTGGGACTCAAAGGGAATCTTGCTCATTAAATCCAAAAAAAAAAAGGTGAAACCATCAACGCCACATCCTACGCTTCCACTTTGCATAATTTGCGGGAGGAAATTAAAAAGAAAAGACGGGGTAAACTCGCAGCGGGTGTGTTGCTTCTTCATGACAACGCTCCTGTTCACACGGCGCGAGTTTCCAAAGCTGCTGCGCGAGATTGTGGTTTCGAAAAAATCCAACACCCACCCTATAGTCCAGACCTTGCCCCTAGTGATTATTTCCTGCTTCCGGATTTGAAAAAATGTCTTCGTGGAAAAAGATTTTCGGATGATGAAGAACTCAAGTCAGAGAAAGAGGAAATTTATTTTTTTGAGGGTTTAAAAAAGCTTATCTCAAGATGTAACAAATGCATTGATGTTAGGGGAGATTATATTGAAAAATAAAAACAATTTAAATTGAATTCGCATTTTCTTTCATATCGATACCGAGAATATATTGAACGCCCCTCGTACCTCCACATGGAGAATCAACTTCAGGGATGGCAGGATCATTAAACATAGGGAGAGAGTGATCGTCATCTCGGAAAACATTATAAGAAGATGGAAATAGCTCCTGGCTCTTTATGTCGGGGATCAGATTGGTTTCTGTAAGAGCATAGACGTCGAAAGAGAGGCCGTGTGATTTAGACAAGACAGCATGAGTTTTAGAGCGCAAGCCTCTTACGTTTACGGTAGTAAAATGTAAGAGGTAGTTTGTTGCGTGGAGGAGTAGGGGAGTGTAGATGAGATGCAGGCAAAGGAGGCAAGTTAGGAACGAAAAAATTTGTCGTGGTCAGCTCGAGTGAGAAACTGAAGGTGAGAAACTCTTTTAGAGTGTACATACTTGCGGAAAGCAGCGAGGTCATCTGCAAACTTTTGAGGAGGTGTGTCGAAGATTTCGTCGTACCTGTTGTAAAGCTTTCTGAGACTAGATATATCGGTAGGAAGGCCTTCCTGTTGGATGGAGACCATGACACTTGTTTTCGTTTTTCCCTCAAAGCAAACAGAGTCGGATTTGTCGTAAAGATATGCGAGAAAGAGACGTATATTTTCGTATATCTTTTTATCATATTTATAAAGGGACTGGGGCCCGTGAAACCGAGGGAGAAGGCGAGCTGGAAGCGGGATTTAAGATATGTGAGCTGACAAAGTTTGGGTATTTGGCTCCTATTGTAAGGTCGAAATTGGGAAAATTATCCGTGGGAGGGGGTGTGGGTGGTTGAGCTGTGTCGGTATTATTAGGGAAACGCGTGTGCGTTATGGGTTGATTGCTGGGAGTTTGAGTTGTAGGTGTTAAGTCAAAAGAGACACATTGACGCCGGGGCTTGGTTTGGTGTCGAATAGAGGGAGTTGGAGTATGGGTGGGAGGCTTAAAATTAGGAAGAATTTTAGTTTTAAAGCTCCAATTGGAGCTGGGTCTGTTTTGAGAAGAGGAGGTGGGTCTTGGCAATTTGAATTTACTTGCTAACTTGATAGATGGTTTAGGTAAGACGCACTGCTTGACTTTATCCTGCTTCTTGGTCATATTTTGCAAGCATTTGCAGACACGCATCTTTCCAAGGTTGAAATTGTTGCTGGCTGGATTATGGAATAGCCATTCGTATTTGGCCGGCCAATTGAGCTTGGAGCTGCGCTTACTTCTGTGGTGAGATGTTGGAAGTAAATTGCAGTGGCTAATGGTGATGCCATATTTCTTTACGAAGAAATTCGAGATCAAATCAGCATCAGCGTTTGGTGGGGCGCCTTTGATAAGAAGCGTAGTGACCAATTGATTTTTCGAAGCAAGCTTATCAAGTCTACGCTGCCATTCGGAAGGTGTCCAAGTCAAGTTGAAGTGATTGATAAGCTTCCATTGGGCAGCGATTGGAGGGGTTGACAAAGATGTGTTCTTTATTGTCAATTTGGAAGAAACTTCACAGGAATCAGTAGGTTGAATCGGCCGCAGATGACTTGTATGTGGGGGTGAGCGTGAATCCACTTCAGGTTCCATTAATTCAGCCATTAGCGATGTATTATAGGGAACTTTCTGGTAAGGCTGCGGGAAGTTTGGTGGGTCAACGATTTTGTTGTTTATTGTTGTGATGTGATGTTCAATATCGCAGACGAGGGATCGAGTCGCAGTAAGTTCATCACTGACATCGTTCACTTTGTCGAAGATAAATTCGAGCATAGGATCAGGTTGTTTAGGAGATGGTTGTTTGCGTGACGAGGACTGGAAATGAATGTCAATGTCGTCACTCAGAGAGCTTATTAACTCGCAAGTTTTTTGGTTGGATATAACTTGCGTAAAACAGATGGCTTTTATGTCACTTAACACTTTATCCAGGTGACGTAACGGAGCTTCTTCATTCCTGGATCTCCCGGAGTCTAACTCGATTAGACCAGCAATTTGTTTATCCATATGCTTTACTTTGGATTTTATTAGTTCGGCTGAGGTCTGCACTGAGTTCCGTAACTCTTCAACTCTTTTAACACTGCTTTCGATGACCGAAATTTTGTCCGTGATCTTTTTCGCGAGTGCGTCTTGGTAGGAGTCATTGGAATCGCTTAGGCATTTTATTGCCAAAAGAACATGCGAGAGTGAGATACACTTGCACTCATCACAGAAGAAAAGGAGGTTATCGGAGAATTCCTTGACAAACACCGGTGCACAAACGGTATGAAAGGCTTTCCCACAGATGCCATTGAAAGCTACCCAGTCAGCATTGTAGTCATCGATTATACAATTGGCAATTCCGCAAGACGTGTTTAAATTAGTTGTGTAGGTCAGTGAGGGTATAAATATTAGGTGGAATTATTGTTTTTATTTTTTTTATTGCTTGGTTGCAATTTAATATAGTTAGGGGCTTTGCACTGAAAAAATTGCACAAAAAAAAATTAGAGAATTCAAGCACTGGGGTTAAAAACCGGAAAATGCAATTTGACGAAAATTAATTAAAGGGAGAACAAGAAAAACACGTCTGTCTGGTTTGAGTACCAAATGTCAACCGATTACCTTTTCACGTAAGTGCAACAAGTCTACTCCCCGAATTCATGTTTTCCACGGTCAACCTATATCCCTCGTTGAGTCTATCCACGACCTTGGCATATTATGCGACAGGGAGGTTAATTTCCGCTCGCATATTGATGAGATAATTATTAAAGCAAACTCATCACTTGGCTTCGTTAAAAGATGATCCAAAGAATTCTGCAACCCGTACGTGACCATATCACTATACATCACTTACGTTAGCCCCCTTCTCGAGTACGCTAGCCCAACGTGGTGTCCCTTTAAACGAGTTCATGTATCTCGCATTGAGAGAATCCAGCTTCGTTTTCTTCGATTTGCTCTTCGAGGTCTACCTTGGAACAATCCTCTAATCTTACCTCCCTATCGAAAACGTCTCAAATTCATTAACCTGAACTGAATACTCTTGAGGAACCAAGGAACGCAGCAGACATTCTTTTCATTCACCGACTCCTCTCACGCTCTATTTTCTCCATTTCTTTTACACTAACCCTCGAAATCTACGTTGCCTCCGTCTCTTTTAACAACTAACTACCGCACCACATATGGCTCTGACGAACCAATTTCCCGTAAGGTACACTCCAACCTTTCCGTTTTCGATTTTAGTCGCACCACTCTCTCCCTCAAATTCGACCTCCTTCACCATCCCTAGCTTTAAGCCCCAGTGATAAATCCTAGATTTACTCCTAGTTGCTAAACCTTAACTCATAGGTATTAGTTTTTAAATCGTAGTTTTTAAGCTTGCTTGTAAAGCCAAATAATGGGGGCGTTTCCCCCACCAAAATTAAAATTAAATTACAATATAAATGTTTGGCTTCGGTAATAATACACTGTCCCGGTTACTCTCGATCAAAATACGTTCAGAAGAGTTAATCTCAGGCACACTTGTGATATCAATTCTCCGTCATTCAATTAAGCTTCCAAAACTATTTAATACGAGTATATGAGGAGTTTCGAGGCAAACTGGATTATGTCTAATTTTGAACAAATTAAAATTATTCATGCAAGACAATATAAAAGCTTAATTTTGTTGAATTACATTATACTATACAACATATGTCGTTATAAAATTGTACTTTCGGTGCAAGTCAACTTGAGTGTAAACGACAGACAGTTACTGCGAAAGAATATTCTTATCACCTTTTAACGAATTCAAATAATCTCCGCAACCTATTCAGACTTTTTCGAGAATTGTAAGCTTTCATTTAGCGATCTTCTTATATCCGTCGAGGCAAGGCTGATTGGCATGGATTACACAGATGATTAGGTCGAGAATCTGTTTATTAATTTTTCACCTCATACGTTTTACAATATCTACGCATTGTTAAGCGTATATCCGCTTACGTTGAGATAAATAATCGATTATAATCATATAACGATCAATAGTTCTTCGTGACTCTCATTTACCAACAAATCATCGGCTAAATTGCTAAATTATTTATAAAATCAAGCACAGCATGGCACCAGTTTATGTAATCATTAATTTCTCCCCACTGTCATGACATTACATGTAACTACAAAATTTATATACGCACTCCCACAGGACTCATCTATAGCATTAATAAACCAGGTACACATAGTGACTACCGCCTTCCATCGTCTACCCTGCCCATAACTTATTCTTTTTGTTCTTATCAAAGATCCGTCATCGCAATTAGCATAGCATAACAACTCACTCTCCGACAAGTATGTTGTACGGATACATCGGATGTACGGCCAGGGGTACAAGTACCTACTTTATCCAATATGCGTGCACATTTGGAAAAAAAAGAAAAATCTATAAATAGAAGTAGAAAGAGGACGTTTCGAAACAAAGATATTCGTACACTAGTGATACAAAACATTCACCCATCTCACAACAATGACACACCTGCCTCAGACACAATAGTCTGATTCGGAACTCACACAACACACCCACTACTCCTACAGTCAGCCCCATATTAGACCGACAAATTCGAATGAATATCTATATCTCAACTGAAAAACCAACACACGAAGCGCACTATACTACCAAGAGTTTGACAACAACCATCAGATACAGTGCAAACTAAGGCCAACAGTAACAGTGCTGTTTGGTTTGTTCGAAAGCGCGTTCTACACCAAACCGTTGAGTTTCAGTTCGCCTCAGTCGTAATTTGTATCTCAATCTGGTTGTATCGTCAGGCGGAGAATACGTTCAAAAACGCTCAATTCAGTAGCTACACACCACACGCACCGTCGATAACGACCTGAGTTCGGAGAGTGTGTACTGTAGATTTCTTCAATCTTGTTTTTGTTTTGCCGTTCGTCAGTTCAGCTCAATTATTCATTTGTTCGCCTAATCGGTCGTTGGATTTTTCTTCATGTCTTGTACTACATTTTATCGCTCAATGTATTTCTATATACACGCATATTCGCTGATATTTGCATCTATTTATCTATAATATCCGCGTCTAATTTTGCATTAAAAAGAAGTCGGCCTACGTCAATCTGGCAGCAACGTAAGTGATTTTTTGTTGTTGATTCGTTTTGTTTTTCTTTTAATTCGTTCAAAATTCCCAAATTCAATTAGACAAGCGATTGTCGAAGCCGTTGCTGCTGTCGTTCGTTTGTCGCCTTGTCAGTTGTTGTTTTCCAACTTGTTCCACTACCATCACATTCGCTGTGGTAGATGGATGCCATGTTAACCATTGCAATAATCCTACTAAAATAAAAAGGAAAAAAGTGTTCTTAAACCAGTGCTCTCTTTCAATACTACAGTTTCCACCTCTTGGGAAATTGTGTTAACATTCAAATGTGTCAAAAGTATACACAAAATTGTATCTAAGATATTTTGACGTGTTTTAAAAAAATAAAAGTGTTCGTGTGCTCTTTTTCGGAGTAATCCAAAGGAATTGTTTTCGTTTTTTACATTCGTCCTTTGATTTGAAAAATCAATAACACAGCAAGCCTAACAGGAGTTTTCGACTAAATAAAACCGAACCGAACTGAACTACACTGAAGTGGACCATACCAAAACAACAAGTAGGTATATGTC
This sequence comes from Volucella bombylans, assembly GCA_949129095.1. Lineage (NCBI taxonomy): Eukaryota > Metazoa > Arthropoda > Insecta > Diptera > Syrphidae > Volucella > Volucella bombylans. The sequence continues at coordinate 57,361,891 of OX422144.1, forward strand.
ACTCGTGGCTGTATTTGTATCTTTATATTTTGGCAGAAAATTGTATGATACTTTTATTTATTATTATTGTTGTCATCATTGAGTGTGTGTTGTTGTGTTTTGCAAAAGAATTCCCCAGAAACAAAAATATCCAAGGTAAATTCTTAAAACAAAAATAAATCAAAGAGACAAGTTAAAAATGTATCTACGACATGCGCATTGAGTTGGTGTAACATCTTGGAGTTGCTTCGTTGATGCCAATTTTCAGAATGGCCTCCTAATCATAATTGCCAACGAGTAGATCATTGAACTGGTGTTGAAAAATTGAATTCGTTAAAATGTTAAAACTGAATCGTGTGCCATTTATGGTGTTGGCCTCCTAAACTTGCTTTTAAAGCTCTCCCCTTGTGACTGAATGATTGTGGGGTGGTTCATCCTGATATCGAAACATACTTGTAGAACAAGTTTGGCTGCTACTCGTACTGCCAGTGGTTTGACGAAAAATGTATAACCTTACTTTAGATTACCTTGTAACACAGTGACTTTCCTGTTTCACCTTCTTCTTCGGCATAAACAAAGCTGTAATAGCCATATAAACAGGCATACACAAGAAGAGACAACAAGAAAAAAAGCAAATAAACGGAAAAAAAATAAAAAGTCGGAGATGTATCGGTATCGGTAATAATTTACCCATAATTGTAAGTTAATCGCCCTTGGATGTGATACATTTTTCGCTCCTCTTTGGATTTGTTTTATTGTTGAAGAAGAAGAGTAGTGTCATTGTTGCTGTTGCGGTTATTATTGTTATTGTTGTTGGTGTTGCTGTGTTCATAGTGCGCGTATCTTGCAGGTATCCGTTCCATACCTTGTGTGAAAGTAGGTCAAATTAACATGCAAACGGCCATTGTTTGTAATTTTTAAGTTAATTAATTGTCAATTAAAGTTTTTTTCTTCTTATTGTGTGCACCGTGATTCGTGCATGCTTCTGATGATAGGGAAGTGAGACTTTCATTATCATCGTTTGCAACTAAACTATGCTATTAGAAGAAGAGGTCAGCCGAAATTTAAGGATACATATTTTAATGGGAATTATTCAGTTATAGAAATGTTGAGATTTTTAACTTGTGAATCGCTTTGAAGTTAACTGGGGAAAGCATTTGCTTTATCATGAAATACTCGTAAAAGTAAAACAATAACCTAAGCTTTTCTAGACCTTTAATTTAACAACAGCTTCTGAGTCTTCCTTCAAATCTCGGTTTGTTTAACTCCACAACTACATTGGACTACAGTGAATGTCGGCTTTAAGATAACAGTTGGTGGTCTTTTGATCATATCCTCCAACACCTTTACTCCATTTTTATGGAGTATTTATGCGTTATTTACATTTAATTCAACTGTTGTATAGCCTCATAACCTTACACCCTCACTCACACCCTCAGAACTTCACAGGCCCATTTGTTGACAAGGTCAACGAGATAAAAAGTTAGTAACATGGGCATCGGTAGTTAGCCTTATAATAATATTTGATTGTGATCGATACCAATACTCGGAGTGGACATGTACATATGTATGATCCAAATTCATATGCATATGTATCTCGTTGCGGTAGGCCTACTGAACTGTTTTTTCCGGTATCTCTTTATGTCCCAGACCAACATTACCCATGTTCATGCACATTATTCTAGCCTGATAGATGGCAATAGAAAAGTAAGTACAAAATGGCATGTCAGTAGAAAGATCAGACCGCCATCTGCAAAACGTATCCATTTAGAAAATCTCTCACCTTCTCTAGAGACCCCCCTGCACCTGGAAATCAGGAAAAACCAAATAAGAGGGGCATAAATTAAGAGTAAGAGGATCTTCAGGCATGAGTAATTCCAAGACTTTGTTTGGTAACACAAATATAACAGATACTACATGACAGCGAGTGATTGCATTACATTTCAAGCACAAATCATATCAGGGAAACAACATATGTACATCTCTTTATATTCAATATACAGAAGAGCTATAAAACCAAGCGGCTGTTAAAGTTGGGAAAGCTAAGAACAAAATCTGGGCTTGCAATATTTTACCGCGAATCTTCTTACGACATTGCTGATAAACTAGCGTTTTACTAACGCTCGGTGCCAGTGCCCAGTATCATCTCTTGTAAAGATATGACTTTTGATGCGATCACCTCAGTACTTCAGTTGCTGGATAGCTGCGACGTTGGAATCTTCTAAGATGGCTCTAGACCAAGCAAACGGGACGCTGTTGGAGTATTTGTGGAAAACGGTATCATAGGGCAAAATCAGGTAAGTCATTATGAATTATATTGGGAAGAATCTGATCTCCTATAAACAGTAGCCTTTTCAGGACCTTATCCGCTTTGTGAAATCCTGTTACTGGGATAAAGTTCGACATTGACAACTAAGTTAATATAAATAAAACGGTCAGAAACAGCACTCTGCAGGTTTCACATAAACTTAAGCATGGTTCCGAACATCTTTACGAAGTGCGTGGCTTTCTTTGAATCGACTGCGACAGCTCATAGGAATCCTTCAGGGGTACTTCTATATGTGCTGGGTTTCTACTGCTTGTTCTCGTATCAGGTAGCAGATATTTGGGACAGATTGGTGTCACCACTTTTCTCCATAAAAAGCAAAAGATTCATAGAAGAACGGTAACTTCTGGTAGAACAATAGACTAATAGGAGTGTGTTCGTACTTCAGCGGATATCAGCGATTTTGAAACAGAAATTCAATTTGTACTCGTATAAAACTAAAAGCCTGTTGACTTATTTATGTATCACACGTTCACTGATTGGGCTCTAGAGTAACCGAAGAGTGGGTGAAAAAATAATGTTCTACGACAAAGTTGATTGAATTGTTTCGCAAACAAGGAAAATTGTTGAATTACTCGTAGGTATGTTCGACTCGGGCAAGGGAATACAGAAATATTTTATGTTCCGAATAACACTCCGCTTGGGGTGAATTTTAAGTTGGCAATATCGCCTGATAAGATATTTAGCCCAACTTTCATGCCAGGCCCATCCAAAATTCGACATATTTTCCAACCTATTATCCAAACGTCGATATTTAACGCAGTAGCAGCACTCAAAGTAAGGATGTAAGACAAAATGGTTTGTTCAAACGGTTACATAATCTAATTGAATACTTGTCTTAAGTATACTATTGCCAGTGCTAAAGCAAATATATTATTATGCTGCTTTTAATTAAGGACATCGTAGGCAACTAGTACTCACTGAAGGTACAAATTTGGGTAATTTAAGTTACTTCTGTTCAGATTCCTTTGCAATTGGTTTTTTTTATCAAAAGATAATACGATTGAAATAATACCATCTTGATAAAAATGTTCCGGGGATAACCACCGTGTGGCGCTCCTATTGCCCCGATTTGAATTCGGTTTTTTTTTAAGTTGGTACATCTGTTGTTAATATTCCTTCTAAATCTTAGCGTCATAGCTTGACATTTGCAAAACTTACGTAGCCAAGAGTAGATTTATCTATGTGTGTGTTGGCGATTTTTTACCATTTTAAAAATGGATCCAACAACGATCCATTAAATTAAATTAAATTTTGCGTAAAAAACGGATTTAATGATGCGCGAACCATTGGAAATGTTGGAAAAGTGTTCCGGCACGATTCTCTAAAGAAAACGGTCGTTTACCAGTGGCACCAGCGGTTCAAAAGTGATCGTGAGTCTTTCGAAGATGATGAACGCAGTGGCAGACGAAAACCAACGAAAACATTGATGAAGTAAAAGAAATGTTGGTCAATAACCGCAAATTAACCATCAGAGAGATAGCGGAGGACTTGAACATTGCCTATGGATCCATCCAAGACATTTTGGTTAATGATTTGGGTTTCCGTCGTGTAGCAGCAAAGTTGGTGCCAAAAGACCTCAATTTCATGCAAAAAAGAGACCGTATTGACCATCATTATTCGTAATTTTTTGACGAAAAATGCAACAAATACCATCCCACAGCCACCGAATTCACCTTATTTGGCTCCCTGTGACTTCATTCTGTTCAATCGAGTTAAAAAACCACTACGGGGAACACGTTCCAGCAGCCGAGATTAAGTAATGGAAAAATCGCAGGAAGCACTGATAGACACACCGAAAACCGAATATAAAAAAATGTTTCGAGGATTGGATCAAGCGCTGGCATAAGTGTGTTGCAGTCGATGGGGATTACTTTGAAGGTGACAATATAGATTTAGATGAATAAACTTGTACTTTTAATTTTCTGAATAAATTCCGGAAATTTTGATCAAGGTGGTATATCCTGCTGTCAAACTGAGTAACTGATTGTGTTCTAAATAGAAAATAAGTCACAAAGAAACAACCGATTTTAGCAGAGACATATAGAGTTGATTGCGAGTAGTTCGATGAATCAGAAAAGGCAGTCCTCTTCTCGTTTCAACAAGATCTTCGTAAAGCTGGTAACCTCTATTATGGTTCCCATAGATGTGGAATTCGCACTGAACACGCACTGAAAGTTTGCGATGCGTCATAATTTTAAATGTATGATACGAAGTAGGACGTTTCATCTGTCATAACATCTGACCGCAAAAAAGTTGCAATAAGAGTTGGAATAAGTAATGCATTCAAAAAATACCTATGTCCATTTAAGAGCTATTCGTATAGTCGATTAGGCAACATCGTTATGTTGCTATTGAATGTTATATTGTCAAAGAGCCTGCCTTTCTTCGATATTTACCTGTCCAGCATAGGATCGCTGCAGGAGAAGTATTATTGCTAACTATTCACTTGTGGTGTTAGATTACAAGTCAGGACACGACTGTCATTCAGTTTGAGGGTCTTTATTAGGCATCTTGGTAAGTTGTCTGCTGGATTATGAGCACCAAGAATATTTTATGTATAATCGACTTACCTGGGCTGGGTTTTAATCTTAGCTAGAACTTTTTCGTTACAGGGTATGGAAGATTGCATTCAAAGAGTTCAAATAGAGGCAGCAATCTCTTTAGACAGGATTAGACGCATGTTCTTTCTATGTTCTATGTGTGCACCACATTTACACCAGTTTTAGGGAGTGGCTTACGAAGTTACCGGTGTTCTATCTTATAGCAGGTTCTTCCACGCTGGCAAAACCAATGCGTAAGCTTTTTCATCAATCCTACTTTTTAGGACTCTTTCCGAGCAAATGGATGTCCAGCCCGTCCTTAAAAAAAGGCGAATCTTCTTCCCTCTCCTCCTGCAGACCCATTGCACTTACGTGCCTTCTTTCCAAGGTCATGGAAACGCTGATAAATCGTCATCTCATGAAATATCTCGAAACACGAAAACTTCTCAATGACCGGCAATACGGTTTTCATAGTAACAGGTCCACTGGTGATTTGATGGCATGTCTCACCGAAAAGTGGAACCGAAGCGTACATCAATCTGGCGAAAGCAAGATAGTTGCAATTGATATTTCTAAATTTTTAATGCATTTGACAGACTTTGGCATCCGGCTCTTTTGTCGAAAATGCGTGCTTTTACGATCGATGACTCTTTTCTTCAATAGATTAGAAGTTACCTTTCGGAACGGTCAATACAAGTTTTGGATGGTTTCAAGTCTGATATTCACAAATTAAATGCTGGTGTGTCCCAAGTCTCCGTTCTCTTTATTCCCTGCTCATTATAATCCTCAAACATTTAAAACCAGCGTTCACCGGTACATCTCTTTCCATCCTCCCTGATTTTCCTTATCCCGCGCTGTGCGCAAACATTTTTAGGTTACTTAAATCCCTTGGGAAGATTGACAACGAATATGGTTTTTATATTCGGTGAGCAACTAAGTTATCGCTGTTTTGTTTTATAAAAATGCAACTTTATTGTGAAAAAATGGTTACAAATGCATCATTCAAAGTATTGCCCATCGCTAGCTACAACTTTTTCCCACCTTTATGGCAGAGCTCAAATACCGTTACGGTAAAAATTTTCATCTTTTGAGGCTATCCACGAATCAAGCCATTTTCTGATGTCTTCATGTGAACGTAAGTGCTGATCAGCCAGACCATGTGCCATCGAACGGAATAAGTAATAATTGGACGGCGCAATATCTGGGGAATATGGCAGGTGGGGTAGGCCTTTCCATCTGAGCATTTCAGGTAGGTTTTAACAGGTTTGGGAACCCATTACGTTCCCTAGTGATGGTTTCGTTGGGTTTCAACAGTTCACAACCATCAAAGCGTGAATATTCGGCCGAGTCGACGTCGTAGAAGCATGACCAGGCAGTCCCCATGACTTTCTTCTTTTTGAGTTGTTTTAATGAATCCATTTTTCATCACTCGTCACGATGCGATGATGAACCCCCTTCCTTTTTTGCCGCTGGAGCAGTTGTTTACTGGCGAAAAAACGACGCTCAACATCCCTTGGCTTCAAATCCTAAGGAACCAAAGTTCCTTATTTTTGAATCATTCCCAACGCATGGAATCGCTTGGAAATGGCTTGACGGGTAACTCCAATGCTGAATCAGGCTCTTATTGCGTTTGGCACGGATCCTCATTGAGCAATGCCTCCAATTCAGCGTCTTCGAATGATTTTGAAAGAAAGAAAGAAAGAAGAAAATCACCACTTCCCGCAAATGACGATTATTTGGCACAAAATCAGACATTTTGACTCATCCAAAAGTACGAGTATATGACGCCAAAACAAAACCAAATAATGTGTCAAAACGGTTTGTTTACTATATGTCTAAGCTTGGCACATGACGTTTTGGATATGTCAAAATCGACCTACACACAGCGGCTGTACGATTTCCAACTGATAGTTAGTGCGAGTCAGCGAGGTTTGACTTGAGGATATACTCTGGGACCACTGTATGTGAAGTCCTTACAATCAGACTTACTCCTTGTGGTTGGTTACATCTAGCTGTGGTTGGTTATACCTTGCATCCCGTGAAGAATCCAGCTAAAAACTATACAAATGACAAATATCTGGCTATTCGTTTTTTTTTTGTTTATCATAAAATTATCAAAAATAATCCAAAAATTATGTTAATATTGTAATAGTTCCAATTATTTAATTGAATATTTATTCAAAAACGCAAACAGGTTTAACTATCCTAACTGATGTCAGCAAGTCTTCTATAATACATAGAGAAATGGATAATATTTCAATCGCTATTTCGGCAAGGACACAAGTTTCATGTCTACCTTTTTTTGGGAAATTCCACTCAAAAAATATGAGAAAAAGGTCTTGCGTTTGCGATAATTTTATTGCCTACGTTATAAAATATTCACATCGCGTGCTTTCCAATGCAGTGAAAACAATGAAAAGTAATTTTTGAGAAGTGACCTGCCTGTGGGTAAACCAAATTTAAGAAGAGTTTGGACGGTAATATTTATATTTAAAATGTCCCTTACATGCACGCGTAAATCTAGTTATACAGGATGACATTGGAAATGAAGATACACATTTTCTTTCTTAAGTTTAGAGAGAATTTACGTACAATATGTATATCCTATTTGGCAGACTATTTTTCGCCGAAACCTTTTATTCTTATTCTTTAAATGACATCGATGTGTGTTTTATTGTACTAGGATGGGGGACACCCGATTGTAGCTAAATAAACCTAGAGTTTATATATCATATATTTATGAATCATGTTATTATATTTTATTTTTAAATAAAATAAGTGCGTTTCTATGTAGTATGAATAGCTTAAATTAAAGCTTAAACATATATTTTAGTTGGGCAGCTGAACTTTCAAACTATTCATTTGATCTTCATTCTGTCAATATTTCGTCACAACTGCTTTTTACTTAAGCTTCCTGGCACCTGTCCTGAAGAGGATCACTTAACCGGTACAGTTTTCCATGTAGCTTCGATATTGGAATATATTATATTTTTTGTCTAAGATAAATATATTTCTTAACATCACTGCAATGATGTTGTTCGATTAGGTTGGTGTTTAGTGCAGAATGGTTATCGGGCCTTTACCAAGAACAGAGCTAATAGCCTTCCTGGGCTTTGGTAAACAATAGAAAATATATAGAAAATACCTGAATTTCAGCTTTATTAATCCTATTCCAGAGTGTGCAAAGCAGGTTTGGCCTCCATTTTATGACAGTCTATTTGAATTGAAGCTGTTCAATGTCGATTTATCTGTTTTGCATTACACAATCTTTCTTGGGCAGATACTTATAACTTGCCTTCTTACGTAGGTAGACCCCTAATAAATTGTCAACCATTACAAAAGTGATGAGAACCTGCTTACGGGCTAATTGTTTGTATTGGCTGTCCGGTACTGCTTCTAATGATCTACATTAACATTACCTTCAGATCTGCATGCCTCTTCCATCTCAATTTTTATCAGACTGATTGTGGTTGTAACGAACATTTGAAGTGTGAATAGCATGCTTAATCAGATCAATTTTAATAATAACAAACCTAGACCCCGAATCTCCCTTCTTTGTGCCCATATGTCTCTCTAAGTCCCATCAACTTTCGCATGGAGTCCTGTCCTACAATTTTAAGGGATGGCATAAGTCAGTGTTTAATAAATCTACAGAATTCTCTTAGAAAATTTTTTGGTGAGCACCGAAGTTGTCCGGCTGAAATTGACAATTAATGGAATGTTTTTGTGAATTTCCCCGCAGAAAGCGTTTCATTTATGCAATATACCAGACCCACAGCACTCCATGAAATGCCCCAAACGCTTACTGGCAAGACGAATTTGTTTGTCGAATGCTGTTCTGTTGTTTTGGAAGGCGGATACACCATATCATGCGTCATCTGATTGACTTTAGTTTCATTACTACAGACTTCCATTGACAGGACATCGGTTTCAGCTTCAGCTTTCACCAATCACCCCCTTATGTTCTGTATAAAAATTGCAGAACTATTTTGTTCCACAATCTGACGCTGAATCTCATTTCGACTTATTTTGGGATTCATTATTGTCCATTATTATGAATTTCCGATCAGTTCTCATTGATATCTTGCGTGGACGAATTTTCGTCTGGACGTTTTCTGTGGCATTCAATTCCTTAAAATGCTTTATTACATCACCCAATTTCCGTATGAACAGTTGAAATGACTTTCCACTGACATGTATACAATATGTAATTCCATCTAACATACGTACATGTAGATATCAAGTTGCTCAGTGGTAATCAGTCAAAAATTTGCGAAAAAATTAGCATTTAAAAGAAATACGAGTATACGTAAATATCGCTAGTTATGAGGAGTAATATTTCCTACTGCTCTACATTGGACCATCTATGTAGTCCTTTGAGGTCGTGCACCAAATACCTGCTGTCTAAGATCTGAAGAACTTTTTGTTTTAATAAAGCCTAGTGGACTTCAATAATGTTATTTTGAATTCTTTGTGAATATCATTGATTTTCTTATGGTGAGGGTTCAACAAGAGAAGTAGGTGAAACAATTGTACACTGAAATCTGGGTACTGATCGAGACTGAAAGGAACATGACACTTTTTAGTCCTAAAGCGCCTCTTCTGTCTATAATTCAATGTACTCGTATACGATATTCCTCACTGATGATACATAATAAGGCACTTTTCTTCAATTTCATGTTCCACATGCCGCGATCGATAGCTATTGACCTCCGGTTCAGATCGGTTTATCCGCAAATTTTGCCACATTTCTTCAGCTCATTCTGGTCTTATGAACGTGTATGGTCGTATAGAAAGTAAATATGTATAAAAAATACTGAGATGAAAATGGGATTATCCACGCCATGATAGTTTGCTTATGTCGAACATCGAGTGTGTTTATCCGCAAATCAAGTGAGAGCACTGTCAAGTAAACCACTTTCTCAAAAGTAATTATCCCTCACCCACTGGAAACTAGAAAAAATTGATTTTAGATATTTTAACGGGTATAAACGAAAGGAGAACAAAAAAACAAAGAAACATTTCAAAGACTATTTTCTGCCTGAAATAATTCAACACTCGCCATTAGGCATGAAAAACAATCATTCATTTTTCTCCTTTAATCATCTTTCTCCATTTATCTTCCCTCTGAATATTGTGACCTCGTTTTTTATCCATGAAGAGCTAAATAAAACCGAAAGTATTGTATATACTTCGAAACCGAATACGGTCAGTCGGCAGAATAGAACTACCAGACTGCTGAAGTGTGATGATAAATCGTTCACCAAGTGTCCACGACAATTTGTGATTACAAATCCACATTGCACCGCTCACAGAGAGATGACTCAGTTTGTTTAAGGAAAAAAGTACAAGATACTTCTCCAAGAGTGTTCTTCAAATTAAGCGAAATAAATTTGTCAAGTCACACGACAAGACTTGGGGCTTCAAAAATAAAATCCAAAAAAAAAAATCCCAAAAAGCAGAGACACTCGTACTTTAACGATCCCAAGAGTCAAACAGTGCCGCTTATGGTGTGTTAAGTGTGCGTGAAATGCACAATACAATTAAGTTAAAGACGGAGAGCTGTATCAAGATACAGTATCTAGATTGCCTTGTAATCGTGAATGTTGTATCTTTTATGGTTCATCGTTAACATCGAACAAAAATAGAGTGTTGTCTTTTTTATTTGTAAGATTTTTTTTTATCTAAGAACTAATTTCAGGCGGCATACCCAACCATATGGCGAGCAATACTCTTCTAGGGGTGTTCAAATTCCAAGCGTTACAAAGTATTTGTAGGTTTTTGTAAGCGCGTTTCGAAGGTTAACTAGTATCTTGAGATTCGATAAGATTTGGACTATCTCCAGAGAGTGTGTATTGAATTGGGCTATTAATTTTCTGTTTTGATATTCACAGATACGAGTCGAATACGTTAATTGAGCTCTGATTGCGGAGTAAATACGGAGAGGTATTTAAAAAACCATTGTAGACCTTCAATGTCAATTGTATTAATAGATCGACTTTTGGATTTGTTTGCGCAAATAATTAATTCGCAGATGCACAGAGGAATTGTTTTGTATTGTTTGAAGAACTTCACCACATGACATACAGAACTTGTCACGAGAAAGAATTCCAAAATTCACACCTAAAATGAAAAAGCGATTCAAGTAGACTCGTATATTGATTTTTCTTAACATGTATATTGTATACGTATGCCAAGTTTTATACAGAAAACTTGTAGAAAATCGTTTTCTTTCTAGTGGCAAAATACTCGATTTTTCCCTTCGTCCATCAGAGAGCCTTAATTTGTTTTGTACTTTGCAGGACCTATACCAGGATTTCAAGTTAGTAGTCACAACATTAGTTCTTAGAAGCCACATGGTATAATTTGTCATTATGGCCATTGATCTAATAGAATAAGTCTTCAGGTCGATTTACTGAATTTAAAATCAAATCTGTAGGCCTTTTTTTACAGATTTGATGATAAATGAGGCAGAAATATTTTGCATCAGTCACCCTAATTGTAAGCTCCAGTTTTTTACCTTATCTAACTGGTAGATATAGATCGATTGATCAGGACGTCATATTATGAGAATCGGTCAAGTCAAGAACAGATTTACTTACACTGCGGTGTCGAAAGAGAATACAAATTATTCATAACTACACTTAAATTTCTTCAATACTCCATCGTGAATTGTATTAGGGAATTTTACCGAGAGCTTTTCAAGTAGTGCTAAAGTGATCAGCTTTGTACCTATTGACGAGCCTTCTACGCATCCAGTTTCATATCCATCCATTTAAAAGGACTTTTCGCTGAGATGTTACTCAAAATAGTTGATGGAAATAACCCTTTTCTGGAAGGTACGATCACCATCCCTTTAGACACTGCGACACTGGGTAGAGTAGTCACATACATTCCTGCTATAAAAAACACTAAGGTGAGGCCTATAGAATGGTTATTCGAGTATCTATGCTATCTTTACTCCGAAAAACAAAATAAAGGATACGATTTTCATAACTACTAAGTCACAGCTTCTGTATCCAACGATTGCGGAATTACGAGTATTTACAAAAAAGAGCCTAGGTTAGGTTAGGTTAGGTAAGAGTGGCTGTTGGAAATACCAACCCACTTAGGCCTATTGGCCCATTGTGATGCCACGTGGATCTGTGATCTTCTTACTACTGGAACCAGTTTGAGCTTTTAATAAAGCGTAGGAGACTGTTAACGTCTATTTTTTCTAGATCGTTTAGGTCGTTGTAGAAGAAAGCTCCTAGGTGAAGCTTCCTTCTCTGAGAGAGAGCTGGGCATGTGCAGAGTAAGTGGGGGATTGTCTCCTCCTCTTCCTCGTCCATGCAGCTTCTACAGAAATCGTTAGTAAAAGCGCCAAGCCCTCTTGCGTGCTTGCCTATGAGGCAATGTCCGGTAATGACACCTATTATGGCGCTGAGATGTTTCCTATCTAAAAGGATCAGACACTTAGATCGACTCAGATCCAGCCTTGGCCAGATCTGTTTGGTTGCTAGACATGTTTGTCCAGCAGTCCACCTAAGGTCTGTTCTTTTATTGGCATCTAGCTTTAATGTTAGTTTGCACGTAGCGATTGGTATACCTATACTACCTTTGTCCGGTAGGATAGGTAGAGTGGTTCCAATTTTGGCGAGTTCATCGGCTCTGCAGTTCCCTGGAATGTCTCTGTGGCCCGGCACCCAACAGAGGTGAATGTTGAACTGCTCTGCCATCTCCATGAGAGATGATCGGCATTCAAGGGCAGTTTTAGAACACAATGAGACCGAGTCCAGGGACTTGATGGCGGCCTGACTATCCGAAAATATGCGGATATCCTTTGCAGATATCACGTTTTTCTTCAGCCAGGACAGAGCTTCTTTAATCGCCAAAATTTCCGCCTGGAACACGCTACAGTGATTTGGAAGGCGGAAAGAGAGGCTTAGATTTAGCTTATCTGAGAAAACACCGCCACCAACTCCGCTGTCGGTTTTAGATCCATCTGTGTAGAGATGGATTGACTTGTCCTCCATGAAAGCATCCTCCTCCCAGAATGATCTAGAGGGGAAGCTTACATGGAAGTTTTTGTCAAACCAAAGTTCAGGTATGGTGTAATCGGTGTTCTCTGTGAGGATTCCTAATGTATTAAGAATGTTGGCGTGGCCAAATGAATTATTTGTCCACTGTTTAGTCGCTTTAAGGCGAATAGCTGCAGTCGCAGCTACTTGCTTGCTAAAAATGTCGAGGGGTGTCAAGTGAAGCAGAATATCTAATGCCGCAGAGGGGGTAGACCGCAAAGCTCCGCTTGTGCATAGACATGCTGTTCTTTGGACTCTGCTTAATTTAATGCGGTTGACTGCATTTTCCAAGGCCGTCCACCAGACAACCACCCCGTAAGTAAGTATCGGTCTTATGACCGAGATGTATAGCCAGTTGGTTATGCGAGGTTGAAGGCCCCATTTGTTCCCAATGGCTTTCTTGCAAGAGAATAAAGCTATTGTAGCTTTATTGACTCTTTCTTGAATGTTAGGTTTCCAGTTTAGTTTCCTGTCAAAAATGAGACCCAGATATTTTGCTGTATCGGAGAAAGCTAAACTGGTACCGTTTATTGAAGGAGGGTCTATGATTGGAATTTTATATTTCCTAGAAAAGAGGACAAGATCAGTTTTATGGGGGTTTATTCCCAATCCACAGCGATCTGCCCAGCAGGTTAATCTGTTAAGATTTACTTGGAGGAGTTCTTTAATGGTATTTAAATGTTTTCCTGAGACGGCTATGGCAACGTCATCCGCATAGGCAACCACTCTGCTACCACCCGCTTCCAGGTATATCAGTAGTTCGTTAACCACTAAGTTCCAGAGAAGGGGGGAGAGGACACCGCCTTGCGGCGTACCCCTACTGACATATCTTTTAGCAGAAGTCTCACCCAGTTTGGAGGTGATTATCCTGCTTGTTAGCATTAGATTAATCAGCTCCCCAAGTGAGCCGTCTACCTGCAGAGTTGACAGCGCAGTCATGATTGCGGATGTGTTGACGTTGTTAAAGGCGCCCTCTATGTCTAGGAAAGCAACCATTGTGTACTCCTTATATTGTAGGGATCGTTCGATGTGGCTAGTCAGAGAGTGCAAAGCCGTTTCCACCGACTTTCCTTTACAGTAGGCATGTTGAGCCGTAGACAGAAGTCTTGGATCAACTTTAGCTCGAATATGAATAGTCGTTCTAAAGTTTTCAGAAGGAATGATGATAGACTTATAGGTCTGAGGTCCTTTGGGACCACATGAGAACATTTTCCAGCTTTGGGAATGAATACTACATTGACTTCTCTCCATAACAGTGGAATGTGGATAAGCTCCTCATAATATTTTCCAACACTGGTAGAATAATATCTGAGGATCTCTGTAGCTCGGCAGGTATAATACCGTCCGGACCAGCAGACTTGTATGGTTTGAAGCTATGCAGCGCCCAGAGCAGTTTGTCTCTCGTAATCAGACTATGAATTTTGGTCACGGTTGCAGTAGGCTTGTTTGGGCTGCTACTGGCCGCGAGATGGGATCTACCTGGAAAGTGGGTGTCCAGAAGCAGGTTGAGTGATTCATCACTTGAGGTTGTCCAAGAGCCATCGGTTTTTTTCAAACAGCTGGGCATCATAGGATTTGTGGAGAGGATTTTTCTTAGCCGCGAAGCCTCAGAGGTTTCTGTGATTTTGTCGCAGAATGACCTCCAGGATTGTCGCTTTGCCTTCCTCAGTTCTTTTTTGTATAATTTGAGGGATTCTTTATATGAGTCCCAGTCGGTCACTTTTCTTGTGCTTTTTGCTGCGTTGAAAAGTTTTCTGCAGGTGTTTCTGAGCAGTCCTAGTGCCGATGACCACCAATGTGGCTTTTTCTTGCCTCTTGGTTGAATAAGAGGGCAGGAAGCGGCCATAGCCTTATTGAGAGTCAGAGTAAATTCCCTGACTTTCATGTCGAGCTCATTGGTGTCACGCGGGGGACTTGATAGTTTAGAGGATATCGTTTCCGACAGTATTCCTCTATATTTTGTCCAATCAGTTTTCCGGTAGTTCCGGAAAGCTGGTTGGCTGGGGGGAGCATCACTCAGACTGAATTGGATGTATCTATGGTCTGAAAAGGAGTGTTCAGACGATACCATCCAGTTTGTTAGCCTTTGGGTGATGCTGTCGGAGACAAGAGTAATATCTAATACTTCTTGTCGGTTTTTTGTTATGAAAGTGGGCTCATTGCCAATATTGCAAATTAAGAGGTTAGTACTTAAAATATAGTCTAAAAGTGACTCACCTCTATCATTGATGTCGGTACTGCCCCATACCGTATGATGTGCGTTAGCGTCACATCCGATTATGAGGCCAGTTTTTTGCCTTCCCGCTTCCAGTACCACCCTTTCTAGGTTATCACCAGGGAGAGGGCCCACTTGGTCGTGGCCAAGGTAAGCCGATGCCAGCCAGTAAGAGCCTTTGGCAGTCTCTAATCTGGCAACGGTTAGGTCGGGGTCACTGAGGTTGGGAAGTAGAAATACATTAAGGCTACGTTTCACTAATATACAAGTTCTAATCTTACCTTTGTCTCTTGTATAGAGCGGAACGTATGAGGGTGTCCTAAGTCCACGAACCACGCCTTCTGCAATCCATGGTTCCTGGATTAGAATTATATCTTCTGCGCTTTTGGAAAGACGCAGAATGAGTGCGGCCGAAGCCTTTTTTGAGTGGTGGAGATTAATCTGGAGAAACCGTATCATTGCTACAGTCTTCCAGAGTCGCCTCCACCACGGTGTTGTTGAGGTCCTCTGATTCTGAAGATGTGCCCAAGAGCTCATCTTCTATCTCTGATCGTGTAGAACCTCTAATTGTTTCGTCATCGGTTTCCATTTCCGACAATGTGTCAGAAGAGGAGACCGACGGCTTGGTAGTCACCTCGGACAGATTGGAGTCGTCGCTATCCAATTCTGGAAAGGATATCGACGCTCCAAGATCCAAGGTTGTGATATCGGGTGTTAAAGGAGGAGGAGGTTGCTTATCAGCATCCAGCTCATCCTTTTTGTACATCCTTAAGTGAATTGACTCGAATCCGAACCGAATCATGCCTTTCGTCTGCGCCAGAGGATTAAGGGATTCCTTATTGATCACAATTAACGCGCATCTATAAGAACCCCTTAGTTCCTCCAGTTTCGCGACTTTCCAGTCATGAGTCGGAAGAGTCGGGTTGCTGAGCCGGATGATTTCCAGGATACTTTCTGCAGAGGAGGGTTCGGCTGGAATCCAGGTACGAGTTCGAGGTCTACTAGGAATGTCTTCCTTAGATACGACCTCGAGTTTTGCACCTGGCCAAACCTCTCCTAAACCATCGATGGCCTTGGTGAAGAGATCGAGAGATCTCTGGTTGGAGCAAGCGATGAGCTTAACATGGCCTTGGTGCCAGCCAGCGTCGCTTGTGATAGGAAGTGGTCCTGGGTTCTCCCGCATGATGGCCAAGAAGTTGCTCGAGAGCTTCAACTTGACCAATTGCCACCGTTCCGGTGTAATGGAACCGTCGGTATCGCTTCTGTCGATCACCGCGATCACCAATGCGTCCTTTAGGACTTCATTATAAGACCTCAGAGATCTGCTGTTGGATGGCCCAGGGGTTGTGGAACTGTGTGTTTTGGGCCTCTTGGAAACCGGTACGGTTTCCTCCAACGATCTCTGACGCTTAGAGGAGTCTTTTGACGTTTTGTGAGCAGTGGAAGCAGTGGGAAATCCGTCTTTTAGGATGTTTTTAGCCCACTCAACCTTGCTCTTTATTTCCGCACTTCTCTCCACCTCCGGAATGGATCCGAAGGTTTTGATGATGCGTGAAGCATTTCGGCGTCTTATGTAGAGCGCCTTAGATGGAGCTTGCCGATGCGGCTGAGCTCCAGATTCCTCTTTGGAGGGAGGAGTTTTGGTAGCAGCAACAAGTCCGTGGCCTGCCACAAACTTGCTGCTGCTGGGGGCGGGGGAAGTGATAGGACCATGGCTTGCCACAGTCTTTACACTCCCCGAAGGAGTTTTGGTAGCAGCGACAAGTCCGTGGCCTGCCACAAACTTGCTGCTGCTAGGGGCGGAGGAAGTGATAGGACCATGGCTTGCCACAGTCTTAACACTCCCTGAAGGAGTTTTGGTTTTAGAGCCTAACATCGGCTTGAATATATTTATTCACCAAATTTATGAGGTCTTTGGTACTGGTAGTCATATATTCAAGTAGATAGGTTCACCAAAAAGTGAAAGATTCATTTTAAAACGTAGAACTTAAAATAAAAACGGAAATTAATAATTAAAACCGATAAACAATAAGAAAGAACAACTTGTCAGATAAGAAAACACGCTTTCAATTTCACGTACTCGTTTCCCGTTTCCACTAGTTAGAGGAGAATTCGAGCAATAAAATAAATTTCTAGAACGAAGATAACTTTAAGAGTCGATAAGGTGTGCGGTTTTTTATACTGATTGTCACTTTTCTTGATGATGAAAATTTTCCACACCGACTTGATTTGTTTAAACTTTAAACAAAGAATGACCCCCAACATTAACACCTACAAAATTGATTGCTTTTATTTTTAAAACTGGTTTGGATTAGACAAATTTAGGAGCACTTGTTGAACACCTACAAGTAGAGCTCAATTGTCGGTGTGCCATAGTTACAACTCACGTTCCACTTGCACCTTACATATTTTTATTTTTATATATCAGAGACACATAATCTTTTGCGAAAGTAAATTTCACATCAAACCCTTGCCTAATGAAGATTTTGCCAATTTTCTGTCCAATTGCTGAGTGGTATGTTCAGCTTTGACATAGTGACAATATCCACTAATTTTTCATTTGTTTTTTATTATAATAACACGAAAAGATTTAACAATCCAATTAAGATGTGCGTTACCAAAAATAAAATACAAATACGAGTATGCACGAGTGTCTCCCAGCCAAGCCTCTTTTGAGATACTCATCACATGCTGACATGAGTAGTCGTCCGCCTGCATATAAATTAGCCTTTTACGAGTATTATAAAGAAAAGAAAAAGAAAAATTCAACAAAATCCGTAAGCTCGATTTAATGTTTCAATAAATTTGGACATGAATTTAGCTTCCTTCTTTATTTTATTCGAGGCGCTGCGTAGGTGTAGTGAACGATTTTGTCGGAAAGTATGTGGATTATGTGAGTTGTTAAGCGTTGCTTATGTTTTGATGTCTAATGCGGCTTGGATATGAGTTCGATAAATTAAATTTTTGGGTGCTTCTGGGTAATTAAGAAGCATTCAACGGAGAAAACATCCAGCGAAAGAAATCTTTAATTTTCCCAGAGGTTTTGCCCTATAGTTGAACTAACTGTATTGTCTATGGGAATTTTGTTGGGCTCATACTATGATCTTCATTTGTAGGAAGAGCCAACTGTCTGCAATGCCTTCCTATGCTTAGTGTTGGATTCAAAGACTCTTCGTGCAGGAGCATGGTGTCTATGCGCTTCACATGTCTTAACTATGCCAGCCGTTGCAGTATATGGTAGTTTGGCTCTTTACAAACACGACTATATCACAAAAACAAATGTTTCTTCAAACCACACAAAAATATTTGTATCTGCTTGTGTAAAAGTCTACGATTCTTCAGCGTAAAACAGGACTAAGGGTTGAAGGCAAAATGAGCTTCATCGCTCGATGAGGTTTCGCTGCTTAATTGCTTCCTTTACCCCAAAGAAATAGTGAAAGACAATACAATTTCTTTTGCTATTGTAGATTTCTATACTCTTGCTTGTTGCCGGTGTTAACTGTGGAGCCAAAGCAGATGGAATCTTATAAAACTTATAAGCTGTAGCTATAGTTGATGATATTTCATCCAAAACCTTGCTATTGCATGTAATAATTTAGATGAGAGAGCATCGGGTTGTCTGAATACTTTTCCGATAATAAAGAGATATCTGTAGTTGTTACGCAAATTTTGATGAAGGGAAATATCGAATTAACGAAAAGTTTTATTCAGCATGTCTTTATCAACAAAGAAGGCTGAAAACAATAGTTCTAAACCTGTATTAGTAGGCAATCATGAGTTAGTATTTTAAATACAGAGACAGAATTTGTAATACAGGGACTTTTGGGCGAGGTTCAGACAAATTGTTGGTTCTTTTACTGTGAGACCCTTCAAATAATCTCATTTTTTCTACAATAAATCGAGCAAACGATATTGAGATTCGCCCTATTCATCCCATCAATTTAGTTGTTTTTGATTTGATTATGACTAAGCCGAGTTCATGTTAGGTGGTTGCTTAGATGAAATTGTTAACTATTTGCTGCTTCTGCTTGACAGTGAAAGATAGTCGCCTTTCTCATTAAGCAGTGTACAAAATTGTTTCTTCGTCATTCTCAAACAGACTATGTCTGAGGGTGCTCCCAAGTTTTCTTGGCTGTCTCATGAGGATTTTCTTTGCAGTTTATAGTCCTGGAATGTTGCTTTTTTATTCGGATAAAATTTCTGACCACCATTTCTGCTATCCGTTATGAATGGAAAATCAGTATATCAGAGCCGATATTTCTTCTAGCATTCTGATCTTCTATTTGCACTACTTTTCTGTTATCATCAGTCGTTTGCTAACATGCCGGAAACTTAAGGCTTTTTATAAAAGTTTTTATCATATTGTACATCTATGGTGATGACTATTAAGTCAACTTAATAGCAGTCTCGTTCTTCAGCAACGGATGCCCCGTAAGTGTTCTAACATTCCAAATGCAGGTCCTAATCGAGAGATATTTCTCTTTCGTATTGGTTTTCAGTATTTTATTTTATTTTTATTTATCTATTTATTTTTTTCACTTTGACATTTTCACCGATCTTATCTCAAGTGGTTAGAATGATAAGATTGGCAAAAATGCACTTTTATGAAGAAAAACTTGGTTCTTCAGTTTCTAGCAATAAAGTTTGGAAAAACATGCTGGAAATCGGTATTGGTACCTGATAATATTGATTGCTATGTTCTCAACAAGAAGTTCACCTCAATGCCACAGTCCTCTGGTATCGCAATCGCCAATAGCTCATTAACTGAAGATGAATCAACTTATTTCAGATGCACTTTCAACTTTATAAGATTACAAGAGGAACACATTGTTGAGGCAATTCTATCAATAAAATAGAATGCTATTAGGACTTAATACATCCAAAATTTATTAAACTTTTACTACCGTACATTTTGCGCTTCATAGCAAACATCTTTAATAGTATATTGACTACCTCCGAGTTTCCTTTGGAATGGGAGAAAGCTAAAATTATCCCTATTCCTAAAAAAACCACAGGTATAGAGACAGAGTTCCGACCAATACTACCGTTGCTTTCAAAGGTTTTTGAAAAAGCAGTTCTCAAGCAGATATAAAAATACTTGACATCTAACTCAAGTGCCATATCCGTGGCTCAAGTGATACTGGACTGGCTTCCAAATCAGAAATTTCGGTGTTCGAATCCCAGCCTCGCCCGAAAGACATATCCATTTTTTCAGTTAACGAAAATCAAGTATGATGAGTAGTTGACTAGAAATCAACAACATCCACTAAGAATTTAGTCTCCCTAATAAATGTTGGATGCCACCCATGGAGCTAAATAACCACTGAGCCCAAACATCTTTCTATTTCTCTCTATCCCAGTTTCCCAAAAAACTTAACACGTGTTCAGGCACTTTAAGTGTATTCATACCCACTTGAGTGTTAAGTTCTTTAAAAAAAAAAAAAAAAAAAAAAAATGATGAAATAAGAATTGCAATAGATAGCGATCACATAGCGCTTTTAACTCTTAGACTTTTCCAAGGCATTCGGCACTGTCAAGCACTCAATTTTATGTAAAAAGCTGCAAAACTCTTATGGGTTTACTTTCGGGTCCTGTAAGTTGATCTTCTCGTATCTTAATGGGAGACGCGTTGTCGTAAATGGTCGCTCATCCAGTCTAAAAAAAACAACCTCTACCTAAATCCTGCCAAGTCAAAAGCCCTGCCCGTCTATCGTAGAGCGTTTGATGTATCAGTTTTAAACTCATTGAAGCTAGAGGAGGAAACCATTGACTATGTCAGCTCCGCCCGAAACCTAGGAATGATTTTCAATAGTACCCTCACTTGGCACGACCATTTAAACAGTGCTATTGGAAAAGTTTAAGGAAGCCTTGGTCTTCTTCGGGTAACTCAAAGGTTCATTCATAAAAAAAACAAACTATTACTGACAAAAATTCTTTTACTTCCCGTTTTATGGTGTGGATGCGAAGGTTTTTGTGATTTGGACTGTGCGACCAGCCGCAAACTAAATATTGTATATAATAATATTTCTCCCTTTGTATTCTACTTCGCCGATATGACTATATATATTTTTTCTCGATACAAATCTAGAAAATTTATTGAAATTTCGTTCTCTAAACTACATGCAGCAAATCATTCAAACACAACAACCTGATTACCTTCATAGTAGGCTGAATTTCCCCCAATCAACAAGGTCTTTCGCACTTATACCACCTCGATTTAAATATCTTTTTAATTCATGTTGTACGCCTTTGGAACGCCCTGCCAATCGCGCTGAGAGGAATCAGAAGCACAAGAAGTTTCAAACGTGTTCTTTTCACTTATTTGGCAAATCATTGAGTGTTTAGTAAGTAATATATATATATATATACATGTTTCCAAATATATAATGTAAATTAGTTGTTTCTTAAATTTATATAAAGGCTTACAACAATTTATAAGACTTATGTCCTACTTTGTAAGCAATTTTTAAATAAACTGTACAATAGACAAAAATATTAGGTTGATAAAAATAAAATAAGAAAATAAAAGTTGATAAAAATAAGAAAAAAGAAATTGAAAGAATCTTCGATTTGGACGAGTTTATAAATAATTGGTTCAGAGATGACCATGATGCTATGGCAGATAGATCTTCATTTAGCTTTAGTATTGCATCTACTATCATCCCTATTGGAGAGCTCAAATAGAGTTGAACGTCGTCAGCATATAGGTATACAGAATTTACAATAGGATAAACATATTGGTAAATCATTTATAAACATTGACAATAATAAGGGTATCAGTAATGAGCCTTTAAGGACACCTTTGCGGACATAACATAAAGAAAAGAGTTTACTTTTTAACGACACAGCTTGCAGACGATTATGCAGGTACGACAAGATGAGTTTAACTGTTGCGTCAGACAGATTAAAGAGGTTAGAGAGTTTATTGCATAGAATTATAGGATCAACTGAATTAAAGACTTTAGAAGAATAGTTGTAATTAAGAAGAGCATTGAACTGTCATTAGTACGAGTATTGTATCAACAAAATTCTTATTTATCTCTTCAACATTAACATCAACGCTAATGCTTGGAGATGTTTTTTAACGCCAAGCTTTCGAACTTTCTTCCAGAGCTGCTTAGAGGGTTGATTTGAAGTAAGTCTGTTAGCACGATACAAACTTTTTCCTATTTTTTAAAAGATATTAACACGATTTCTGGATCATATGAATTCATAATGTATTTCGGTATACCGGAAGCGTTTTCGTAACATTTCATGTAGAATGGTTTTAGTCATCCAAAGACATTTAACGTTTTTTACGACACCATAATAGAGATGATGTATGTTTTTGTTAAGAATTTCGACCTGTTTGCTCACGTCAGGAGTATAATAGATCGAGTGAAAGTCGAATTGATATATGTAGTTCGTTGGCAATATAGGTCAAATTAATATCGCGGAAGTCCCGATATAAATATATCTCAGAGCAGATTTTGTTTGTTAGTAATTGCAAGTCTAGGAAAATGAAAATAAGGTGGTGGTATGAAAAGGCAGGAACTGATAGCTGACTATAAATCTTACCTTTCAACGGCTTGTATCACTCAGGAGAGCTATGCAAATCAATGATTGTGATTTATTGGGCATAAAATGTGTTGGGATGGTATGGTTTAAAACAGATAATCTTTAAGTCGAGTATTAGAAGTGCTTAACAAATTAATATTAATATCACCACACACAAAGAAGTTTGGAGACAGATAACACACTTCTTCCAATACGCCTCTAAGAGATTTGTAATTAGCAACATCAGGTGGAATATGGTATATACAGAGCCGATTGTCTACTTATCGCTACCACTTAGTACATACATATATGTATTCAAATCGAGAAAGTTCGATTGATTTAATGACAAAATTGGGTTTGATATTTGCTTTGACGTATATTACTGCCCCGCCTCCAATTTGATTTGTTCGGTCTGCCCGATACAGTCTAAAGCCTCTAACCGAAAATAGGTCATTTGGCAGATCTTTATTTAGAAATGATTCAGAAATGCAAATTGTATCAACCAGGTTTTTTTCGAAGATTTGCTTAAATTTTTCAAACTTATTTACGATGCTCTGAGCATTTATATGACAGATGTGTAAACCACCATGACGCCTACACTTTACTCGTATATTCAATAAAAATCGTGAACTTTCCTTCATGCAATCGCAACTATTATAAGAGTTGTTGTGGTTCATGATTTAAAACTATGTATGTAGATATATGGGCGAAATTTCAACAGAGAGATAAAGGAATAAAATGATGAGGTGGTAGGGAGAAACAGAAAAATCGTTTACATATAGTAAGACTACGTAAGAATAAGAAAAGAAGTACCAGTGAATAATGTGAAAAAATGGACCCTGCTGGATTGAAGTTTTCTTTGCTCACGATAATTTTTCAGCATGTTTCTTACTAATGGACATTTGAGTTGCAATTTCTGCTATTAGGCCTCCAGATAAAAGAATGTAATTTATTCATTACAACATCTGTCGCTATAACAAGAAATTCATTTTTTTTTTTCATTTCATTTCATTTAAATGTTATTCAATTTCACTTAAAAAATAATATGAAATTCTTAAGAATAAAAGCGTTACAATGCGAAAAGAATAAAGTGACCATTCTTTGAAAGAAAAACGATCAGTGACGAATGGTCTGCTTGAAATTTTACAACTTAATTTCTGATGTGGGGTACAACAGAGAAATATTAACAAAAATTTGCTTAAAAACTTCAATAATAATTGTAATAATGTAAAAGAAAAAACAAAAATTGCATAACACAATGGTGGTATAAAAGAAAAACTTTTTTATCTATTAGCTATTGAAATATTTTGTAGCTCAGAACTATATGCCTGTAGTGAAGCGTGAATAAAAATTTTTTAACAACTTTTAAAAAAGCACGGTAATTATGAGTTCTCCTAATAGAGAGCGGCAACTTATTAAAATATGTAGGGACGGAAAATAAAAAGAAACGAGAAAAATGTGTTCTGCGTGCAATTGGTACACAAGTGACATGATATTGACGCGCAAATTGTATGATCTCGAGTATCTAGTGGCTAGATTCCCACTTTGTTTGAAAAATTCTCTTAAAACCCTAAAAACGTAGAGATGTCTTATAGGGAGAACACGAAGTACATAGAAAAAAGGCAATGAATGACTTAAACGGTTTTTCCTACTAATTATTCTTACAAGAAGTTTTTGCGCAGTAAGTATGGACCCAAAATAACTTACATACCTTACCGATCTGATTTGTAAACCTTGATAAAACTCGCATAATATAGATACATGCATATATGGACATATCTCAATGCGCATTCGTTGTTTTGTTGGAATATATGCTTTTTTTGTGTGCGTCTTAATAACATCTTAAATCGATATGAACTTGACTGATTTTTAAGACCATTACTACAGTGTTCGATTCGAACTACCATATAACTTACAAAATTGACTGGTTTGCAAAATAAAAAAAAATATTTTTATTTAATTTATAAAATATTTACAAAGTGCGCTTCTGCGACTCCGAAGTTACTAACTAGTTGACTGACTATTCGTCACTCCCTTATATCCACTTTTTATGGTGCAACCTCAGCTTTTGACGATCAGCGCGTGTAGACGGCGAAGATCCTGGTGGGAACCGATTTTTGTTGTGTCAACATATTTTCTTGCGCGTGCAGTAAATTTTCGTTGCACAGAGTTAATTAATTGAAGATTTTACAAAAGAACAAGTTTATCCACTAGGATCTGGTCTGGGATATGTAACCTACATACATACTCGTATGTATATGATTTCCTTTGTTTTTACATTTTCGTCATGTAAAATCAACTAGACTATAGGTAAACCAAGTTCTAATAGTTCTCCACCCACAAATCGGATCGACAAAATTAAGCACGAATGCACATATGTATGTAATACTCCTCACTCACGTAGTTCATGATAAAATTTTCGTTTACAAATCACGCGTGACTAGAAATCGGGCATCGGTCGTAATTGCTCACGCATGTCTTACGTCTCACGTCTCACGTCTCACGTCTGACGCCTCTCAAGTCTTTTGATGACAAAAACAGATTTGTAAAAGTCAAGTATGAGTAGTTGGCGTCAGTCTTAAGCACAATTGTCATAATGGTCTAATAAAACCACCGCTGATCTATAGTTACAATGAAAGCTCGTAATGTGGCCAAATGAATGAAAGTCGACATTTGAATAGTTAAAAACAAAAATCAAAAAGACAACATTCTAATGAATGTGAACGTCATACCAGTAGCTTTAACTTCTGCAAAACATCCAGGCATTTAAAGGCTCACTTCTAGTCAGTCTAGAAATTCAACTTATTCCCGAACGCAGTTTTATAGATATCAGCTGATAACCAGTTTATCTAGTTTTAAATGGGAATAATTTATAAACAATTTTTCTTAAATCCAAGTTATCTAAGAGTTGAAAGTTCATTCAAACCGGTAGGGGCGGCAGTGACCTG
This sequence comes from Volucella bombylans, assembly GCA_949129095.1. Taxonomy (NCBI): domain Eukaryota; kingdom Metazoa; phylum Arthropoda; class Insecta; order Diptera; family Syrphidae; genus Volucella; species Volucella bombylans. The sequence goes on from OX422144.1 coordinate 57,387,498, forward strand.
ATATCCCCTCAAATGAGTCGGAACTTATGATTTCCATTATATTGCATTCACAGTCGAATCATGTTCCCAATTAACGAAAAGAATTTCGACCACGATGCAGTTTATGGCCTAATCTACATAATCGAACGTTTAATGACTCAGTCAGAGTAAAATTTGTGAGATTGCGATAATAGGAAAGAGGGAAAATTTTATAATTTCTTCTTGACATGTCACGAGGACATGTGGAGTCTAATTTTCAAATAAATTATTCCGCCCAATGTACATGGGTGACATTGAACAATAAATTCATTAATATATCTAATCTTTAAAATGGTGAGGTAGCAAGGAGTGGCCCAGGTACTTGTCGGCATTAAATGCTAAACATGTTCACCGGTCTCAAGCGACTTCCTCTGTATGAAACATACAAACTAATTACAATGTTGTATACAGGGAAGTGTTGACATATGTACGAGTAGATGTGGATGTTTGTCTGTCTTAAAAGAGAATTTTTGAATTCTGTTGTAGGTAATGACGTGAAGCTTATATGGAATTTTGGGAAAGAATTTTCCCAACTGGGTAATGGAATTTGGTTGTTAAAAAGTTAGACCCTAGACGTACTTAATTACAAAGAACTTTTTTTGCACCTATACATTTTTGAACTAGGAAGTTTGGAACTATTTACAATCAAATTATTTTTAATCAAATGGAAGCAGATTTGTTATTAAAAGCAGAACTGCAATAAAAGTCATCTCATTTACGGTCTCAATTCAAAGAAATTCTCATTACATAGAGTCTCAAATACGTCTGATATTCTAAGTATAAGTGTGGTTAACTGAGGTTGAAACGGACGTATGATAGGATATATGAAGCTTTATGAGCTGCTAAGCAAGAACACCTATAAACAGAACATGTTCTGACACCGCTACTAGTTCAACTGGCAATAACAAATCTTTAAAGCCAATCATCTCGCTTTCTGCAATGGGACTGAAAATCGGGGTAATAGATCTAAGAAGGAAGCATCAATACATTTGGGTTAGCATCTAAACCGTGGTAAAATACGAGTCGTATTGAAACCGCTTTAACAGCATATACCTTTCAAAGGTGCTGAAAGTATCTCAGGCAATCGAAGAAACCGAAAGATTTAAACGAGCTCCAGAGAGACTAGCTCTAAGCAAATACAGTCAAAGGGTTAACTAAAAAAATGTAAAGGTGCATTCGAAGGTGTATAACCTGGTAGAAGATAATAACACAGAACCACATAGTTCTAATTGCCTACTTGTTTATTTTTAACTATCGTACTCGTATATCCAACTATACTTCTTATGTTGGTGCCGCAAGATGTTCGGATAACACGACCTTATAAATATGCCACCTCTAGAACCTGGGCAAAACCGTAGTAGAGACAAACAACCTGGTGAACGGAATTAACTGTCAAGTAGAGGGCTTGGATTTAGAAAACGGCGCCTTTTTGATAGAGTTTGTAAGTCCAATGAAGATAAGGGTACCCACAAGTTTCTAGGCTTTCAGACTGCACAAGTTCAATGGCAGTTTTGCTTATGCCATGGACTCAAGACAACAAAGGGTAACATTAATATCCGATCCAGGATCGGAAGGTTCTGTTTCACGTTACTTATATTACTACTGTGCCGAGATGACATTTAAACTTGGATAAATCTATAAACGGTATCTGACCACTGAAGTCATAGCCTACGACACGAATGAAAAATTGTATAAGTTTATCGTTGACTGTGGTTCGGTACTACCATCACCATAAAAGTAATTCAATGAGCTTGAATGCTGTAATCCCAGAAAATTTGGACTAATCAAAGTAAATAGCCTAGTGCTATGCGGCTGTAGCATAAAAATACTGTATGCTGCTTAGTGACGTCTCAATGAAGCACTACGCTATTACAACGAATCTACAATAAATCTGACTTCGAGCAGCAGGTGCAGGTGTAGGTGTGGTAAGGGATAGTTTTGCCACATTCTATTATTAAGTGTTAGTTCTTCGAAAAATTGAGAAACTGATTATAAGATTGATGTTCCAGTTTCCTTTCTTGGCAATGATACAATTCAAGTTGCTCTAAGTGGGACGTTGATGCTTATGATACATCGGCTTTGCAGTTTATTGGAGTATTTTTGTGTAGTGGAATGCAACACACTGCAAGACACTGCTTATCTATTAGAAATTCTGTTTAGAAATTGTAGCTGTTGTGTACAATACAAGGTGGCGCAAAAGTTGTCACCCGATGTTCTTTGGCTGTAATTTTTTTTATGAATGAAAAACTTTGATTCTGCTTTTGATTAAGTTTTTTTTTGATGTCTTAAATTTGTTTCGATTAAGTCGAGAAAATGATTCTCCATCCGATTTTTTTTGAACCGTATCATACCAGCTCCATTTAAAATTATCACCGATGGAGCGGTTCATTGAAATAGCGATACTGACGACAAGACCGAGAAATGGTGTTATGCCATTAACACTTCTTATACATCAGAGTTAAATGTCCGACTATTGTACATCTTTAGCTAATCTGTGTGGCTTCAGTGTCTGGGTTGAGATTTTACCTAAAAACCCCTATCAAAAGAACTTTATTGATCAAAGTTAACTATTGTACTTAAAAGCGTTCATTAAACCAATTTGCCAACATAATAAGATCAGGAAAATTCAAAATACAGTCATTTTAGCACAATCCTATGGCGGAAGGCTAATTGTTTTCGAATCGGCAATCAATCAAGTCCTTATTTAAAAATTGAATCAAGTTCACTATGTTGGTAATGATTTATGATATATCCCCAGTCAATATTTTCTATCAATTTCTAATTGATTCAATGGGTCAACTTAAGCCATTAACACCAAATCGATAATTGGCTCAAACACCCGATTCCAAGCCTGAAGAGTTCTAAGTTCTAACCGTGCCTTCAATTTTTTATTTTTGTTTGTATCTCGGTGCAAATACATTTATCGGCATATGTACATATTCATGTACGAGTATGTATGCTTGGGTGTACAGTAGATAAATGTGGTAGTGCTAAATAACTGCAATGTTTTTTTTTATATTTTTGCACATCGTGCTCGTACTTTGGAATGTTTTCGATTTAAAAATGCAGAGCACGTTGATCTCGACCGAGTTAGACACAACTTTTTGATTTAGGTTTTGGATTTGATTTGTTTTTCTTTGCACTCTGTATTTGGTTACAATTTGAACAAAAACAAATGCGAATCTACTAGTTGTAGATGCACTACATACATAGTGAATTAACATTTGGCTGAGAGTACCTAGTGTACATACATGTATACTGATTCCGTGCCTTTTTGGTAAAGACATGTCGACTTAAAGTGGCTTTAGATACACACTTTCAATATAACATATGTATGTAAGTAGACTGACATATTAGATATATACCCGTATGCATGTAAAGGAACTTATTTTTAGAATTTTTTTGCACCAACTAATATAGTAAAATTAACGTGTTATTATAACAACTACTTATAAAATGACCCCCCCATACCATACCATGCCATACCATACCATGCAGACCCCAGCAACGAGCAATGTGATCCTCTTCCAATCTATGATTATGTTATGATGCATTTATACTGCATTCTGATTCTTTTTATTTGTTTTGTTATCTGGGTCATTGCCTGGCTGACATATACCTAGTTTATATGACAGCTTAAAGCGCATTGACTCAATGCGCATTGCTTCAATACGCTCATAAAAACACCACTTCAAACCGCATTGCAATTTCAATTCAGCGCTTTAAGCTGTCATATAAACTAGGTAATACTCGTAGTATCCTTCTGGAATGTGACGCATTAGGACATCAACCGAACTGGTCACCGAGTTGAAATGATGCGCCGGCAGTCTGAAAGGTTTAAGAAATACATTAAAGGAAAATAATAGAATAACTGAAACATAAAAATTATCTTATCCACACTCTGACTCATCCACATACATACATATGTGTATTTGTTATAATACATGTCTGTTGTAAATTTGTTACTAAGGAAGACAATATAAGAGATGGTGAAGTGTAGTCGTATGTTTAGCAGAAAACGATACGTACAAAGCCAAATCGATTTTCAAAAATTGCCAGTGACCTTGGAACACTTATTTGTTGTTCGCGCTATTGCCTTGCTATTCAATTTGCACGTACATCCGATACAAAATAAGAGGTGTGATAAATCTAATAGATAAAATATACAATCAATTAACGCCAAAATAACACACAACTGTAATAGCAAGAAATAAGCACAGCACTTTTAAGTGATTTTTATTGCTTTAGAGTACTTATTTTGATGATTAGAATGGAGATTTTCTTTCAAATTCTTAAATTATTTTGAAGTGTTATTCTATGAACATTTATTTAACTATTTAGCTTGAAAACTCTATTAAAATGAAGAGCTGAAGAGGATATCAGTTCTTTAAGAATCTACAGAGGATGCCTCTAGAAACTTTTGTTGTAGCCTACAACAATAATTTAATATTTGATCACGCTCTTATCACATGGCACAACCATGAAACAGGAACGAAATTGCTCACCCTTTATTTAGTGTATATTACCTAGTTTATATGACAGATCTGACAGGTCACCCGGGAATATTTTTTGTTCCCTCTCACTAATGGTTGGCAACAATGCGCTTGATTTGTCATTAAATTCATTGCCTATGTTGTTTCATGCGTACTTCTTACTACTAAAACCCTTTACGCACTTAGTGCGAGTTGGTAAATCAAAAATTTCAACAAAAATACAAGTTATCATGAAAGGGATCTGTTAGATCGCCGCAAGCAATATGAAACGTTTTATAGCCGCGACTAGCGTAAGGTTAACAGAAAAGTCTTAAATAAATGCTTGACAGATCTGTTGACAAACATGGCTTTTGCTACAGTCGTTGGCGTTTTACTCACTCATAATTTTCAGTTCGATTCAAACGTCATTGGTCGGCCTTGACACAAGATGTACAATAGACATCTGAAGTAGAAAGAATTTGCTGAAGAGAAAACAGTTAACAGCTGCTAAATGGGCATTAGGTAGTTTAATTCTCTTCAAGTGTCTCTGAACTATTGTGGAACGACCGCTTGGACGGACCCGCTCTAGTGCTTAACTGTTTAAGACCATTCCATTGTGCGAGATACTTATTTTTCAAGCCGAGACAATGCCAGGCTATATACAAACATGTATAGTTATTGTTATCGGCTCCTGACCTACTCTCATGTAGAAGCATTCAAAGTACGATTTGGTAAAACGAAATAACTCCGAAAATGGTATGTTTGCATAACAGGTGATTCGAAACTGGCACATATCGTAGATGTCAACTCTAATGTCCATACAATTTTTAGTTGTTTTGTTTTTAAAAAGAACTTAACACTCAAATGGGTATGAATGCACTGATAATGCCTCATTATGTTTTAAGTTTTTTGGAAAATGGGATGGGGAGAGAAAGAAGGATTTTTGAGTTCAGTGGTTATTTCGCTCCATGGGTGGCATCCAACATTTAATGGAGAGTTGTAGTGGAAGTTGTCTTGTACCCATATTTTCAGGCATTACCCGGGTACCAGAGTATCGGGTACCCATTAGGTTTTGGTTACCCATTATATTTCGGGTACCCGCGTTATTTCTCATGTTTCTCATATATCAGGACCAGACAAACTATTATATAGGGTTTTCCAATAAGGACTTGACAACTTTTTTTTTAAATAAAACGCAAACCATTTGAAATATTTCAAAAACTTTATTATCGGCTTGAAGTACAATCAAAACATTTATGAATGTTCATACGGCCGCTATTTCGCTTTCAATGTTGACTCTGAGCTCTTCCAACATCGTCGGCATGTTGGCATAAACCAATGACTTAACGTAGCCCCACAGAAAATAGTCAAGCGGCGTTAAATCGCACGAACGAGGCGATCAATCGGCTAGCCCATTTCTTGATATAACACGCTCACCATACTCACTCTTCAATAAATCGATTGTAGCGTGTGCTGTGTAGCTTGTGGCATTATCCTGTTGAAACCACATGTCGTCCAAGTCCGTATCTTCCAATTCGGGTCAAAAATAATCGGTGATCATGGCGCGATAACGCAGACCATTCAGTAACGTGACTTTCGTTATCGTCGATGAAAAAATATGGCCCAATAACGCCGCCGGCATGAAAACCTCACCAAACAGTTATTTTTTGTGGATGAAGTGGTGTTTCATGAAGCACATGTGGATTTTCACCCGACCAATAACGCATATTTTACTTATTGACGAACCCATTGAGCCAAAAATGAGCTTCGTCACTGAAGATGATTTTGCGGTGAAATTCATCTTAGCTGATCTTCTCCAGAACGGAGAACGTACTCGTATATCGCTTCAAATGGTCCATCGGCTTCAATTCTTGAGTCAGCTCGATCTTGTATGGGTGTAAACCAAGATCCATATGCAAAATACGCCATAATGTGGTCTGAGCGATGCCTAATTCTTGAGAACGCCGTGGAATTGACTGATTTGGATCGTTTGCTACGGACGCCTGAACGGCAGCGATATTTTCGACACTTCGACCAACCGTTGTCTCACTGAACGGCACCATCACACAACGAATATGTAGACTCAAATTTTTGAACTAAACTTGTTATTGCCTGTCTACTAGGGCGAGAATTACGACCGAAAATTGGAGTTAACGCTCTTAAAGTTGTAGTCACCGACTCCGAATTTCGGTAGAAAATTTTTATAATTTGCAGACGTTAGACGTTGCTCATTCGTGTACTTTACGATGATGAAAATGTTGAGTTCACTCAATAAATTGACAGTGACAATTTGATGATTAGTGAAAGAGTGCGTTCACAAATTAAATTCAACGTTGTCAAGTCCCTATTGGAAAACCCTTTACAAACCACTACAATGTTTTCAGCAGTGGAGAAATCACGTTCTGACGACACCGATGTCGCTTACACGCATAAATATTTTTTGGCCAGCAATGCCAGGTTTGGATATTGTTCTGCATTATTTTTCCACCATTTTAATGGTGGAACTACATTTTTAACTCAAAACTTCTCTACTCTCGATGGACATAGAGTTTTCTACCAAGTGCCGCACATGTTTTCTAAAAAGTGCTCTCACTTCTTTAACCTCAACTTCCAAGTTTTTATGTCTTGGATCCCAAAACGAGGAAACTTGTTCTGTGAGAACTTCTTCGAATTCCTGCCTATCCATTTGGAACCTGCTCTGCAAGCTTTCTTTCATGATTCCCATATTTTCATTATCTCAGATGTTCGCTTTTAGGTGTTTATTAATTAGTCCATATATAATCGGCCGTAGAATGGAAATTGTTATATTTTCTTCTCAAAGTAATGTTGTTGCAACTTGGAATGGCTTCAAGATTTTAAACATCTCTTCTGTTTGTGACCATTCCCTTTCTTTTATTTCAAGTTTCAGAGCCAATGTTGGAGATGTAATACCTCTATGTGCCAAAACCGCAATAACAGAACTTTCAGCACTGCTGAGAGCCTTTCACACATTAAATAAGATGTATTCCATCTTGCAGGGCAAATTTGAATTAATTTTAGCTCATGCAAGCCAAGTTGTCTCTGTGGAATATGTTGCCCATCCTCACCAAAGGTAAACATTACCAACTTTAGTAAATTAGAGTATTTGTGACTCTTGAGTACCCATTACCCGATATTGTCGGGTACCCGATAGCTGACATTACCAGGTTGGGTATACCCGCGTTACGTGGGTACCCGGGTAATTGTTGAGATGGGTATTACCCGGGTAAAATCAAGAACACTAATTTCTAGTCAACTACTCATCTTGCTTGATTTTCGTTAACTGAAAAAAATGAATGCCTTTTGGGCGAGGCTGGGATACGAACAACGAATCCTTCGATTTAGAAGCCAGTCCACTAGCACTTGAGTTACGGCCACCAACTTTCACTAATCATCATGGTCGTGAATCCTATTGCCGCAAAAAAAAGGTTGTCGGAAAGAAGTGATTGCCGAAACTGAAGCGTATTGTAAAGGGTTGCACAAATCGTTCTATAAGAAAAGCATAGACATGTTAGAGGGGCGCCGGAATAATTGTATCATTCTAGAAGAATCGAATTCTGCCAAAAAATTGTATTTCTTAGTTTCGGTAACATTCGAACTACCTGTTACATATCTTTTTTCTTCTTTTATTAACAAAGGGTTGGATGAAAAGAAATATTGCTCGGGTCCACATGGTTAGCCACACCATTCTTTTGGATAAATTACATACTGCAGGCTTTCGTTGTTTTATGTCTAGCTGGCTGACTTCCTATCTCAAAAATAGAACAATGGCAATAAAAGTCGGACAATCTTTAAGTAACACGTAAGAAGTGAATCTAGGATTTCCTCAAGGATCAATCCTTGGCCCTCTACTGTTTCTTATTTATATAAACTCCATGTTTTCCCTACCATTCAAAGGAAAAATCACGGTTTTTGCTGATGATCTAGGCATTGCTTATACTTCATCTAACCTTTTGGATATAGTTTCTGACATAAACAATGACATCAGTTTACTTAGAAATTGGTTTTACTTACACAAATTAGTTGTTAGCAACAAAACTAAATTAATGTTTTTTAACTTAAACTCAATGGAGTATCCCAATGTGAATGTTTTCTTTCACTCCTTCGAATGTCCGCATTTTTGTTTTGACGTAAGCAAATGCATCAATACAGAGTTTACTTTAAATAAAAACTTAAAATGTTGTGCAGGGTGTTTCAAAATTTTAAATAGTAAAGGAATTTAAATACCTAGGGTTTTTTTCGATCATAATATGAGCTGGATGCGCCACACGATTTTTTTAAAGGAAAAGTTTAGATCCTTTATTCGCTGTTTTTACCACCGAAAAAAGTTCTGGGATACTAAAACATTAAAGACTGTTTACTTTGCCCTTTTTCACTTTAGATTAGAATATGGAATTAGCTCCTAAGGAGACACCCATTTGTTTCAGCTCTAATCACTTATTATATTACAAAAGTGTGCCATAAGGAAAATCGTGTAACGAATTCCATGCCATTGTTCAGAAGGTTGAAAATTCTTCCGGTTAGACATACATATTATTTTAAAGTTTCAAGAGTTTTTTTTTATGAAAAGTGGATATTTACAGAGTCCAATATCCGATTCACTTAATTTGCGAATTGATTAAAATCTCTTCTTTCCTTACAACTCATTACAGAAAATTTTACTCAGTTGTTTCCTGCAAACTTTATAACAGCCTTCCTCGAACTTTAAAAAAAAATAAAAACTTGGCTTCTAAGATATGATCATAAACAAATTGAAGTTCTCTTGCCTTATTGCGTGTAAAATTTTCTTTTCCAAAAATTGTTTAATGTACTTTTTTATATTTTTTACTTATCTAAAAATGAATGAATTAAGATAACGTTTACCTCACATAAAAAGTTAGAAATCTTGAAGTGACATTAACACTATTTTTAATAATTATTAATATAAATGTCAGTAACTGTTCTTAGCTAAAAGAGTTTGTTTAGTTTATACTTGAATTAAAATTTATGTCAGTAGAAAAAAATCTAAATTCTTGGGCTTTTTGGTGGCTGTACCGGTTATTTCCCACGTACTGCGCCTATGTAACAGTATTAATGCAACATTGTAGTGAAGCAGCAGCAGCTTGATTTTTGTGCTAAAAATATTTGTTTCTAGATTCTGAGAAATATATTTCTTTGCCGATTCCGGCCATATTGAGTTCATTGCAGCCCTGAAAGTCAACCTTGACTTTCTTTCTAAAAATTTAGTGTTGTGTGCAATTATATAAGATGGTTAAGGTTTTGGTTACGGCTTTAAGTTTTCTGTTGTTCAATCAGTGAAGTTCATATTGCCAGCTTTATATGGGTGCGTTAGGCCGATAGACTTCCTTTTTATTATTTTGTCGTTGCAGTGATGATAACAACGCTGGTTATAAACAGGCAAAAGAGGAAGATAGAATGCGACCCTGTCCTGCACATCATACTTCAGTGCAAATGGTTTAAAATCATCTTGAAGTGCTCCTTCGAAATTAGTTCCGCTCCAATAGAAAAAGTGAAGCTTTTGGGCTTTTCAGAAAATAGATTTCTATTGCCGCACCAGTTATCGCGTCTTACTTTACGCTTTCATGCACACGAAACTAAACTCCAAATTTAGATGACTTTAGTACTGAAACTACTGCAAATTGAGTGCAGTACGTTCTTCCATGAGTATTATTAAAGAATCTCGAAGTTATTACGTTGACACTGGTTCTATTAACGGAGATAGTTCATAGGAGTGCTTTAGGAACCCTAAGACAGTGGTTGCACTCCATTTCGATGCCGGCTTCCCGCCTTTCTGAAAGTCCAAAAAAAGATGTAATTTGACATTTGGTCGTCATGTAGTCGATATTATCATTGGTCATTCAGTTGTAGTCGAACACTTAATATGTCATGCTTCCAATCGTGAATATAACTGTTTGATAGTAATCTTTTCTTTAATCTGGCGATCAATATCCAGTCAGCACACGGTTTCCAATGAAACCCTTATGCGCTGCTAATGTTAGCATTAGCCGTATGAAAAACTCCCGTATACTTCCAGCTGTTGTGCCTAAATAGCGTAAGATTGTGTTTGTGGATTTTAGCAAAATGGAAGGGTTATCATGAGTTGTAAATTATCCACATTTGTTTATAGGTTCAATAAACTGAATGCATATGGCTAGACATAAAGGTGGTCTGAGAGCCTGTTTTCGGGTCCCAAGTCTATCTAAAAATAAGTTATATGACATCGAGAAGTTGGATCAGTGTGACCTTGGCTTTAGTAAAACCTTTGTGATGGTCCTTAGTTTGCGGTCTTGTTCCCTTTCTTTCTTCTCTATAGATAAATGAAAAATGCTTGGAAATGCTGTGACTCATTGAGGCATAAATATAATTTGTAGGAAATTTTTGCCTTTAGCGCTATTTCTATTCCGTAGTATTTGTCGCTAACTTGTCAATCTCTGAACATTCATTACATCGATTATCGCTTCGAGTGGTACATAAAATACAGTTTATGTACTCGTATATATGAAAGTCCTTCCATAATCAGTCAGCTAATTAATTGGTACCAGTACCGGGTAGAGATAAATTAACTGATATCCGATATCTTTAAATCGTCGGGAAAAACTCATTTAGTCGTCGTATTTCGGTTATTGATGTGACATTGTTCGACTCAAATTCAATGTATTTGTTGTTTGTCCCTTTTTTCCAAACTCTCTCATATAAACTTCGACGGCAACTAACAACCAATTCAAACTGGTACAAACTTACCTGAATCCGTCATTGTTAGAAATAGCTCACAACATAGTGATAGAGAATAGTCAGATACCTAGTTTATATGACAGCTTAAAGCGCATTGCTCCAATAGGCTCATATAAACACCACTTCAATCCGAAAAAAAAAAAAACAGAAACAAAAACGAAACGTCCAGTGCACACATAATACGTAAATCAAAGATACTCATTTCGGATATTTTGTAGGCATACGAATATTTGTATGTACATACTCGTACAAACGTGTATTCATATCTCATTGAAATGATAAAAGTCGAACATACGTTTTAATAAATTATCCATGATACGTGATGGCTTTTTGTTTAGTTAAAGCCAAAAGGGGCTGTTGCAAGTATCAAGTAAAGTGACTTTGACATCGAATTTGAAGTGTTAATCTGTTTGAGCTTATAATGGTATTTGCTACACAAACGTGGGGTTAACTTCAAGAGCTTAAGTGTTAGGTAAGATTTGCTTAATTTATAGACAAAGATTAGAAGGAGTATTTTGGTTGGATGGAGTAACATTTACTGCTGATGATTTTTCGAGTATTAATTTATTACAAGTCAAGAGTGACAGAAACTGGACAGGAAGGGTCGAATTAGTGACTTTGTGGAAATACCTGATCCCCAGGACAATATCTGCGTGATTGGGAACATGAATAAATTGCCATCTTTTACCCAGTTTATCCGACAGCTCAATGTTAGATGAGGCTATCCGCATTGGTTCAATACGCTCATATAAACACCACTTCAAACCACATTAAAATATTCAACACGCATCAAACAGTTCAATCAGCTGTTTTTTAAACTACTCTCAATTTTCTCTTACTCATTTTGGATAATTTCATATAAACACCAACATTTCTACAGGTATTGAACCAATGCGGATTGCTACAACGCACATTGAGCTGTCGGATAAACTGGGTATTTGGCTACTGAAATGCAGTGAAATGTGTGATATCCTGATATCCTACCTTTGCATTACAAAATTCCCTTCTTTTCGTAATTTGCATTAAATGGATCCACTCATAGTTTTTCATACTGTGCTAGCTACAATATTTTGTATCAAAGTGAGATCGAAATCTACATTAGTTGTTGCCACTTTATGGGACCTACAATCCAATTTAATTCATTGAAAACATTTTGGTGTTGAAATTGACTCTATTACATTAAAATATACTGTAGGAAACTGCCCTTGCGAGTAACATTATGAATACTATAAACTGAGAACCAATTCAACAGCGAAACTAAATTCATATTTCTAATCTTTCCAAAGAACATCGTCAGTAAAAAAAAACATCAAGCAATGTACGGAGAAAAATTGGTTTAAAATTAAGGAATATGATGTCCTAGGGAGCGGTGTTGGAATTCACGGATAAATCTAAACCCTGCTTCATTAGCCGCACTTATTAAAATAAACAAGTGAGCAGTTCCTCACATCCACGTATGTGTACATATATATATACATACATATGGCAATAGGAAACTCCTGAATTTATATCAACAAGATAGTAAAAGTGTTTAGCATTAGGTGCCAGGTGATTGTGATGAGCTAGGAAATTACAAAGTTGCAGTTGGATAGACGAGGCGCTTGCGGCATAAATAGAGTAAACATAGTCAACAAGACCGTCTGCTTAATACCTAATCCACACTTAATATGACCGAAACTGCACTAGAAAAAGTCAAAGGGACTTCTAAGGTCAGAAAGAAGAACGCTCTCTTCGCAAAAAAAATATATATGAACTTAGATGCTCTGCGATAGGTAGATATACACAAGTCGTCTTATAATGGCTATAATATAATGAAGAAAAGCGGGCAATCTCGAACTTCTGGTGCACTTGTGCTGCACAATCAAACGTCAGAAATACGAACTATCTTGTCGATGATCTATGTAAATCATCTTAATAATGCCTGTACGACTACACTAACAATATTATCAAGAAAACCAACTCTTTGTAGATGGAAAACATGTGACCTACCCCTGTTCTTCAAAGGATCACTTTAAACAAATCAATATTTTGGAGAGCTAGCTTAATATCGATATTGCCTGCATCTTCTGTTAGGGCTTCCATTGACTAGGTGCCATAGGCGGCATGACTTTCTAGGTTTCAGGCTGACCAAACAAATGTTTCCAAATGTTTCTAAGAATCAGCGGCGTTTCTGATGTTCCTCGCATTTTAACGAGTAACTATGCGTTTACTAAGCTGATAAATTTGGGAGGCAGAAGTGATATCATCTCCTGCGACGCTTGCTGTGAGAGTGATGAGACACCGTAAGCATATCCTCTATGAATATTTGGCTTACACAAAACTTATTTCGCGTTGTGGCGATTGTTTTACATCTCCACTATCCAGTTTTATAATCTATGAAACTTATTACTCAAAAATACAACTAGCACAAACGGCGGACGAAACAATACAAATTACAAAATCGTCTTAACTCTTATTTATAAGTTAAATTTAACTAACTAAGCTTTTTCTGCATTGGCACGGGTGTGCACATGCAACATGTGTATCGAATGGTCAGCAAGAAATCTTGGGAATATTTTTGAAATTCAATGTTTCGTTTGCATTGTCTTACTGTTAAAGGATTACAGAATAAAGAGAGTTAATTTTTCATTTTCTACTGTTTATTTTTATGGACTCCCAGAAATACCACCTTGCCTCAAGCGCTGGAAATCCAACCCTCGAAACATTTTTTATATTCGGTTTTCGGTATGTCCATCAGTGCTTCCTGCGATTTTTCCATTACTTCCTCTCGGCTGCTGAAACGCGTTCCCCGTAGTGGTTTTTTAACTCGATTGAACAGAAAGAAATCACAGGGAGCCAAATCAGGTGAATTCGGTGGCTGTTGGATGGTATTTGTTGCATTTTTCGCCAAAAAATTACGAATAATGATGGCACTGTGCGACGGTGCGTTATCATGGTGCAAAATCCACGAGTTTTCTGCCCACAATTCCGATCTCTTTCGGCGAATTGCTTCACGCAAACGTCTCATAACGCCCAAACAATAACCTTTGTTTATTTCTGGCCTTCTGGCAAAAATTCATGATGCACTACACCGTTGTAATCCATGAAAAGCGTGAGAATTGCCTTCTTTTTTGACTAAAAACGACGTGGTTTTTTTGGTCTCGACTCATTCGGTGAACGCCATTTACTTGCCTGATGTCTGGATTGCGTGTCGTACTCATAAACCCACGGCTCGTCTCCAGTAATGATCCTTTTGATGAATGTGAGATCGGATTCAGCCTCGCAAATCATCTCTTTTGCGACGTCAACACGGTCTCTTTTTTGCATGAAATTGAGTTCTTTTGCCACCAACTTTGCTGCTACACGACGGAAACCCAAATCATTAACCAAAATGTCTTGGACGGATCCATAGGCAATATTCAAATCCTCCGCGATCTCTCTGATGGTTAATTTGCGGTTATTGACCAACATTTCTTTTACTTCATCAATGTTTTCGTCGGTTTTCGATGTCGATGGTCTTTAGAGAATCGTTGCCGAAACACTTTTCCAACATTTCCAACATTCGCGTACCATTAAATCCGTTTTTTACGCAAAATTTAATACAAGTTCGTTGTTGCAAATTTAAATCCATTTCTAAAATTGTAAAAAATCGCCAACACACACAGAGATAGATGTACTCTTGGCTACGTAATTTTTGCAAATGTCAAGTTATGATGCTAAGATTTAGAGGGAATGTCGACAACAGATTTACTAACTTCGACATCGACTGTTTCTACATAGAATTCACCAGCATTCCGATATCTGATCCAAATTAATGTGAGGAATCATATAATCATAGTTTAATAGATTTTTTATGAACTCTTTTACTGAAAAAGTGTGACCTCCTAAAATTCAGCATTGTACTTGTATTTGATATTATATGGGTCAAACCGTGATGCCCAGTAAATTGAAAGTCTCATAAGTCTCCGAAAGACGTAAAAGTTTTTAAAAAAAAACTCAGATACACAAAAAATTAGTCAAACAAATATGAAACGGATTACACAACCTAGCCCTAGGCAGTGTGTCACTTGGCTTCAAAGTCAGATGAACACGACTGGTAATAAACAGAAAAGTTTTGAGATGCATACCACCACAGTCTTATCGTCCTATCGTATTTCTTTTTGCGTATTTCACCATATAATGCCGCGGCTTTAAAATAAATATTTTAAATCCCCTTTACCTGGTTGGCTTAACTAATCTACAAAATCAACTGCGGATTTTTTCACTTTACCCTATCCCGTATTTTATCACAAAAAAAATTAACAAGAAATTTGCGATAAGACCAAGAATTCACTCCTGACCATTTACCTAATCGCTATCACCTAAAAAAGCACTTGACTCATTTTTACCAATCTTTGCCAACCGACCATGTTTACGCAGACGGGCAGGTATAATAATAAAAACAAGACGTCGACGAAAATTATAATCCCCATGAAAAGAGCCGTAAAACAAAGACAAAATAAAAGTCTTAAAAGCAATTAATTAATTAATCTTATCACTGCTCTGGGTGCAGATAATTTAATCTTCCTTATTATCAGTGATTAAATAAGAAAAAAAATAAAAACAAACAAAAGTCAACACCAGTTATTACTTGACCACGCTCAAAATATGAAATATTGTTATTTTTCTGCATCCGTGTTTAAAAAAAACACAAGCACGTAAAGTTATATATAATTTTTTTAAATAATTTCCCCAACGGTGCTTATAAACTAAAGTTTCAGGGTTAATAGGTTTATTTTTGTTTTTCTGCGATAAATTTTTTTTTTACCATCAAACCCATGCCAAGACGTTCAGAATACTAAAACTACGGAGTAATCGTCAATTTTTGATGTTTTGCTTGGCAAGTTTGTTGGTGAATTTCGGAATTTGTATTTGTAGAATTTGTATACGGAAGAATGCTAATCGCATGCAAATTCGAAGAATTCATGGTTTAAATTTTGCGAATTTTGTCAGAGTTACAGTAGTTTTGCCCAAGGGCGCGGAATAATGATGTGACATTGCATGTTCTCACGATGCTATATTATTGTATATAGGAGTACTGGGAACCTATCTATATCAACACGCTCAATACTAATCACGTTAAATGGATTTCAATCGTTGTTACCACATTGTTTAATTATGCTTAACTTGACTTCTTATAACTCAAACCAAAGTCTGTTTGGCCTACTACAGTCCATATACTTGTTCCGAGAAACACAATCCAAGCTCCATTTGAGACAACAAACAAAGGAAGAAGTTGAAAAAGCTAATAATAGAAAACCACTTTTAACAAGTCAGCCTTGCACAGGCGAATCTTTCTTGTAAAAGTGGTACTATACAATCACATCAGTGGTGATTGTATTTAAACGCAGTTAAAGCACGAGAGACTTGCTCATACGGAAGTCACATAAACCATCTCTACACTATATTAAAAAATTTAACGAATATTCGCCAGTCTTTTTACTTTTATGCAAGTTTAGAAAATAACTCTGATTATGTCAACAGTTGTAGTGAGTTCGATTGGTTTTTTTTTATAGCAATAGTGGAAGATGAGGCATCATGATAGAAAAGCTAAGGTTTCTTTAAATAAGCTGTTGTTGCATCTACTCGTACATTGATCACACAAGCCTAAGGATGTATCAAGGATTTTGTTAGAGAATGGATGAGCTGTTTCAAAAATGTATGTTATTTCCACTAAATCCACATGATTAAATTGCTGCTGTGTGCGTCTCAAGTCAGAAGGAAGCACTTACCGTGATTCATTGAACTCTACATGAGAAATACTGACTAGCACATCCTGCAGAGTAGTAAGATTTATGATCGTAGTAAGACTCTCAATTTACCTTCCGGGTATCAACAACTTCAAATGACTCAAATTCAATGAACCTTTCCAAATCGACTTTCCGACTAGAACAGATTAAAGGAAGGACTGTCGTATAAGTTTCAAAATCTTCTTAAATGAACTATGAACCTTATTGTATTCCTATATCATCTTGTAGTGTTCTTCAAGTAAAAGTACTATCAATCAAGGCTATATGTATTTGTAGAATATTTACTCTTAGTCCTGGAACCACCAATGACATAGAATTTGTGAGCTAGCGAAATGATTTTCCGCTTTTAACTATCCATTAGCACTCATCTAGCTCCAACATCTTCCAGCACTTGCTTCGGTGGGGAAACTTGATCTATATTCCCTAAAACCGATCAACAGAAGTTGAATTGGAACGGCGAAAATCATAGCCATTATTACGGTCAACTAAATCACACTTTTTCAAGCTCGGAGTTCCCTGCAATATCAACTGCCATAACTGAAAAAATACAGACCGAAAAAAAGAAACTCTGTTTCATTTGATCTGTATGTGCCTGGTATAAGCCAAGACCAAACAACTAACACTGGGCAAATCATTCTTCGACGGCCTCTTAGAAATTTGCCAACTTGAATTCTATTACGCAATCAATTTTCTTGGCTTTAAAGAGCACCATTGTAAATACAGATCGGAAAAGTTGTGCTTCAGCGAAGGTACAAGATTTCAAAGTTGAGCTTGCGACCTACGAAGGTATTTAGTTGGTTCGCTCTACCTGATAGTGGAATGACAGCAGACAGCATTGAGTTTTGGAAGCATTAAATTCCACACTGTTGATGTGTTCCCAATTAGATATGCTGTTAATATCGGAATTTTATGAGTTTGATATACGTTGTCGTTCCCGTTCTACAGCCGAAGAATATGGACGTAAGTCCGGGAACGAATATGAGAAGCAGAGAGTACTGTCGGCAAAGGAACATATTGGATTAGAAGCGGCAGACAAGAGAGCATTGATAAAAATTAAAAAGACTGTCGAGACAGAACGGAGCCCTGGGGCACACCAGCATTTATTTTGTGAATATCAGACTTGAAACCATCCAAGACAACTTGAATTGAACGTTCCGAAAAGTAGTTTCTAATCCATTGAAGAAGAGAGTTGTCAATCCCAAATGTATGCACTTTCGACAAAATAGCCTATTGCTAAACTCTGTCATATGCCTTAGAAGTATCAAGTGCAATAATCTTACTTTCCGAAGATTGATATCCGCTTTGGTTTCATTTTTCATTAAGACATGCCATCAAATCACCAATGAACCGGTCATTGAGAAGTTTTCGTGTTTCGAGATATATCAAGAGCTGACGGTTTATCAATGTTTCCATGACCTTCGAAATAAGGAACATAAGTGCGTGGGTCTGTAGGAGGGGAGAGAAGAAGACTTAGGGACGGGTTGTACAGATGCTGTGTTCTATCTCGGAACAGAGTCCTAAAGAGTAGGATTACGCGTGGAAGAATACTTATTCAGAGGAAGGGGATATATACCATCTGGACGAGTGAATTTGTATATTTAAGTACTCTTGCAACTACACGAGTAGGCGGGTACAATCTCAAAGCTTTGAGTTGACAAGTATTTTGAGTTGGCAAAGTGAACAAAAAGCAGATTGACCATGTGGAAAGAGCTTACAGCTTGAATGTCATTATAAATGAGCGTTGGGATGGGACACTGTTTGGGACAGGTTTTGGTAGTATGTATTGAAATTCCACACACTCAAGAAAGACGTTGCAGTCATTCCTGACTCGTTTGAACTTTGTTGGTTTTGTAGAATCGAAAAAAATATTTATCTAACCTGTATATCCTCTTTACAGCTGGAGGCGTACTACGCCTTTTCTTTTGGTTTGATACTCCTCTTCCCTCGAGAAATAAAGGATCTCATTCCAAAGAGAATAGTGTCTGTGATCATATCAGTAGTGGCATCTATAGTCGCTATCGAGGATAAGTTAAAATTTTTAAAGGAGCTGTTAAGTCCACTTAAATTGGCTTTCTCGTATTGCCATAAGGTTCTTAAAGGAATCTTTTCTCTAACTATGTGGTCGGTATACGAGAAATTAGCTGACATGACACAGTTGTTCGACAAGCCTAGAGGGGATAGTACATACTAGATTATCTTCTTCACTATCATTTGTATTGAAGTTGCTTCCACGAAGCAATCTCTTTAGCTTGTATTACAATCCGTAGTAGCACTCTGGTGTTTTTTGCAGCTTCACCCAATATTCATAATTGAAGCAAGTTTCTCGGTGTACTGCTCGGCTAAAGTCCTGGGTGTCAGTTGTCACCTTTTTAGGTCTTATTGCTCTTGAAGATTAACTGGGGTTAGTGCATTCAGAGATTCCGAAAAAAAATTACTGGTGGTCTTTTTCAACTGCAGTTTTAAGATGTTGTACTGTCTCACACAATTGTTTCTTGTTGATTTTGGGCGGCCAGTAGGAAGTCGTCCGAGTCAACGTTGACCGCTTCGAAACTTACAACATCCAAATAAGGAGTGCGATAATTTAAAGAAATATGAATTAAATCTTTTCACAATTCCTTGGTAACCATGTCGAAATTAATTATAATGTAAGCACGACCGGTCGCAGTAAAGTGCAGTGAGCTGAATTACAAACCTCAGCGTAGTTGATATGAGTATACATAACATATGTATGTGCAGTTGCATCAGCTGTAGCAGCTCTGAATTCTTCTAATTAATTTAACGACGATTATAGCTGGTAATCGTCTGCTCAAAGACATAAAAGTTATTCGACATGAATTTTATCAAAATCTCCAACTTAAAAGCAGCATTAATTCTGGGGCAATCTTGGGTACCGAATTTCTTTACTTACGGCCGCGTTCATAGAAACAGAGGTTTTACTATGAAAAGTTCAAATTCGTTGACTGACTTACTGATGCCTTATTGAAAGGTATTGATTCCTTCTGGGATCCTGTTTGGTCCAGGGAACATTCAACCCGAGTTTCGACTGATAGATAAATAACAAACTATCACTTCAGAAAATCGATACAAAACCCAATTAATTAATAATCTATAAAAAGTGGATGCATCTGTGACCAGGCCAATTGAACTTTTTGAACGCCGCAACGCAAGCATTAATCATGGGATGAAGACCTCCATCATAATCCAATTCCAACGGATCAATTAATAGGTCAAGATAATTTATCAATATCAATAGCAACTTCACTTAAGTTCTCCAATTCTTGTAATACCCTGATCGATGTAGCCAAATGATATGAAGAAATCTTTAATTGAAGACAGATGACTTGTCTATAATTTTACCATTGCTAAAGATCTTAGAGCATAAACTAACAACAGATCAATAGAATTCGTTTAGGTAACAAAGGTAACCGTAGTCGTGTAAAGAATTTAATCGATTTAAGTTTATAAATCACAGCAGCCTTACCACCCAAACATACCATACCATATACACATGTATCCACGAGATCTTACATTTTGATTCGGACGTCAAATGCCACTTCTGGAATTTTTTCAGTTCATTGATTTAACGCTCTACTGCATATTCGTGGGTATTTCATAATTGGATTCACTCATTCTAGAGGCACATAAACCAGAGAAAACATCAACATCAAGGTGCACTGGCACTACCTCGTTACCTGGCACAATCACTACCATCATCACCACCACCCAACACATCACATGGCAGCACACACATTTCCTCCTTCATGATTGAGGTTTGTTCACTCGTCACCACTCACTATTCACATTTCGAAGACCCTCTCCCCTACCATACCCCATACACTTTTATGTTCACTCTGTTTAATGTTCACCCTTGGGAAAGTGTAGAAACGTGATTTCCGCAAGCTTTCTGTGATATGCATCGAACTGTTGTATGAGCATGAGTCCGAGCATTCCGAAAATCATTTTGACCACACCATGTCGACATGATCGTATAGATATAGACATTTGGTGGACAAATCATTTCCCAGTCATGGGGGAGGTGGCGGATAAATTTAAAAATTGAGTTCAAATCCGACTCCGTGGAGAGTTGTTTGTGCAACTTTAGTTAATACCGTGACTAGGCGGAGAGCAGATACGGAGAGCAATGTTTGGAACTAAAAGTGATTTAGAATTTCAGCTCCGATAGTCACCCTAGTGTTAGTTTCCATTTAGGGGAAGTCGGCTAACAGGTTTCCGCGACAAGTGCCGTTCAGTTTTACTGTTGACGGATTTTCTCTGAACAGGAAAATGCTGCCATGGTCGGATGGCATAGCATAGTATGATATATGTACATATATGACCATTCAGTGTACATTCGCACATACGAGTATGGCTTAAGTTGCTAATTTACACGTTGACATCAAATATAGTAGTAGGCGTATCTATGACTTGAACCCCGTAGTAAGATACAAAACTGAAGTTAAATGATGGTGGGATAATAAGGTATAAATGCTCTCCGATTTTCTTACAACAGCATTGTAAGCATTTTTTTTTATACACACATACATACATATGTATGTGTTCAGAAGCTAAGCGACGCCAGATAAATTTAGTATCTGAATATCTGCCCCTTCATAATATCTTCCCGAAACCATTTAATAATATTTGGAACACACAAACGAAACAACACAAAAATAAAAGGTAAACAAATTTGAAATTTTTCGATTACACAACAAGAGATGATTTGAATTTTCATATGTATTCAGATACGAACACACGAATACACACTGTGTCAGCAGGTCACAGTTTATTGAGTATGCTTACTGTTTGAGATACGAAGCATACTATCCACACATTGCCTATAGATACAGTTTTTTCTTGTTTCATTTTGTAGTAACAGATGTTTAGATGTCGAAAAGCAAATATTTATACAGAATGTCATGTTTGAAGTGTTAAAAGATTTTGTTTGGTTTCTTGATTTAATGATTTAAGAAGTTCAGGTAGACAGTTAAAATCTAATTGAAAAAGTCTTTTGTATCTCCTTGTGGCGCCAAATCTTGTATCTGATACATTGTGGTCGAAGTTCAAGACTTGAATGATACTCATTTATCGAAAGTTCAGTTCCTCGGGCTGAAATCTAATTCAAATTGTAGGAGTATGTGTACAATTATGGGAGTTATAGATACTACCATTTGAATTTCCTGTGAAAGTAAAATGATTTCTGAAAGTCACTAACTGTATTAGGATAGGTGACAGAAATCTAATTGCTAGAGGATCATCAATTTCCAATAGAACGTATAGCTTCTGCGCAAAATTTCTCCTAGTTCGGTTTATTTATCTGGTGAAAATTCAGTCAAAAAAATCCGGATTTATCTACATCCCAGAAAGGTTTAACAACTTCAAGAGTTTAACCCGTAAGTTTGTTGCCAGAAGACTATGTTGTAGCACATTTACAAATCGATCTTCGGTTAATACCAACAAAGTGTGCTGTAATTCAATTTGGTCAATATACAAAAATCCGCGATTTACATGCTGTGTATTGGCAAATTTTACAACGTAACGATCAGTGAGATCGCATCCCTTTTAATTTCTCACCAGTAAGAGTTAGGAAATACCTTAGTGAATGAATTTCTAGAGGAAACACACTGAGTTCTTAAATAGTCGTCAATCTCAAGATGCGACAAGATTCAAGCCAAATTTCAAAGACCTGAAGTGTTAAGAAAAACTAATTTTATGTTTTGGATTATACATACTCGTACATAGTAGACAGATCAGACTTATTTTTGAAGTCACTTCAATTACAACATTTTCCTTTAAGCCCAATGAACGAGTATGAATGACTGATCTCCTCCGTGGTAGACTTTCTCAATATTGTTTTTTTTTTTGAATAAATACCACGAACCTAATCGTTGAAATATCGTCCGAGTTCCTAGATCAATGAATTGAATTATTGAAAGTTTACTGATTTGTTTAGTACGCAACTCAAATCGACTATGTACGAGTATGTACATACAATACATTCAGTTCCCTTTCTTTAATTTATACAAAGATGCCAAGGACAATGATGGCATTCCTAGATTTTATTACCGATAATTTGCCTGCCCACACAATGTACTCGCATAATATTTACCGACCGCCTTTGGCCAATACAATGGTGATCAAAAATTCACATCACATGATCAGTATTGTCGATCATTTGCGAATTCTAATGAACTGTACCTCCATAGGCGCTGCGCGATCGCATTGTGTGTACTTAAAGGATTCTTTATGACGTCCGCTCGAAAGGCATGCAAATTGACGCTTGCAAGGCATTCACTTTGCAACCAATGACTGACAGAAAGCCGACATATGATAATACGCTATTTTCCTGACGCCATTGATGCAATTCTATTTCTGCTCGACTTTTTGGTATTGTCGTCATGATTGCCATTTCGAAGCAGAAGTTAATGCGGATGTCTGTGCAGATTTAAATTGGCAACACAAATATCCATTTAAATGAGGCATAACAAACATTTAGACATGCTTTGTAGTACTGTCGCAACTAATCTCTGTCTGTTCTTTTGTTCAAACAATATTTAAAATCATCAACACTTTGCATACTCGTTGAGATACCTGTACCTGTATATCTGTTAGCCTGTTTCTGATAAGAAGAGCTAGAAAATCACGTTCTATAATTAGAGGGGGGAATACAAAAAATTGGAAAAAAATATGTTTTATTAATATCGACAGGCTGAGATACGTGAGTGGAATAAAAGCCACCCCAGACCTGGAGTAGTGGAACTGGTGATGGTGTCTCGTTGCGGCATTTGCTTCGCCATACATGCATTCGATTGAAGCTAATATTATAAATACGAGTATATGTCCCTATACACATATGTATATATATTTTTTAATTTTTGTATTTACCAATTCATCCGTTTTTTGGATTTTTTTTCCTGAAGTTGGCTTGAGATTGAAAGATATTTTTGGCGATCTAAGGCTTGGTGCAGTGTGGAATAGTAATGACGAAGCGGCAATTGTATGACAGAGAAAAGTTTTTGCTTCTTTTGCTCTTTTGAATTCCGAAATGAAGAAAATGCAGTCACATACTCGTAGTTGCATTAGAGGTGTGTTTTGCGTTGGAGGGAGTATGATATATTATGTTGGCGATTTATCGCATACTAGTAACTCGAATCCGAGTACCGTTTGATTTGAGTAATAATTAATGAGACTTAATAAGATTGAAGTGGGACCTGCAACTGATTTAATACCAAAGACCTGTTACGCATTTCAATGCTCCGATTTTCATTGTCCCAATTTGAAAGTGTTTCAGTGATAAAAAAAAGAGTCGTCTTTCGATATGTGCATTTATGCAGTAATAATATGTGTCAAAAGACGCGTCACTCGGTAAGTATTATACATATGTATATTATCAGTTGCATCCACTTACATACAAATTTTTTCAACGAAGGCTAAACGTAACGAATTTTGTGGATACAGTTGCATAAGACGTAATCTAATATCATATTTTGTTAACGAACACCTTGGACCTGAAAAAACGGCACATAGCTTGAGAGTCATGATATTTGATATGAAATATCAATATCACATTAGTTCTGACTATTGTTACGTACAAATCCACTATGTACAGAGCTTATCTAGACTTCAAGATACTCGTATGTAATGAGATGATTTTGTACTTAGAAACACTCCAAGTTCACTTTGCTAGACGACATACATTTGTTCGTAGGCCGAGCAAATACTCGTATGTAGTCAAAAAATGGTACCTCTAGGTTCCACAAAATTACAATTCTAGACCATAGGTGACAGACATTGGAAAATTTGAAGAAAAGTAAAAAGGACGATTAAAGTTAGCCATGAGTTCTACGATCATCAGGAGAAAAGAGCTATTACTTCGTATTTATTTATATCATAATACATACATATATTGTACAATACATAATGTTCTCTGTCTATACAAACATATCTAATCTGCAATTACCGCCCAACTTGAACCAGCTGTTTTCAGAGAAACTCATCAATTAGAAAGTCAAATGACTTGAAAACTCAGCAATTGAATGAATTCATTTGAGAAACATCTATTGCAACTGAACAGAAATCAATCGTTTAAATACTCCGTTGAGTAGGTCATCTGCCTCTTCTGTGCACTCTGTGGGGTGACTCATATCTCATGACTTGGTTTCTAAATTGTTTATTTCCAGATTTGTAACAGCATGACTGCCATTCATGTTCTCTGGGTAAATTGATCAACTTCCGTCTGAGAAATCGTGTCACTTATAATGTTGCAGTCTGTCTGCTGGAATGTCTATCGCAAACCCTGACTATATTAGATGAGTCTCTAAATGCGCTATGTGTTTTTAGTCAAAACTATTGCACAACTGTTGTATTAAGTCAAGTGCCAATCAACCAATTGCTGAAGCTATCGATGTTGACTAGTAAGAAACTGTGGAATTTTTGAAAATACTGTGAATGAAGCTGCATTGCAAGTAATCATAGTCAGGCAACTACTGAACGTTTAAAATTCGGATTGCTTTTAATGCTCTGCAAGACGTTGTGAATCAAGGTTTTAGTTGATAATGCAAACAATATATGTAGTTCTTTTTTGAGTCTCTATTCTAACTAAGATAACGATATTGAAGCAATGCCTTGCATAGAGGACAGCCTCAGCGATGACGATTTCTATCTATTGCACCTGCACAATATTGATTTCGGAAACCCCATCACATTAAGTTACCGGCATTACCCATCACTATCATGACAATTTGAGATATCAGCACCCGGGATATGAATTTATTATATTATTAGACTTAAACTTAAACAGCAATATCATACTGCGGTCCAGAAAGTCCATCGGAATCATAAGTGGGATCACTGCTTTTAAAGAAGGACTATGGAAGACTTTGGTTTTGGTAACATTATTGTAGCAATATTTATTTTATAAATATGAAATATGAAGTCTCGTATCGTACTGTACTTTTGGAGGCACTGGTATTGTTATTTGTAAACTTAGGTCTATTATGTACGTGAATAAAGAAAAACAAGGCAGAATAAAGTGAACCGACGAAGAGGCGAGACGTGTGTTTTTTTTTTGTGAGTAGCGCCATCCAAAAATACAA
Organism: Volucella bombylans; assembly: GCA_949129095.1. Classification (NCBI taxonomy): domain Eukaryota; kingdom Metazoa; phylum Arthropoda; class Insecta; order Diptera; family Syrphidae; genus Volucella; species Volucella bombylans. The sequence continues at coordinate 57,413,598 of OX422144.1, forward strand.
AAAAAGAAAAGAAACGGTTACAATTTTAGAAGTGGGATTACTCAATACATTTAGTTCATTTTATTTATTCAAAAAAAAAAAAAAAAAAAATATCGTAACAAAAGGAGTGAGAAAAAAAAAGTAAAAAAAAGAGAGAGAGAAAAAAAATTGATCGCATACACAAACGGAACATGAAGCCATGGACATTGGGCCAGCGCACACTGGACTAGTAACCCCGGTGTACAAACCGGTTTAACCGGTTTTCTAGAAGAGGGAGATGAAGTGCAAAGTACGAAATTGGGGTTACATTTTCATTCATGATCGAGCGGATGAAAATTTAGGCAAAACCAATACACACTTAATTTACCATTTCCGAGGGCAAAAAAAAAAGTGTGTCATGCGCATTTCATTCGTAGTTTGGTAGCCGAAGAGTAAAAGACAAAAAACTAATATAAAAGTATACGTATACATAATTTAACCCCTGGGTTGTTCGTCCAGTGTACGATTGATGTAAAATCTGCAAAACCAGATAAATCGGTTTTTACCAAGGGGTTACTATTCCAGTATGCGCTGGCTCATTAACATCAACGACTATACTGCCGTTCAATTACGGAGATGGCTCCAGAGGTTGAATCTCTCCACGGTTGGCACAAAACCAAACCTTATGATGAGCGAAGTGAGGTGCCACGTGAAAACAACGGTCAAGCTGAAGAACCGCAAAACGGGACAAGCGGTTACAAGAACGACAAATAAAAGAACTGCAACAACAAGGACAGTTACAACAACGACCAGTAGAAGAACCGCAACTACGGGACATACAGCATCAGCAGATAACGGCTAACTTGAACGTCGCACAAAACACATTGGCGCGTGGAGGCAATGAATTAGCAGAACTGGGGTAATGCCGACGTGAGTTAGAACGGGTAAGACGTGAAAAGGAGCTTCTTGCTAGAGAAAACGAGTTGCTGAAAAAAGAAATGCTCAGATGGAGAATACAACATCGACAGCAGGAGAAACAGAGCGTTCAAAAACTTCTACAGCTACTGCCGATCCAGTTTCATCTTCATTCAATGTTATCAGGGGCTTGGTGCCAGACTACGATGGTGGTGCGTGCCTGGACATTTGGATATCACAACTTAAGAGTGTCAGCAAAGTTTATGCTCTGAGCACGTTAATGATGACCAAGCAGAAGGGTAAAACACAGCAGTGACTACATACGAAGCTTAATTTTGTCGATGAGAGTGTGGACAATTTGGGAGCACAGGTGCAAGAATTATTCGGTTCCAGAGCAAATAAGTTAGAGTTGCGGCGAAAATACGAAGCTCGTAAATGGCGAGTCACCGAAAGTTTTGCAGAATACTACAACGAAAAAGTAATACTGGCAAATAAAGCCCGACTTGAAGACGACGAAATTGTGGACTAGATCATAGAAGGGCTCCCAGATGCAACAGTTGCGGGCGTTCTCCAAAGTCACGCTGGAGCCGCCCATATTGTCGCAGAAGCCATCGTCGTCAGCTGCGAATGCCATTTTCTCAGTGTCGGAAATCAAGTTGAGGTGCTACAATTTCAACTCCATCGGACATTTCGCTGCGAACTGCAAGAAACCGAAGAGGCAGTATGGAGCGTGTTTTGCTTGCGGCAGCCTGGAGCATCGCGCAGCAGTTCGTCCTAACAGGAAGAAATCCACCGAGTTCGTGGAAGAAAACGAATATGTAAGAAATCTTGAAATTTTTGTAAAGAGTGATGTTAGCATTAGCATATTTTTAGTATGCCTCATATATTCGGGGAGCCCAATAGTTTTGTCCAGAAGTCCTGTCTACCGTAAAGTACAGTTCGATCTAAATGTGGTATCCGACAGGGCTATGAGATACGAAGCAACTATAGGCAGATAGTTGAAAATGATGGTTTACAAAAGCAAAATGATCGAGATAGTTTTGAAGAATCACTTTTGCCAATTACTTATGAAAATGAAAGCAAAATGATAGTTCTAGATTTGGGAAAAGATACATATAAACTTTGAGAATAGGGAACGGTTCTTTAAAATGTTTAGTAAACTTTACTTGAGTCCTATTCGTCTGGATGAACCAATGACGAAGAGTGAGATGAAGTTGATATTAGATAGCGTGAAACCGTTTCATTGTCCTCCACGACGATTATTATACGCTAAAAAGGCTGAATTGCAGAAATTGTTGGACAAATATTTAACGAAAGGGTACATAAGAGTGAATGAGTCGGAATTCGTTTCCCCCATTGTTTTAATAAAGAAGAAGATAGTTATCCGGTTCCCCTTATAGATGATTTACTGGATAGGTTGGGGAATAAGCGAATTTTACAATACTAGATCTAAAAAATTGATTTTTTCATGTTTACATGCATCCTGATTCAGTTAAATATACATCGTTTATTACACCTTTAGGCCAGAGTGGGTTCTTAAGAATGCCATTTGGGCTGAAAAACGCTCCTTCAACTTTTCAGAGATTCATAAATAAGATATTCGCCGACATGGTTAGGGAAGATAAGTTAATAATATATCTTGATGACATAATGGTAGCTACAAAGACCTATGAAGAACATTTTCAAATTCTGGATGAAATTTTTAGAAGGATAGTCAGAAATAAGCTTCTTTCAAACAAGCGTGAAGTATTTGGCACACACTATCACAGGGCAATGAAAGAGGTTTGCAAGCTATAAAGAACTTTCTTGTGCCGCAGAACGTTCATACAGTCTAGGGTTTTCTAGGATTGTGTTCTTATTTTCGAAGGTTTATTAAGGATTTCTCGTGATAGCTAAGTCGTTGCATGATCTGACCAGAAAAGAGGTCAAATTTAAGTTTGGGTTAGTGGAGTTGTAAGCTTTCGAGGTACTCAAACCAACTCAACTACAGAATCCGAAGCAAAGTATCAGAGTTTTGAGTTAGAGACGCTAGTTATAAGAAGCGCATTGAAGCGTTTTCGGGTTTACCTTCAGGGAAAACAGTTTAAGTTCATGACAGATTGTAACTGGTTAACACTGACTTTAAGTAAAAAGGATCTAAGCCCCAGAATAGCGAGGTGGACACTAGAGCTCCAAAATTATGATTGTGTATTAGAGCATCGTGTAGGTACTAGAATGCAGCATTCAGTTAAGTTGGTCAACAAATATTTTAGTGCTAGAAACCAATACGTTTGAAGAAAATTTGGTTATTTGCCAATGTAAATATATAATATAGGAAAAGGAATGATGGTACAGTTGCATTTTATGTTCCAGACGACATGGAAGAACAAGTCATATATAAGTATCACGATGAAGTTTGTCACGTAGGCGTCGATAAAGTAGTAGAATTGATATTGAAGAGTTACTTGTTCCCTAAAATAAGAGATAAGGTGGGAAACTACATTAGAAATTGTCTGAAATTCCTCAAAACATGGTTGTGAGGAATGGTTTCTTCATAGTATATCCAAGGGAAACGTTCCGTTTGATGTGGAAGTTCTTTTACCTCAAGCGATTTTAAGGAGTTTTTGAAGAAGAACAGCGTACGCCACGTGAAGATCGCAACAGGCAAATGGCCAGGAAAGAGTAAACCGGAGTTTAGGATCAATGATCGTTAAATTAGACAAACCAAATCAAGGCATCTACTGGGACTCAGTTGTAGACACAGTTGAACACACTCTGAATAATACTTTACATAAGTCTATAAACGAACACCCAAGCGTAATGCTTTTTGGAATCCGACAAAGAGGGGAGGTGGCAGATCTCTTTAAGAAAATTTTATTTGAAGTTGAACCTGGTTTAGAGCAAAAAGATCATAGACAAATGAGAAAGTCAACAGCGATACCACAAAACAAATTGCAGGCATATAACAAGCGATATGTAGATAGGAGACGTCAGAAGCCTGTAAAGAACTTCGATTCGCACTCTGGTGTATCTAAATAAACTTATTACAAAGTTCAAAGGGCCGTATCAAGTTATGAAAGTCTTAAATATCCGTCGGTGGTTTAAAAGACGTGAGGTCTCACGTCTTGCAGCAATATTTATTTTATAAATATGAAATATGAAGTCTCGTATCGTACTGTACTTTTGGGGGCACTGGTATTGTTATTTATACACTTAGGTCTATTTAGCTAACATCACTCTCCTTTGAGAACTTATGTACGTGAATAAAGAGAAATAAGAAAATAATAAGGCAGAATAAAGTGAACCGTCGAAGAGGCGAGACGTGTGTTTTTTTGTGAGTAGCGCCATCCAAAAATACAAAAAAAAGAAGAAAAGATTCAATCAAAGGAAGAATCGTTGCGAAAATATTGACTTATATGTAAATAGAATCATGGAAACAACTGTTACAGCCAATATCGCATACAACAAGATGATGATGCTAAAAAAATTGTCGATCAGTGAATCAGATATTCCTCAATTGCTTGTCATTCAAAAGAAGAACGAAATGATGGTTAAGAACCTTCCCAGAACTGAAGATTGGACATATTCGATTTGGACATACATATATACAATAGAATTTAGAAATGGGATCACAGCAGTGAGAAAAACCTAAGTTATAGTGTAGACTTCATTTTTTTCGCTTTTATGGATAGCTTTCGCAGCAATCTGTTGAGGTGTATGAAACAAAGGAATTGTCTAGCAGTACTTTGACCAATGGAAAGTGTTTCTGGTCCATCTTCACGATTAAATAACTCAGTGGCTCATTAAAGGCCAGATCGTTGTTCGGTAGCACTCAGAACTACCGCTCCAAGCTGGTATAGGGATTCAGAAGTTCCCGTATAGATGAATTCATAAATTCATGAGTTCATAAAATTCTTTGATGTTCTAGACCACTATACTGGAAAGTACGTATGTATTGTACGACAATGGTTACATTTTCTCATGACATACTTGTGAGATCTAATTCTAGTTTTGACTAGAATTGGTCAGTGGGAATCACAATTTTTAGCACGACTTAACACGAAAGTTAACATCGTCGTTGATGTAGAAAGAACTATCGTCCCTATTTCAGTCGTATGTTTATGATATGAAGCACTGAAATCTGCATCAAAAGTTGATTTTCGACTTTCACATCTTATGACTATGGAACAAAAACAAGTTCAACAATCGCCGAGCATATGCTATACCAATCACGACATCCTGAATAGTTCTTTGCTCCAAGTCCCCATAAAATAAATAAAAAATCATCTCTTTTCGTCTCGTAAATATGCGCAGGCAAGTTATGCAAACTAATAAGAACCGGAAACCACCGTTCGCTTGATTGCTTCGCGATTTTTAATTCTTTATCCCCATAATTCCAGGTGTCTTTTATCCGAAATGAATGTCTAATGACCAGCCGCCGTCGTCATCCCAAACTCACTTACGAATATACACGAATTGCAAACGTTGATGATTCAGCAATGTCTCTCAGCAGTTACGTTGTAACTAATTCCATCGATTCCAGGCAAATCGGCAAAAACGTCACCGATTTTCGACATACATACTCATAGATATAACAAGACTTGTTTATTTACAGTTAATTTGTTGCATAAATATTATATCTGTAAGATACTCTTATTTCCAATTTATTTTATGAAGCAACCTAATCCTCATGTAGATACATTTCTCCACGTGACAGCGTGAAAATAAAAACACTTTTGACCTTCAGGAGGCGACAACACTCCGCATGGGATGTAACACTACCACAAACCAAAACAAATTCGTAGCGAAAGTTTGCTCATGTGTTAATAAGAATCCAATAAGGATAACGACAAAAATAATCAGATTTTTTGAACTTTCTGTTAATTTGTCGAATATTATTAGCTTGAAGGTTGAGATATTATTATTATTATATTTGTGTTGTGGAATAAACTATGAAAGTGCGTAGTTGAAAAAAAATTATTGTCTTACAGTGTGTTTCTGGCATAGTAAATGAGGCAACGTAAAGTACTCTATTATTCTACTCATATGTTTGTTTGTACATGCTAATGGATTTGAGCGGCAAAAGCTTTGACGGATTGATGCTGTTTAAGTAAAAAAAAAAACAAATATGAATATTTGTATTTTATTCGTTTTGTTGAAATCTTAATGTAACCAGAAATGATGTAAAATCTTAAATATACCAATAAGACTTTAGGAAGACTACTAATCCTTGTGTTGTTCAATTCAAGAACAACATTCGAGAACTCGAGTATTTACAAGTCTATCCATCTGTCTGTCCTTCTTCAACATTGATGGATTTTATTCATGAATATATGTATATATCATTGAATAATAGCCAGTGGATTAGTTCTTATGAAGACACACTTTCCCAAGAGCATTCAGCTAAGTCATCTCAAATATTGGAGGAAACAAAAGTATGATGGATGAGGGTGATTTAGGACCCAACAATAAGATTTCAGGGGGTGACGGGATACGTTCTCCATAAATATGGGGAGAGTTTTACAAAGTTATTGGGGGTTTAAGTGTTTTTTGCCCTAAGTCTAGTACTCTATTAAATAAATACTCGTAAACAAATTTTCTGTTCAACAGTGTATAATAAGTTAAGGAAAAATCTTTTTTATTACGAAACAGGGACCTCAATTTTTTGTAACTTTTTCTTTAAAAAAATGATATGCCATTCTTTTTTTAAAAAATGTGCAGTAATAAAATACAATAGTTTTTGATATGTTCTTTGTCCTAGAAACTGATCATAATTATCTACAGCTAATGACCTCGGATAGTAATAGGGGCTCACAAAACAACCCTTGCAAAAGTTGAAAGGACAACGACTTTCGGATCGGCATGTGGAATGCTAGGGCCCTTAACGGACTAAGTGCAGCTGAGCCATTAGTAGAGACCTTTGACTGCTTTCACGCATATATTAACTATGAAAATTGTGATATATACGAGGGCGGGTCAATAAGTCCGTGACTTTTGGAATAAAACACAGATTTTTTGATAAAAAAATAATTTTATTTTTCAACGTAGTCTCCCTTGAGCTATATACACTTTGTCCAACGCTTCTCCAATTTTTTTATCCCTTCCAAAAAAAATGATTTGTCGAGGTCCTCAAAATAGGCCTTTGTTTGCGAGATGACTTCATCATTGGAGTCAAATCTTTTTCCACCAAGCCATTACTTCAGGTTTGGGAACAAGAAGTAGTCGCTCGGAGCCAAATCTGGAGAATAGGGTGGATGAGGGAGCAATTCATAGCCCAATTCATGGATTTTTGCCATGGCAACTGCACATGTGTGCACCCTTGCATTGTCTTGGTTTTTTTTCGCAAGAAATTAGTGAGTAGTCTGATAAAAATAGCTGTCAAACACAAACTAACTGACGCAGCAAGTTTAAATTTTGAGAGGAGTCAACTGACAGATGCCTGTTGACAGGAGCAGTGTTGCTGTTTCAGTAAAGAGGTCAGAAATTCAAAAAGTCACGGACTTATTGACCCGCCCTCGTAACATACCTATACTATGGTGATTGATATAGGTAAAAAAGACAGCGATTATTTGGATGCGGTTTTGACATATGCGGCAGACTTAGGCAAGAAGTCTTGAGCTTCCGACACTTGAGCGAGCATCTTATGACAATCCATCTCAAGGCTAAATTCGCTAATATAAGCCTAATATGCTCCCATGCCGCTACGGAGACAAGGACGGCGACACTAATGAAACCAACTGGAAGACCCTTCCTGCGTTTTACGTTTTAAACCACAGCCAACGTGATGCTCCCACTAGGGGGCCCTGTTCTTCAAGTCAGGCCGGGCCGAAGTCCAGGGGGCTCCTGACTTCAACGGTACCAGGTTTAAAGTCCTTGTATGTACTACCGGCGATCCTGTCCCTCAATAGGACCTATGACCGTCAGCTTGTAACTGGTCAAATTGTAGCAACCTTCGGTTACGATAAGACCAGTCGTTTGCTCTACCCTCATTGTTTGAGGGTCCACATCTTTAATAGGACAGTGGGTAAGCAAGCTTACACGACACCACGTCTGGCAACAGACTTAGGCTTATTGACTTTGTGGCGGGACACAATATCGCTATAGCCAGCAATCGGTTTTCTCATGTCAATATATACAATGCCGATCTCCGAATCATGAAACTTTAAATCAAATTGATATGGATATGGAAAGTCCTTAACAGCTGTACAGCGACATCGCCCTAGTCAGAAAACTGCGCATCATTCGCCTGAGATGGCTAGGACATGTAGAGCGACTGGACAACCCTCTTTACCCGGAGATAAAACGCAGTAGAGGAAGACCTTACCTTAGTTGGAGCACAAGTAGAAAGAGACCTCATCCGACTTGGAGTGCAAACCTGGACGTATTTAGGTATAGACCGGGCTAACTGGAGGGGCTTGTTAGTAGAGGCCCAGGTTCACCCCAAACTATAGCGTCACCTGAGCAAGTAAGCAAGTAATGCTATAACCCTACTCCCTTTAGAATGAGGTCCTTTAATCCCTATCGGGTGAAGTGTATTAATCAAATCAGTGCAGACAATAATATGACCGAAAACTGAGGCAAAAATATTACTTTGCACTAAAGAATGTATGCATATTTGGTCGTTCGTTAAAAACAAAAGAAATTCTTCCTCATTCTGATGGGAAACAACATATATCCAGTCTATCAGAAAGCGAACCTTCTAACTCCCTTCCTATAAGCCCATTGCACTTTCGGCCCTTCTTTATAGAGAGGGAGTCATGAAACAAATACTTCTCAATGACTGGCAAGAGATTTACTAAGAGTTTGTTGACATGTCTTACAAAAAGTGGATCCAAGGTGTACACCTATCTCGCGAAAGCAAGCTAATGCGCTTGTTATTTCAAAAACGTTTGACAGAGTTTGGCATCAGGCTCTTTTTTTGGCATTGCGTACATTTGTCTATGAATGTCTTTTTCAAAGGATTAATTTTGGATAGTTTCAAGTCTGATAGCTACAAATGAAATGCTTCAACAATGATCTTTGCCTGATTCGGATTCAGGTGTCTCTGCATAACAAGCCATTAAGAAAACCATCAACCAATAATTAATACTTTCAATACACAATGCTGCCTTTTGCAGTGTGAAAGCGAAATCTGAATCCCCTCATTATCCATAAATGACACTTGCAAGGCATGTACCCGTATCTCGGTGACAATATGGTATACATATTCGATGTTGCCAAAAATGCTGCGACAAGTCTATGCTTCCCCAAACGATGTTAGAGATACTCCACCTCGTCTGTTCTGGCTTATTCGTCCAATATTACAATGCAATGCTCACATCTTATCAGGTGATTCTATGATCTCTCTTTACTTTCTAGATATTAATTAATTTGGTGGGGGGCTGACGCCCCCTTTATTAGGCTTAATACAAGCATAAACTAACTTAAAAACTAACAAAAATTGAGGGTTAGGAAATAAGGGAATAGTAGAAGAGATCAAGTTTGAGACTAGTAGTGCTCAGGTTAACATAAAAACGAGGAAGGTTTGAGCTGACCTTTCGGAGCATAAGGGAGATTGGTTCGTTGGAACTATAAGAAGTGCGATAAGTTGGAATATAGAAGAGACGAGGATATCGTAAATTAAGAAGGTTATTGCTGAAGGAAATATAATTTTAAAGGGAGGCGCAATCGACACAACCAGAGAGCAGGCGATGAATGAAGAGAATGTTAGGTACGATTCTGCGTTTTTAGAGGGTATTAAGAAGTTTGAGGGAGTCACGATAGGGAGGTACGATAAAAGGGTCATCCCAGGGTAGCCTTTGAATAGCAAATCGAAGGAAATGACGTTGAATGTTCTCGATTCGGGATATATGAATTCGCTGAAAAGGGGACCACTCTTGGCTGGCATATTCGAGAAGGGACCGGACAAGGGTAATGTAAAATAGCCTTGTCACATAAGGGTTGCAAAATTCTTTAGACCATCGTTTGATAAAAAAAGGGGATGAGTTGGTTTTAAGGATTATCTCATCAATATGTGGACGAAAGTTTAACTCTCTATCGTATAATATTCCAAGGTCGTGAAGGGATAAAGCCTGGGGTACAGGTTGTCCATGTACTAGTCGAGGTCGTTGTGGAACAAAGATAGATTCATAATATAGAGGGTAAGAGATAATTTTCAAAATCATATAGTTATTAGATCTAAAACTATAGTGACCCATTAAGTAGTGAATCATGGTCTGTAGTCTGTCGCACCAACGATTCCGTCCAGGAACGAGGAACTGCTTTCAAATGCCGTCTAGCTTTTATTGTCTTCCTATTGCACTATATGTATATCTAAGTTGAACAAGCTAATTGTTCCACTTCTACATTGAAGAAATACCCGGTGTATGCATATCTGGAATATTTCCTAGAAGTTTCCAAAACGCACGTCATACCGAGTGATGTTCAATGTTGTGCGGCTTACCACTAATTAGATATATTTCTGTGGACATCTTACATCACTTTGTAGACTCCAGGTGACGAATGCTATTTATGTCGGTGAAAACAATTTTAAATTCAATGATCAATGATGTAGAACATACTAAGGCGTCTAACGAAAGGCTTTTATTTTGCTTATGGCGCAACGTCATTTTGGTAGGTGGTCGGACTCTAAATCATGGGGAGGGCAGAAAATTATCTACGTCACCATTTTCGCATCTGAAGGTGCATACATCCACTATGTTTAAGGTATGCCTTCCTTCGATCGGCGATTTGTTGTTTTCGTTGGCGGTTCGACCATCTGGAAGTAGTTTGGTTGGCTTTATCGATGGGGGCGTGTATTCGGGGCACATATCCGAGTTATGAAACAACAATTTTTCTCGCACGCGGATTACTGTTTTTGTTTAGTTTTTGATATAGAAAATGCGTACTTACGGGTCAAAGAATTCCATCAGTAACTTTCATTTGCTATTAGAAGAAAATAAATTGGATTACCTACAGGCATACTCAAGGTGATTAAAAACAAGTAAAAATATCAGGAAGATCTACAGTGTTGTGCAAAACATACCGGATTTTTCTTGAACATTTTTCATTGAACAATTCTAGGGGACAGGAATGCAGTAGGTACACTTGTTTGGCAATTTAAGAAAAATGTTATCAAAAACTGTAGCTCAATTCAGTGCCATGACTGTGCACAACATTTTCATTCTCCTTAACTTGCTGATAATGGTTTTGGTTGTCATTTGAATTGAGTTATAGACTTAACAAAACTTAAAAGGGCAGTTGTCTCCTAATAAAATGACTCAAAATAAATATAGTGGTGTGGTTAAAAGTCAGGTGGTAGCGGATTTCAGGGCAGGGCTAAAACAAAATTTTATAGCGAAAAAGTATTAAATGCCATCATCGACAGTGTGTGACATTATAAAAAAGTTTCGAAATGGAAAACCGGTCGAAACAGTGGAGGACGTCCCAGAAAAACTACACTCCGAACCGATAGGCAAATTAAATTAAGAAAATAATTCTTAAAGATCCTGTCTTTCCTTCAAGAAAGATTGTTAGCGAGCTCAATTTTTTCTGGTGCTTGATGCAGACCAATACATGAGATTAGTGGTATTATGGATCGTTTTCAGTATAGTGATATACTGGAATCTGTAATGCTACCATACGCTGAGGAGGAGATGCCACTGCGTTGGGTTCATCAACATGATAATGACCCAAAATATTAACCAAACTTGATTAAGGAGTGGTTTGCGCAGAAAAATGTTGTTGTGTTGGAATGGCCCTCTAAATCGTCGAGTCTAAACCCTATCGAGAACTTGTGGGCCATTTTAAAAAGACGCACTTATGACGTCACTAAAGAATGAATAGGAGAACATTCAACAAAAAAATTTGCTAACAATCTAGTGTAGTCCAGACCTAAAAGATGCGAGGAGGTCTTAAAAAATCCGGTATGTTTTGCACAGGCCGTTACCGAGTTAAGTTAAGTATTTTTTGTAGAATAAAACATATTATTGCAAAACCCTTTTTTCTTTTATTTGTAAACGTATACAATAAGTTTCCTTAAATTGACAACAGATTTTCCTTAGGTTCATTCTGTTCCCTATAATTCACCAAAGAAAAATGTTCGATAAAAATCCGTTTTGCACAACACTGTATGTATGTACATATGTATGTACGTTCATACGTGAAAATCATAGAAACATAGAAAGAAATAAGACCCCAAATAGCGGGATTAGGAATCCATTTCGCAGTTACTTAGAAACACACAAAACACCTTTCGTAACCTTGTCTAGACCTAGATCTGCTAGATCTGCACAATACCTAATATGCGGCAAAGAAACGTTTTTTAAACTATGTAACGATGCCTACAATGATAAATCACAAGCAAATTAATTGAAAATACCGCCGATTTGGCAACTATTTCTAATAGCACACTTATTTTGTCCTTCAAATCCAACAGATCACAGCAAACTCTGCTCGTAAAATAAATAAAACACTCCAATAGTCGTCCCCCTCTCGAGTGTCTAGCCACAAGTCACATTTCGCAAAAGCCATTAAATAATAATTAAAACAATAAAACAAACGAAAAAATCGCAATCAACAAACAAAGCAACACCATAAAACCACCCCATGCCATCATTTTAATTTAAACATTTATTTTTCGTTTAATCGTTGTCAGCGACGACACCAGTTGATTATCCGTATCTGTGCTCTTTCTCTACCATCAAATATACGAATGTGCGAGTATCTCACACCTTGCCACCCGATGTGAGAGACTTGTAATTTAAATATTGTAGAAATAAAAATCTCCCACAACGCGCCAGCCATACAATACCGACCATATACAAGTATTACCCCACCATTTATTTACTGCATCACCATAGCCACCACTGATTTGGCTTTACTTCGTTTAATTCTTTGGTTTTCTATCAAAACAATCTTTTTCCTTTGTTTGTCCCAGCCCCCGAAAAATCCATCATCACCGATAGAGTTTTCCTATAGGGTTGTCATCCAACACATACTCGTACAAGTGAAAATTTCTTTTTTGTCTTTCCGCTGTTTCGACTAAATTGAAAAATAAACAACCCCCACGTTGTTGAACTCTCGATTCTAAGTTCAAATTCAAGAAAATAAACAACACAATCTCACCTCATCACCCGGCATTACATCGCTTTGTATTTCTATGATACAAGTATACTCGTATCTGTACGGATAAATGAAAAAGTGTTAGATTAGATACTCGATATCACACGAGGGCTTCATCTCCGCAACGTCTACAGAAAACTCTCGGTACATGACAGACAGACTGTTTAACTAATGCTGTTGTTTTCTTCAATGTGGGATTCTCAAATGAATTTGTATATAAATACATATGAACGTACAAGTTCGATTTTGATTTCAATTTCAATTTCGAATCACGCGAAGATACAAGTAGGAGTACTCGGATTGTGTGATGTTATACGCCTCTAGAAATTGAGAAATTCTTAAAACTCAAATTGTATGTACATATGTAGATATGTGTCTATATTACTCAAAATGAAAAAGGGAATTTCATAAATATCTTAAAAATAGTAAAAGATATCTCTTCTTCATTAAAAAATTATATGATATCAGACAAATCTGGAATTTTAAATGAAGACGACAAGCCTCCATGAAAAATAAATGGCGCGTAACAAAGTCGTAAATTCAATTAATCTTTGAAAGATGCAAATGTATCTTTTGGGAATTTAGAGGGAACGACTTTTTTTCTGAACAAACGAATATTTATTGCGTTGAAAATTCCGATGGCGCCTATTCCCCTTGAAAGACCTAATGGAATGCTAAACCAACTTGAGTTCACTTGAAGAGAAAAAATACAATCATTCTGCTTACTGCCAAAAGCTGTTGATGCATTTTTGTGAAATTTGCAAATATTATTTATCATGGGAAACACCTCTGAAAAAATAGCGTTTTCATGACCAAAAATACAAAAATAGCAGAAATCTCATAAATAAAAATTGTTATGTATCAGCAAAGTCGAACGCATAAAACTATCTTCACCTCCGCGAATTGATCTAAAATAAGCAGAATAACTTGCTGGCTGTAGCACATGTGGTTGGTTCTATAACTTGACAACGGGGAAAACCAAAAGGAATGTTCAATTTGCGCAGATAACACTGAGTGTTCATCGCGGGAAACCCCTCAGAAGTGATGCCTGCGATTTTGAATAAAAGGACCTATGCATAGTTATGGATACTTTTATGTTTCAATTATCACGAAGGCTGTCTATATGATTATAATAAAAACAACTACTTATAGGGTTTCCATGAGTAGGTGTCTCTTTGTGGTACTATTTTCCTCTCTTCGCACAAACCTCCGCACAAATCTAAACAAAAAAACAATGCGTCATTCATGGAAATCACAGATATGATTTTTTTCCCTTTACGAAAGTATGTTGTAAGTCTATATGGAATCATACGAACTCATTCAACAAACACAACAGTCTGCTTCTTCAATTCGACAAAGAAAAATGCTGCCAAAGGGACTGTTTCCATATTCAAACATGGTTAAGACTCAAAGTGTAATGCTTGTAAGACTTGCAACAAAATTTGTTATTCACACCCTTTAGTAGAAATAGCTCTGTATATGAAAAAAACTGATCCTCTATGCAAGCTTGCGAGATGCTTTCAACAGCATCTTGTATGAGGCTAGCATTCTGAAAATCAGGAAAAGAAGGACGCTGCATAGGGAAAAACTTTCAACCCATTTAGTAGGCATTTAGTAAGCCCGAAAGCTACTTGTAACTTCAATGAGATTTCCAAATAGACAAAATTCTGTATATTGCGGAAAATAACTTAATCCAGCGTGTTAGTCACACTAAGCGAAAACCAGACGTTGATAGTCATACCGCCAACACTCTCGACTTTTTTTTAACTTCTCACCCTGATAAGTATTATACAAGGTCGATGTGCTACGAGTATCTCCACCATGCTCGTCGGACAATTGTATCATATCATCCAGTTAGAGAAAAGATTCCTAAAAGAACCGTATGACAATAAAATAAAGCCAATTGGAGCGGGCTTAATACTTCTATGAATTTTAACTGGTAGTTATGTTTCCTCGATAAGGACGTAGATGACGCTGCTGATATGATCACAAACACCTTACCCCTCATCGCATGAAGAGTATCAAACAAAAATAACAGGCGTGGTACAATTCGAGCTGTAGAGAGGCTATCAGGGATAGAGACATATTTTTTCGATCCTACAAGACCAACCGAACAGAGGAAAACAGAAAAAAGTTCAAACGAGCTGGGAATGATTTCAATGCCTTTCTTAAGAGTGTGGAGTTTAAGTATGACCAAAAACTGTTACAAAAAATACTACAATGTCCCAGAGGTAGCAAAAACTTTTAGTTGACGTTCCATCTGTCAGTTCTTTAGACTAGACCAATCTGCTTTCTGTTCACTTTGCGACCAGCTTAACACTTCTAGATTGTCTTTTGTCCCCATCGACACTTGAGTGCGTCGAATCTTCAATGGGACGAATTCACTTCCGTACCCGTGTAGTAGCAAGAGCACTTAACGTTCACAAATCCGTAGGTCTAGATGGTATATCTACCCATCTTCAGAAGATGTGTTCTTCCACGCTGGCAAAACCACTGCTTAATACTACTCTTTAGGACTCTTTCTGAGCAGATGGAAAACAGAATTTGTCCAGCTACTCCCTAAAAAAGACGAATCTTCTTCTTCTCTTTCCAAGGTCATGCAAACGCTGCACATGAAAACTTCTCAATGGCCGGCAGTATGGTTTTCATAGTAACAGGTCTACTGGTGATTTGATAGCATGTCTCACCGAAAAGTGTAACCAAAGCGTACATCAATTTGGCGAAACCAAGATAGTTGCACTTGATATTTTTCAGGCGTTTAAAAAGGTTTGACATCATGCTGTTGCTAGCTTTCAGCCTATTACTACCATTTCTTTTTTCTTTTTTGTTTTAAAGATCTAACACTCAAGTTTTTAGGAAAATGGGACAGAGAGCGAAAGAACGATTTTTGGGCTCAGTGGTTATTTCGCTCCATGGGTGGCATCCAACATTTAATGGGGAGACTAAATTATTAGTGTAATTGGACTTGTTGTTGTATTATAGGCAATCATTCGTCTTTTGTGAATTAAGTTGCCTAGGTTATTTGAGAAGATGTGTGTACACATATGATTATTCCCATTCTTTTTATTTTCTTTTTCTTTGCTTTAGCGGCAGCAAATGTTTGCCTAGATACGAAATGACATATCAACTCCTGTGAGCCCAACTACCAAGAATCTAACTAAAGATGATGGATAATGCAAAAGCATCCTACTCTGACCTCTAGCTTTTTTCTAGCTCTTGGGCCTATTTCAAGCTTCCAACGTAAAGGTGTTTTACTTTAAATGACTTGTAACCTCCAAGACCTTTTAAAACCTTCTCTGATTGTCCGTCGTCATTGAAGATACCTGTTGTTTTCAACGCCCATCCCAATGATGTGGGATGGAATCTCACAAATCGAGTACCCAAGGTACCCAAGAACGAATGTGCGTTAAAATGTCATAAGTGTCAACATAATATGAGAATAATCCCGCATTTAGTTGAAGAACTCGTACAATTAATATTTGGCTATCTTTGTCTCAATCTCAAGACTTCTTTTCTAAGTCTTTCTGTGATGAGAAATCCTAATAATGCCCGATCTATCCGATTTACAGTGGACTAAGGCCTGCGCTCCGAACGTGTTTCACGTACTTTGCCGACAATCGTAATCCTTGTTTTCTTTTACCGGAGTCGTGAACGGGCAGTTAACTAAACAAAGGATGGTTCCAGCAGGCAAGATGACTTCTCCATCAGCACCTATATTTTAGTATGCTGTCTAAATAACCTGAACTCCGCTGACTTCCTTTAAGAAATTTTTCAGCCAAAACATCGGCTCAGGTTGAATTTTTATTTTTTTTATTTAATATGGATTATTCTAAGATGTTCTGTAAAACAATTTTGGTGAGGAAACTTTTCTTTCTATTTTTTTTTATTTTTAAAGTTCTTAATTTTCACTAGAAAAGTCCATAAATTTCTAAGTACTCACTGTACTGTACTGTACTATACACTGCACAAATAGGCACTTGTGCTAAGTGATTTCTGTCGTTGAAGAGGGGGATGGGTGGGGTGGTGGGTGCAGTGAGCGTTGAAAAATATTTTGAGTATTGCCATATGTCCCAAAGTTAAAATAATTTGAAGTTAATTTTGTCTTTTTTGATATTTTCTTTTTTTTTATTGACTGAAAATATTACGAGTATACTACTAAATACCTCCGAGTAAATATAATTAAACTTTAGCTCCAGGCGCCTGCCTGACAGTTGTTGACATACCCTTAGCGGAGCGACGAAGTCGCGTGAGCGGCTAAACCCTGCGGAAAAAAAGGTTAAAATCCCTTAAGCGAGCCACCCATCCCATACTTTAAATACACCGGACTTTCTTACAAGCGCCTGCCTGACAGTATTTGGTATACACTTATTGAACTATGAAAATAATAATTTCGCTGATTGCATAGTTGAATACCAGTGGAGGAGGGAAATTGCGAAAAAAAAGTTAGATCCCTTTGATGAGTTGCTTCAAGCAGTGGTGCATGTTTATGGAGATTTCAGGAAACAGGTTTAAAACCCGGGTGTATGAGTCACATAAACTTGGGTGGATTAAAAAAAAAAACATTAAAATTTTATTTAGAAAAAAAATTAAAACTAAAAAAAAATTAATTTCCTCAAGAAAAAAATATTATATTTATGTTTTTTAGGCCATTTTACACCAGAAAAAAAAAGTTAGCTTAGTGCGCATAATGGAAACCCGCCACAAAACATCTGCACTATGTCTACGCTTATGAACTGAAGTCCAAGTCATGACATTCGTCGCCTCCATTTTCAATGGCGCTTGAAAGCAGCACTAGCGGTATTAAAAACAATACTATCTTTAGAATCAAGCGGAAAATCAATAGAAGAAGCAACGCAACCACCAATAAATCTCTCAATAAAATCGTTATATCTCAGTTTTGCAACAACGAGTACTACAGACTATACAGCGACATCAACTTGGTCAAAAGGGTCAAATATTTAGGTCCTTCTGATAAACTTGGCCATTTTGTGATTATCCCACGCTTTTGTTCTTCTTTAAAAAAAACATAACATAACTAATGCTAATGATTTTTATGTTACAAACGGCCGCTCGTCATATTGCATTTCTACACATCCATACTGTATATGAAAAATATGCAATATATTGTACATATAAAAGAAATTAAATTTGATATGTATGAATGTATCTATGCGGCAAAAAAAAAAAATAAAATCCACACATAGGGAAACAAAAATCGTGAAACAAGAAGAACTAGAAAAGCAGCAGGAAAAAAAAACGACCAATCCCCTGAACTGAAATAGATTTGATTTGTACTCGTACGAGTACATTCGTAAATATCATGCATACCTATGTATGTACATATGTATTTTTGAATCCCAGAATTATTGTGTTTTCACTTGAGTAACTACACAGTACACTGGCTACGGATTACGGTGTACCCAAGTCGACTTCCCTCAGTCAAAATGTTGCACTTGCATCGGCCGCTGCAACATATTCGTAAGTGCTATTTGGGACTTGCCCTAATACCCACCTCAGTGCATCTATTCCTAGTGTTGCTCTTAATCGAATTTATTTGTAAATCGGAATCGGTACCGGCTACAGCAACAGCAGCTACGTTACGGACTACGGTAGCGCGGAATTCGCTAGTTTAACGTCGATTTTGCCATTGCATTGACATTCTGTTGAAAGAACAACAGATGCAATGTTTAAATTTTTATTTTACCCAGGTTTTATTTAGTCTCGACAGCGCATACAAGCTATAGATACAACAGATACGTGAGGTCAAGAACGATTTTTTTAAGTCTGTCACTGCAGTTCTATTGTGTAGTGTTTCAATGTTTTTTTGTTTTCTTTCTCTATGTTTCATTGTTGTCGAAGTAGTAAATATTTAGTGACTGCGAAAGAGAGACAATAAGTGAGAGGTGGCATGTAGATAGTATCTAATTTGCCGACCGGAAGTTATGGTTTAAAATGTGAAAATCTCCTCACCGGTTAAAAACACATTTATAATGATTTTTCAATATAGTCGGATATACGAGTAACATCAGAAGCTGAAGAGAAGAAATGTGAGAAAATCGTGATATTTTAGAGTGATCTCAAAGTCATGATCAAACAAACTTGTATTTTGGAAAACGAACTAAAGCAGACGACAAAAGTAAGAAATTAGTGTTACTCTCAAATGCCTATCAAGTGTCCGTTTTGGGTTAGAGGAATATTATCGTTTAAGTACTAAGGATATTTATTACTTCAAAAGTAATTCTTTTCTTTGATTCCCCTTTCTTACTCATACAGAAAACTGATTAGTTGTAAGAGCTCATTGTTGATTGCTTTGCCTTTGTAGTCCGGCCAGCTAATTGTGTACTGTTCCTGTAATCTAATAAAATCAGATGTATATCCAGAACCGAGAATACGTCCGGAAACACGAATCATTCATCCTGTTAAAGGCTTCGAGATACTTACTTTTGAGAAAACGTATGATAATATAATTGTGCCATTTCATATTTTTATTAAGCCTATCAAATATGAAAAAGAAATATTTTAAGCAAAGGGCTATAATGCAGTTGGGTCTGTGACCTCAAAAACAGAAAATATTTGATAAAATATGGAAAATAAATAAAAGGAGCTTTTCTGGCATTATTAGTTTAAATCCCGTCTTATGGTTATGATGTTGGCCTTATTTATGCAATACATCTATCCCATTCTCGCCGAAAGAATCATCTTTTCGGAACCCCGGTCAGACCTCAACTTCAATGAATCACCTTTGGTAGCGGGCTCGATTTCTTCCAGAAGAAGATTTCCCCTGGCTAATACTGTGTGGGAGACGTTTGCCCAACAATGAATCTTACTGTTTAGATGTTACTCAATGCTTGGATTGGCCTTGATCACATTTCATTTCTCTGACATTGACACCTGCATATGTCTGCACACAAAGTTCAGGCGGCATCTTTTCGGCGAAAATACTTTCTGGTGTATAAGAAAATCTCCCCAATGACTTCATTCAAAATATCACCTTTCTCAAAGTGATCTCTACAATAAGATGCCTCATACGTTTGTGGTATACTTTTTTCATTCTACCTTCCGAAAGAGTCGATTCCGATCGCCGATTTCAGTCTTGAGATTATGATCTGTAACTTCTGATCTGGTCGCCATCCAATCTTCGTCCAAAATTAATTTTGACATTTAGGTCCAACATAGAAGTATTCTGATATGCACCTTTCACTCGTCTTCTGTTATCCCAGGCTAACCCGTCGGTCCACTTGGCTGATTTACTTTGCCTGATAATACCTAATTAACAGAGACTATAGCATCGTAGCAAATGCACGCTTTCTACTACCACCAGAATGTACCTATATTTCTTGCTATAGTTTACCGTATATAGTAATGAGCTGTTCCTTACTGCGCTGCAGGAGTAGACCAGGCAAGTCGAATAATGATGTATTAGGAATCACTCTTTATTTAATAACATTAGCTTGTTAGTGAAAGATTCCTTCAGTTTTAGAAACTTTCTGTCCTCCAGAAGCGAGAGTCCGCTGTCTCTCTACTAGGCTACACTGTAGAGAAGGCTCTATTAATTCGTTAACATGAGAAGCAATTATTTTTCGTTTTTCGTTAAGAGTTGTATGTACCTATTTGTAGAGTTTCTGAAGTCCTTTACCAGACTTGCTAGGTATGCCTATCTGGTGCAGTAATTTGTTTCTTGTTTTATCTTCAACGTCACGTTTCCTCAGTAGTGCTTGTCGTCATTTTTTGTTATAAAAAGTTGTAGCATGGCGTCTGCATCATTTTCTTTTCTACCTCAAGGTCTTGCATACCATTTCCTTGATGACTTTACCCTCTATGATGTGGACCCATATTGACACTGTCGGTGTTAACTCAATCGCGCAGTCACAAAGCAGAATACTCCCAAACTAGCATTTTGTAGTCAGTGATCTTGAATGTGATTAATTGCTATGTGGCTAGTCTACCATATTTGTCAATGACGAAGAGGTATACTTTCGTTATCTGTGCGTCGACTTTTATTTTCACCTAAACTGGGAATACTCCAATAGATACACATGCCCTTTTCAACTATGTACTCACAGCTGTTGCTATGACTTGCACCTTCCCTAATATACATATTTAATTATATGAGCCCCAGACATATCAGGTTATACCTAACACCCTGCGAAACATCTTTCGTTTTGAAAACACAGCCCTCTTCGCGTCTGGGAGAACAGAAATTTGATGTTCAATGTCATTATTGGCGACTATATTATACCAGTCGACTAATTGCACCCTTATCACCATATACTCGTATGTATGTATTCGACGAGGAATAAGACGAAAGATACTTGAGTACCCACTAACTCACTCCGCTCTGTTTACATTGAATTTGTGTATTTGCTGATAAAACACCCTGTTTTTTCATCATCTGCTAGAGACTGTTGACCTTTGTCAGATGTACTCATACGAGTACTCATTCATAGTCGTATCTTCAAGTTGAACGCATTTCTTTCCTTTGCAATTATTATCTTCGGTTGCGGCTGCGATTACGACTTATATAGTATTTCAGCTTCGTTTCGTAGATCCCTGGTCATGCCCAGCTCAAGAGCTAAGTCGACTTAAAATATTCAAATCGTCGTGTCAGTTTAATTGTTCTACTCGATCCGATTTCAATTGTTTGTTTGCATCGCCGCTGCTGTCGACAGAATCTTGAGGTGGTGACGGCGTCATAATACGTTCGAGTAGTTCCAAGATCTCTGGGTAGAAGATCGTCTATCTGTTGTCTTCTCAGACATGTCTCGCAATCTTATCTCTCTTGACGGGCTGTTATTTTCTGTAAAAAAAACTCATTAACTCTATATGGATGGAAAAATAAAATAAAAAAGAATCAAATGCAGATGTAAAATATGTTATGTACATAAAAACTGATAAATATTTTTTTTATTTTTTTCATTTCAGAATATTTAAGGCTAATCAACTATAACCCATCAATGCACTCCTCAATGCGATTTATTTTGGAATTTCACCAAAGTTAACGAAAACAATATTCGATTTGGAAATTCCAATTTTGATATCCATAACTAACCAAAAGCAAAACCTCATCCCATTTCACCATCCCAAACCAAAGAGATACATCCAATCGTAGATTGCTAGCTGAACTGAATCAAGTCTGATGGAGCCCAAGGAATTGTTCTTTCCCATTGTCTGCTTACTGGTGGTAATCTGTGACTTTAAAGCTCATGGCATGTCCACAGTGAATACAGATTTTGAGAGATATTTACGAGCGATAAACTCATCGACGACAGTTCCTAATATCGAGGAACGAGTAGTTCAAGATAACTACGTTTTGGCATACCTTAACTATAACTACACGAACACGAACGGTGGGGAACAAGTGGTGGGGTTTGCAGAAGAAAAGGCACGTTACGGAGAGGGAAAGATTTTGAATGTTACAGGATTACTGGTGCATGTGACGGCAAGGTATGATACCTCAGATGACAAAGCATGTAAGCCAGATATCCTTGGTACACGAGGTAAACCATTTCCAAAAGGAGAATGGATAGCTTTGGTGCGAAGAGGTGAATGTACATTTGAGGATAAGGTGAAACATGTCGCTGCTAAAGGTGCCATCGGGGTCATCATTTACAATGACAAGCCAGTGATGAACTTGGAGAAGATGCAAATTAAGGACAAGAATCGTAAGTTTTCAATTTGTCCACAGATACATGTACATATGAATATTTTACATAAATGTATTGTAGATCAAATGAAGAATGATAACAAATTTTACAGGAGAATAAATGGATAGGTTACGAATTTAATAATAAATTCTTCGAAGGAACGAATACATGGGTTAATCTTATTGTTTCCTCGGCCATTAAAATCTTATTGTCATCGTCTCAATCAGCACGAGCTCTGATAGTTTAATACTAAACCTGAAAGTAAGAGTAAAAGCGACACGTTCGCTACCAACCAAACTTCGTTTGGTACATTAGGTACCTGATATGAGTACACGGTTCTTTTAGATCCATCTGACCCACCCCAACTAGGTTGTTTAATTTAAGCCATTCTATGGAGATGTTGGTAAACCTCAAGAGTGCGAATTGTGGACACCACTATTTCTTATTTTTCTAATGGTATTCTCAGGCAAACGAATCCAATGTGTACCTTTGACAATGACAGTAGCATTTTTCTTTTCATTATCTTCTTCTGAAAGCAACGAAAATGTTGAAATTCACACAATTTATTTGGCACTTATTTGTCCACTTCGTTCGTTTTAGAAAGCCCAAGATCTGGATGCACAAAACTCCAAACCTTAGAAAACTATAATAGGAGAATATTGTTTGTTGAATCGTGTCTAGCGACTCTCTTCTCTAAAGCGCAGGCAGCCCTTGAAAATTGGGGTACGCTACTAATGGGCTTTCAGCTCAAAACTGGGGTTGTTCTCTTTACGAGAAGGTGGAAGCTGTCTGATCCGACAAATGTAGTGTTTAAAGGCATCACCATCTAACCTAAGTAGTTGGGCATCATTCTGCGCTTCTAAGGCGCTATCGGCCTTCCGGCAGTGCAAAGGAGCTATCGACAAGACATGGGGCCTATCACCGAGAATGATCCTCTGGCTCTACATGGCTATGATAAGGCCAATCATATCGTATAAGTCGGTTGTCTGGTGGAATAAGTTCTCACGAAAATACGTGATTGCCGCTTTAATGAGTCTGCAAAGAACAACTTGTCAAGGCTGCATGGGGGTTTTTCTATTACATTTGGCTCCGCTCTAGACGCATTCATGAATCTTCCTCCCCTTGAAATTCATATCTTGGGCTGCACTCTCAAAGCGATCTTAGATTTAAAAAGAAGTGGTCTTTGGTAAAACACGCACCGGAGCTTTTATGACCTTGCGCGCCGGCTGTCTTTTAAACATGCCATCTGATGCAATGACACTAGAACTCTTGCTGCGGAAAAAACATGAAATCGACTTTCACTGTGCAAGGACTGATTTCGGCCAGAATCTGAGCCAGGAAAGGAATGTAGTCGGGTCTTTACGGACGGCTCCAAAACCGATGTAGGATGTGGCGCTGGTGTCTTTCTGGACGACGACAACGATTTCGCTTCTCGTTAGAAACACTTGCGTCTGTCTTCCAAGCGGAGATATACGCAATCCTGACGGCAACGAACTATATTTTGAAGAACCGGAGGAGGGGGCGAAGCATTTTTATCTGTAGCGATAGCAAAGCTGCGCTTAGAGCCTTTCTGAACCCTCTTAAGATTTCCAAGCTACTTAAAGGATGCAACACATCACCGAACGTAGTCTGAAGGCTAAATTCGCTGAGCCTTGCCTGGGTCCCAGGTCAGAATATGATCACGGGAAATGAAATCGCCGAAGAACTTACCAAACAAGGTTCAGAGGAAAGCTTTTCAGAACCCGAACTTACGTTGGGTCTGTCTGCGTCCACGGTTAATTTTCATTCCATGTGTCAATTACATTGGCATTTGGGTTTTATATGAGCATAACTGCAGATAGCATGATAGGTTGCAGGCAGACCAAACAAATACTTCCCGACGTCTCTAGGAGGTTAGCAGCCTTCTTGCTGTCCTTCAGCAGCAAAGACTGCAGGTTGCTTACTGGCGTCGCTACGGGGCACTACACTTTTGCTAAGCTTTTAAATGGATACTGGTCATCAGTGAGACAACATCCTGCAACGCTTGCTGTGAAAGTGATGACGACACCGCGAACTGTATCTCTATGAATGTCCAACTTACGCTCGCATCAGGCTGCAGGTACTCGATTTTGACGTGGTGGGTGCTAGTAGTGTAGGCACCTTATTACTGAAGATAAAGATTTCATTAAAATTAACTTACAAGGAGTACAATGGACTAGTTCTTTGCCTAAGTGCTATGTTCCGACAGAAAAAGAAAAATAATAATAATAATAGGAGAGTCTGTCAAAGAATTTTAAAGACATCAGCCAATGGCTCAAAGTGATTTTGAAATTAAAATAGGGGTGAAGTTTTTAGACTGTGCCAGAAATTAAGAAAAAAAATCCCAATTATAACTCTGAGAAATGCCATGAGACACAGTACGTTTAAGATCTCTGAAGAAAACTTTCATGTCATGTAAACACTCAACTTGTATACACTAATCTGGATGGCCGGAACTAAAATGGTTGTATATTGGCTTCCAAATCGGAGGGTTGCCCGCCTTTTTTTCAGGCAACTTAAATCACGTAAAGTGAGTGGTTGTCTTGAATATAACAACAAGTTCAATTACACTATTAATTTAGTCTCCCCATTAAATGTTGTATGCCACCCATGGAGTGAAATTGCCACTGAACCCAAATGTCTGTATTTCTCTTTCTGCCCCATTTTCCATAAAACTCAACACGTGCTCAGGCATTTTAAGAGTAGTCATACCCTCTTGAGTGTTAAATAAAATCCTAAACGGATTTTCGTAGAGACTTTTCGAATAACTAACGAATTACATACCCCAAAATTTGAAATTCACATAAGTTGTTAAGGTCTCGTCTCCTCTTACGTCTAACGTTCGCTTTACGTAAAAAACTACTACGTTCTTTGAACTATGCGGTAAAAGCTAGCCCTTTTACTAATTGAATTAGGAAATCACGGGGATTAAGCCTTACACATTCTGTCTCTAATTTAACATAAATTGTTCACATATGTTCCCACAACTCAAACGGAATCACCCATGAGTATTTCTCAGATTTCAGATTTGTCGTTTTAATGTAAAATATCGTCTAGAAAGTGTTTGTTCTACAGCACTTCCTGCTTCTGTGTCCAATATGTCCATTTCTTCCAACTTCGTTTGGAAGGACTTTTTTACTTCTCTCGGGTCTCCAAAATGAAAGGGTGAATCATTTCAAAGTACAAGTGTTAGTTAAGAGGTCAAGGATTAACCTGGTTCCATTAAATGATATTTATATTCAGCGTCAGTTGGCCAACGATTTGAGAGTGTATTCTTGGAAGGTACGCACAGAACATTTTCTGGTTGTCCCTGGATTCAAAACCCGACCATCTATTTCATCCATTGCTGTGATATGGGTAAAATAAAATGCTCATTGCTAGTGCAGTAAAAGCGCGACTCTATAAGGATCTCCCCGGTATGACACTCTAAACAGTATTGTCCCACACTCGTTGGTAGATACCAGAGTATCTTTCGTCTTGACCAACCGAAAAAATGCCAAATCATCATCTTTTCGTTGTCCTGAAGCAAGCATCTGACATCATACTCGTAGTTTGGAACCAACGAGACGATGAACTGAATCAGCTATACGATATAAAGGAGTAAACCCCTCAGTGTGCTGTAAGATCTAGAAACTCCTCGGAATTGCTCCAGGCATTCGTCAGATGTGAGAAAGCAAGGAGATGCGCTTTTATGTGACTTGATTAATAGAGAACTCATCAATCCGTATGAATTGACACCATTGACCACTAACCACTGAAGGCGGGTTATCATTGAGGCTTTCATGGCGTTTAAAGAATAGATTAGATGAGTTGGTCTTGAAGTGAACAAGTACTAAACCAGGTGTATGTTTTCAAACAAACAAAGAGTCATCGGTCTACAATGACAGTATCAACCTGAAAATAGTTCAAGAGTTTACCTACTTTGAAGTTAACCTCACTTCTGTTTATGTCTCTCCAACTTTCCTCCCTATTTCAACTATACCACACACAAGGGAATTCCACAATTTTGGATGACGTCTCTCATAACCCCAGTCCACAAAAAGGGATCAAAGAATGAAGTAGCTAACTGACGTCCCATTGCTAAGCTTTCTCACATACCTAAAATGTTCGAAAGTTTTTTATATGAATTTCGAAGCTTTCAGTGCAAGTCACAGGTTACTTATATCACCCAGTCACCATGGATTTCTGAAAGGTAGATCAACTATTACAAACTTAGTTGAATTCGTATCCTTTCTGAGATCGATGTTATTGCTACCGATTTTCCTAAGGCAGTTGATCCTTTTCAAACTGTCTTCCCTCGGTTTTGATCCCATATTATTAAAATGGATATCTTCTCATCTGGAGAACCATTTATATAGCGTTCTCTTTAGGTCAGCCATCTCAACCCCGTTTTTAGCCACTTCTGGTGTCCCTCAAGACAGCCATCTAGGTCCCCTCTTTTTCATTTTAACTATAAAGGATCTTGAGAGGATTATTAAACATTGCCCCCTATCCATTTACGCCAACAACACTAAGTTCTCCAAAACTATTTCATCACTCCAAGACTCTATTCTCTTTCAAGAAGACCTCGATAGATTTTGTACTTGTGGTCTAAAAAATTGTTTAGAGCTTAATGTTTCAAAATGTCAGTCAATTTCCTCCTTGACTTGGAATATTATATTGATGAGATTTTTTTTTTTTTTTTTTTTTTTTTTTATAATGAGCGCGCGCTCAAGGGGTTAGAGTACCCTTAAAGTGATTGTACACAGCGCGGGCAAAGGAAATTTAGGGAGGAAGAAAAGAGAGGTACCGATGTACATTGTTTTTAAATGTTTGCAAGTTATAACGACCAGGAAATACAGAGATCGGCAGGGCATTCCATAAGCGAGTTGTACGGCTTAGGAACGAATCACGATATTTTAGAGTACGTCCGAAAATGGGCTTGAGGGTATACTGATGAGCATTCATAGCGAGACGGGTGTTACGGTTGAAAGTTTGAATGGGCGGAATGCTACTGGCGATTTCAGTGGAGCACTGGTGGTGGAAGTAGCGATAAAACAAAGTGAGACACGAGACATTTCGTCGGTGTTCGAGGGTGTCCATTGATTGACTGATATTAGTATCGTCAATAAGTTTTATCGCACGGTTTTGAATCCTATCTAGCAGGTGCAGAGATGTTTTAGGAGCACCTGACCAGATGTGGGAGTTGTACTCCAATTTTGGGCGGATGAATGCCTTATATATTGAGGCCAGATCAGAGGGGGTAAAATATTTCTTACATCGCTTGAGGAAACCTAGACATTTCGCAGCATTTTTGACGACATCGAATATGTGGTCATTCCAACGTAAGTTGTCATTAACACACATACCGAGAATGGAAAGTTTTTCGGTTTCGACGATGCAAGTGCCATTCATGGATAATGGCTGGGTGTTTAAATTTCGCTTTAAAGACAGCAGACAGCATTGTGTTTTGGAAGCATTAAATTCCACTCTATTGATAGTTCCCCAATTGGTTATGCTGTTGATATCGGAATTTAATGAGCTTAGCATACGCTGCCGTTCTCGTACTACAGCCGAAGAGCAGGGCCGTGAGTCCGGGAACGAATATGAAAAGCAGAGAGTACTGTCATCAGCAAAGGAATATATTGGATTAGAAGTAGCAGACAAGAGATCGTTAATGAAAATTAAAAAGAGTGTCGGTGACAGAACAGAGCCCTGGGGCACACCAGCATTTATTTTGTGAATATCAGACTTGAAACCGTCCAAGACAACTTGAATTGAACGTTCCGAAAGGTAATTTCTAATCCATTGAAGAAGAGAGTCGTCGATCCCAAATGCACGCATTTTCGACAAAAGAGCTTGATGCCAAACTCTGTCAAATGCCTTAGAAATATCAAGTGCAACTATCTTGCTTTCGCCAGATTGATGTACGCTTTGGTTCCACTTTTCGGTGAGACATGCCATCAAATCACCAGTGGACCTGTTGCTACGAAAACCGTACTGCCGGTCATTGAGAAGTTTTCGTGTTTCGAGATATTTCATGAGCTGACGATTTATCAGTGTTTCCATGACCTTGGAAAGAAGGGACGTAAGTGCAATGGGTCTGTAGGAGGAGAGAGAAGATGATTCGCCTTTTTTAGGGACGGGCTGGACAAATGCTGTTTTCCATCTGCTCGGGAAGAGTCCTAAAGTGTAGGATTGATGAAAAAGCTTACGCAGTGGTTTTGCCAGCGAGGAAGAACACCTCTTCAGAAGAAGGGGAGATATACCATCTGGACCAGCGGATTTATGTATGTTGAGATCTTTAAGTACTCTTGCTACTACACGAGTGCGAAAGTAGATTCGTCCCATTGAAGATTCGACGCACTCAAGTGTAGGCGGAGATAAAGCACAATCTGGGAG
This sequence comes from Volucella bombylans, assembly GCA_949129095.1. NCBI lineage: Eukaryota > Metazoa > Arthropoda > Insecta > Diptera > Syrphidae > Volucella > Volucella bombylans. The sequence goes on from OX422144.1 coordinate 57,442,595, forward strand.
TGTTGAGCTGGCCGCAAAATGTGCAGCAAGCAGATTGGCCTTATCCAAAGAGCTGACAGCTGGAATGTCATTGTAAATGAGCGTTGGGATGGAGGATGAGGCGGAATTTCTAATGTTTTTGACGAACGACCAAAAATTTTTACTGCCTTTGGGACATTGCAGTATTTTTTGCCTCAGTTTTTGGTCGTATAGGAATTTCACACGCTTAAGAAAGGCGTTGCAGTCATTTCTGGCTCGTTTGAACTTTTTTCGGTTTTCCTCTGTCGGGTTGGTCTTGTAGGACCGAAAAAACATTTCTCTAACCCTGACGGCCTCTTTACAGCTCGAGTCGTACCATGCCTTTTCTTTTGGTTTGATACTCTTCATCCGATGAGGAATAAAGGATCTCATTCCAAAGAGAATGGTGTCTGTAATCATATCAGCAGCGGCATCCACGTCGTTATCGAGGAAGCATAACGACCAGTTAAAATTCCTAAAGAAGCTGTTAAGACCGCTCCAGTTGGCTTTCTCGTATTGCCATACGGTTCTTTTAGGAATTTTTTCTCTAACTGTGTGGTCGGTGTACGAGAAATTAGCTGATATGACACAATGGTCCGACGAGCCTAGAGGGGAGAGCACATCAATGGTGTACTTATCAGGGTGAGAGGTTAAAAACAAGTCCAGGGTGTTGGCGGTATGACTATCAACGTCTGGTATTCGCGTGGGCTCATTTACAAGCTGCGTTAGGTTGTTTTCCGCAGCGAAGATAATACTTAAAGCCAACTCATCACTTCGTTTTATCGAACGATGGTCCAAAGAACTTTGCAACGCCTATGTGTGGTGGATCCCCTTTCAGCGAATTCATATAACACTCAACGTCGATTCCTTCGATTTGCGCTTCGCGAACTACCCTACGATGACTCTTATATTTTACCTCCCTATCGAGACCACCTCAAACTTCTTAACCTGAATACCACCGAAGCGTAATATAGCCACTAGCATTGTGCGTGATTCGAAACGAAATTACTATTCCTCTAAACTTAATATGTCTTTTCCCCCAAAGGAAGTGTGGAGAAACCTTCGGCAAATTGGTATTAGCAATGCAGGGATTGATAACTGTTCGTTAAATCCAAATGAGCTAAATGCACATTATGTTGACAATGCAAAGGCCAGCCGATTTTTAGGTAACAACTGAGACTGATGTAATTTCAATCATTGCCTCCATTAAGTCAAATGCAATCGGTTAAGATGGTATACCAGTCAAATTTGTAAAAATAATTTTACCCAGTATTGTAAGCCATATAACCCACATAATTAATTTGTGTATTATGACATCTACCTTTCACCAAGCTTGGAAACATGCACGGGTTATTCCGATTGCCAAAAAATCGAACGCAAGTACTGTTAACGACTTTAGGCCAATAAGCATTCTCCCATGCCTATTAAAAGAATTTGAGAGATTCTTATCCCGCCAGGTCAAATGCCACTTATCCCTCAACTCTCTATTGACTTCTTCTCAGTCAGGCTTTCGAGAAGGGCATAGTTGTCAATCGGCAATGGTGAATATTTTGGATGATGTAAGGCAAGACTATGACAAAGGGCTCGTGACATTACTTTGCTTTCTCGATCTTCGAAAGCTTTTGACAAAGTGAATCACAAAATTCTTTTACGGAAGCCTAAACACTTTTTTGGATTTGGCGAAAGAGCTGTTAAACTTTTGCAAAGCTACTAGTCGAACCGATTTCAAAGGGTCGCTGCTGGTGGAAGGATTTCCTCTGTTTTGCCCTTATTACAAGGTGTTCCTCAAGGTTCCATCCTTGGACCGATTTTATTTTCCATGTTTGTCAACGATTTTCCATTGGTATGTGTGCACACTCGAATGCATATGTACGCAGATGACGGTCAACTGTACATGTCTATGCCTATGAATCGGCTTGACGAATTAGTTTTTTGTTTAAACAGAGATTTTTCGGCGATTAATGACTGGGCAGATAAAAATGGGTGTTTTTGTCCAAGTGTCAGGTTCTATCCATACCAAAAAGCAATTTTGAACTGAGTCTGGTGTCAAATATATGCGTATCGGAATCGAAATTGGCGATAGTGGAGTCGGCTACTAGCCTTGGGTTCGTAATAAACCGCAATCTGTCCTGTAACAACCACATAAACTACGTCATTGGTCGCATTTACGGTTGTTTGCGTAAATTGTGGTTCGCTGCAAACTTCACATCCTTTGAAACATATGCCGATGTTGTTTTTAGTAGTATCGATTCGTTGTCACGTAATAAGGTAGGTAGCCTTCAATGATGCAGTCAGATATCGGTCTATGTGAAAGGTTTATTGGGTTGTACTTTAGTACAATACACGTATGCAAGAAATTGTATATTCTTACACAAACTTATAATGATAAAGACGCCAAATTATCTGTATTGCAAGCTTGAGTTGTCTTCTTCTCGCAAAACACTTAATATAAACTTACCAAAATTTAAATATCTCAACTCATCAAGGTTCTTTTTCGTTCACGCCGTGAGGTTATGGAACTCTCTTCCTTGCATATCAAGGGCATTAGTAATGCCGCAAGCTTTAAAACTGCAGTATTTAGGCATTTTTCTATTCAGCAACAATAAAGATTAATGTATGTATTGTATATTTAACTCCTCTTTCTCTTACTTCTTACTTTTCATCTTCGTTGACTTTGCTTTCTTTTCTATTCTTTTTTTGTCTAATTGTTTATACAAACTATATTTAAAAAAAAGGTTAACCTTGCTTATTTCAGTCATCTTTTGAATTGTTTTTACTTTTGAAATATTAATATATCTTGTTAATTTAAACATCTAATGTAATGAAATTAAGTTCTTATTTTAACCATCAAGCCTAAGTACTATAACAGACCTATGTTTTAATGCAAATACCATGTTATCTAATAAATATAACAAATCTGAAATCTGAATCCGCCTGTTCAAAAGGCACAGAAGGACCAATATTTTATACTGTATGTACGCACTCTTTCACTAATCATCAAACTGTCACTGTCAATTTATTCAGTAAACTCAACATTTTCATCATGGTAAAGTACACGAATGAGCAATGTCTGCAAATTATACAAATTTTCTACCGAATTTCGGAGTCGGTGACTGCAACTTTAAGAGCGTTAACTCCAATTTTCGGGCGTAATTCTCGCCCTAGTAGACAGGCAATAACAAGTTCAGTGCAAAAATTTGAGTATATATGTATATTCGTTGTGTGATGTTGCCGTGTCAGTGAGATAACGGGTTGGTCGAAGTGTCCAAAATAAGGCTGCCGTTCAGGCGTCCGTAGCAAACTATCCAAATCAGTTAATTCCACGGCGTTCTCAAGAATTGGGCATCGCTCAGACCACATTATGGCGTATTTTGCGTAAGGATCTTGGTTTACACCCATACAAGATCAATTGACGCCGACGGACCATTTGAAGCGACGTACTTTCTTCGATTGGGTTCTGGAGAAGATGCGCCAAGATGATGAATTTCATCGCAAAATCATCTTCAGTGACGAAGCTTATTTTTGGCTCAATGGGTTCGTCAATAAGCCAAATATTCGTTATTGGTCGGATGAAAATCCACATGTGCTTCATGAATCACCACTTCATCCACAAAAAAATAACTGTTTGGTGCGGTTTGTATGCCGGCGGCGTTATTGAGCCATATTTTTTCGTCGACGATAACGATCGTCACGTTACTGTGAATGGTCAGCGTTATCGCGTCATGATCACAGATTATTTTTGGCTCGAATTGGAAGATATGGATTTGGACGACATGTGGTTTCAACAGGATGGTGCCACAAGCCACACAGCACACGCTACAATCAATATATTGAAGAGTAAGTATGGTGAGCGTGTTATCTCAAGAAATGGGCCAGTCGATTGGCCGCCTGGTTCGTGCGATTTAACGCCGCTTGTCTATTTTCTGTGGGGCTACGTCAAGTCATTGGTTTATGCCAACACGCCTACGACGTTGGAAGAGCTCAGATCTAACATTTAACACGAAATAGCGGCCGTTTCGGCCAACGATCGACCGCTGCAAACGTGCCCGCGGTAGCCATATGAACGAAGTCGAGTTCCATTCATAAATGTTTTGATTGTACTTCAAGCCGATAATAAAGTTTTTGAAATATCTCAAATGGTTTGCGTTTTATTTACAAAAAAAAAGTTGTCAAGTCCTTATTGGAAAACTCTACATATGACATCGAATAGTACCCGAGTATAATTGTTTACAAAATGCTACACCAGGCCTAACAAAGTAGGTTTTTATTGGCGAGTTCAGATACAATACGAGTATAAATTAAGCAAGAATACGAGAGGGCTGGCATATTTTACGATCGAAGATGTGCGTTGGAGAAATAAAGTAGAACAAATCTTAAGAAACAATGGAAATATCAATGGAGCTACAGATTTCCAACAGAACATTAGGTACAATTAGACTAATTCTAGAAAAACTCTGCGTACTCGTATCAACATCAGCGTCACAATTTTTTGCTATCCGTTGACCGAAGAAACGTAGACCAGAATGCAAAATAATGATTAATATCCAATAAAAATGTATCGCCTGAGAAGGACTTAGACAACGTAATATATTACTACGTATTTCATTTCAGCTTAGTGTCAGGATTTTATTCAGACAATTAACAGGTAAAACGCGAGTCAAAAATCCTAGAACTCCAAGCTGCATGACCGTAGGAATGTACCTGTGACGTCACAAAAGAACTGATATGCAAACGATAAGTTACCATTCAGCTACTTTGAAAATATTTGCATCCCTCCGATAAACGTATTTTTCCTGTATGAGTCCAATCACGTATCGCACAGTCACCAACAATCACGTTTAGTCGGACATACTCGTACCATAATCTGAAAATGTGCCAAAGGCATAGGTACATACATACATATACCAGTTCTGACGTGAGCCACTCAAAAAAAATCAATCCACTTCGTTTTTTTTTCGTAAGTCTCTATAAGGAAGTGCTCACATCCGATTACGTTGATCTCCTTTACAGTATGAAAACTTATAAAAAATATATATATGAAAATATATGTATATTAACCCCTGCCAGAGATACTTTTACGCATTTTGATTTTCAATGCATTTCCACTTTTGTTTAAATTTTTTTATGACGATTACTAAACGGTTCAACGTACTTGTAGATAATTTATTGTAAATTGTTAGTGTTTACCATAATTTAGTTAATGAATTTTATTTTTTTCCGTATACCATATTTGTATTGTGTTTTGATTAATTGTAATTTTTTGACAGGCAACATTACAGCTGTGATGACGTTCCAAGAGATCGGTCTAGACATGGCCCATATTGTCGACTATAACGACAGAGTAGTCGCATCGATTACAAAAGGGGATAGTGGAATACGACTGATTAACACGTTAAATAAGTGAGTTTTTTTTTCACTGATTTTTGAACGTTTTTTTAATTTTATTCTCATTTTGCACTCTCTTGTGTAAGTACGAACGGCTAATAACCGCAAAAGTTGTAAGGCCTATTTTTAAAAAAGAAATATAATAAATAAAAATCATGAAAAACATTGAATAATGGTAAAGTAGGGAAGGAAAATGTTCGCATGGGTCGTTGTACAGTGTGGAGTGATTGCACACGAACGCTCTAGTCAATGACTTTTCGAACGAAGGTATGACACGCGATGTAACCAGCTAACAGTAGCTGGAGAAATATTGAGATACTAGTGCAGTTGTCGGATTGTTTACACGACGAGCAAATTGATTTATTTTTCGAAAATGAAAAACTTTTATTACAATTCCTAGAGCGATGAGGAATTTTGAAAAAATTTTGGGAAAATGTTTTATGTGGGAGATTTTTATGAAAATCACATTATTGAGGTGGAAAGGTGGAATGTTGCGTAATAAAAATTGGTAACACTTCTGACACTGATGGATATTTATAGGCACGAACTACATGGAGAGGATGGGCATTTTAAGTCGTTTTGATTCATATTGAGGTCTTTATGGGTTTAGTTTTTGAACTGAGGTTTTATGATAGAGACTTCTGAGTTCCGATATCACTGTGTATATACATACATATATCAAAGAAATGATATTGGTTTTGTCATTTATGCCATCAACCAAAAACTTGAATCGGACATAATTTTACTGACATGGCAGCTGTTTGATACACGTGCACTTGTCCTTAGCTTATGAATGAAGAGACATCAAATTAGCACCGAAACAAAATGGAAATTTTGAATTCTCAGAAATCCAAATCCAAATCCGAATCAATCGATAGTTCTTAGCCCTAAGTTTACAAAACAAACATTCTAAATAAAATGTAAATGAAGTCGGAAGACATAGATATAAGAATTTAGAGTAGCTTAGAGTGCCTGTGTGGGGCGAGTAAGTTAGTATAAGATTGTTGAGTAATTGTAAGCTAGCATTTAAGCATTTTTTGTTAGTGTGTAAGAGTTAGTGATTAAAAATATAAAATGCATTTAAAACTAAAACTAAACTAACCGAATCAATCCATGACCTTGCAGTCTAGTCGTTGATACCTGAATGTGTTATCATACTATTTATTGTCCATTGATTTTGCTATCTATGTAGAATAATAAATTTCTGTTAGTAGGTAGAATATATATACAAATATACATACTTAGTTAGAGCAAACAATTTACTTTTCATACAAATTAAATTCGAACAACAATTGTATTAACCCGGGTTTGGATGGGTACAATTTTGGAATCAAACAAACTTTTTACGATGCAAAAAGATGCAATTCAAATCAATAAATTTCCAATTGCCACTTGCTTGCAGTTACCACTAGTACCTCTATGTAGATGCTGCAGATCACTCACTAAACACCACTGATAGCAATCTCCGGTTACCGATCACAAACTACCGACTATCATCCAGAGAGTATTACTGTTGTTCGAGAACGACTGCAATTTGTATCAGTGACTTCAACTACCAATCTTTACCGAATGCTGATAACAACAGACTTCCTTCTACAGCAGACTTTCTTCTTTCTGCCTGTCACCAATTATGTACTGTAAAGCACCGATTAGCGATTACTAATTACCAATTACCAGCTAGCGAACATTATCATTATTAGAGCAACTACAAACTTTACCTTAGGTGGCGCTTTAGTTCATGGCGGACAACAACCCTCTCCATAGATCGTAAGCAAGCTGCAGCCGATTATGCATGTCGAGTTGATTGAGATCTTTTTCAATTCGGATCCGCTTCCTGGATCAAAATTTTCCCTACTGGGTATACTCAAAGATTCTCTAATCCAGAACGCGTGTGTCCATCCTTCTGACTAAGTCATCGTCTTTTACTCTTTTCACCGCTTTTGCCGACCAGACCGAAGAATACTTGAAGAATGTTTACCTCAAGGCATTTGTCATCTACGAGTATTTTTTGCCATCTGCATGCTATGCTTTTGTCCAATAAAGTAGGACTGAAATGAATGGGGTACCATATTCGCTTGATTTCAGGGCTTTTGTTATTGTCACTTACTGCCTCAAAGTTATATTATCTGTTTGAAATGACATTCTCTTCTGCCTGACTCATTCTGACCTCTGTGTTAAATTTCGTTTATTTATATAACGTATCGGATTTGATCTGTAGTGGACATTTCTGTTATAATGCCACACTTGTATGAACCAATTAGATTTTTGACAAAAGGCTTTAAGCGCTCACGCGGAATAATTTTGATTGTAGCGGTATAAGCGGTATTTATCCTTGTTTTGGGTCAGCCCCATTATAGTTCTTGGATGAAGGTTATGTCTGAAGCGTACGCTAGTTGCTTGACAACACGCGGTTAATTAAGGAACTTCACATTTCACGTGCGGATCCAATATTGGTTGCTCTTTTTGTTTCCGTGGGTCATTAAGAGAAAACCATTTGCTTTTGGTTGCTTCGCAGCAGTATGGTTTCCACGTAGTTGGGTAAATAACCCCACTGACAACCCCCAACCTGGAAGGCTAGCCCAGAGGCCAGATATTTAGAGTCAGTAACGTGTTTAGGGGATTTGAGGACTGCTGTAGGTTTAAGCTTTCATCAGCCAGCTCTGTTTCAGAAAATCAATAAGGTTCTGGCAAATCGCGGCTATCGATAAATTCCATCAGTGAAGTTAAACTGCTTTAAAATTCGAATGTTGGAGAATAGAATAAAATTCACCACAGAATAACATTTTAATGTTATCCCATGTTTTGAAAGTACGAGTACCTATCATTTAACGTTATCCATCATAGTCGATCTTAGGTCCCTTTAATATAAAGCTACATACAAGAAGGTCAAACAGTCTAAAAAGAAACGTCAAATCGTATTTTAATAAATGACTGTGACTTAGTCATCAAAAGATACCTAAGGATTGCTTAGAGGATGTATGTTGTATATCTAAAAATCCTTTAATTTGTTCTTAAGTAAAATAATCAGTTGCTAAGAAATTGAAATAAGAATTGTTGGTTTAAAAATACATTCAATACCATTATTAAATGTTTTATAACGCGCATGTAGTGGATGTTTTTGCGGTATTCCTGACATTTTCTGTATTAATTATTCTTATTTCTTCTTTAAGTTTTTTTGCATTCGTAAGTTGGCATCCAAATTGTATTGGTAGTGACTCAGTTCTCGGATCTGCTGCATGCTAGCGTAATATAAACCAACAGCTTTAGCTGTAACTCTACCTAGCTTCACTCATAATGAAGTATATGTAATGTTCTTTTAAGACAAGCAAATCTCCAATAGCATTTAGGAAAGACGGGTGACGCTTCATAAATTGCAGCCAAATAACTAATGAGCATGTCTACATGATGGTTTCCTTAACCTAAATTACACTAGGCACAATTGTCGCCTATCTAACGATCATACTGGATAAAACATTTTCAGAATAACTCCCTTAACTGTCTCAACCCTACCTACATATATAATCACCCTTGATTATTATAGTAATGTTAATTTAAACCCAAAAAAAAAAACACATATTTCCGTCTCAACTAATGCAGAACGGCTATGGCACTTTGTTTTATTTTACATCTGTATCGGTCGTACCGTCAATAATGATATCTTCTTACCTCCCCAAATTTTGTTTCTTTAGCCTACCTGTTAGTCAGTTGTTTCGCTAAAGTCGCAATTAAACTGAGCAAATATTTCCAGAACGCGCACCTTCTTTCCGTCAAGCGAAACCTCTTATCAGACGTAAAATTCTCAGATAAGTATCTCAAAACTAATTGCTGCCATAAACAAAAAAGTGATGGCAAATATTAGCGCTTTCTTGTTTTTGGGAATTTTTTAAATTTATTACTGTTTTATTTTTTTTATCAAAGAAGTAGAAGCCACCTTAACGACAATAGTTTTGGGTTTCTGAATTCTTATCTATGAACAAAGACAGTTTTTTTTTTTAAGAAAGAGTTTGCGTTATCTCAGATGGGATTCCTTTGTGGGATGTGGGTAAAATAGTCTCTGTGGCCTCAGCAACTGATGTCGGTTTATTTATTTTTTGTCTTTATGTTTCATCTTTAGACCTAGTAGGCTCTTAATGCACTGGTAATTGGCGATAAATTTTCACTGGAAGATAAAACTAAAGTGTTTTATTTGACATAGTTTTTTTTTTACTCTTTCTCTAATAATTTGGAAACGAGCGATTGAACTTGCCAACCCTCTTTACCAATCGAAGCCCTTTGTATAGGCCGCGTACTACGTAATATACTTATTTTTCTAAAACTAAATGAGTTCTTTATGGAAAGTTTATTTCATAGAATTAAAAAGCAATGGGGTTTAAATATATGTACATTGTACATGCATACTGTATAGAATACGTATTTATATTTACATATGTATGTATGTATGTCGGCAAAATTTCCGATAATTCAATGGTTTTCTCGATATGTTAATTCCAAAAAGTGTTTCTTAAGGTCTAAAGCTTTCGAGTGGCTTTCTGCACTACTGGCAATATGTTAAACTTACAAAGAGATACTAGCGCAAGTAGCAAATAGATGTACATATGTATGTATATAGATTCGCAGGGCAAATGCATTGTTTTCAGACGGTAGTACGTCAATACTAATGAGTACTGGCCAAGACAGGGTGACGAAATAATCAAATATTGCTAACTTGGCAGCACAATCTTCTGTTAACCGATAAAATATGAAACTTACTGGTTACTGTTTGGAACTACGAGTACATACCATATACGAGTACTAGGTAGCTCACTCATCACCCTATCGGAAGATGCTATCATTTTTGCAAATGGCGGTAAATGTCAATTCCATTTTGATATTTGTGAAGTAAACCGATGCAAAATTCACGTCAACAAGACATGAATCGCTATACTTCTAAAGAACGCGGAATAATTATTACGATTTTTTTGCGGAATAATTCGTCGGCGGTGTTGGCGCAGCGTGGCTTTCGGCGCTGGGCAACTGGGCAAACACTAGAAGAGTATGGGACAACACGATATGCTGCCATATCTGGCAGGCTCCGGAGCAGCCGTTCAGCTGAGAATATCGCAGCTGTGGTTGAAGATGTCGCAGAGGATTCCGCAGTATCGACCAGATGACGTGCCACGCATCAATCGGCTGTATTTACAGATAATTTTGGTGAACGAATATAAGATGTTCCTTTACAAAATGCAGACAGTGCATCAGTTATTAGTTGTTGACCGCCAAGCGCCATCCTGGATCTTGACGAGGGAGACGACTTTTCATCGAAAATCATCATGGGCGTCGAAGCCCATTTCCATCTCTTTGGATACGTGATTACTTCTGGGACACCGAAAATCCGTGTATAATACATAAAGAGCCATCACACCCTTTTAAAGTTACTGCATTGTGTGCTGCTTACGCCGCAGTCGTCATCTGTGGATGGAGAGCGCTACAGAACCATGCTCAATGACTTTCTCCTTCCTCAATTGGATGAAATGGGACTGGAGAACATGTAGTTCTAACAGGATGGAGCAACATAGCGCATAGTGCAAAAACCACAACCGAAATTCTTAGCGCTGCATTTCCGGGTCAGTTAATCTCTCGTTTTGGCGATTTGCACTGGCCGCCTGATATAACCGTTCCAGACTTCTTTCTGTGGGGTCTTTTGAAGTCTATGTCAACAAGCCTCAGATTCTTGAACCTCTCAAAGAGAATATCCGTCAAGAAGGCGAGGCCTATCGCCAGAAGTTCTGGAAAGAGTGATAGATAATGGAAAAAAAATTTCATAAAAAAAATGCCAGCCAAAGAACATGGGGTGACAACTTTAGCGCCACCTTGTACCTACATATAAGATATACAATTTAAAAATATAGTTTTTATTGTTTCGAAAACTTAATATAGTAATTAACCCTTTCGTTCCTATTGTTGCCATATGGCAACACCAATTTCCAGCCGTTTTTGCGTACGTTGTAATTATTTTTCTTTACATATTCGTCGGTAGGTGGTAGAAATATGTACATATGTATATTTACTCACGCCATTTGTGATTGAACTCAGAGTCAAAAGTTGTTTGCCAGATTATGGGCTTCGAATTTCTTCTGATATTGTTTTTTACTTATGCAATACTATGCCTCAAAACGAAAATTTTAAAGTGTACTCTGATAACTGGTTTACATCGATTAGTTTAGCTGTTGCATTAAAAAATCACGGAATTCTCTGTATTGGTACAATTTGTGGAAACCGTCATGGGAAAACAAATATGGCTGATGAAAAAATCTTGAAAAAAAAGCGAAAGAGGTTCATTCGACTGTCGCGTCGAACAGACCCACAATATTGCTTCAGTTACCTGGTTTGAGAATCGTGCTGTTCATTTAATTTCCACTTTTTGTAATTATGAGCCTCTTGACAAATGTCGCCGCAGGAGCAAGAAGGATAAAAAGTACATTGAAATCCAACGCTCGAACATCGTCAAAGAATATAATAAATTCATGGGAGGGGTGGATTTCATGGATGTGTTGTCCGAACTATATAGAATCAATCACAAATCCAGGAAATACTACTTACTTCTTAAATTTCAAGCCATCGTTGCTCAAACATTTACCACAACACGTGTACAGATATCAGCGAAAAAAAGAGGACAACCTTTACAATTACCGGCAGTATAAAACACATCCGACGACGACACTATAGCATCACCATCGTCATTTGGATTCTTAAAGCCCACATTCTCTCGCAATTCTACGCCAACGAATGTTAGGGCGTCAGTGCCTTCAAACGATCTGCGATATGATTGTATTGATCACTGGCCAATTCACTGTAAAAAAAAAGCCGATGCAACTTCTGTCGAACTGGCTATAGTCGTAAAAAATTCATGAAATGTGACATGGTTCTTTGCTTAACCGAAGAAAGAAATTGTTTTTTATCATTCCAGAAATAAATTTTATCCAATTTTCACTGTATTTTCTAATATTTTCTCATTATATTTTCATAATATAAACAACAAAGTGTTGAACATTTTTTTTATTATCTTCCCAATGTCGCCATATGGCAACATGCTAGAAAACAAACTTCCAGTTACCGAAAAAAATACGATGCTGCTGCTGGTTAGGCTACCGTTCGCCTTTCATCATTTTATTAAAAAAAATTCATTATTTTTACTGCTTTACTAATTTCAGCCTATGTGTAGGAACAGTCCAATAACTAAAACTGGCATAGCCAACCATTCATCTGTGCTGATTTATGTACGGGGATCTTAAATTTACAGAAAACTCTTTCCAACGTTGGAAGCATATCGAAGTGATTTATGGAGTGATACGATGTAGCAATTAAGGCGGTATATGTAATACAATACTTTGGAGGGAGGCTAAATATCATAGCTCACTATTATAACACTCAACACAAAAACACGCTTTGAATAACTTGGCTCGAATACTTCCAATTGTGCATAAATTTGGCGAAAACTAAGTGTCCACTATTTTATAGCACTAACATTTGTCAGTGCGCTAAGCTAGGTTAGCTTGGCTGCGTCTAACATTTTGTTAAGAACAGAATCACAGTCTTCGTCGTCTTTTGAGCCAGAATTAGTATGACTTTGTCCAATCTAGTGAGTTAGTAGAGAAGAAAATTACTCATTAGCAACAGTAGGGGTCTCCATGTAACTTCTATCAGGGAGTTCCAGATATCCAGCTACTGAGGGTTTCTTAGATAGAAACTTCCTTAGACTATTACATTCTTTTATGTCTTTGACTTTGTACCCAGAAAGTTCTTAATTTTTTTTTTCAGTGCTTCAAACTACGCTCTTGTATTTACACTGATTGACTTTGTATTTGTTTATTTTCCCCTGTCAGAGGAAAGCTTTCCTGCCCATTGGTGTTACAATGTTCAAAGTATCCCTTATGAATCCCTTTGCGGTTCAGTGTTGTTTTTGTATTTTTTTATTGATGTTTCTGTGGTTTTAAATATGGAATTGCAGTCAAGGAATAATACGTCAGAGCTTAGATTGCTAACAAACACGGTGCCAGAATTACCCGAAAATTTGATATAATTATTACTAATTAGTTCATTGACAATGCATTACAAACTATGTTCATTGAATAACTATGTACTCGTCGCATCTTTAATATAATAGTACTCCAGCACAGTAAGCAAGTTTACGTAAATATCGCTACAGTCCGTGGTAATGAAAGGGAGGCAGCCTAAGGTCTAATCGTGGTATGAGTTTTCAAAGTAGACCCATACATAACGGACTTTAAATTAACCAACTGAGGAAGACGTACCAGCGCCTTTTAACATGTTATTTTTTCATGAGATGTTTACCACCTACGAGTAATTCTTAGAGGTCTAAACAATGCAACACAATATGAAAAAGAACTCAATTCAATTTTTTATATAATATCTTTTATGTACATGTAACATTAAGATAAATATCTTCTATGGTATTTAGAATTCATACGTCGAACAACTGATTTCAACAAAGCTGAGATTTTTAACAGTTAGAAAAGCTGTCCTCAAAGATCCAACTATATATGAGGAGTATGCGATTTATATTGTTCTTTTTTTACCAATAAATTCTTTTATAAGTTATGTATTATTCACTCTGACATCAAACAATGATTTATCTGAACTTTTTGTAATTATTCACTTATCTTTATTAATTTTTTTCAGAACATCTGTATTGTTTGTGTCGATATCATTCATAGTCCTTATGATAATCTCTCTAGTTTGGCTCATTTTCTACTATGTTCAACGATTTAGATACCTTCAATCTAAGGATCAACAATCGGTAAGACTGACAACCAAATATCAACGTCTCTGATTGACAATGAAATGAAATGTACTTTTAATTCTTTCTTTTTTTGTCGTAGCGCCATCTGTTTTCGGCAACAAAACGAGCTATAATGAAAATTCCTACAAAGACTGGTAAGGCCAATGACAAAGAAAATGACAGTGATTGTTGTGCCATCTGTATTGAAGCATACAAATCATCAGATTGCATACGAGTTCTTCCATGCAAGTAAGTCATATTCTTTGTATTACTGACCGCAGTTTCGTAAACATTTATTTCTTTTTATGACTTTCAGTCACGAATTCCATAAGACTTGCATCGATCCGTGGCTAATTGAACATCGTACATGTCCGATGTGTAAATTAGATGTACTTAAGCACTATGGCTACGTGGTGGGTGAACCATCAGCAACATTAACATCAACAAACGAACGAATCATTAATGCAAATGATCACATGATCATCATACCATCAAATCAAACAAATAGTAGTCACATTGGCAGCACCAATACAAATGTCAACAATAATACTAGTAACATAAGTAGTAGTACGAATAACAATAATAGTAGTGGTAGTGCTAGCTATCCTGTAAATGTAATTATGATTAGTCGTGGTACAATTGCAGCTACAGAAACACCATCAAACAGTGATAATAGGGTAAATGTAAGTAGTGTAAGTAATAGTGATGGTAGTAATAGTAGTAGTAATAGTACGAATGCTGTTACTACCAGTACGGCTAGTCGCCAAGTGACTGATGTTTAGGAATTTTTTTTTTCCTTTTTTTGTATTTATTTTAAGTTAACCAAAGTCAAAGTCAAAATAAAACAAATTTCAACAAACAAGAGAAAAAACACTGAACTGGAAAGAATTTAGATCCTGAATAATTTATATTAGTCAGTCAAATAATAGATATGACTACGGGTACTTACATACCTGCTGATAATTACTTCCTTGTACTTTTTTCTAAAAAGAGAGAAAACAAACAAAAAATAGTTTTAGCTTTAAGATTAGGTTTATAACTTAAAAACTAAAAATAAATAACAAAAAGGCCTGAATGGAAACTTTCTCTAGTCGTTAGGTACAGTCTGTTTAGAACCATCGACAGAGGTCACCAATTGAATTTCAGAGATTTGCCAATTTGAAAGCCAAGAAATTTCACCAGCATATAGGAGATCAATTATGTCTATAACATGCAAATACAAAGTCTTCCTTAAAAGAAATAAATTCTTCCAACATCGACTCAATAGATTATAAAGTGAAAAAATCAAAAATATTGTCATATATAGAGAAAGTCAATATCAATAAAGATAGGGTCTGAGGGTTGACCAAAATAATAGACAACATATAATAGATGAATAAATATTTGTCTGAAACTTCATCATATTTCGACCACTACAATCTAAGTCGTTGGACTCTAGCTTTTATAGACAGTATAACATTGTGGTGATGAATATCTTCAACTACAAAATGATTTTTACAGGAGGAATATTGCAGCATAAGCAATATTGATCGTAGCATTGATTTCTTTAGAAACCAAGACAGACTCTAGCTTTAATAGAGTCTTGTGTGCCAGGCCTGATCACTGCTTATTGAAAATACATTTTTCTTCCAAGTCTTACTGGAAAAAGTGACGAAAATACTCAATCCCAAAACGGTCTAAGATATGCTCGTGCATTGATCACCAAAAATCAACACAACATACTCTAGCTTCAATAGAGATCTATGATATGTGTCAGGTCTGATCACAGCCTACCACATACATCAAGCCTAAACCGCAAAACGATCATCGCAAGATTAATATCACATCATAGGCACTCCTGATTACCTTAGCAGCATAACTGTCAGAGATTTTCACATGCGTCGATCACTAAGATCCGGTGTGATCACTTCTTATTAATATTTAACATACATACATTTCGTCATTAACGTTCATTGAAAGACGTGTTGAAGATCCCAATCCTTAAAAGATCACAGCAATATTTGAAATATAATTTAGTCTCATGTACTATACATATTTGAAAATTTAGCTGCAGATTGACTGTCTTTTTGTGGTTTTAAGATATAAAGTTAAATTGGCTGCAGTTAGCTCCTCTTTTCGGGGATGGATCTGGCTAAAACAATGTGAACAACTTGGCGTGATACCCATAAATGAAATGCACATCTGTTTCATTCGCCTTAAAAGACATTTGAATGAGTTCAGTGCCCTGTAGACACTCAAACGCTTAGAGAAGCCAAAATCGTGACAACGCATATCACATTTGTCAACTCCTCTCTTAGCAGGTATAACAAAAGCCTTCATCTGTACGTAATGGGCATCACTTGAATAACATTTATTCCTGCCATTAATCTTAAAGCTGCAATTGTATCAGATCTGTAACTTTTTGGTTTAAATATCGTTGAGCCAATAAACCTAACCGAGGAATTTTTGTATAACCGTAATGGACTTGTAGTATTACTTTAGTGTTTACATTACTCGTATATCGATCATAGGTATCCAAATTCTCTAAAATCAATTGGTTTTTATCCCGTCATAGCGTCCGTCCGCGGTATTTTCCGAACTCTCAAGAATTTTGTTAAATCCACTATTGATTTGGGTTTGTGCATGTTGATGCGGCAGGATCGTGGTCTTTTTAGTTTTGCATTTCCCTTCAAACTCAGGGCATTCTATTTATAACCTGTCTGTCATATCGGTTTCTCAAAAAGAGTTCAAAACGACTAAATTGAAAAAGCGAACTACAAGTCCTGCTAAATTCTTCAGACCTAGGCCCTAGGATTCTACCATTTACAACAACTCTAAAGCTTAGATACACCGCCTAGCTCTACTACAATTAAAAGTTCTTCTTCACCTTTTAAACCACTCACACCTACTCCTGTACTTAAACTTAAAACAGAAGATTTCTCCATATACATACTTACACTTTTACAGCTGATTTCATAGGAACTACTTGAACAGAAAATAAACTGTAACAGAGAAAAACACTGGAAATTTAAACAAATAAAAAAATAATAAAAATTAGGGAACGCTTTTTAACTGTAAAAAAAACAAAAAAAAAACACTTACTAATAAATGACAAATTGTGTAAATAAAAACAAAACAAAATAAGTGTTGTATAAAAAATAGTAATTACTTAGTGATTTAAAGAAATTAAAATTAAGTCGTATGTATTTTTGTTTTTAAGAAAAAAAAAAACTTAAAACAAATAGTATCTGCTAGCTTTTGCTAAAATATTTTTAGTTTTATACGAGTACGTTTAGATTTAAGAAAAATATATATTTTATTTTCTTTATTATTGTTATTGTTTGCAATTAATTAGCCAACAAATGTATGAACGAAAGGTGCCAAATAACAAAAAAGTGAATCATTAAGCTTAAGGAATTTTATTTAATTTTTATTTTTATTTTTTTCATTTTTTAGTTGCGTGCTACTTTTATTTGTTTTTTTTTTTTATTTAAATTTCTGATTTATTTGTTTAAAAAAAAAAATCTTTTTGAGACACTCTAACGAGTCATGCAATTGTGTATCACTACTAGGTGTAAAATGTTACGATGAAACTTATAGTGCTGCAATGTACGCTATTAAACTGAATGTTGTATTTACGTGTAATTTTTACTACGAAAATAATTAATAATTACAAGTTTTGTACACACGACAAAAAAGAAGAAAACAATTCTATAAAAAGTATGAAATTAGTTTTTTATTTGAGAAATGTTTGGTTTTTCGTTTTATGTGATTTTAATTTGGCTTTTTTGCTATTTTTTATCTGCAAATATTGAGTAGTGTAGCTATAAAATAAAATGAATTCTATACACAAAAATAAATTGATAATCATCACGAAATTGGTAGATATCAAATGCCAGCGATTCAAACAATTTTGCCTCAAAAGAATCGGAAGAAGCCGGTATCTACCTACAAAACTCGCTATGGGCAACATGAATTAATTCTAAAATATAAAAACGATTCAAATACCTTATAACCTGAGTTCAAAAATAATTCATTCAAAGAACTCCAAGGCCTCATTAAAATCCACCGTTATATTTTCTTTCTCGTTGAGAAAAGATGAAGATCTTCTATAGACACTATGAGGATTGCAAGCTCGTGCTCATTTCGATGCTAGGTTTGGAATATTTTCCAGGAATGTTTTCCCTGTAACCGTTTTCGAGTTTTTCACGTTCTTTTTGATGGGTTTATAGGAGATATAAATAGAAGCGGATCGAGAACACTTCCTTGCGTTATGCCAGCTAAAATTAAAATAGTCTATTCTCGAGATGCGTTAGCAGTATATTAAGTATATAGACTTTAAGTCAAGACCTTTTGTAAATTGGATTGCAAGTTTTCATGCCACACCTTATCAAATGCGTGCGAGCCATCGAGAACTATGCCTGAGAAAATATTTTTTTCTCCAAGAGCTTTCTCAATTACATCTGTGATTCCATGCACTTGATGAAAAGTTGAAGGCTTGCTTATGAAACCAAACTGATAATCAGAGATAAGAATTTTTCCGTCAATAACCGGCATTGTACGCTTATTAAGTATTCATCTCATTGGGAGAAGTGTGAAATCGGTGACAAGACTTCTTGTCACACGGTGGTTTCCTTTTCTTTGGTACCATTATGAATTTAATTACTTTTTACTCACTCCGATCGTAGTTCTATATAAGTGGCGCATTTATAATAATTATAAAGATGCTTGTTAATGCTTTCCTGATCAACATTTTAAGAACTTCCCCCGGTTATTAGTCTTTGGTTTTAATTTCTTTATCTCTTTTTTTGAGTTAAGTAAGCGCTACATTTGTTATAGTCAGCTGTCGTTTCCGATGGATTGACATTATGAATGAGCGACCAACGAATGACCTGAATGTCTCTTCGAAGTTTCCTGTTTTTGTTTCATCTCCCCTCGCCCATTTGATATTACATTATTTTTTTTGATTGGCGGCGCAGAGGTATGCTATTAATGCTCTTTACTGCTTTCCAAACGGATAATTAATTTTTTTTCTGCTTTCAAGCTTTCAATATCAATATAGCTTCTCGTACCTTGAGAGTCTATGTCTCAGACACTGTAGTTGCATTGTAGTGTTTTCGATTCCTGGCACGCAGTTTTCCAAAGCCCGGCTCACCAAGGTTTCTACCATTCACTTACTTGACAATTGAACTGGAGATTTGATCTTCCTATAAATCACGAACAAATGATCTAAGGAACTACACTCATTGGAAACCGAGCTTAGTATAGATTAGAAAAGCTCCACTTTACGGTAACTGACAATTGGTTTATAACTGAGAGGCATACTCCCGGGTTAGAGCCCACAACTTAATTACCTTGGCTGGTTAAAGTCCTCAAAAGGAGAAATCAACCAGACTGGAACCACTCAGGAAATCTGATGGCACCTATGTATACTCCGTCTCATGCTTGAGGCTCACTTCCCAGGTAACCTAATCGGAATCAGCTCACAACCAACTCCTATTAACGAAGAACACTGGCAGTAGCTGGTATATCTCATCGGTTGTGGTGACGGATGAGGCCATTAACATGCTGTTGCTTCTTTGATGGATTCAAGTAGCTTGGCACCGATAGCATATGTACCCAGGTA
Source organism: Volucella bombylans (assembly GCA_949129095.1). Taxonomy (NCBI): domain Eukaryota; kingdom Metazoa; phylum Arthropoda; class Insecta; order Diptera; family Syrphidae; genus Volucella; species Volucella bombylans. Next base: position 57,462,361 of record OX422144.1, read on the forward strand.
TGTTACAGAAAAGTATAGACTAGCTGCTGTGGAATCTTCACTGCTAGCTTGACACTAGAATACATATTGAAGCCCTGGCGTAAGTGTAGCCTTTAAACCGAAAATCGGAAAAGAGGACTACACGCTTGCGCAGAGCTCCAGACCTATAAGTCTGACTTCCTTCATGTTGAAGAGCATATAAATAATGGTCGGGGCCCATGCGCGCAAAACTGTTTTGCGAATGCATCCTCTGTCTAAGATGCAACATGCTTACCACTCGGAAAATCCTGCAGGAGTGCGCTTCAAAATCTAGTAGGCAGAATTGAAGGCGCACTCGACAAGAAGAAATACGCGCTCACAATTTTCATCGACATTGAGGGTGGTTTCGACAACGCATCTTTTGACGGCATGTGTAACTCGGCCGACAACACGGCATGTATATTTAAGTCCTTAGTTTTGTGAATAAAAGCAATGCTGGTGAATAGAACACAGATTGTGGATGCTGACTGTGGCCCGCAATGTGGCGTTGTGTCTCCACTGCTATGATGAATGTCTGCTCAACGCGCTCAGACGTAACCGACGAATAGTGCACTAGCAATGGGCTTTCAGTTAAGGCTTCACTCATCTAATGCTTAAATGCGTCTAGTTCTCCAAAGTACTTGGGTGTCATCATGGATAACAAATTTCTATGGACTAAACATGTTACTCTAATTCACTGTCGGCCTTTTGGCAGTGCAATGAAGCTGTCGGTGTATATCACCAAGGAGGGTCGTTTGGATCTACTAGGCTATCTCCATCTCCAGAAATCAAGCATACTCGTTATATTTGTTTCGCTTTGTTTGTGGGGTACCCATTCACCTTTTGATGCGATCCATTGCACTTCTCTGATAAACTCTAAGGTTGGAGTCTACGTTTACGGACGTTAATGCAGTATCTGATGGTCTTTCTGAGCAAGGATCATCTTTCAGAGAACATTTATCCAACGAAAAACTACCTTTGGCATGTTCGAGCTGTTATTGAACACTCCAACAAGTTTTTTTTTTTGTCTGCACTGCGCTATTGCCTTTTTGGAACTCATAGACTATGCAATGTCTCAAGTACACTCTTTCTGTACTCAAAGCTAAACAATTATTGACAAACATATGCAAAACTTTACACAAGTCACTTACCGTGTGCTAGTCCGCTTAGCAAATCAGTTAGATTATTTACTAATGAACCCAGAATTCACTCTTGTTGAATTCGTCTTGTTATTTTATACTGCTTCAGCTCATTCTCCATGTGAAAGAAAAAGGTTGCATCCTCAAAATATTTGACCATAACTCGCAGTGGATAATTTGGTATTCCAATTTCGATTTTCTGAATTGAGCCCATCCTTGACAACGAGTGTCGCCTTAACACTATGTAGCTTCTTTCCATCTTACTTGGCTATGCAGTCGCGTACCATATTCTAACAAATCTGTCTCTGTCAATGCTCAATGAACTCACATAAGGATGGCATGTTATTCATTTTATCCTCTTCCTATGTCGTTGAGGGCGAACAATAAGTCACAAGAAAATCATGCAACCTGATCTGCCAATGTTAAAAGTGAACTTTGCACCCCGTAACATTGCTACAATGTCTTCCTTAACTTTTTGGTGAAATACATATGTACTTCGCGTTCTCTACATCTATCCTCTCACATGTATATACCAATCGAATTTGATACGAATGTGCAGCTCCTTTCTTTGTCATCCTTAGACACTTAATAGCGTTTTTCGCAAAAAGCAGTCAGTTTTTGTCAAGAAAATCTCGATATTTTTTTGTAAAGTGAGAGTTAACAACAAAACTTTCTTCTAACTGCTAAAGTTTGTTTTCTTATAGAACTAGATTATTATATCATCAGGACATGTTTCTTCATTTCTTCTCAACCCATTTTGTTTCAGTTGGTACTCTTTATTTTAATATTAAGCTTTAGCGATGACTTGCGTCATTTTGAAATGTCGTTCACATTCCAACACGTTTGTATTATATTTTCCATCACTGACTGGCTTGATTTCATACAATGCTTTGCTCGCTCATGTAAGTACAACCATCTATCATTCGTCACAATTCATTCCAACAGCTAATGTCAAAACCGTCCTATTTTATAGTTCCTTGGGAGTGAAGAATGCTTCATGGAACTAGAAGGCTCATACTTTGATGAACATCCACTTGACGCCAATTCCGAAGAAGACTCAATAGAAGCCACTCAACCATTCACCGAAAGTGTCACCATTCAAATTGAACACTGGGAGAGACATCTAAGAAATTTGAACACTAACCCATCTGAACTACTGCTCCACCATGAACTACCAGAACGTTCACAGTCTTCCCTGTCTTATGTCAATCAAAACAAACTAATGTGCTCCACTAGGACGGCTAACAAATTGGCAGCACAACATGCTGTCGAAATAAGGACGAGAAAACTATCACGCACCGATCTTAGGGTAAATTAAACAACTTTCTTTTCAATTGTGAGTCAATGAATGATGAATTTTATTTCAGGAATCAATGGATTTGACAGATTCCTTATTGAAAAAGCGACGATCGCGATCAGCAGATAGTCGATTTTCCTCAGATTTCGCTACCTATGTGAAGATAGCAAAATGTGATTCGCCTTCACCATCACACAGCAGAAGGCCAATACTTAGTTCATCTTCGTCCTTCCCTACGCCAGTGCCAGAAATAAGGATTCAAATCAACGGAGAAGGAGTGGAAATATAATATTGGAAGATTCAATTTGATTTGATTTAAAAAGTGATAAATTTAAAACTTAGAAACAAGTGATAATCTGTTTTAAGGGCACATACAAAATAAAACTTAACACTTGTGTACGATAAATCTTTCTAGTTGAATAAATAACTTTATATTCAAAATTTATATAATAAAACAGTAGAATAAAAAGGAAGAAAGTAAGAAAGTGTTTATAAACAATTGAAAAAGAACCAGAAGGCTGGTCACCATCAACGAATTTTTAAAACATGTGGGTTTGTGCATTTACTATATTCACCGAAGAAAGATACCAAATTTGAAGTCTCTACTCTGATTTACTCAACCGAAAATACATGGTTCTAGTTTTTGTTAAGCACGCCTGGAAGTATGTGAAATATTTTCAGACAGAGCAGAGCTATCAAGTCGAATTTACGAGTTAGCGAAACTAACTAAAAAATTAAATTAGGATCCAGCAATCACAAATGGAAGTTATTTGTGATGAGTTTTTGGATGTACAATGTACATACATTCAATTTGAAGATAAAGTCTGACGAGCGTAGGTTTAACAAAAACCAGAGCTACAAGTAAAGAGTGACCAGATAAGAGCGAAAGGAAAATAATTTAAATAAAACAACAACGGTATGCGATATAAAATTGATTCTGTCTTTATTTTGATGCTACGTTCATGCCATTATGTGTGGAATAGCACATCATTCAAATGGCCGCCGCGGTTTCGCTGGTAATGCTTCAAGCGGTCGGTCCAATATGTGCGGCGTTATTCCGGCAATAGTGTGTCGAATATTGGCCCGAGCACGTTCAAAGTGGTTAGATTGTTGGCGTATATTAAGGAATTGACGTAGCCCCAGAGAAAATAATCGAGTGGTGTCAAATCGCATGGTCGTGGCGGCCAATTGATAAATGCTCGCCGTGAGATGACCCAGTCGCCAAATATCTCTTTAACAACTTCGAGCTTTGCGTCTCTTGCATAACATGTAGCGCCGTTTAGTTGGAGCCACAGTTCGGATATATCGATGTTGTCGGTTAACATCGCTCTATACCTGAAACCACTGGCTGTAAAAGTGTCTCCTTCCTCATTTCGAAAGACATAAGGTCCGATGGTGCCGCCATGCCATAAACCGCACCAAATAGTCAATCTTTGTGGATGCATTGATGCTTGGCCGAACACTTGTGGATTGCGTTAGCTCCAATAATGACAATTTGCTTCTTGACAAAGCCGCTGGGTCAAAAATGGACCTCGTCCGAGAAGATGACTTTTTGGCCAAAATCCGGATCGCCAGCCAACATTTCTAGCGCCCAATTAGAGAACTCACGGCGATATCTATGGTCGCCAGCCTTCAATTCTTGCGTCAGCACAATCTTTTACGGATGTAAGCCCAAATCCAACTGCAAAATAAGGGGTTGACTCTCTCATTTGACCGGCGCCGAATCGACATTTCTGGGTCTTCTTCGATACTGGCCGCTATGGCGGCAATGTTTTCTCCATTTCGCACCAATCTCTGCTCGTCTGGTGGCTTAAGATCCAAACTTTTCCACGGTGCGATGAATTGCCTACACACTGAAGCCATTATGACGACCGACCTCACGACAAAATTCACGCTGCGTATTTGCAACTGCGCTGGAATTTTATTTTTTAATAATTTCCGGTGTAGAATGATGAAATGGCAAACCTTGCTAAATGTTTTGACAGGTGGATGTCATTGGTTACTTTGACAGCTGCTGAAACATAACAATTGGAAAAACTATCATTGCTCTCTGGTCACCTGTCAGAAGGAAGATAGAGTACGGGACCTTCTTAATCGGTAGATTAAACAAATGGCGATTAGAGAATAAAGTTAAATAATGTTACCAAGAGTGATGAAAACATGCCGAGCATATAAAGATGAAACTGAAATGCAGGTGATACAGCGAGAAACCTTTGTTTGATCTTAAAAACGCCTTATTGTCTTCTTAAATCTGCTGAAACATTTTATGTAACAGAGATCCTAAATAAAACTATCTAATTGTGCCCCCTTGGACAATGGCAGCACTCGCGTTCTTTATGAAGCACAGACATCGGTCTATCGTGTCGCTTATAAAGAAATATTTAATTCTTTTTCCTTTTATGTTCCGTTTTCCCGCCTTAAAACATCATCTACTAGTCCTCCCTGGTATAATCGCAAGCTTCGTTCCTTACGAAATAAGAGAAATAAGTTATGGGCTGTTTTCCTGCGTACCAGATCTTTTACCGACTATTCCAACTATCTTGGTGCGTATCTTCATTTTACCGAACTTTATGATTCCCTTTACCAGCGCTACCGTAACAATGCGCAATCAACCTTATAAACCACCCTAAGTCCTTTTTCCAATTTGTTAACTACAAAAGTAAGTCCGATGGTTACCCTCCTTCCCTCTCTTTCAACAACAGGTCATCAACCGACCCACTCACCATTGCCACCTATTTGCCACCTTTTTTAAACAATCCTTCACCAACGACTCCTTTGTACCAGATCCATCCTATTTTAGTTACCTACCTAACTTCTCCAATGGTCCACTTCTCTCTCATGCTTTGTACCCGTCTTATATCGAATATAAATTACACCAACTCAATGACGAATTCACACCCGGCCCAGATGGCCTCCCTGCCAAAATTTCTTAAAAAATGTTCTTCCTCTCTTTCCCTTGCCCTTTCTAATCTCTTCCGTCTATCCCTTTCACAAGCAGAATTTCCTCAGGCTTGGAAATCCTCCTTCATAACCCCGATCCACAAGAAAGGATCAAAAAATGAAATAACCAACTATCGTCCCATCGGTAAATTCTCCCATATACCCAAACTCTTCAAAAGTATTTTGTATGAAGCACTAAGCTTCCAATGCAAATCACTTATTTCCCCTAGACAACATGGCTTCCTAAAGGGTAGGTCAACCACCACAAATCTCGTTGAATTCGTATCCTTTGTCCTCTCTGCCCTAGAGAATGGCAATGAAGTCGATGTAGTTTTAGCAAAGCCTTCGATAAAATCTCTCATCGGTTAATCATCTTTAAATTGTCTGCCCTTGGCTTTGAACCCATATTGTTAAAATGGATATCCTCTTACCTCGAAAACCTTTTTTACAGTGTTCGTTTTAGGTCGGCCCACTTCGCTCCATTTTTGGCCACCTCTGGAGTTCCACAAGGCAGCCATCTCGGTCCCCTTCTTTTTATATTAACCATAAATGATCTCGATATGATCATCAAACACTCGTATGTCTCCCTTTACGCCGACGATACCAAATTTTTCAAAACCATTTCCTCTCCCCATGACTCTTTCCTCCTTCAACAAGATCTTGATAGTTTTTCGATCTGGTGCCTCAAAAATTCTTTGGAACTTAACATCGCTAAATGCCAATCCATCACTTTCTCACATAAGCGGAACCAATCTCCTCCCCGACTCTATCTTCTCCATAACCAACCTATCTCCTCCGTACAATCTCTTCGCGACCTCGGCATTTTGTGTGATAGCGAGCTCAACTTCAGCTCACATATGAATGAGATAATCCTCAAAGCCAACTCTGCACTAGGCTTTGTAAAACGGTGGTCCAAAGAATTCACCAACCCATACGTGACCAGGTCCCTCTATATTACCTTTGTTCGCCCCCTCCTAGAGTACGCCAGTCAAGTATGGTCCCCATATCATCGTGTTCATATCTCGAGAATTGAAAGCATTCAGCGCCGTTTTCTTCGATTTGCTCTTCGAGGTATGCCCTGGGACGATCCTTTTAATCTGCCCCCCCCCTATCAAAACCGTATCAACCTTATCAACTTAAACACCCTTGAAGATCGCAGAGATGCAGCAGACTTTCTCTTCATTCATCGACTCTTTTCAGGTCACGTTGAATGCGCGTCCCTTCACAACTCCATTTTCCTCAACACTAACCCTCGTAATCTACGTACCCCTCGACTCTTCTATCTACCAACCCACCATACCTCCTATGGCGCGAACGAACCAATCTCCCGTATGCTACGTCAAATAAACTCAAACCCTACCGTCTTTGACTTCCACCGCACCACTTCCTACCTCAAATCCGTTCTCCTTCATCATTCCAACCAACCTTAGTTTTAAGTTTTAGTTTAAGTTTAATTTGTAAGTTATAGCTTGTATTAAGCCGAATAAATGGGGGCGTCCGCCCCCACCAAAATTAAAATTAGTTCTACGAGCATTTGGTCCTTCAATTTATGCAATACCTAATGACGGCCTAAAATTAAGACTTGGAACAAAAATGAGGCACAAGTTTGCTCTCGGAATATGTAACACTTATGTATACTCTGAGATTTCAATGCTTGTATCGGTACCGAAGACAGCTTTCGCAGTTTAGCAGATTAGGCAGATGGAAAAACTGAAGTGATGCTCTAAAACACACTAACAGTTCTATTCGAGTGCGGAAAATACTGAGAAGATACTCGTATAACGGAAGATATTTAAAGAAATTTCAAATGTATTGATTGATTATCGATAGGGGCACAAATACAAATTATGTACATATGGTCTGAGTGTTAATGAAATGGCTCAGCCATGTGACACTGATTCACAACAATGAAAGTGTTCAGAGAAGGCCAAATCTCTGGTTCATGCACCAATGGATCAACATGTCAGAAGGCTTGATGTAACAAATCAAAAGCTGCGTGTCTGAATTCAGAAGCTAAAAGGACGACTGTGTCTCTAGGACTAGAAGCTCACAAACGTCAATATTAGTCGAAATCAAATCGTTACACAAGAGCATTAGCACTGAAGTGGTCTTATTTGAGGTAACGTGAACATTGAGTATATTGAGAATAAGTTAACCGCCGTAGAAATAATCAGAAGGTAGAGTATAAGGGTATAATGTATAGTTTGTAAGGGAAGACCCTAGAATGAATTAAGTAGTTTTAGAGATATTAGTACCCTTTGGCTGTCACACAAAATAAAAAAAATCCAAAAGAAATACTATTATTATTATTGTCAACAATAAGATTATTTTTTTCATAATTAGCGCGCACTCAAGGGGTTTAGTATACCCTTCAAAGAGAGGCACTGATATAAGTTGGTCTTGAATGTTTGCAGGTTGTAATGTCTAAAAAATAAAGAGCTCAGCACGGCATTCCATAAGCAAGTTGTACGGCTTGAAAAAGAATCACCACTCTGACATAGTACGTCCAAAATAGGCTTGAGGATAATTTGACGAGCATTTATATTGTAGACAGATATTACGGTTAACGGTTTGAAGGATGGCATTCTATTGGCAATCGATCCAGCACCGGTGATGAAAATGGCGAAGCAAAAATGTAAGGCGGGAGACATTTCATCGGTGTTTAAGAGTGTCAACTAAGTGTGTAGTATAAGTAACTCCTATGAGTTTTATCGCAATGTTTTGAGCCTTATCTAGCTTATGCAGAGAGATCTTAGGAGCTACTGATCAAACTTGGGCATTGTACTACAATACAATTTTGAACAAATAAATGATTATACTAGTATATTGAGGTGAAATCGGAAAAGGTATTCCGTACATCGCTTGAGGAAACATAGACATTTTGCAGAATTTTTGGCGACATAAAATATCTGGTAACTCCTAGAACCTAAATTGTCATTGAAACACATCCCGAGAATGAAAAGTTCTTCAGTTTCGACGATGTGAGCGCAATTCATAGATGATGGCTGGGAAGGTTAAATTTCGCTTTAACGACAGCAAACAGCATTGTGTTTTGGAAGCATTGAAGTCTACTCTGTTGTGGCTCCCCAATTAGTTTTGATGCTCATGTGTTTCGATCAGTTTGTTCACCCGCCCGAAGGGTCTTAGAAAATCCCAGAAAAAACCTAGCTTGAATCAGAGTATAGCTGAAATTAAGCCGAGTTTAACATTTATTGAAGCTTTTCATATTAATCGACTGATGTAAATAGTTTTCAATTGATTCAACAATTTGAACCGCAGAAAGCACTTCATACTATTGTAGGTCAGTAGCAGTGGGCATAGGAGTAAACATGGCAGTATCTTTCAAGACTTTCAAGACTTGCTAAGAATCTTTGAGAACCCTATCGTCTAATTGTCTCTTGTCATTTCAAATCTAAAGTTCCAGGACTCACACCGTTGTACTTTAACAGTTCTGAAGTGCTCTTTCAAACTTTCACATACCACGCTAGAGATGATTTTTGCTCTGTGCAATAGTTAATTTTAGACTGCTTCGAAAATGTTAGGAAAAAGCACCGAATGTGCGAGGAAAGGACAAACTTTCCAACACCTTGCTTCCTGCGTTAGCGTTGTACAAGATATACTGTAAAGTTTAATAAATTGTAATAGCATTAGCTCTCGTGAGTTTATATCTTAAAAACGCTATACTTTCGAGTGTGGAGTACCGCTTATTGTAGTAAAAAAAAATTAAAAGAAAACCTGCTGCACTCTAAAAAAAAATAGCTGAGAAATCAATTCACAGGTGGGTAAACTTTCAAGGCTAGCAATGTCGTTATTCGTCCAAATCACGTTTTTAATTTTCCCTTTATATCCATGTTGCATGTTCCTCATCAACAATAAGGCAGTGAGAACGTGCAGAATAGCTTGCGTAACTCAGTAGCTACTCATCACATCTGACCGATCGAGACATACATAAACGTAGGTATCTATAACGAAGCGCGTCCCCCTGCTGTATCCAGTGCACGTTTGCTATTAATCTGCAACTTTGAAAGCATTGGGCATTGCTTTTCTATACACCCTTGGATGGTTAAATTTGGAATCAAAAATTTAATTTTTTTTTTTTTTGAATAATCTTAAAATAAAGAAGATAGTGGAGTTGATAATAAACTTATCACTTAGAGTCATGGGTCGGTTATACTAAATCCAACAATCAATCTTATTGGCAAAATAATCTGCTGATAATTGCAATGATTGTCAGAATTGCACTAATTTGTGGAGACCACTCTAATCGGTCATGCTTCCTAAATGCAGAAAAAACAAAACAAAAATAAAACAGTACAACACAACAGCATCGTCATCGCATAGCATTGATTACACCACCGATCACCCCGATCATAACGATCGTCTCAATCCCATGATCAACGGCATCAATCCATTTCACTATCTCTCAATACTCGTAGCCGTACGCGTACAAAACAATAATACATATAATACATCGCACAGATAGACTTGGCGGAATCACATTATTGGGCACCTCAACCTCAAGGAGATCTATCTAGCCGCTACCACCGCCGCGGCCATCACTACGAGTACAGCCGCCGATCGCGAGGCCGGAACATGATCAAAAGACTCAAAATAACAATCAATTTGTGATCCCTGATCAAGCAATTTTATAAAATAATTTTCCTCATTTTTCCGCTCTCTTAGAGTAAAAATATCATTTTGTTACGAGTACAAGTACGAGTATCTCTCAGATACGAGTCACATCACAAGATGTGAGATGTGCGCGATGATCGAGAGGAGAAATGAGTATGGGTATCGCACCAGCGAACAGCAGCCAGTCTAAGACGGAAACCGGGCACATAGAGCTCACAACGTAAATTTGCGCACGTAATTGGCCCCAAGAAATTCGAATTGTATCTCTCGGTAGAGCACGTAGAGCGTAGAGCGTACACTGATGTTGTACGAGTAAGTAGTGACGGCCGGCTTTCGGCTGTGCTGCAACTATTGTACAACTCTGCTTAGATGGATTGAGGGTTACTCTGTTGCTTTTGGGAGTAGTAACTCTAGATGGACGGATGGACACTTCCCTGTTCCACCTTCCAGTAGAGTATTCAGTATCCCGAATATATGTAGACTGACTGATCAGTACTTGATCGTTGTCGGCGTCTTCGTCATCATCTTCATCATCATCATCGTTGTAGTTGCAGTCGTAGTCGTCGGTTAGCATCAAAGTGTGAGGACGTGTGCGATCGATTTGCATATTGCACTCGGCGCAACGATTATGGCCGATTAGTATCTTTTGCGCTGTAAGTTGTCTAGGATCGTAAACTAGGGAGATTGATCTGGCGCAACGGAACGCCAAGATTAGGTACCGTCCAGGTGGATGATAGAAGGTGGGCGCTGCTGGACATCTGGTATACAGATACATGATTTCTGGCTAACATTCCTCGATCAACTTATGATTTGTCCAACTCTACGTGGAAAAGGGCGAAGACTGAAAAAAAAGTATCTCGATCGGATATTTATTCCTCCTTAATGGACATCAACACGTCCGACGTCTGACGTCGAACATACTAGTACGAGGAACGAGTACGGGTACGGGTACAGATAGGCACAGATATCTACAGCAACAAAAACACCCAACAGATACTGTATCTCTCTGCAGTGATCGTAAAAAAGAACCCTTTTCCGGGGGGAAGAAGATCGCGCCCGCGTGTGCGCGCATGGTCGTGTGAATATCTCGAGCAGATCGCCGTCAGTCGCATAATGTCGGCATTACAGGTGATAACTAAAGGCTCTGATGCTAATGTGATTACAGCCTTTAAGTTTATAAACACAAGTTCCGCGCGCACATACAGGGAACGTTCTCGTAAGTTTTCTTTTTTATTTTCCATTTGCTTTTGCTGATCTTCTTCATTTTTGTCTTTGACTCTGGCTTCGTCTTCCTTCTGTTGAATGATGGATCGTCGTTTTGGTTTAGGTTTTGGGATTCCTTCGGATAGGTTTCAGTTTTTTTTTTTGTATGAAGAAGTAGGAGGGACAGATCGATGATCATGAGGGATCTTCCATTGGACTTGGACTCGCTCTGTTTGTGCCTGGATTAAGGAAAAATTAATATCGCATCAGTCTTTGGGGACTGGAGCTAGAACTGGGCTTACTACGCGAGCGGCTGCGCTTTTGCATTCATCCTGGACTCGTTATAATCCGTAATGGAATTTTTTTTTGTTTCTTTTTTTTCAAGCTGACTGTTGGTCACTACATGAAGTTTCGGAACTTTGGAACTATATGGGGGCCATTTCAGTTGTCGACAATGGTGAGAAGACGAAGGAGTTAGTTGCTTTTGGGTAGTGGACCCGAATTGGAATTGAAGGCGGTGGGGTAGGTGGACTGTAAGTCATCGGGTTTCGGCGATTTTTATTGTATCGCACGGAGGTTGTCGGCTGTTGTTGATACCTTCGGGCGAGATATGAAGAGGCGGATTCAGTTGAAAAGTAATTTAGCATCCCTGAGGGGGAGAGATGGATTCGTAGTATATGCGGCTGTTGGTGGTAGGGGATTTTTCGAATCAAAGTGTGCCACTGCACACAGCTCGCCGACACTGTGAGGTGTTTCTTTGTTGTTCAATCTGTGGTTTTTGCTTAATTCTGTCTTATTTTTCTCTTTTTTTTGTGATTTTTTAGTTTTAATTCCTGTTTCTGTGGTTTTGGGCTGTGTTGTGTCGCGCTCTGTGGGGAGGATGATTCCAAGTGTGGGATTTAAATTAGGTCGTTGGTATTTAAGAGCTAATCAAAAGTCATAATGGAAATGGGAGTTTTGTAGCTTGTCAGTGACATTTCCGCTTTTTTTTCGAGGGCATAAGACTTGCATTCGAATTGGAATTTAATGGGATGGGTAGTATTGGATTAATTTCGTACGGAGTTGGTGTCAAGGTGGTGAATCGATTTGAATTATTTTGCATAAATCCCTTGAGGACATAAAATAATAAAGAAATCCCAACTGCACACTAGAGGCTAGTAGCAGATTAATAATCCATATCCTCCTTTGTGGATTTGAATGGTATTGTGAGGATACTTGTTGAATATATATTGAATTACGGCAACAAAAAAAGTTCAGGAAGGTTGTGTGTCCTTGATTGACATCTACTCCTAACCCAACGAATTGTGAACCTTTTCAAAGCTTGCATGACTTTCTATGATTTACCTCTCATTACACGATGCCACCTGAAACACCATACCACGTTCTAAATCTCCTCTAATCCAGGGCAGGATGACAAATGCCGTGGGATACATGGCTAAAAAGGAGGCAGTATACCAGGCCACTAAGGTTTAAATTATCCTTCCACCCGTATTGTTATCTATGCTGAAAGTGACTGACTTTCTCTTATGTGGTTATGCAACCACATAAAAAAAAACTTTAAACGTGGACAAGCGAACAAAGTACAATACAAAACTGTCGAAAAGGACAGGACAGTTAACTTAATCTGCTGTGAAAAGGATGAAGATCATTCGCCTTCTTCGATGAGGTGATGAAGAATTATGACACTTAAAGACCGCAGTCATGGGGAATGCCAATTATATATAGGCCACCACCTCTATATAGGCAGCACAAGCTCATAGGCGAAATTCCGGCCAGGGAATCAAAAAGGCATAAAAGCATGGTTAGTTCAAGGTTTTAGATCGGCTACCCTTCTTACTGGATCAAAAATCGTTGGCCTCTCGAAAATTAAAGGATTTTGAGGCCGTGGACTATCTTCATCAATTAAATTGAAGGTACAGAGCTGACTGACTGCTATTGGATCGAAACAGCCGAAGCTTGGTAGTATTGCTTAAAATAAAGCTTTTATAGAATTTGCCTATCTGGTTTTGCCAGAGCCTTGGTTTTCTAAACATTTGTACAGAGTTCTTATTCGACTTTTAAATTTTGCATTATATGATGAAAGTCCATAACCTACGTATAGGTTGTGTTATTCTAGTCTAGATTTTTCTGTAAGACGTTGTTTATCCATGGTATAACTCTGTATGGAAATGCTTATTATCACCATTGTATAATTTGGATATCGAAAAGGTTTGATAGCTTTCCCTACTACATGAAATGGAATGCGAGTGAATTTTGGTTTCAGTGACTATTACCTTTTACTACTATTTCTTACTTCGAAGAACTCGTTCAAGTGTTTGACCATCGCGATCGTGATTCAGATCGCCAAAATCCTGCCTTGATCTCCATTTTACATCACCAAGAAATTTTCTAGTATTTTTACGGGATTTTGTTGGCAACTGGGTCTCTTTGTAAGTTCCCTGGTTGTAACATAGCCGATCTTAATGTCGCACCGGTATCTTTTTTCAGGGTACACACGGTACCAAGCCTTAAGTTCAGAACTCTGTATTGCTAAAGCTGCTGACATTTCAACTGAACGAAACAGAAACAAAGAAAATCAGAAAACTAGACATCATCTCCTAAATTCCAAGTTCTCTGTTGTATAGTAGAGTATATGTAATGCCCATCAATACAATCAGATGCCCATAAAAATGCCATTCATTTTATCATTGTATACGAAACTGAGGAACTTTACCCTTAAAATGTTTGCACATAGCGCGGGCGAAGGAAAATTAGGGAGCAAAAAAGAGGATACCGATCCACATTGGTCTAAAATGTTTGCTAGTTGTAATGACTAGGAAATAGGGAGTTCGGTAGGGCATTCAAAAAGCGAGTTGTAAGCCCTGCAAGAATAACGATATTTCAGAAAAGGTCCGAAAGTGGGCCGATTAAAGGTATACTGAGAAGTATTTATAACGAGACGGATGTTACGGTTGAGGGTTTGAAGGGTCGAAATGCAACTGGCAATTTCGGTGAAGCATTGGTGGCGAAAATAGGGAGAAAATGGTGCGGCAGGCGACATTACGTCGGTGTGCGAGGATGTAAAATATTGGCATCACCTATGAGTTTTACCTTACGGTTTAAAATCCTATCTCTCAACTGCAAAGAGATCTTAGGGCATCAGACCAGATCAGAGAAAACCTAGACATTTCGCATCAGTTTTGGCGACATCGAATATGTGGTCATTCCAAAGTAGGTTGTCATTGACACACATACAGAGAATAAAAACTTGTTTGGTGGTTTCGATGATACAAGTGCCGTTCATAGATAAAGGCTGGGTATTTCATTTTCGCTTTAATGACAGCAGACAACATTGTATTTTTGGTGGTTCCGCAATTAGTTGTGCTTTTAATATCGGAATTTAATGAGCTTAACATACGCTGTCGTTCCCGCTCTACATCTGAAGATGAGGGACGTGAGTACATGAATACGAAAAGTAGAGTCTACTGTCGTCAGCAAAGGATTAGGGATTGGATTAGAAGTAACAGACAAGATATCATTTACAAAAATTAGAAAGAGTGTCGGAGACAGATACATCGCATTTGTTTTGTGGATATCAGACTTGAAACCGTCGAAGGCAACTTGAGCTGAACGTTCCGAAATCTATTGAAGAAGAGATTTATCGATCCCAAATGCACACACCTAACTGTGTAGGAAGAAACTGAGTGTTGTGCATATTTACACCCTTGTTGAGAACTAACGGATAATCCTATGCCAAGTTGAGTCGAGTCTTTACTATGTTTGCAACTGCTCCACTCTATTCTACTAAGGTGATCAAATTGTGGAAATTATTTCTTTGACGGTCTTCAAAATATTTCCAAAACGGATATAAATTAAATGTGAAATTTCATTCAAAACTGTAGATGATTCCAGGAATAACGACGAGAATACCATTTCACGTGGTAGATACGATGGAAAGCAGCTAAATCTACCATAACATTACTCTTAATCAAATCAAGCTGTCTTAGGGTTATAGAAATTAAGATTAATTAGAAATGGGTAGGTATTACGAAGATTTTTGACTTACAGATTGGAAGAATCATACTTCAAGCACGAACATTCGCTGTTTTTCAACATTTCTCTTTCTGTATACACAATCTCTGATCTCACAAGGTCATCTGTCGTTTTTCAATACCACAGAAAAATGTATTACAAACTACCATTCTTCATTTTAATGACAAAGTCACTAATCGTAATGGAATTTTAATTTAATTTATCGCAGAGCAAAAACTTCCAACATTTCCAAGCCCGAGCAACTATTCAGAAATCTCGCCCACAGACGACAATGTACCACTTTTCACCACATACAAAATTTACTGAATTGAATTTGCTGATTCATTACGGAAATTGAGAAGCTGACTTAACATAGATACCCACGTGCTGTTTGTCTTTAATTTTCCCTCATCATATCCGATCTTCAAATGGTTTAACTCTAACACCTCTTTGACAGTCATTCAAAATCTCATACTGACCCTGTGCCAATGTACGACAGCTACGACATCAAAAACTCACCCAGTTACACCACTTACAAGGGGGTACACTACGAATAAGAACTCATTTATAAAAGTTGCACTTTCATAAATACTCGTTGTTGGAAAGTTTTATAGTCAGCCATTACTAATTTATGCCAAAATCAAACTTGGTGCACACTCCTATATTATTCACCATCAACCACTACACATCACACCGCCATCGTCCTCATCATCGCCATTATTTTCCCTGGTTCAGATAGATTTTTGATTTTTGAGAAAACTAACAAAACCGAACTAGGACGAGGGTTGGGCTTCATATTTCCTATGAGAAACAGGATGATTAAATATAATCAAAATGCGGTAGGTAAAATGCTACGAATCAGTACGTCCTATGTATGTCCTGTCCAATGTACAAGTCCTCATGAATGCAGATGCTGGCTCATGAGAATGGGAAACTAGGAAGCAGGGGGAACCCACCAAAATCGACATACTACGAATGCATCAGTCTAAAATCGAATCTAGAATAGAACTGTCGACTATACACCATACATACCAACGTATTCATATTCATATCCACGGCCACATCCATATATCTAAATCCAATTCCATGTCTTGTCCCGACGTCGTTTGTCGTCGGCTATTTGACATTTCGGCTAAATAAGCGTGAAGCGTGCAAAACCGAACCGAACAAAAGGGCTATGCATTCCCTTCCGAATTGACAGAGCTACAAGTATGTATTTGTATATGAGGATTTGTATGGATTTTGGAATGGAAAGAAGTATGCAGCTGGCTTAGTAACTACCCAGTATAACTCGACTAAATGGGTGAAAGATGGCTTACTGGTTTTATTTCAGTTTTTTTTTTATCTCGTCGATGGTGTGTACTCTTATGCTGTCCTTTTATAAACGCTTAGTGTTTTTGGAAGTAGATACGGCACTACTTCCTACAATGCGTTTTAGAGTATGAAGTTTTTAAAACAACGACAGTAGGGTGGTGGGTTGTTCTCAGATACAAGCATATTTTATACAAAAACGAAATAAATGACAGAGTTAGTTGAAAATCAAGAAACTACCTCTTAATAATTGTTACATTTATGCATTTGTATTTGTATGGACTTAAACTTTTACAACCTCTCTTGTAGCAGGATTTTGCGGGAAGATTTCGTTTTAATCAAAGGAGGCGAATAAATTCAATTCATCAATTTCTGTACTATGCACTACCGACTTATCTTGCTAAATGTTAGTATTACATTCTTCTTTAACTCAGCACATTGTTATTGCCTTGCCTCATTTCTTAAGCCCAAATTTGTGCATAAACATTAGAATCTTAACCTTTTCCGGATCTATTCAGACGAATAAAAATCTCCCGCCATATCCACTCCGATAGAAGGCCTAGAGCGTTCCTATTGTTGCTGCTTCCAAGCAAGCACATCTTATCGAAGCTTAGCCTCTACCAGAATGTAGTACACTGTCACAAGAATCGGCAGCGTAACGAGGTGCATCAGATGGGCTCGTGGATATAAAGCGTTCTTCAGATTAATACGCAATTTGTCGAAAGGAAATGAGTGTCAATTAACCAGATCTTTGTAACTGTCTACAAGTTCGATTACTTCCTACGGTAAATTTGCGGCTCATCTGGCTGTTGTCGTAGCAAGATTTTACAGCCACCAGCAGCATCGAATTCTTCGTTACACTATAGATGTTACTATCTACAGAAACCCAAATAGCACCACAATCGCTGTATAGTGGGCAAAAGCATTAGAAATGCCCTTCTTAAAGACGCGAGGAACTTTCAACAATATTAAAAAGTAACTGCAGTTTCTTGTAGACGGATATGTCTTCTTTTCTACTATCCCGACAATTGAAATTATAGCACTCTTTCTACTGATAGTTTTCTCCGTGCACGATACGCGTATGAAACTTGTGCGAAGCCCATCAAAGGCAGCAGCTCTTATGTGAGCATTTACTAGGTGCCTTAAATACTCCTTCCCGCTCGGAGAGAATTATTGTTCCTTAAGCTATGCTGAAGCTGGATTCGAGACGATATATTGGTAAATCTATTCTCATAAGGAGACCAGAATTCGAGAAAACACGAACGGCCATAAGATCTGACTTACCACATCAGCACCGTGGAAAGATCAAGATCCCTAGTATTTATCTATGAAATTTATTAAGGTTATGTTTGCACTATTCTTTCACATAGCTTCTGTGATAAATTCAAAACACTACATCACAAACACCTCAAATAAGAAATGAAAAAGAAGAAACTTTGGTCTTGGACGTCTGCGGGGTTTCGAAAGACCAAAACTTATAAACTTGGACAACTCTGCAACCAAGCTCTGGTTGTTATAATCATAAGTTACGAAATGATGCAAGAGTGGCATGAGTTCATCTTTGTATAAACATATATCCAGTATGATTCGATGTGGTTCAAATAAAATAAGACTTTTTGGACCATTAAGCTCAGAATACTCTCCGGGGAAGTAGTAATCGCTATGTAGAGAATAGAGATGACTCTCCCCAGGACCTTGTACTATCACTTACAGAGGTTCCATTAAGAGCCAAAGCCGGCAAGAACAATATTTTGTCTACCCAATCATATACATACGAGTATCTACACATATTCCTAAACTTAATTGAAAAAGAAAAGTGTTCCTAAACAAAAAGTAGCACACTTCCAACGATCTGTATTTGGAAATTTTCTGGTCAAATAACTTCATTAACTCTCCTCACTGGGGGTCCAGTGATCAGTCTCATTCCAAAAAAATCCACATTACGAAGAGGCAGACTACTCGTACGCAATCTAATCTTAAAAATCCAATAAACCTCATAAACATTTCACAACTTCAGACAATGTATTATACGTCGATCCTTTTATGCACGCAATTCACACCAACTTCAGACCTGTCATCCCTCGCACTGCTAATCTTCTCCTAAATCTCGTGTCAAAAAGTCATTTTTGCACAATAGGACGCCCAAAAACAAAAACAAAAACAGAAACATACACTCACACTCAAAATTCTTTGCAAAAATCCTCACAACATGAGAGATATGGGCAGAGGATTTGTGGGCGTTTACTAGACTTAACCACCGGATTCTCATGGTAATCCAAATTAAATCGGATCACAGACAAAGGTATCTAGATTGGGTAACCACTTCCCGCCGTCAAAAAGAAAGGGCTCTTCCATCCAATCTGAACCATCACATTGGGTCTGTATATTTATGTATGACCATACCCACATAACCATCCATCGAAACGGAAGCAGGGCAAATGCTTTTTGTTTACTTATGACGAGAGAATCCTTTTCAAAACGCCTGCGGAGACGATCACTGATCGTGAACATGCAATTTTAGAGTCGAACAAGTGCTAATCAGGATCAGCTGAGGTTGGGGATTTGTTTTTCTGCTCAGCCGGACCAAGTCTCAAAATATTACACAAGGGTTTGTTGTGTTTGACAACATCAGCATCAGCACATGACTCAAGGCAAACAAACTAAAGTGACGTGTGATCATTTTATTACCTGTGCCCTAGGGCCGATTGTTGTGAGCTGAAGAAGAAATATTTTGGCTGACTATGTGATTATAGGTTTGAGTATTGAAGGAGGAATAAAACGACTTAAAGACGTAGAGAAACTTTCGAGAGTTTATTTAGAGACGAGTATTCGAAAAGCAAAAAAAAAATTTCACCAACTATTAATTTTTAAAGACATTTTCCAATACGATGCTAAAGTCGAATATGCGGCTAAAATTCCACTTAGCAATATTTTATTTTTGTTTGTAATAGTTGGAGTTATGTGGAATATTAGGAGCTCACATCTATGAGAATCTCCTAGAAAAATAAAAATATAAAAATGATAAAATTTAAAAAAAAAAATTAGGACAAAGGCAATGTATCTTGAACAAAAACAGTTGTAAATGGCGTACAGCACCCACCACATCAGCACCGAGTACCACCTATCTGAGGCGAGCATAGGTCTGATACTCACAGATTTATTGCTCCGCCGTTTCATCGTCACTCTCACAGCAAGCATCGCAGAATGTTAGTCACTTATTTTGTGTACAGCACATTAGAATTGTCTAACTCTTGTCTAACTCCTAAACTGTTTGTACTTCTTGCCATCAGAATTCCGTATATCTCCGAAGGCAGGCACAAGTTTTCCTAATAATGAATGAAATCTAACGTTACTGTGCTTCAGAAAAACACTTGCGAAGTATCCTAGATCAGTTTTGATGCCATACGTGAATACCCAACACCTTTCCTGAGTTAGATTCTGCCCAAAACCACACAGTGCGTGAGTGTCTGCAGTACTAATGAACATTTCTTTTTAGACGAAAGATGGCTTTGAGAGTGCATGATATGAATAGCAAGAGGAGGGAGACTCGTCTGTGCAGCTAGAGCGGAGCTAGGTCTGTTGACGAGACAAACCGTTGGTTTGACGTATTTTCGTAAATGCTTTTTCCACCAGGCAATTGACGCATATGATATAATGGGTCTTATTATAGCCGTGTAGATGTACAGGACCCTGCTAGGAGAGTGATACTTAGAATTTAGTCCAAGACAGCAGCTATTGGCATTTCGGTTCCGCTTCTCTCGTGATTTTTCTTCCATTTCTTGTGCTCATATGTAGAGTTCCCGATCTGCTATGGACATATTGTACACATATGTCCGTAGCAGATCGGGAGCTTGAGTTTGAAGAAGAGGCCGAATGAGATCCAATATATATTGAGTCATGTTGGTTCTAATTTGCTGATGTTTTCTTGTTTTTATAATCGTCTTAAATAATCTGTGGACGATCTCGAAAAAACAGAACTGATACTTATGTACAAGATTATATAATGGATTATCATTAAGTGTGCGCTATATAGTATTTCTGATAACATGTGCGCTGATGTTGATATTAGCAGCAGTCGCCATATAATTATAGACATCACTGGTGTATAGGTAAGTCCTTTTTTGTCCATCTCGTCTTTTATAAAGAATTCTTTTATAAAGAATGAGAATAGGATAATATCTGGATATTCAAGAAGATATGCATGCAATCGATGCCCTGAGGTTCCTGGGGGAATCCTAGTAAAAAAAAAGTCCGTAGTTGATGTTTTAAGTCAGCATTTCAAGCGGATAAGAAGTAGTCGATTAGACACACGGAGGACATATATCCAGTCTAAAAGACTGGAAAAACTGTGGAAAATGATAAGTCGCCGGAATATTTTCCCACGTGAAAGTTATATTGTAGTAGAATGCCTGCACTACACCATTAGCCAAATATGAATAGTCGAAGACGTAACATACTTGTTGACTAGACTATCCGCTAAATAAGTTCTATGTCACTAAAGGCACACTATGTCTTTCAAAAAATGCAAATGCCTAAACATAGCCCTGCTACATACTGCAGATATATAGGTCTTGCCCATCGTAATGTTAACATTGAGAAACTGTCTCTAATACTCCAATCAAACTATTCACACTTAAGCAAATACTCAAGTAAACCACTGGGTTTGAAGAATGTACCGATAGAAATTCTCTTTACATCAATCCCTACAATTTTGGGAGTGAAGAAGCTAATCTTTGGAACATTTTCGACTCAGTGCCAGATTTGACATAGAAACGTGCTATCATATAATTTTTGGATCTTTTACTGGAGTTGTCAGTGCAAAGATATTTCATAATCTGCAACAAATCAGGATCAAGTGTTGGACGATAAGCATAAAGAAAAACAGTCACTGAACTAGTTAAAACAATACAACTATGAACGCTATAATCGGTTATTTAGTTGAATGACCAACATGTTCAGAAATCAGCACCACTTCAAAGATTATCATGATCAATTGATGTAGGCTATTCAATGGTTCCCTTAATATTTCCAAGGATAACAATTTTTTTTAAATCGATTTCACCTTAAGGTCTGTATGATAGTTCGAAAGCTAAGCGAGTTTGGCTACATCACGCGATGTATTGCATTCTGATGTGTTTCAAATCAGTGTAGCTGCAAATAGTGTACAGTGCGCCACAGATTCCTCTTCGTCTCTGCAAATCTTGCAGAAATCTTTATGAGTCTGTTTGGAGATATCTTACCTCCTAAGGTTGATTACCTCTGTTGATGTTTTGGTATGGAGAATGGGTCATATCAGTTATCCTTATGAGTTCATCTACGACTAATATTATTGTAGATAGCGCATGAAAGTGTGTCATTCGATTGCCTCGAAGTTATCGAGCTGTCTACTATTTGTTCCTTTACATCCGAGTCTGGCGAATGTTTAGTCCTAAAATCTAAAATCCATTAGCGATACAGTTTTCTGTGACTTAGAAGTGTCCTAGATTCAAAAATTGTGTTCTTGTGCCACTAAGTAATCTCGTTGAGATGTGCAGGGAGTCACTAATCACCCTCGATTTTACCAAGGTCGAAGTAAGGGGTCTGATCACTGCTTGACTTTTTATATAATTACATACACCCATGTACATATACCAATGCTTAACGACGGTCTTGTTTTCAAACTGAGCCAAGCAGCAGCCTGATTGACAGATGAGATTTCGGCTTTAAGGCCATGTATAGTGCTGAAGAATTAGTGTATCCAAGAATCCTCAAAGAAGATCCCTGCGCCAACGCCTTCATCTGTCTGGCATATCGGTGGATCTAATGAGTGTCTAAGTTAACCCAAAGTAATTTATGTGAATAATTTTTCTTGGTTCTGGATCAATTTATTCTGCAGACACATAAGTCATGTTAAAATCAGGACAAAAGTGATTCTTCATTCTATTTATAATGAACGACATCAGCCTGAAAACAATATTAAAGTAGTCACCTTAGATCGTTATGGGATCGATACCATTATTCGAGTTATCTTTTAATACATCCATCAGAAAGTTGCCCGTACGTTAATAGAGGAACTTTAGACAGTTCCAGAAGTTCCAAATAGTCTTGCAAGTTTGATGCCTGAATTACTCCACTGAATTACACTGCTATCTATTACAATAGGCTAAAACACATAAGTAAGTAAATTTGAATAAGCTACTCGTACACCACCTCTTTAGATAAATTCAAAACTATAACTAACAGTGTCAAAGTATAAATTTCGAACGACGCGCCATTAGGGACTTTCTTCTTTCTTTCTATAGTTTCGTAACACTACGCTTTGCCGATGCATATATTCTGCAAAGACCTCAAATCCTCAAAACTGACACCACAAAATTTCTTCACATATATCCCTAGCTGGTGCTAGGTTTCCTTTCAAGCACAAAACATTCGCGCAAAGAAGCGCCAGTAACCATTCCCACCAGCCAACATCCGTCCATTAACCACCAAATACATTTCCATAATTCATGGGAGAAATCATAATTACAACGGAATACCACCACCAGAATCATCAGAAACATCCAGTGCTGCCACATTACAACATCACCTAAAGGGACAATATGCGAATGTCGTCACGTTGAAAAATATTCAAATCTAAAAAAAAAAACAACAGGTAGAGCGTCGCGCATCTCCTGTGTATCTGTCTGTCTGTCATCCATGCGCTCGTATTGTGCAAACATAGGTATACATATATGTATGTTAAGCAACCATCAGTAATGGAACTTTTAAAATCTGTCTTCCTGTTC
This sequence comes from Volucella bombylans, assembly GCA_949129095.1. Classification (NCBI taxonomy): domain Eukaryota; kingdom Metazoa; phylum Arthropoda; class Insecta; order Diptera; family Syrphidae; genus Volucella; species Volucella bombylans. The sequence continues at coordinate 57,485,655 of OX422144.1, forward strand.
TACTTGAATGGAATAGAGCGTCAGTCCTTTATTATGACGTTATGAATGATTTTGACTATATTTTCAGTCCATGCAAAAGTGTTTCCATGTGAGAGTCTGTTTTTTTTTTTTTTGAAATAAAACAATTTCACACGCATGAAAAATTGGCGATTCGGCTCAGACTGAGAGAATTTAACGCTCTAAATTCGCGTTACGTAATGCAACTCAAAGCGAATCTTATCAAATTTAGGTGTATCAGTGGCTCGTGTTATCAACGCTCGGTGGATAATTATCCAGGACGTGCGTCGTCGTAGGAATGTATAGTTACAGATTCCGTTACCATCTCATCAGAGGTACACGAACAGACTCTTAATATCCGTTCAAATAAGCATTAAAAATTATGAAACGAATTGTGAGTTGAAATTGAATTGAGTTAATACTGCGAAAGGATGAATCAAGAAACTATGAACAAGGCGCCAAGCGAAACTGATTCGTCAATGTTTGTTTTGTAAATGAATTAATTAGGAAAAAAAGTTACAATAGAGTGTTGCGCATACATATGTACATATACGTTGTATTTTATTTAGAATTTACCTTCAAACCTAATAATGGCGTCGACACTCGTACAAGTTGTGTAATCAATTACAATTTTATGGCAAACATCAAACTATCGTACGTACAATCATGCTGAAAAGAGTTTTGTATATAATGCCTTAAGGTGGTGACTAATATGGATAGGACTGGAAAGCATTTTGTCAAAATCTATTGTAGTATGTCTGATAAGTTGAAGTTCAGAACTTTTTAAGCTATTCTCAACGAGCAGCGCTCTCATGCGATTAAAAGCTTGGTAAACATAAACCGAAGTTAGATTCAAATCCACAAATCTATGTATAACAAAAAGTCGCATTGCGATGTTAGTTCCAAGAATTCCATTCATGTGTTCTGTTATAACAAAATAATGTATTTGGCGTATATGGCATTGAGTCAATGCGCTTTAAGCTGTCATATAAACTAGGTAATATTCCACCATATTTATGCACTCCATCAGATTGGCTTTCTTTGCCAACAAGATCATCTCTCTTGTGGTGGAGGGCCTCTGCCTATTTATTTGCTTCCACTTGGAAAAGTTCTACAGTGAATATATCGTTGTTGTCCAAAGGTTTAAGTGTATTTCCTACTTGTTCAGCTTCTGTCTAGTAAATTCAGTAATAAGGTTGAGGCTGAGCTAACTTGTTTAAGTTTTATAGGTTATGTGTTTGTTTATGAGTTTATGAGATTGATGCGCTGTCTGACTGCAAAGAGTTATATCCCTGTAACCTCATATTGAAATTGTGATTACGGGCGATATACACAATTCTGGTAGACTTCGACATTCTGGGCAAATAACATCCGAAGGACGGTGTATTAAGATCTTCGCTGCGGAAAATAACTTGATCTAGCTTGTAAATGAGCCTACCGAATTACCAGACTTTGATAGTCATACCACCTACACACTGGACTTGTTTTTAACTTCTCGCCCTGATAAGTACACTGTTGATGTGCTGTCCCCTCTAGGCTCGTCAGACCATTGTGTCATATCTGCTAATTTCTCGTACACCCACCACACAGTTAGAGAAATTATTCCTAAAAGAACCGTGTGGCACTACGAAGAAGCCAATTGGAGCAGATTTAACAGATTCTGTTCACTTTTAACTGGTCATTTTGTTTCCTTGATAACGACGTGGATGCCGGTGCTGGTATGATCACAAACACTATTCTCCTTGGAATGAGATGCTTTATCCCTCATCGGATGAAGAGTATCAAACCAAAAGAAGAGGCGTGGTACAACTCGAGCTGTAAGGGTTAGAGAAATGTCCTACAAGATCAACCCGACAGAAGAAAAACCGAGAAAAGCTAAAACAAGCCAGGGATGACTGCAACGCCTTTCTTAAGCGTCGACTAAAAACTGAGGCAAAGGTAGTAAAAATTGTTGGTTTGTCAAAAAAATAAGAAATTCTGCCTCATCCTCCATCTCAACGCTCATTCACAATGACATTCCAGCTGTCAGCTTTGTGGACAAGGCCAATCTGCTTGCTTCACACTTTGCGGCCAATTCAACACTTCCAGATTATGCTTTGTTTCCACCTGCACTTGCGTGCAATGGGATAAACCCACTTTCGCACTCGTATAGTAGTAAGAGTACTTATCTTAATATACACAAATCTGGTGGTCCAGTTGGTATATCTCCCCTTCTTCTGAAGAGGTTCCATGTTGGCGAAATCACTGCATAAACTTTTTCACCAATCCTACTCTTTAAACCCACCTGCTGTGGTCTGTAATATGTTAAAAAGTCACTTTTTTGATCTTAGATACAACGTAAAAGAGGACCAAAGGGCCATCAGAAATGCCGCCCAAGGTCATGGACTAGATTATGAGCTGATGTTGACATGTAACAGGAGAGGAAAACCGAACATAAATTTCTACGAAGGAAAAGGAGCGGGTTGGCAAAATGCTATGTCAAGGAAATCGAAAGATGCTATGTATCTCTGGAATGAAGTTTGCAACTTTTCCAGAAGGTAAAAAGGATGTCTCAGGGCAATGAAACCCTGAAACAAGTGTTGAAAATTTAGAAGTTTCACTTTTGTATACTGTTAAACAACGATAATGAGGAAAATACTCCTATCAAACAGAACAAACCATACAACTCGGACGAAGACAGTCCACTTGACTAAAACGGTGGTGGCCGTGGCTCAAGTGGTACTGTATTGGCTTTCAAATAGGAAGGTTCGGTGTTCGAATCCCAGGCTCGCCTGAAAGACATTCTTTTTTTCAAGCAACTTCATTTACGTAAGACGAATCGTTGCCTATAATACAACAACAAGTCCAATTACACTAATAATTTAGTCTCCCCGTTAAATTTTGGATGCCACCCATGGAGCGAAATAACCACTGAGCCCAAAAAATCTTTCTTTCTCTCTCTGCCCCATTTTCCTAAAAACTTAACACGTGCTCAGGCATTTTAAGTGTAATAATACCCACTTGAGTGTTATGTTCTTAAAAAAAAACTGAAATTCGCAGGAGCTCACCGCCCCGCCATCGAGCTTTTCAAAACCAGAGAAATAGAAGAAACATGAGACTACCAATTTACATCCGAAACGTTGTGAAAAACTACTTCCGATAGAGGGTGTAACTTACCATACAGACGGTGGTTTTATGGAGTACACGCTCATAGGAGGTGTACCCCAAGGATCGGTTTTGGGGCCGGTACTGTGGAATGTAATGTACGATGGCATTGTTCTTCTTGATCTGCCAGGCGAGGCCAAAATCGTGGGGTTTGCGGACGATATCGATCTCGTCGTAATAGCAACACATTTAGAGAAAGTTGTCTAAATAAGAAACGAAACAATTTCAATTGTACGACTGTGGCTGGAATTAACCTCACACTAGCTGAACACAAAATGGAAGCGCTATTTATTACAAGTAGAAAACGAAAATAAACCATTGTGCTTATAGTAGGTGAAAATGAAATAGCATCCAAGTCAGCAATAAAAGATCTTGGCGTTATGATTGACTCAAGGTAGTCCTTTAAGTAACACCTGGAATATGTGAGTTGCAAACCTTCGCGAGTGAGGGAGTGCCTCCAAGCCTATTGCGTGCGTTATCAGAGGAACGCTTCCGATTTATAAACTTACAGAAGATCTGCAGAGCAGATTCATAAAGAATACACAAGAGGGACGTATACCGCATAGTGAAATCACTGCCCAAGATTCTAGATATAAAGATAAACTCTTTGGGGAATACTGGGAACGGGAATGTTCGAGCCTCTTCGCTCGAAATATATGGCAAAAGTTAAGACGCCTAGAGCGAGAAAGGAGAGAAAGAGAGTAAAAAGCACGGAACAAAGCAGCGAAAGCGAAGGGACAACATCCGCCCATTGTCCAGAACACAGCAATGCAAGCCATACAGGCAGACAGAAGCGAATTTATACGCCTACAACAGCACACAATTGCGTAAAAGTAGGGAAGAGCCAAGGAGAAAAAACGCCGCTCCGGCATCGAGGCTTTCAGTTGTTGGAGAAGATTATGATGTTCGACCAGACACGACGATGGTAAAACTCAACCTAGAGGATCAGAGCCTTCATGACTCCGTGGATCCGGTGATAACCGATATCAGAGACGTGTGGGTGCCGTTAAAATTTAAAAAAAATCATTTTCTAAACGAATGACTAAAATGACTGTAAAGTGGACACTCCGCTTTGAAGGAACACATTACGACTCAAGTCGTAACTTGTGATCCCCAACAGGATACGGCGGGATACCAGTTGGAAATCTCCATCTAGGTAAACAGCACCACCTGTATAAGATTCAAGGCTGATTTTCGCTGTGAAATCAAAACATCACAGAGGGCAGAAAGATTAATTCGATGAAATATATACAGGGTATTTTAGGTAATAGTCAAGAAGGAAAGTCTACAGTGTCCCAGACAAAAGATCTGCACGTTGTAAAACTGCTGAGGGGATAATTGCAGTACAGATAGTTTATGGAGCAAATCTTACTTTACAAAAGATTCCTTAGAATTCCTTAGGAGATCGCAAGTTAATATTATATTTCTGGACTCCTTGTTTCTTTTTGTATATATGTATATGTACCTTTTTTTTTTTGATCGAGCCAATAGATTTTTATCCAAATATTCCTATCACTAAAGGCAACTCAGCCCATACCATTGCTCGAAAACGGATTTTCTATTTGATTGACTCTTTTCCTGGCACCATTTTACAAAGGCACGAGTCCGCTTTGTCCATATCAATCTGTCTATCTCACTCTCATATTGTCGTATACTGCTACTCATTAAGAGTATTTTCTTCCAATAATAGAGCCTATCCTCCCACTTTAGAACCATCTGCCTATCTGCTTGACACCAAATCCAATTTGGCTAGTTGACAAAAATCCCGTCGCACAAAGCTATCAAATGAGAGAGACCACAAAAAAAAAGACAGATAAAACAGAAATAAAATCCCTTTCCAGCTTCAATGCTAAAGGTAATCATGAAAACTATCCTATCCATAGCGAATCGCCATTTTCTCGGTGTCCTTTTGCATCCTTTTTCCATGCATGAGCCTGAGCGTGTAGAGCGTGTAGAAAAATGAGGATTTTTCTATTTCGATCGCACAAAGTCTATGTATCCATATCTAGGAGTATCTTTCTACTGGTTGGTTGGATTGGCATTAGCATTGCAATCGGCTGTCGCTCTAAATAGGGATATCCTCTCCTGTCAATAGTTCCAAAGTCACCCTTATTTTTTTTTTTTTTTTTTTTTTTTTTTTTTTTTTTTTTTTTTTTTTAAACATATACACTCACACACTAATAGGAACATACTGACATGGTATAGGGCTGTCTACCCCGCATTGGGAACGATTTTTATTGTTGCGATTGATGGAACACCTAAGAATTTATACGGGCAATTAGTTCCGATTGGATGTTGAATGTTGGACGGTTGGACGGTTGTTTTGTCCTTGCAATGGCAGGGTTTGCAGCCAGAGAATATATATAATCACAGCTGAGAAGAGAAATTATCCTCGGTGGTCTGGCACTGGTATTTGCACCCATAAAACAAACGGCTTCGCCTTGAAATGAAATCGAAACAAACACATACTCGCACATACCAATAGAGTTTCATGATATACTAATAAGAGTTGTGTACATTTTAAAGTCTGGAACGCGCGCTATACCAAAAGAGATGAATCTCGGTGCAGATGTCTTTTTTTTTAATGTACTGTAGATTATTTCTGGTCCTTTGGGTCATTAAAGGTTTTTAATTTGATTTTTCTTTCATGAGTTTTGTTTCACAAAACAGAAGGTAAAAGCTTCACACCTTCGCCTTCCAATAGTGACATTCAAAACTCTGGTTGTCGATTGCTAGGCTATGCAGGATGATTCCGATTGTATTTGTCGGCATAATGGTTAAATTTCAATCTTTCTGCTTCAGGAGTGTGATGGCAGACGTTTTGAGTTTATTTTTGACTTGGATGCCGAAGAATCTTGTCATCGATGACATGTAAATCTCTTCAGTAAATGTGTAACGAATTTTGATTAGTTGCACTTAATGGACGGGTTTTTATAATTAACACCACAAATGACTAAGCGCATCGATGAGAGATGAGAGCTGCATCCTTAAAACGAATTTTCAGTGATAAAAGAGTTAATGCCAGTCAATGTTTCGTCATAAATATTGATTCTATGGATCACTTTAATACATGGAACAGTTTAAACTAAGTATTGTAAAATGTTTCATCTTAAGAGGGACTGTGACGCATACTTCAACTTCAAATTGCTGCATGCCTGAAATCGCCTTCATTAATAACAAGATCAGTTTATAATATTAAAATATGGACTTAAGATCGTCAGCTAATTCCATATAGCGGTTTTCTAATGTTATGTCTATAAAAGCATATGACTAGAGATGTAGTTTTATTACTGCTTTTCGATTTTAAAAACAAGCATGCTTTCTTCCATTCGGTATTAAGATACTCCTTTTTTTTATAAAATGTACTTAAATCACTCATTTGCTTTTAATGACACTTTTCATCTGAGCAGAGGAAGGACGACTAGCCCCAAACGGATCAGAGTTAGTGTTCAATTTGATTTAAGCCGCTCGTTCATGCTAACTCTTGAGATCAGACATGGAGGAAGGAAACGTAATGATGATGCATGTTTAGTACCCTGATTGTAACATAGAAACTGTGGTTAGTGCAACATTTCTGACATTATTAGACGCCTCTCCAAATTTCTGGATATATTTTTATGATCCAACAAACCTTTTAAGTGAAAGATACAGAGATTCAAAACTAAAACCTAAAAAAGTAAAATTTCTAAGCTATTCGCAGTTCGCAGCAAATCTAGAGTTTAGTTAGTAGCGGCTTATCTTGTATTCTCATAGAATATAATGGTGCCTTCCCTCCGCATGAACTGAATAGACATCGCTAGATAGGAGACCAATCATATCCAGCTTATCACAGATGTAAATGTTCATAATACTAGTTGCATCCTTTGGAATATTAGATCACACCTGCCAGTTAAAACCTTCGTTTTAGCGATGCCTTTAAGAGCTACGAGTACATCTTATTAAAAAACGAGTTTTCTTACATATTGATCAGTTCCGAATAAGTAACGACAGCATACAATACCACTTTCGAGGACTATTGTCCTATAAACGATGAAGCCATCTTAAGGCAATGTCTAATGATCTAAAAAGTATGAACAGACGACTTTCCAATAGAGTATAAGTCACCAGAGAAGCTTTTGACTTAGAATCTTATAAGGAGTAGGAATTCATGCAAGCTTTTCTGTAAGAATAAAGCCTTACAACTTTGTGAAGTTCTAACCTCCGATCAAATCGTACGTGGTGCAAAATTTGTTATCTGATGCTCTTCGGCTGTAATTCTTTTTAAAAATGAAAAACTTTTAAATTCTGTTCCATTAGGTGGATAAAATGATATCGGCTAAATGGCCGCCGCCAGAATTGATGACCATTCGGACCCGATTTGTGGCATTTTCTATTACTATATTCTCTTTGAGGGCTTCAAGAGTCTGAGGCTTGTTGACATAGACTGGTGACTTCAAAAAACCCCACAAAAAGAAGTCTGTAACGATTAAATCAGGCGATCTTGCCGGATAGTGATAATCGCCAAAACGAGAGATTAGGCGACCCGGAATATGTAGCCCTCAGACTTTTGGTTGTGGCTCGTTGCGTCATCCTGTTGGAACCACATGTTCTCCAGTCCCAATTCATCCAATTGAGCATGGCTCTGTAGCCCTCGTCGTCCACAGTAGTCGTTTATTCCGCGGAGTTTTCGATAAAATAAGGCCCGATGATGCCTGCAGCGCAAATCATGCAGTAACTTTGAGTGGATGTAATGGCTTCTCGTGGGTTATATGTGGATTTTCGATGTCCCAGAAGCAATAATTTTGCTAATTCACATATCCACAAATGGAAATGGACCTCATCACTCATAATGATTTTCGATGAAAGGTTGTCTCCCTCCTGGTCGAGATTCAGGATGGCTTGAGCCTAGGTTACACACGCTTAGCGGTCAACAGCTAACAACTGATGAACTGTCTGCACTTTGTAAGGGAACATCTTACAGTCTTTCACCAAAATTCTCTGTAAAGACCGCCAATTGATTCCCAATTGCGTGGCACGTCTTCTAGTCGATACCATGGGGTTCTCTGCGACATCTTCAACCACGGCTGCAATATTCTCAGCAGATTGGCTGCTCTGGGATGAAGCTTTCTTCTCTGGGAGAGAGCTGGACATGTGCAGAGTAGGTGGAGGATTGTCTCCTCCTCTTCCTCGTCCATGCAGCTTCTACAGAAATCATTTGTAAAAGCGCCAAGCCTTCTTGCGTGCTTGCCTATGAGGCAGTGTCCAGTAATGACACTTAAAGCGATTCAGATCCTGCTTTTACCAGATCTGTTTGGTCGCTAGACATGTTTGCCCAGCAGTCCACCTAAGGTCTGTTCTTTTATTGGCATCCAGCTTTAATGTTAGTTTGCACTTAGCGATTGGTATACCTATACTACCCTTTTCCGGTAGAATAGGTAGAGTGGTTCCAATTTTGGCGAATTCATCGGCTCTGCAGTTCCCTGGAATGTCTCTATGGCCCGGCACCCAACAAAGGTGAATGTTGAACTGCTCTGCCATCTCCATGAGAGATGATCGGCATTCAAGGGCGGTTTTAGAATATAATGAAACCGAGTCCAGGGACTTGATGGCGGCCTGACTATCCGAAAATATGCGGATATCCTTTGCAGATATCACATTTTTCTTCAGCCAGGACAGAGCTTCTTTAATAGTCAAAATTTCCGCCTGGAACACGCTACAGTGATTTGGAAGGTCTAGAAGGGAAGCTTACATGAAAATTTTTGTCAAACCTAAGTTCAGATATGGTGTAATCGATGTTCTCTGTGGGGGCTCCTAATGTATTAAGAATGTTGGCGTGGCCAAATGAAATAGTCCACTGTTTAATCGCTTTAAGTCGAATAGCTGTAGTCACAGCTACTTGCCTGTTAAAAATGTCGAGGGGTGTCAAGTGAAACAGAATATCTAATGCCGCAGAGGGGGTAGACCGCAAGTCTCCGCTTGTGCATAGACATGCTGTTCTTTGGACTCTGCATAGTTTAATGCGGTTGACTGCATTTTCCAAGGCCGTCCACCAGACAACCACCCCGTAAGTAAGTATCGGTCATTTGACCGAGATGTATAGCCAGTGGGTTATGCGAGGTTGAAGGCCCCATTTATTCCCAACGGCTTGTTTGCAAGAGCATAATTGTAGCTTTATTGACTCTTTCTTGAATGTTAGGTTTCCAGTTTAGCTGCCTGTCAAAAATGAGACCCAGATATTCTGCTGTATCGGAGAAAACTAACCTGGTACTATCTATTGAAGGAGGGTTTATGATTTTTTATATTTCCTGGAAAAGAGGACAAGATCAGTTTTATAGGGGTTTATTCCCAATCAACAGCGGCCCAGCGGGTTAATCTATTGAGATTTACTTGAAGGAGTTCTTTAATGGTATTTAGATTCTTTCCTGAGACTGCTATCGCAACGTCATCCGGATAGACAATTACTCTGCTACCACCCGCTTCCAGGTATATCAGTAGTTCGTTAACTACTAAGTTCCAGAGAAGGGGAGTGAGGACACCTCCTTGCGGCGTACCTCTGCTGACATATCTTTCAGCAGAAGTCTCACCCAGTTTGGAGTTGATTATCCTGCTTTTTAGCATTAGACCGATCAACTCCCCAAGTGAGTCGTCTACCTGCAGAGTTGACAGCGCAGTCGTGATTGAGGATGTGTTGACGTTGATAAAGGCGCCCTCTATGCCTAGGAAAGCATCCATTGCGTACTCTTTATATTGTAGGGATCGTTCGATGTGGCTAGTCAGAGAGTGCAAAGCCGTTTCCACCGACCGAATGTATATACAGTCGCTCTATGTATGTTCGAAACAAACTTTTCAGATTGTCCTATCTAAGGCGGGACACAACCAGCTCAATTTATTGGAATTGCAGTAAGCAGAGAATTAGAATCCGCTGTAGCTCGTATCTGTCATCGGATATGATTAAGGACGAAGCCGTTAGAAAAGGGATAAATTGTACTCTGATGGCTTCGGGTCACCTGGTACTCGTGGCTTAACGTGTATGGTGGGAGTAATCACTCAACTTGGTGAGTGAATCCATTTTTAGGCGCTAATTTGGATGGCCGGTGCAACAAACTAGTGTAATGCTTATGGTACCAGTAATAACATCGGATGCTGATAAAAACAGGGACTACAAGCAGATATATATATACACTGTTATTGTATATGTATATTGTGTGGCGCTTTGCTTGACGCCAGCAGCAGTTGTAGCTCTAACGAGCAAGCAGCCTGGAGACAAGGATTGATTTCGTCACATGTTTACACGAAGGGGGAGCCGCCTGATGACTTAGGCAAGACGTATTGTCCTTAAACATATATTTCTATAGATTTGCGCTGGTAAAATACCATATGTCCAGTTTAATGTTATTCACTGCATTGTTTGTTTGATCTTGGAAAAGAGATTGTGGCGGATGAACACTCATGATCAACTGCAATGTCCACATTACCTGATGTTCCTGGCACTAAAAAAACACACATATGGTTACGGAAATGGCATAGTTGGAAGACTACGCTAGACAGATTGCAGACCAATTGCAACTTAAAGAAATTCACTTCACATAGTTATTGACTGCATCATATATTGTACATTAGTAAAGAGGTTGGGGAAATCTACAATCAATCAAAGATATATCTTTCTGATTTTCTTTGCTTCCTTTTCCTGATGGCTTCACTACCTGTCCGTTTTTCTAGGCCACCAGCATATTTAACTATGCAAATGAAAGGACGAACAATTTTTACAAAATCTTCCTGTTCGATACATTCTCACGATTACCTTTGTAAGGCAAAAGAAAACCTCAGCTACTGCACTTTGCAAATCAGTCCTGATGCGACTTTCAAAGATTCGACCTATAAATCATGACATCAATACATCTTCTCTTCGACTATACAATAAATTAGCCTGGATCTTTCGTCGATCTACTAGGTGGCCTGAAAATCCGACCAAGACCTGAACACCGTATTGTGACCCTGTTTTAGCTACCGGCTCTACGTCGATCGCATCGAAGATACATGTACACAAAGGACAACCGGAACATAGCTCAAACAAAACGATCAATTATTGTCATTTTGTCACCGACATTAAGGACCTGTCTGCACTCGGTCGGTGGTAGTGGTGGAGGAAGCCCTAATTGATGATGATTTCATCGCACTCACTTAAGTCAGTTTATTGAGCTCGTCCCGATGATCCTCGTAGGTGGTAAGTGTTACATGCTGTTCTCAATTGTCAACCTCCTAGTTTTCGGTCGGTCCAAAGAAAAAAACAAAAAGGAAAGAAAGAAATCGAAGGCAAATCCTTGTGTGTGCAGTTGTATTCAGTTGTGTGTCACATACGGATTACATACCTTCATGGTAGGTGTACTGATCGGTGATCGGTGATCGTTGATCTTTGCCGGTGTTTGAACTCTTTTGGGTTTCGTTTTAGATACTGGAGGCGGTATTGGCGCGGCGGGTCTTGTTTTGTATTATGTCGACAGAGAATGAAAGTGGGTCCTACATTGTATATATGTTCATGTGTATACTCTACAGAGATGTGCTGGTGGTCTCTCTGATCGTCAGGATGGAATGAGAAATTATTTTCGAATTATTGTCACAGGATGTGCGAGTTTAGAGGATTTTGATGTCTTTGCTATTGTTGACGACTTGTAATTATTGTGTTGGTCACTTTGTTCAATTGACATTGTCTACATAGTGGTAGACAGTTTCTCTTTGAGTATCGTTGGCCTCGTGGAACACACAAGTTGTCTGTGTAACGAAGGTGAGAAAAGGTTTATTCATCGATATTTTCAATTTTGATATTGGTGCTAAGGGTGTATCTGAGTGGTTGGCTATAAATTGATGGAACAGCTATTTAGTGGATACTTAAGATGACATTGGAATGTTTACTACTGGTGGTTGGAATTGATTTTTTATGGCTATTAGGAAAGTGTGAAGTATTTTTGGTCGACTTCAAAGGTAAAAGATGAAAAAATGTAAGGACACGTAGGGTGCTTTGAGAATGAATTTACCAGTTTGGTAAAGATTTGAAGCCTCTGTTCGACAGTTTGAGCTCTATACCAGCTAAAGATTGAATAGGTTAGATCAGAAAATCTTTGTTTTGGATTTACCCTTTCCAAAAGATTGACATCGTTCATCTCCTAAATCAATGTCCCTAAATGGAAGAAAGATGTCGTTTTCTGAAATGTATTGTAGGACAAATAAGGGACGCCTAAAAACGGAAATCCGATTATGGCCATTCCTAGATATTAGAGGTAGTTTTTCGTCAATACCATATACAGTTCCATCTCTTCCAGTGATCTGTCAAACTTTCAAGCTGATTGACTCAAGCTAGAAAAGCAACGGACATGAAGAACTTCAATAGCAGGGGGTTGGTTGTTTACTATTAGGGTGGGTATCGAATGGCGTTAACCCGGCTTTGACCAGTACAGCAACTATGACTATACATCAATTGGTGTTATTATGCCTTCTTGTTGTAGCCTACTAGTACTGTCCTGTCCAAACGAACTCAAATTACTAAATAATAATGAAAAAGAATAAAATTGAAAATGCCATGTCGGAAATCAATAACCATTAGAAAGTCGACGTATGGGTGGTAAATTCATGCGATTAAGTGAATGGTGGCGCCAACATTAAGAGTTTCCGATTAAATTTAATTGTTCTATTGTTCATAGAAACTTTTTATCACGACGTTCTCTTTGTAATGGCTCACCGTCCAGAAAACAGCTGTACAAATTTATTAATTTCGTTAAGAGAACTGTCACTCGTTGAATTCCTTCTATAAAGACAATTTCCGTCTTCTAGGCCATTTTATGTTGAACTTCTGAATGGAGAGCCACGAGGACCACGAGAGTAAGTAATTTGCATATTATATTTAATGAAAACTTAATGAATTATTCCTTTAGAAAATATATAACTCGTTCAAATAAAAAATCACGTGTTAAATACTTAATGGGCCGCCAATTCCTTTGTTCCACATTCAGCATGGAGACTTTCTTATATGAGCTGCTTTAACGAATTTGGATCTAAGTTCAATGTGGACTTTCACAAGACAGTGTGATGAGATAGAGGCAGTAGCGAATGAACCCTTAATAAGTCAGCGGCAGATTAAACATTCTTGAAGCCAGCCCTTTTTAACCATTAACTAAGTGACACTGAAGAAGAGCGAAATAATGACGAATTCTATGTTGTCGACGTATGGATCTTTACGTAGAGTGGCTGAACCTAGACTGCTACAAAACAGCTATCACCACCATTCTAAAGGTGCAGTGGGATTGATCGGACTCAAGGAATCGATTTGTTCTAAGCGAGCAGACTAAGATAAGAAGTAGGCGAACGCTTTGTAACAATTTGCATCAGGGATCAATTCAACAACATCAAACTGATATGCTCTCACGCCCCCATGAATGCCTCTACAAAACCTATGAGTAATATCTCAAGTCTGACATTATAATCATTTTAGGTTATTTTATGGCTATATAAAGAAAGGAAGATATCTTTAGTAATGATGTTGGAAAACGAAACATACACAATACCACATCTGGAAACTGACTTCGGCTAATTGAAGAAGAGAACGACTCTACTAACAAAAGATGAGTGAAAGCCATTATCTTTATCCGAAAAAAAGAAGAATTATGAGTGTAACGGAAAAAAATTACTGCGGATTCCACTCATATTTCCGTGATTGATCGAACCAATTGATTGTTTTATGAAGATGGCAACATTTCTAGTGAAGTATATCAAGGCAGTCATACCAAATGGTCTGCCAACCGAACTATTTTAGACAGCAGGAGAGAGCATACATTAACCCTCACAACTATTTTCCCGATTCACAATAAGAAACATATGTATGTAGTCTCCTCAATATCGCGTAGAAGATTTTGTCTACTGCATTGTATGAACGCCTAAAACCATTTTCCAACAGTAAATTCTAGAGCAAACCCAACAAGGTAGTAAAAATTGTCAATAATATTAAAAATTCTGTTTCATCCTCCATCCCAGCTCTCATATATGTATAATGATATTCCAGCTGTCAGCTCTTTGGACATGGCCATTCTACTTGCTGTTAACTTTCGCATGAGTACTTAAACATCTTCACAAATCCCATGGCCGAAAATGGTGTATCTTCCCTTCTTTTTAAGAGGTATTCTTTCACGCTGGCTTTTTCGTCAATCCTACTTTTTAGGCCGCCTGACGAGCAGACGGAAAACAGCCTTTGTCTTTTCTCATACCCATTGCACTTACGTCCTTCCGTTCCAAGGTAATGGAAACGCTGATAAACCGTCAGCTCATGAAATATCTCTAAACACGAAAACTTCTCAATGACTGGCAGTACGGTTTTCGTAGCAACAGTTCCACTGGTGATGAAACCAAAGAGTTCATCAATTTGGCGAAAGCAAGATAGTTGCACTTGGTATTCCTACGGCATTTGATAAAAATGAGCGTTCAATTCAAGTTGTTTTGGATGATTTCAAGTCTGATATCCACACAAAATAAATGCTGGTGTGCCCCAGGGCTCCGTTCTATCCCCGGCACTCTTTTTCATGTTCTTCCATGATCTCTTGTCTACTACTCCTAATCTTAGTACTTTCTGCTTTTCATATTCGATCCCGGAGTCTTCGACTGTAGAACGGGAACAACAGCTTATATTAAGCACATTAAATTCCGATATTAACAGCATAAGCAATTGGGGAACTATCAAAAGAGCGAAATTTAGTGTTTTCAGAATACAATGCTGTCGTTAAAGCGAATTTACGTAAATACCAACCCATTATTCATGAATGGCACTTGCACTGTCGAAAGCGAAAAACTTTCCATTCTAGGTATGTCTGTCAATGACAATTTACATTGGAAAGGCCACATGTCTTTGCTTCCTCAAACAATGTAAGAAATATTTTCGGCCCTCTGATCTGGCCGCAATATCGGATTACATTGCCCACATCTGGTTGGGTTCGCTTAAAACATCTCTGCGATAAAACTCACAGGTGATACTAATATCTCATGTCATAAGGAATTTTGGAAAAATTGAAACTTATGATCATAGCTAAACAGTGAGTGAGGGCGTAGTCCAGTATAAGCTGCCAACATCGCAGAGTTGAATAGAACGTCAAAATAGACAGCTATATTCTGTCTGCCACAGATCCGCTATTTACTTTAACTATGACAATTCATCAGATACCAAGGGCAGAGCTGCATTTGCCAATGGCTATTTCTGTGGCCTAATAAGACAATTTAGTAATAAGGCCTACTTAAGAAATACTAAGGAGATTTTTTATGACACCCAGTACCGGAGGCTTTGACGTTAGCGAAGGTGGTAGAATATGTATATGTATATGTTTCAAAAGGAAGATTTGTTGAGTGATTTTTAATGTTTGCGTTGACTTACTTTAAAGGTAAACATATAATAACGAACTCTACCAACTATACAGCAACATCAACTATGCTAAAATAGTGCGTGAGATTGTTAGAAAATCTAGAGTAAATAAATATACGAATTCTGAACCCAAATGTCAGAGAGAGATCCCTCTGTCCTCTGTAACTGGATTGATTTGTTGTTTGAGACCCAAATCCATCTCGAACTATAGCGTTAGTCAAGTAATTAAGTAAATGAATGACAGTATCAATGCAATACATAAACTAAAGAACGGTGGATAAATAAATTTCTCTCTAATTTAGAAGAACATTAAATCGGAAAGCTTGGTAAAGTACAGATTTATCTTACACAATTCGCGTCTAAGTATAAATTCTTCCACAATTACGTATAAGAATGCAGATATGGTATTCAACCGACACTCCGAATTTAAGGTCAAGAACCCCAAGCATATACGGCTGGAATGCGATAGATAAAAAGTAGCCTCTCATTTTCTGGAAAGGTTGGTAGGCGACGCAATGACATCAAGAAGATTCATCAAATTTACGCATAATATCTGCCACCGAAACATAGGAAACCGCGAAAGGTGTCATTACAAATATTATGCAGGATATTCTCGATCGGACCAAACAGCGAGAGACCCAGAAGATGGTAAATAACAAAGCATGCTTTTTTTACTTTTAAATTCATTTTTATTATTTCTTTCTATATGTCAACTTACCTACTAGACAAAAATGCTTAAATCTAATTTAACAGCAACAGTTTTTGAATTTAGCTTACTGGCTCTTACCGAGCGCTCGATATTACTACAACTTATTACTACAACTACAACTAGTGTCTTTCGACCTTAAATCTATCCTTAAATCTATAACTATTTACATACTCGTATATGAATCTCTAAGAAAATTAATATCAAAAAAACGTAGATGTTTTATTTCTTTTTTTTACTTTTGTTTAAAATTAAGCTATCTATCTACTTAACCTACCTATGCTACTTAATTTAACTTAACTATAATCCAGGTGGCGAGCACTCGTTTTCTTTTGCTCCGAGTGGTCACCATCTCGATTGCGTTTTCGGGCGCCTGGAAGGCGCTATCATGGTGCACATGCACCTCTGGAACCTGACCGAGACCATCTAGCGTCGGTCAACTTTCGGAGGAACCCCTACATGATAACGAGCCTCTCCACGAAAACTCCCTAGCTAACCCTAATCTACTTATACCTAAGAGGAACTACCCAAGTAGCGCACCAACCTAGGAGAGCGTATCGCATCCCTCCCTTTCTTCAAGCCACGAGCATTCGGTGTGCTGCTTTTCGGCATCGATCTTATCCCTGTCCGCAATTGCAGGGTTAAAACGGAAGTGTTCCGGAGCACTGGCGATGTACCCGTCGCAGATGAGCCGCTTTTTCCTCGCACCGCGGTGGCGGTGGTATAATACCGGAATACCATCCCTACTTTGCACTAAACCTTTAGCGTCAATATGGAGAAATGCTTCAGGAGGGATAAAGCCAGATTGAAGTGTACTCTCGTGGTACATTATATTGGGGTAATATGCCCCAAAGATTAGACTATTCTCGCTCGTCATTGCTCTTGCGACGTGCCTTCGAATCACCTTAATTAGAAAATTGTCAATCCTGTTTAGTCCAGCTCCCTTGTAAAGGATTTTGTTGGGATAATATTTTATGTATATGACTTTCACTCTGGAATCAAGTTGATTGCTTTGAAACAATTTCCTTGTCAGAGCTAAAGCCTTCTTGGCCCCAGCCAGACAAGCATCTATATGTTTGTCAAAATATAAATACTTATCAAGCCAGATACCAAGATATCTAACTGCGCTTCTCACCGCAAGTGGTAGTCATATATACCAGATATTTCTGGTATCACAAGAGGGCCTTCTCAATCGAGTTCTAAATAAGATTGTTTCTGACGTTTGGAAATTAATTTTCAATATACAATCATCGCAATACTCCTTAATATGATCGAAGTCACGTTGCAAAAGGGTGTTAATGACTACATTCATAAAATTATGCCTTTACTTACAATACCGTAAGGCACAACAGTAGAAGGAAAATTATATAGACAGTTTTAGGTAGATCAACACCACGAATCGTGTAGCAGTAGTATTTAGTACGTATTTCAAGCAACTAAGCAATCGCAATCCCCCATTCAGGGATATAATTGGCAAATACGTTTTTACCGAAAAATTGCTGAAGTCTTATAAGACAAAAATAATTAACTTATAAGTCTTAAATATTTCACACAAAAATAATCGAGAAGAATTGACACATAAGAGTCCTGGTGTAATGTAGGGACTAATATTTTCGAAGAAACTTAAAAAGATGCGACAGAAAATTCGCGTAGGAATTCTGGTTTTGATAAAAAACAATTTTTAAAAAATAAAAACACAAAACCAATGGCTTCACAAGCCAGCTAATACATATGTCACAGTACATTATGGCAATACACTGAAAAAATTAAAAATAAAAGAAATGCTTGTATTTTCATAATTTCCGTTTATTAATTCTTTAACTTAAAAAATAATAATAAAATAATGGAAATAAAAAAACAGTCTCATACTCTTACTATTACCTGCAGGCACAAATTTTGAATTTTTTGAATTTATAAACAAAACAAAATAAGATTAAAATTTATTAAATGTTAATTAAAAAAAATATATATATATAAAAATTAATCTCTATACACAAAAATGATTTACAATTTGTTGAAGTTTTAACGGTCTGTACGTTAAATTTTTGTACTATAAAGCAGCATCGACACCTTTTTCTTTTAATGAACACGTCCGATTTCAATGCCCCCCATGTAAGGATAGCCGGATTTGGATTCACTAGGTATTGCACTTCCATAGCCAGGCATATGTGTGGAACCGGGAAAGAATGATGAGGAGAAGTTGTAATTATCCCACTCAGTCCCTGTGATCTTACTCTGATGGGAACGCCATTGCTCGGCAGTAGATGTGGGCAGACCATAAGCCGAAGCCGGATTGTATCCACCGGTAGCTGCATCGATTCCCATTCCGTAGGTGTTGAAAGAAGTCGGTATACCGGAACTGGCTGTGGTTGTGGTCACTGATTGATGAACTTGATGATTTGGGCTTAAAGATGCGGAGCTACTGCATGACGGTGAAGCCGAGGCAGACCCAGTTGAATGAGCGTAGGTTGTGTTCTGGGCAAATGCTTGTTGAGTTGGCCAACTTTGGCTAGTAGCTGCAACTGGTGCGGGATATGTCGAAGCAGACATCATGTTAGTCATACTGTGGGCAGGTGCTTGGGAAGGATATTGTGCCGCAGAAAATCCGCTTGACGCCAATCCACTAGATGCTAATCCCGATAGACTCGAATTGAACGCAGAAATTTGCTGGGTGTTCAGTTGTTTACGAAGGCGTGCGCGTCTATTCGAAAACCAAACTTGAACTCGAGCTTCAGTTAAACCTGTGGATTGTCCAAGTTCCTCTCGTGTGTAAACATCTGGGTATTGAGTCCTTGCAAAAACCCGCTCCAAAGCATCAATCTGATCATTGGAGAAGGTCGTTCGTGATCGCCTTTGCTTACGTTTCAGTTGAATACCGGGCTCAGACTCAATTTCACTATCTTCTCCCGATGATGTTGGTCCCAAAATGCCATCAATTGAATGAGATCCACTTACTTCCTTACTTCCACCTCTCAACAAGCGGCTGATGGAGCTTATCGATGGAGCTGAATTTTTATCACAAATCCCCAACTCGATTAATTTACCACGAATTTCCCAGCTAAAAATTCCCGGATTATCTTGTTTCATCTCTTCGATTTTTGCTTCAATATCAGGTGTAGCTACACGTGGTTTTGATCCACCGATCACTCCAGGACGAATTGAACCGGTTTCTTGATATCGATTCAAAATCTTAGATACACATCCATGAGATACACGCAATTGCCGACTTATAACACATGGCCTCACTCCAGCCGCGGCCATTTCGACAATCTTTAAACGAATGTGGTTAGGCAATGGGCGACCATTTATAAAGACACCCCCTAATTGATTCACGCGTCCTTGTCCTAGAAATGAAAGAATTAAAAAGAAACATGAGTACAAGGAGTCTTTAGAAAGTAAATGATATGCAAAATGAGGTAATAAACGCCCATCTATGGTGGTCCCAAAATAGTTTAAAGGAAAGATCAAACAACGCCGCTGCATTTCTTTGTGTCAGAAGAAAAAATACTCTCACCATTCTCTAAAAACCGACACACTCATATTATTCGACTTTCCCTTCATCCCTAGGTTCAACAAAGAAAACCCAATGACCTTTTGTTAGCCGCTATCATTACTTGCAAATATGTCATTCGAATTGAAAAAGTAATTAAAGATCACCACTGATGACCGATCTCTGATCACCATCGATCATTGATCGTCGAAAATCATACTAATGGATTGAGGTGATAATAGCAAACAAAATTGTACCATCTTCATGGATGAAGATAGACCCACAGATAAGCTAGGCCAATTCGACTTCAACTGATCGCATTACCTTTCCAAATGAGCAAATCTTTTTGTACTTCCCTTCTTCTACTGATCTCAGCAAAAAGATACAGGTAAATAGATCTAGTGAAAACTCAATTAGCCATTTGAATGATTTCTCAAGTCCAATCCAATTTGAGTTTCCGCCCAAACAATTGACTTGATCTCATTTCGTTGATTGTTGCCTATTGTTCTCAATAAGATGGGTCAGGATAGAGATCCTTGAGAAAACGATCGAGCTCTGACAGACAATCAGTCTCAATACAAATTTGCATTATCTATCCATATTTCATGTGGTTAACTATTGTATTTGAATCTAAACAAAAAGTATTGCACAAATAAGAGATCGCTCGATATACTCGTATTGCTCCATAGCAAGATCACTATTGTGCAAAAAAAAGAAAAATGGTAAAAATCGGAATTAAATCACGTGGAAGTGATCTTTCCTTTGAAGATCACTCCACCATTGCCACCCAGAATACGCAATTCTGTTATTCGTTTTCTTAATCTCAACACCTGTATCCACAAGTCCACATACCATAGATATTCATACAAAATGTATCTATATTGTATTAAAAAAAAAGTGAATATCATTCACCATCTGGGATATAAGCTGACGATCGGCGGGATAGAATTAAAGAAACAACATTATAACAATATCAAGCGAACAAAAAAAAAAGAAAAAAAAGCCAAGATACTAAATTAGGTAGAATGATACTCTACATGTTAATGTATGAGTTGAGCATTCCTATGACGATATTCACATCCATTTGGAAGGTGCCTTCGAATGCGCAAGTATCACAAGTAATATGAAAAATCATCTTGAGAATTATAAGACGTGAGAGACCTGGAGATTTGGATTTGTTGAGTAAGTGTGTGCGCGCCAAAAAGACCAAAGAGGAGCAGAGCAGCAGCAAGGGAACGATCGCGACGAGGTAAGATCAAAGAGCGCCGACGCGCCAAACCGTCTGTGAGGATCACTTTCTTGCTGCTATCGTGTTTCCATACATACACTGGCTGACTGGTCAAATGCGCGAGTAAGCTAATATCCAGTAGATGAAGATCGGTTTGATCATCAGTTTAATGATTACCATGATGATCAGCATAATGATCAACATAATGATCATCATTTCGAATGATGGTAATGATCACAACTGAAATGAGGGGGAAAAGTATTGCGCGGGCTGAAAAAACGAAACGAAGATGTATCTCAGAGATACAAAAAAAAATACAATAAGATGATGTATACTCGATATAACAACAAAATCAGAGAATATGAAGTCAGAAACATGCTATTAAGCAAAACGAATAAAAAAATAAAAAAAAATCTAAAAATGGGGAAAAAAACCTCATCGATGAAAGTGTGTTGGATCGGATGCATCTTTGTTGTTATTTTGTCGTTTGTTGAGCGGGATTGCTTGGAGTTCGTTGCGCGATGGTGTCGCTGACTGACTTTTTGACGTTTATATGATCTTTGATATGAGATTATATCCAACACCACGATGAGAGGGCGAGGGACTTTGCTTTTTTGATTGAAATAAAGCTGAGAAGGTTAATATTTCTTGAAGTATCTTATTAATTGGTTAGAGATAAAATTTTACGAGTGTTGATGTACTTAAAGGCTTGGTAAACAATGTTTGAGTCATAAAAATAAAATTCATATTGTGGAAGTTGTTTTAACTGTTTTAGTTTTATATGAATTCAAATGTATTCATTAGGAGTGAAGTGATCTCTATCATCTGATCTGTTTCGTCAGGACAAGGATTTTTATATGAACATAATTATCATATAATTAACCCCCAGATATAGCCAAAGAATTAGCTCGCTATCCTTGACCGGACTTTTCCTGATTTCCCAAAGTAAATGCTCAAAGCTAAAAAAGTATCAAATTTAACGAACGCAACTCTGACGAAACAAACCAAAACATATAGTTGCAGCCTACATAGAAATCTAAAAACGGATCAATACAAAATCTAATCCAATCCTCAAACTCTTAACTTCTTTCTTGTGATTGAATCAAACTGATGTTAAAAAATCTTCAACGATGACTTATCTGCCTAAAGTACCATATACATGAACTCTGAAATATACATACGCACATATATATATTGCTTATGACTTACAGATACAAAATGATTTCATGAGGTCATCACGCAAACTTTAGAAATTTCAGCATTCAGACACGATCTATATTTAGTCTTGAACAAATCAATGTTTCATGGACTTTTCTGCTAAAAATCACTAAATTTAGTGCTTAAAACGTACAGTTGATCAATCGAAAATAAAAAGCAAGCAATTTAACTTCATTATCTTTTTAGATAGGTACAAATCTTTTGTCGAGGAAAGCTAAGCTTAAAGTGTATCTATATGTTCACTAAAGACGACTGATCTATCCCTAGAAGCTACTCGTATTTTAAAATCATATCTTGGGAAGGTTCGAATGTACTAAATATCGTTAATTTTTTTGTCTTCAAAACCTGATGAACGTGATACGGATTACCAATAGAAAACAAAAGGAATGTGTAGTATTCAGAGACATATTACTCTGTCTATCCTTACTAAGAAATTTGCCTCCCATATAGCTTTAGATTTTTAGTTCTGGATGTGTTCATTGTCCTTGATTCAAATTTACTTGCAGAACGAAAAACAAATAAATGAGATTCACAGACGATCTGCCAACAGATTGTCACTTTTCCCAAGATTTAGATTCATTCTTAACAATATTTGGTAACAACACAAACTGAAACTAAATTCGAATCGTGTGACTAAAATTAAGACTCAGCAGTGTGTAAACTAACACAACGGAAAACAGAGATTAGAGTATCTTAGCGTGTTTGATCTGCTCTCAAGGCAAGAATCATTTTTGAAACCACTACTGTTCGAGTCATAAGTCACTGTTTTCTAAAATATTTACCTTGGAAAGGGTATCCAGCAAAGTACGGGCTCATATTGATTGCAGATACAGCCATAGATTTTCACTAATCTCCCAAAAAAGTTTTCTTTTTTAAGTATTTTCTCACAAAAACAACACTGATCACGTTAATTTTTGTAAACAAAATTCCACAGTCAATTTCTGTATCTCGTTCGTATCATATGTATATGTATATGTATATGTTATTGTTTTGTTTTTATTTTATTTTACTTTTTAGTTTTTTTTTATTCCGTTGCAAACCAAACACCTTACTCTGTTGCTTGTCAGATGATAACTGATTTCGAAACGGTCATCTAGCGTACCATCTTAAAGTTGGATTTCCAGTTTGAGACCTTGTCTGATCGGTTTTATTCAACAAAATACAACCAATTGAAGATGAATGTGGGCGAAAGAGATACAGATGCGAGGAACTGTTTGTAGATACATCTACCTGTTGGATTTGCTATTTCTTTCTTACACAACACCCACCGATTTGTATGAAATGGAAGAAGGCGAGTATTCTGTGAGGTTTTGTACAAGAAATCTCGTTTCTGTATCTGACGGATCTGTTTACAAGAGAGAGAAAACATGTCCTGATTATTGGAGAAAACATCCCCTTGATCTCTGACAATAAGAATGGCTTCGGCTAAACCACGCCTCTGATGTCGTTTTATTTTGTTGTTTGCGTTTGAGTTGCATTGCGCAACAAGATAGCTAGTGAGTTGAAAGGTAGAAAAAAGGATTTAAAAGAAAACATACCTACGTGCTTATATAAACATATGTACTCGTATGTTAGATATACGGATATCTAAAATTGTCAAGCCAATTTATTAGGAGCACATTTATTTATCCATAAAAATTCCTCACCCTCAAGAGAAAATATTGACAAGGGTTTTTGGTAATTAAAACATGAAATACGAGTATTATTCACCAATCTCTATGTTGGATAGGTAAGTACGAGTATCTTTTGTATTACCGGTGGTCCCAAAGACCACACCAATTAACGCCAAGATACAATTATTACATTTATTAACATACCGAATGCATTAGTTACACGGCGCATCGGCCTCGTATTTGTTATGTGTTTCTACCCAAAGAAAGGGTCGACTCTTGTAAGTGAATGCATAGTGAATGTTTGATTTAGATATTATCCGGTCGCGGAATGTTATTTAATCCAATTTCGAGTACAGAAAAGCAAAGAATGCGCAATCTGTTTGATGTTGAATTGACAAGAAAACCACAAGCAATTACACAAAATATTGATGAGTAAGTGTAACATTCCTCACTTAAATGGAATTTGATTTCGTTCCTCTTGGGGTACGTGTACAGCACGTGCTTTTCCGAATTTTGTTTTCGACAGACTTTTTAAGTTTCTGATTGCCGTTGCGTAAAAAATTCGGATTTAACTGCAGTTGTTCTTGAGTTTTCTTTTATGAAAAATAATCGTTTCCTAATTCAATTGATTTCAAAAACGATTTTGAAAAACTGGAAGTGGAAGTGACCACCGTCATTCGCATGTACTCGTATAGATAGAGTTTATAATCGTAAACGTAATGCAATTTACCCAGAAATTGGAGAAAATATTTATCGGATGTCTGGGTTGGTATCTAAGCAGATTAATTTGTGAGGCTTTTCAAATTCGGCTTTTAATTATTGCGGGTGACTGTATAAATGGCCGTAGGTAGGGAACTAGCGGAACTAGGTTAAGAACGATTGTGCAGTGTTAAGTACATATATAGTTGCAGCATTTGGCTTAAATATTGATTGTAAACTTTGGTCGGTGTTTAAGGAAAAACTTTGAGTAAAATCAAAGGTGCCGCCGACATGAAGTCGATTTTATTAGGAAGGTTTTAGTTTGACTTTATTGT
The DNA here is from genome assembly GCA_949129095.1 of Volucella bombylans. Lineage (NCBI taxonomy): Eukaryota > Metazoa > Arthropoda > Insecta > Diptera > Syrphidae > Volucella > Volucella bombylans. The sequence continues at coordinate 57,510,458 of OX422144.1, forward strand.
TGGTTGAATGAATACAAGTGAATTAATGTTTCTCGGAAAGAAAGGCAAAAATATGATTTTAATTGATTTGATTGGAACAGGGATGAACTGTCGACCATGGGCTTAGAAATTTGTTGGGTCCCTTTCCGCAAATTATGCGGCATGCCGTCGTTACGGTACTAAAAGCCGGGGCAAGATTAGTAGAATTGGAAATTTAATAGAGGGAACATACCTTTTCTCGATGCGAGCTTTATGTTGGTGTAAAAGGCATGATGCTATTCATCGGAAATAAATGCCTTCCAGCAAGAAAGTAAGTTTGTTGCTTTGAATGCATTTCTAAGTTTTCAACATTGAGCATTCTATCGGGAAGATTTTTTAATATAGGAAATGTTTAATTATTCACATGTTAACAAGGGCTATATTCTGCATTTGATTGATTCTTGATGATGCTACTCTTACAACTTGTACGATCTTCTGACAATAATACAATTGAACGAGAGATTATGCTAGAAATTAGTTAAACTCGAAGATGTTAATAAGAAATCTGACTTTGTCGACTTTAAAATTAGAGTTCCATTTTTACGGCTTCTTTTTGGCGCAATGGAGTTAAAATTCGTCCATTCGTTTTCAAGTCAAAAAACTTATTGGAGAAAATAGTCAACATTACATCCATTCAGAATCACGTATTCATTCTAATAGCAATGTTCATTGTCCGTCTATTCGTCATTCGATGATGAAGATTTACTTTCATAATGCCATCATAATCAAATCCAGCAATATATTGCGATATAGCTTTTTCTGAGTTATTTGACGGCAATCTGTACAATTTTTATCGGCAGAATGGGGTGGTAGAATTATTGCTGCAGTGCGTTCAACTCTATCGACTGCAGAAGTTGACCTTCCAATCGTGGATGCTGAACGAATATGCATCTCTATAACTTTAAATGATGTAAATAAAATTATTTTTTTTTTGATTTGAGCTACTGAGTTATGTTCTTAGAACATAACACGTATAATGTTATCTTCTAAGGTTGCAATTGACGCTGATTAATCGGTATAGACGAGTGATTTGAAGTATCCACATAAAAAATAGTCTAAATTCACCGGTTCAAAACGAGAGATAAATTGCTCACCGAACCCATTTCTCAATTGATCCATCGATTCGCGTGCTGGTCACGAGTCGAACCGGTTCACCACGTGCATATTTGGCGAAAAAACGTTCGAAATCATTGAACGAAAGCGGGCGCCATTGACGGTAACGTTGTTCTCATGGTTATCTTTAAAAAAATGCGGGCCAATGAATCCGCCGGACCATAAACTCCACTAAACAGTGCATTTTCTCGGTGCATTTGCAGCTCTTGTATTGCCTGAGATTGCTCTTTGGACCAAATACGATAGTTTTGTTTATTAACACATCCAGATAAAAAAGCGAATCTTAGTCCAGCTTTTCTAAGGCCCGCTCACCGAAAATTCGACGCTGTGGCAGGTCGTTCGGCTTCAGTTCTTGCACAATCTGTATTTTGGAAGGTTTTAGACTAAGATCCTTGAGTAAAACCTTCCACGTATAGTATGGACACGATCTTCATTAACACTGGCGGATACAGCAGCAATATTTACCTCTGTACGCAGTCTACGTATACGGGTAGGTGGCCTGATGTCCAATAGCGTGAAATTGGTGCGAAATTTAGTCACTGTGGTTTGAATTGCTTGCTCAATAGGTCGATTATGACGGCAGTAAAATGGTCGAAGTGCGCGAAAAACATTTTTTACAGAGCATTTTAATAATAATACAAGTCAATCGGTTGCAAGTTTTTCCATGATGAAATGGCATTGCCAACTGAGCATGTTTGACTTTGACACATGTCACGAATCACGCGCGAACCGTCAAAAATAGAACACTGATAAACCACACAGCAAAAAAATCTCCCTTTACTGGGGCGTACATCTGGAATATCGAGAACAATGTTAAAGCTAATAGCAATTCTTTCTGAACTTTTGTTAACTCTAAAAGAAACTAAGCTCCATGTTTTTTTAAAAAATGTTAAGTCTTCCAATATCGACTCAACTCTTGATTTGTTCTCTAATTTTTTCCAATCTGTTTACTCAGACTCTCCTTCCCTGGTCGACTTCGACTGGGAAAGAATGCAATAATCAAATGAAATGAAATGAAATGAAATGAAATGAAAAAAATCACAAAGACTGTCAACCTAAGGTGGTCAAGTATTGAAGGACAAAGGGTATCCAAGGTTCTCCGGCCGCTTTCTGGCGGAAAAATATCAAGTTAATAAAATTAAACAGGGATAAGCTTAGGACAGTAACAGGACACTTTCTCATGCGGCAACGCGCAAAGGGACACAAATTGTCAGATACGGATATTTGCAGATTCAGCGGTGATTTGAAAGCTGTTGAGGACTAAGGCACATACTGTGTGAATGCGAGTCAATATGGCGTAGTCGAAGAAAATCTTTAGGAAAATACTTTTTCGAAAATCTAGAGGAAATAGACGGCACAAACTTCAAAGGCCTTCTTGGCTTTTGCAGGGAAATTAGGTGTTCCACCAGGGAGATTGTTTAATGTGTTTACTCAATTTTTTTTATGCATTTAATGCATGAAGGTGTCTTTCTTAGTGAGTGGAAAACTTCTTATTTGGTTCCTATCCATAAGTCGGGATCCAAGAATGACATTGAAAACTACAGGCGAATTTGTATGCTTTCAGTTATTCTCAAGCTACTAGAAAGTTTAATAAAAAATCGGCTTGAATTTCTCACATGGTACATGGCTTCATACGAGTATGTGGAAGATCAACGATTAAAAATTTTACAATTTTCTCCTCGCTTCGTATACGAGTATCATAAATGCATTAGAGAACCATATGCAAGTTGATGTTGTTTACATGGACTCTAGTAAAGATTTTGATTCTACTTACACCATATGAACATTTTAATCTGGTTTTCGTCGCACCTTATTGGAAGAAAGCAAATAGTAAGAATTAATAACGCGTCATCTATGACTATTAAATGTTCTTTGGGTGTTCCCCAAGGTAGACATTTAGGTCCACTGCTTTTTATAATCTTTATTGATAATATTATTTTTAAAATAAAGACTACAAATGTCTTTTACAGATGACTTAGAGTTATTCCTAAAAATTAAAAGGTGATTGTCATCTTATTCAGAATGACTTGAACTCGCTTTCTAATTGGTGTGAATATTGAAAAATGTCGAAAAAATCAGTAATCTACTGTATGGACTATTTAATTGAGTCTAAAGTTTTATCTCGTGTTGTGAATACTAAAGACTTAACCATTACACTTGAATCAATTTTTTCTTTTAATTTTGAATGTCATATTGACTACTTTGTCCCTAAAGCTACTTCATAGTGCTTATAGTGCTTTTTACATCCCTCGTTAGGTCCCTGTTAGAATACGCTGATGTGGTGTAAATTGATCCCTGCCTGTTAAGTTCATGCCCGCCGACTTGAAAAAATGCAAAGACGATTCACTAAATACATTTTTTATAAAATGGACTGTTTGCTGTTAGAGATTAAATTATTGAAATCTAGACGTGCTATTTTCAGTATAATGTTTGTTAGAGACTTACTATGGTATCATATTAAATGTCCTCCCCTATTGATACCTATTTATGTTCCTTTTAGATCACTAAGACCGAGGGTTTTTCCATTTGAAAAACCACATGAAACCAATTTGAATGAATTTGAATGTTTTTAATCTTTCTTGAGGTATATTAAAAAATTAAATTGTTTTCTATTCCGCTATGTATGTAGTATATTCTTCGTTTTATTTCAGGACAGTCTGAACTTGGAACTCGACAATCTTTATGGATCCAACAATTATCTGAATACAGACAAACAGAAATAATTAAAACAGACTAATGAGAAAAAGCTCAATTGGTAATCAAATGTGGTTTATCAATGCGTCTTCTCGGCTTAGACAGGCTTTTAAGGTTTTTTAACAAAAGCATTTTCAGTCTTTTTATGGAGAGCTAACAAAAAAACTTTAGCATCTCTGTCATAAGGAAAGTAACATTTGTGTAGCAAAGAATCGCCCTATTAAATGCGTCGAGATCATCTGGTAAGTCGATTTATCAATCGATAATTGAAGTATCATAGCTCAATCTCTGCAGGTACCGAAAGACCACTTTAATTGACCACTCTATGCTTCGCAGACCACACCGATTTATATAATATTTTTCGACGCATTCATGAATGTGCCATTCACTTTACATGAGATGTAGCAGGTCATCAAAGGAACCCAGGATTGCAATGCCGCATTTCGTTTGAATTTTACAAAAATTGCTCGTGCTGTTGACGATAATTTTTTCACTTCACAAAACAGGATGCTATGAAGATGCATCAAATCGACTTTTTGACTTAGTTGTTTGGTGCGTTGCCATTAAGCAGAAAAGTTTTAATGAAGAAGTTTGAGGCAGAATTCCTCAGCAGTAAACCAAATCTTTTCACTTGTCAATACCGCTGAGATTTATAAACGAAAATATATTTTTTAGAAAATATATTACAAGACTTTCTTGTAGACATTCCGTTTGGTGTTTGACTTTATAGCTTCCGAACGTTTTTCTATAAGCACTGCGCAGATAATATTGATTATGTTTGAGATGGTGAAATTATATTATATAGAATATGGGAATGAGGCAAGGGTGTATCCTAAGCATGCTACGAGTACTGTTAGAATGTAGTATTGAGACTTGCAAAAAAAATGCCCCAATGCAAGATCTTTTATCTTTTGACAGATGTCATATTTGTCCACCTTTTAATTATGGAAAGTTATACGCTTCATTCAACAAAGTTTACAAATCATTCTTACTTCACCACTCCATAATGTTACTATGCCAGACGCCGGAAGTGAATGGACAATTGCGGGTTTACTCGAGTCGGTTAGTCAAGACGGCAATCACTTGATTCCGCGTAGTGAAATTGCTGGAATTTCAGCCGAATTGTGCGAAAAAGTTATGGAACATTGGGTTCAACGCATCCACTCATGAAAGTGCTTCCGTGGAGGACATTTGAATGATGTCATATTTCATAAATAATGGCATTAATTATATTCCAATCCAAAAAAATATATTCATTGATACCTTAAATACCTTTTTTTTTATTTAAAAAACAAATTGGATTGCATCTCATGGAAAACTCTGTACGAGTATGTGAAGCTCAAGTCCCTTTATTCCTATGAAGAAGACGACAAATTTATGCGTTTTTTCATCGAACGAATATTTAACTCCTAGTTTATTTATATACTGCACTTAGAGACCAGGACGCAATCTCCTTCCCTGTACACTTTAATGATTCGTATTGATTATATAGCAAAAGTTATATCGGTGTACCAAGAAAGACTGTCAGTTTTGTCAAGTCTGGGAAGAACTGGTTTCCAACTGCTGCATGAATTTGAGCATAACTCCAAATGAGCAATATACCGGGTGACCAACAATGATAGTTTTTCCAATTGTTACATATCAGCAGCTATCAAAGTTACCAATGACATACAGCTGTTAAAATATTCAGCAAAGTTTGCGATTTCATTATGTATTGTTTTACGCTTACCGAACGTGCGGAAATTATTAAAATATATTATCGAAATTCCGGTTCATTTGTACTTGTAAATACGCCATGGGAATTTCGTCGTGAGGTGTGAAGTCGGTGGTCATCATGGCAACGTGGAAAAGTTTGAGCGTGAGTACAGTGTTTTGGATCTGAAGCCATCAAGCAGACAGAGATTGGTGCGTAACGGCCAGTATCGAAGAAGAATGAATTCGGCATCGCCAGAGAGTCAACCCGGCTTCTTTTGCGGTTGAATTTGGACCTACATCAGTATATTTCTTTCGAAATGAGGAAGGAGACACCGTTACTGTAATGGTCTCAGGTCAGAGCTCTACAACATCGATCTATCCGAGGTGTGGTTCCAACAAGACGGTGCCGCTTGCCACGTAGCCCGTTAAATTATGGCTTTATTGCAAGAACGATCCGGTGAATAGTCAATTCTGTGTGATATCTGTAACCTCAAAGAGAAGAGAGAGGCTGTGCCAAGTGCTAATTACGTTAAGATTCTTCAACGCAAGTGTACTATAGCTATACCAAGTGTTGAGACCCCTGAATGGTGAACATAGTTTAGTTAATTTTTCTTTCGCATCATGAAATGACAGTCAATTATAGACTAAGAAAAATCTAATATACAAATCCAAAGAAGTATTGAGGAAATTCATATTTTGACCAGCACAAGTACTAGTCATGATAAGTGTTGAAGCAGCTAATTGGTGGGAAGTAATATATTGTACATATGTATGTACGTACATCTAGGGTTGTATAAAGTATAAAACTCACCTCTACGTTTTCATTATAAACGACATTGCAGAGGTAGTTGTTGCAGTGGCAATTTCGATTGTTCACGGACCCATTAAGGCTTAACATAATTTTTCCATAACAATAAGAGTCAACTTAAATCTGTTCACGAGCTGTGTACTAAGCAATTTTAAGGCCAGAAGAGGAAAGAAGGACCAGAAGTTGGTAAGCATAGCCGACACCTGGTCTAGCAATGGACTTAGGCTTACTGACTTTATGGCGGGATAAAATATCACTATAGCAAGCACATGGTTTCCTCATTTCAATATGCTCAAGAGGACATGGCGGTCTTCGGACCATCAAGCTCTAAATCAAATTGACCATATTGCAACAGACATAAGGCATGCCTTCAGTATTCTGAACTAATGCGAATGCGAATTTTCCAAGCGTCACAACAAAGAAGACTAGTGGCAACGCTGCCAACGTACCTTCAAAGGTGCCGCAACTGATGTGCTGGTTTTCGACCAACCACTACCAAGAAATTCCTGTTTTGATGAAGAACGCCGGGAAGAACATGCAGCTAAACAAAAAGCGTAAATATCGGCGCTGCAACGGAGGACGGAGGCGGAGGCGAAGAAGAAAAAAGAGCACGAGAAGCGGCCGATCGAAAATACTGAGAGGTAATACTCCAGGAATAACGTACAGAAGTTTTATCAATAGGTCAAAAAAGCGTGTTAAGGAAAGAATACTCATACAGCCTGTAAAGATGAAAAAGGAAACCTTATAGTAGAGTTACAGCTGGTGCTGAGAATATGGACAACTTTTTCTGCAGACTATATATCGGCGAAGAAGCCCAATATACCGCCGTCAGACAGAATAGACCATTTAACTTAGGCCGCCTAACCAAAACGAAGTAAGGATAAGAATATCTAAGCTAAAATCTAACTAATCAGCAGAATCTGATGAATTACCGGCCGAGATATTCACAGCTGCTGGAAATGTCTTTGGATCTGGTTAGAAGAGTGTATGCCTGATTAATGGAATCTTAGTACCGTTTGCCCGATTTACAAAAAATGAGGCCCTCTCAACTGCGCCAACTATGGAAGTATAGGTCTCACATATTTTGTGAATGTTTGAAACCGTTCTTCAACAACCTGATTTTCCAGGTCAGGAAAGACACTCCGGCAGATCCTGGAAAAAACCCAAGAAGTCCAAATCGATACCTTCCATCTTATCATCGATTTAAGGCCTCATATGACAGCATTTATAGAGTCGAGCTATATAGAGCCATGTCTAGTTTTGTCATCCCTGCAAGCTCGTCCATCTGTGCAGAATGATGATGAAGAACGATCTTTGCTCCGCAGAAAACGGTAACGACTTAACTGGGATATTTGATGTCATGTTTCTTCTTCAACATCATACTTGAAAGAATTGTGTGAAACTCACAAGTGAATACTGGAGGCACAATCATTCAAAAGTTTGTACAACTACAAGCGTACGCCGATGATATCGGCATAATTGGGAGAAATCAGCGGGCTGTCACCTGTGCGTCCACTAGTATTGGAACGGAAGCTGCTCAAATGGGTGTACCTGTACAGCGCCAAAGCAAGTATTTTATATGCTGACAACATATTGTGTGTGGCCCACACAACTTCAACGAATAAGACAGAACGTCTCAATCGACAACTTTAACTTCGAGGTAGTTAAGGCTATAAATGTTGCCAACAACACCTCAGCAGAAATAAAACGAAGAATCAGTCTTGTCAATCGTTTTTTTTTTTTTGGCTAATAAGGCAATTGAGTACATAGTAAGGCCCTATCCCGAAAAACTAAGCAAACACCATATCAGACATTGATCATACCAAACCTATTCTTTGGCTCTGAAACATGGACTCTATCGAAAGCGAATAAAGATATACTCAGTCGTTTCGATAGAAATATTCTTCGAATAATATTCGGTACCGTTTGCGTTGACGGACTTTGGAGGAGAAGATTTAACGACAAATTATGTATACGAGCTGTACAACGACGTCGACCTAGTCAAAAAATAGCGCATCAGTTGCTTGATATGACTAGGGCATGTAGCGCTCCGGCGCACAGAATCTTCGAATTTAACCCGCGGAGACAATGCAGTAGAGAAATTCCTAACTTTAGGTGGCACCGCGCAAGTAGAAGGGGACCTCAACCAACTTGGAGTGCGCAACTGGACGCAGTTAGCTAAAGACCGGACTAACTGGAAAGGTTTATATTGGACGCCCTGGATCACTTGGAACTGTAGCGACACCTAAGTAAGTAAGTAAGTAATTCGATTATGAGAGCCAATGATACAGTGAAAATGATCGCAATTGGAAGATGCATAAATACAAAGCAAATACCCTATACTATTTCGGTGAACGATCTCTTTCGAGTGATGGTTTAGTTGGTGTAACTGTATCCTCCCAGAGAGAGTTTACTGCACTCCGTGAGAATCAGAACACAGATTGTAGAAAACTGCAGGAGTCACATGATTGAGATGTCGAGGGTCTATACCAGTGACGCTATGCTTGGGGTCTATGTACTTGTACGTACTTGAATATGCCAGGCAATTCGATATTTATGATGATGAACATGATTCACTCCGCTTCGACAATGTTCCACGTTCAATAAAGGCTTAAAGGAGGAGATCATCTGTCGATTAACTGCACATTTGTTAGGTACATTTGATCTATAACAGCAAGAAAGGATCCCATTCTCTAGTAATGATAAGCCATTAGGATACGTCGTATCTGATATCTCCACAGGGCCCTACGTAGATGCCCTTCACTATGGGCGTCTAGGCCGAAAGCTTGGGTATGCAACTCAATAACTTTGACGGTAGCTGCAGGGACGAGACGATATTAAGAATTATATCATTATCCAATTAGTTTCTTAGTAGCGAATCCCCTTCATAGGTTTCCAGAAATAATCCTATCGTCATATGTTGATCGTTAACCTACCTGCTGTTCATGCTATATCGTGCCTTCGTAAAAGCCAACTGGCAATGGTCATCCCGAGTGAAGACAAATGCAGAATGAACGTGGCTTCAGGACCTGCGTGACTTACCTCTGAACCTTGTCTAGTAAGTTCATAATCTTTGTTATTTCCAGCGGTCTCAGGTATTTGGTGTTGACAAAATTCGGTATTTCTGACATTCCGTTTGCGTTCATAGAAGTCTTTAATTTTCATATATTATTGTAGTAAGTCCTGGGCCCCCGTCCAATTATCAAGGCTTCGCCCATCAATGACGTTGTCTAATAAAAAGCAGGGTATATATAAATAGCAAAGTACTGATCTTATCATAAACATCTTCAGATGACGCTACCGAAGGTTGCTACGATTTGATCAGTCACAAGTTTTCGGTCATAGGTCTTGTTGGAGGCTGGACCACCGGTAGTTCCTACCAGGACTTAAATCATGGTACCATGGGAGTTAGGAACCCCGGATCTCGGTCCGGGCCTGACTTGAAGAGGTTGGCCGCCTTGTGGGAGCGTCATGGTGGCTGTGGTTTAAACCCAAAATCGCGGAAAGGGTCTTCCTTTGCTTGACCCAACGTAGAGTTGCAATAAGTACTAGGTGCTGCGACCCTAAGAGCAATAAGAGGTTTTAGGTCGGCCTCAACTCATACCAAGAGTGGAACTTGTGCCGGCAACAGTTCCGATTTGGTATCTCAGGAAGGCGGCAGAGCGATGACAAGGCGTGTTCTTGCCCCTATGGAAGTATGGACATCCCGTAAACATAAGTCTCCATGACAGGTGGTTTACGTTAAAAATCAGACACTATGCAGTAAGTCCTTAGGCTCATCTTAGGAAACGCGGATATGTATTTCGTTCTTCTGCATGCACAATTTTACAAAACGAGATGTGTTAACAAAATTTGTCGCCGCTAAGGAGAGCTTAACGTCTAATCGATTTTGGTGCCAACCAGCTTAGCCAATGCCAAATTGTATTTTCCGTGTAGCCCGGGCTCTGGAGACATTGTTTCAGTTGACAGTTGAAGTAAAAGCACTTTGGCAAATGTGCATACGACAATCTTAAGCCATAAAGTGATCAAAATCATTTTATGAAAGTGCTCTGCAAATACTCGTACAGACCCAAATATAGCCACAACTGATCTAATGATACAAGCTCCCTAATCTATCTACTTAAACAAGCTCAAAGATCACTTTGAGCACTTTGGAGAACACTGTTTATAAACACCAACAAGTGAAAAGCGCAGAGATGCAATCCACAAGATTTGACTCGCTTATCAGCATTAATAACATTGGCTTCAATAAAACAAATGTTGCTTTAAAACTGTAATAGATGAATACCATAACCCTATTCATCAATTACTTTCGGCTCATTACTGACCAGAGAGATTATCATCAGGAATGACCCTGCCAGCCCAGGAAGGGCCTTACCGTATATGCTTTAAAAAGGAGCTGGACAATTATGTCAAAAAAAACTGAATAATCCTCTAACCACGTGTGCAGAAAACAAAGAAAAAAACTGCTACAAGAGGAGAGGTAAATATACTGAACTGTCAGCTTAGTATTAGTTTTCTTCAAAACACACAGTGAACCATGATCTAGCTTCCGATTGATCTTCTCAAAATTATTATTTTTTCCTTACGAGCATTTGAAAGCTGAGTAAATTAATTCAACTTCGCTTTCGGCCAATACGATCCAAGTCAAGGAATCGAAGCTGGTCACTTCGTGGAGGATGATCACAGGCTACATACTCGTAAGTATGCATTTGCATTCCAAATAGATTTTTGGACAGTGGAGATTTAGTAGGGAGCATATGCGTTTGAAGCGACAAACTGTACTTAATACATTCTTCAACTTGTTAGAAAAGGTTTAGACCTAAACTATTTTGTGCTGTTCTGTTGCAGGGAAACTAAACTGTTTCTAAACAATATTAATATTTGTTCGTTCTGTGAAGAAGATGATGGCACAACAGTACCTTCTCTCTGCTAATGTCCAACCTAATTAAGTTAAGTCACTGATCTGATCCTACTTTTAGTAATTTCGACGGGGATATGCTCGTATGAGTACTACTCAAGTTGGTTGTTTATAACCCTTATAAAAATCCTTATCCAATTTGTATAATTTCACTTTTCACAGATTCTATTTCATCCAAGTTAACCCAAACAAATGGCCACCAATCATACACACCACAATCACATTTGATTGCAACTCCATCATCTGCTTTTTATGATGATGATGATGATCCGAAAAGGTTCACTCCAACCAAACCACCAAATGATTACTTCCAATTACCTAAAAACCACCAACTATGCTTATAAGACCAAAGTGATTTACAACGCACCATTGATCTCGATTAGTGGTCTGTCTCCTTAAGACACAAATGTTCTCCAAAATAAATCACTCACTCACAGGAGATGTTGTCTTGGGCTCATTCTCACAAAAACAATTTCTGATGCTGAAAAATTGATAATTCTCGCCTCAGTTCAAACCGAGTTTTGAAAATATTGTATAACAACAAAAACGCCAGTTGGTCTGCTAAAGTCAGTCTTTCGCCTTTTGCAAAGAGCACAGAGAGACAAGCGGTCTAACAAAGCCCAATGAACAAGGCACGCGTAACACATTCCGTTACAAGGATTACATTAAACGATATCAGGTAGGCGGCCCAAGTCCGATTACAATGGAAACCAATGAATGTGGAATGAAGAAGAACAGTGAGTAAAAGAATTACCGCCGCCACTGCATACATTTGATGGTTTGATGGGAATCCGTGTTGCCTTGCATTTGACCATCAAAGACGGTAACCGCCACACACACAGCTCCCTCATATACACAATATTCACATGACGGACGGGTGAATAGCCGATTGATATTGTGTTAGCTGTTAGATGCAGCGCGCCCGCAACAACATTGATTGACCTGACCCTTAGCGCCCGACTGGAGAGCCGGTATTGTTTCTTTGCTCTTGAGGTTATTTTGATCGAATTATGGATGAATTGGTCTTAAGCCACTGCCGGTGATGCCATCAATATTGCCGACACAGACACCACCACCGCCGCCGCCAACAACAAAATTCAGACACAGCTAGAGACGTCAAAATGCATAGCATACGACTTTGATTAGGAAATAGGTGATAGGGATTGATCATTAGACCGTCTTTCTAAGTGGAAGCAATTTCTCAATTTTGAACAACATGTTTTTTTTTTTTTGGTGTAAAATGAGGATTTTAAGGAATGTATAAAAAGTCGAAATCGATGAGCAAAAATACTGATGTCCTACATCATTTTCCAGAAGGTATCCAGGTTTCTATTTGCTTGACGATCTAGTCTGTCACGGAATCCTAATCCCTGATCCCTAATGATCTTCCAATTTACCTGTCAACTGATCGCTTAACTGATCTTGGAATTGATCGGCCAACTTATCTCTCAATTGATCTGCAGATTGGTCAGCCAACTGAATTGATAAGTGAACAGATTTGCATATTGATCGAGCAACTGATCTCCTAACTGACCTGTCAACTGACCTCTACATTAATCGCCCAACTGTTCTCCCAAATTATTTGCAAAACGAAAACCCAACTGTTCTGTCTTCGATCTTCGAATTGGTCTGTCAACTGATTTGCCAACTTCTCTGTCAACTGATCTGCTTGTTTCTTTATCAGTTCATTTGCCAGCCAGTATTATTTTATACTTCCCTTTCTATCTCAAAGCCTATCTCCAAGGTAATATCCTAGATAATCTCCCAGCTGATTTCCTACATTTTTTTCGTTGCTAATGTTTCAACCGATCTCTTAACGAATTTCGGCAATTTCGAGTCAACCTTAAAAGCACAATCAAACAGCATTTTCATTATGATAAAGAAGTCAACACCTCATCTCAGCCTAGGAACAAGTAAAGTCATTTCGAACAGACCCCACACAACGCCCAGTGAATTTGCCTTGAAAACTGCTTCTTAATTTGTCCCATTGTGGCGGCATAACACCCAAAGACTCATTTCAAAGCGTTGAGGCACAATACGAATACTTATGTATATACAGTAGTTACACTGGGCTACGAAAGTGTTCCGAGAAAAGCTGCCAATTCAAGTCATCCATTCTCAGCAACACCAAACAAATAATTGGACATTGAACCAAAATAGAAGTACTCGTAACTATTTGAAATCGGAAATCTGAAGAATTTCTGCAATTCAAAAATACAAAAATTGTATCTAAATTGAATTACGAATCTGTATTGTTGCGGCAGGGCGGCGATTGCGTGTCGGCATGAGTGATCTTTACGCCCAGTAGCACTTTCCATAGACATGGCAATTGTGTTTTGAAATAATGAAAATCGCGGCTAGATAGGCTTATTCACTGAATGGAACAACGATAATTGATCGAGTGGCTAATACCACCCAGATACGATTTCATGAAAAGGTCAAGAAATTTGGCTTTGTAAACTCCAACAGGGAGTAAGCAGATATGTACATACGTGTATATGTACTTGTACAGATACCTGAAGATACAGAATAGATATGAGAGCAGTATTATACGAGTCGATACATAACAGAGAGACAGTAGCTGGAAAGTTGTCACAAGTTTTGAATGATTACCTGTGTTCAATTGCGAATTGAACTACCAAAAATATGAACGGACACCCACAGGGTAATTTTTTTCGATTTATTTGTGTACACAGGCTACATAAGCCGTAGAATGTTTGTGGTTAACCACAGTGAGCTACCGCTACCGATACCGATACCGATACCGAGCTCATACATCATTTTGAGAGTGTGTAACGATCTTGTACCGGCCCTTGTTCATGCAAACGATTCAATATATGGAATGTACTCGTATCTCTTTAGGGTATATCTTGAGGGAATAACAATTCTGATAAATGTTGTAGTACATTGCCGGATACACCGTCACCATCTACGTTCACCAACACCGTCAGCTACATATCGGGTTAGCCTATGGATTGTGCGATCATGTTAGCTTGCCAATTACCACATATGTGCTCCACAACATCTTGGTGTACCTATCTATTATGCTAATAGCTGTGGGCGTTTAAAGTAAGCCTCAGCCATACTCGTTGGTGGTGGAATTTTTTGCCAGCACGCTTATGGATTGCGTTTGCGTTAGCGCTTGCGTGGCTTAAACTTTGCAGCGGACTTTGTTGTGGCTGCTTAATTGAATAATGACTTGGAAGACTTGATGTGTGGAAATGGTGGCTCTAATGTAGTAAAGTAGTAAGCAGGCGGGTGCAACATTCAATCAACACAATCAACATAAACGTTGTCGTCATCGTTGTGGCACGATTGTCTCCTTTGTGGTCGTGTAAATTCATTTAAATGAGTGCACGATAGACTAGAAGTTGGTTTCTCTTATAAGGTGTGACTGTATGGGCATATGGCAGGAATTTGTGGCATTTAAAGGCTCTAATAGGAGCTAATTATGAGGAATGTTTGGGATTTTATCCAGGGGAACAAGCTAAGGCATTACTCATGGAAAAACAATGCAAGCTAGGTCATTGCTGGACGGAGATCATGTTTGATAGATTTTCAAAAATATTTTCCATTTGAAGTTAAGAATTTTCTGAGGATTAGAGGTGAATGACCTAAACATTTTAGCGGATTGCTGATATTGACTGAAGTCAATATAGCGCAGTAATAAAGTTCGTCAACTGTAATGGCTGACGTCATCCCTCTTTTGAAAAACCATAGCTCTCTGTAGCTGGAGTTATTAGGTCCTGTTTCACGTCAAACACTGTTGTGTCATCAATGTATTTACTCATAGTGAGGAGGGAGCATATTTGTCAGCGCAAATTTTTCAGCAAAATTGAATATATGGAAAAGGTATTCGAGACGGCCTAGTATTCCAGTGAGCCTGATTCTAAAATTCTTTAATGATACTGGGATTGTTTGTTTTAGTTGATGGAAATACTATTTTGTAGGATCTAAACTATTCCGCTCCCATCAAGGGTAGCGGTGCAAATGGTTCATTTAGCTTGTGTTTCTGCATGGGGCTTCAAAGAAATTTCCTGCCGGCTGCTACCAAAAAATATAAGGTACTCGTCAGTTGTCAGTTGGCTATTACTCAGCGAGTTCAACCGTAAAACTCCAATCGCTCCAGAAGAGGAATCAATGCCGCTTATACGACCTAAATGTTGTTTTCAATTCTGGGTATGGAATCCGGAAGACGATTGGATTCGTGAGGTGCTTCTCGACTTACGGGACAAATTTTTCCGCTGTGTAGGATGGACATCTTTGGCGTGAGTTTAACAAGAATCACATGCGTATCAATAGCCAGCCGGGTACATCGTTATAACGCATTACAACAAGCGGACTATAAGTGTCGCGGAGCCCGGCGTGGGACTGATGTCGTGTCAGCTGTTAATAGATACAAGCAGCACGGAAGAGCCCATCACCATGCATACACATAATGCTGGGTTCCCGTGACTTCGTATGTGAAATTAATCCACAAATCTAAATACACCACTTTAAACAAAATCTAGGGATCTGAAAAGACTATGTATATTGTGATATCCATTTAAATGTGAGCAGCGCCATCTATATTTCCACAGCAGAAAATTTCGATACTTGAATAGCAAAGACTCAACTATTAATGAATGGAGAATGGAGTCGAATTTTGTAGCAAAATGGAGATTGTATAGGACGCTGGATGGCGAGGATTGTTCTCAAAATATGTCATTCGAGGATAAATATGAGCATTCCCAAGGTATGCAAGTCAGTTCGTCAGTAGAACTTGAACTGCTAATTAGGAGAAGTGATTAAGTGGTTTAAGTAAAATATAAGAAAAGTATAAGCGGTTGATAAATTTGATTGTATTGAGATAAACGATTAAATTGAATAAAGCGATTTGTAATGAAAAGAATAAGTTCTATCATTTGTACCCACACGAACATTTTACAATATTTTTCTCAACCTTAGGGTAAATGTTTATCGTTGAGAGGTAGCGAAAACAAAACACCAGCACTGAAAGATGATCTAAGAACGTGTTTGCTCTTACTAAAGAGCTTACCGAGGAACGCAGGTTTAAAGAACATCCCGCGAAAATATAAGGTTCACTTGTCACCCTTATACATTAGGAATACTTCTACAAAATATAGATGTAGTCTATATGCCCCAACATTGGACTATGACTACCCACTCAAGTGGGTATGACTAAACTTAAAGTGCCTGAGCACGTGATTGGATTTTAGGAAAACGGGGCAGAAGGAGAAAGAAAATTTGTTGGGCTCAGTGGGAGACTGAATTATTAGTGTAACTGGAATTCTTGCTGTTTTCTAGGCAACCAATTTTCTTACATGTTGGTGCCTGAAAAAAGGATGTCTTTCGTACGCTGCTGGTATTGAACCCCGAACCGTTCGATTTGGAAGGCGATACACTACCAGTTGAGCCACGGCCATCACCTTCAGATCTTTCTGGGAGGCAGATGGTTTCATGGATGACAAGTCAGTTCATTTCTTCACAGATGGATCCAAGCGGGATTGTTGGTTGTGTTTTCTCAGATAAACCTAACCTAAGCCTCTTTTTCCGCCTACTAAATCACTGCAGTGTATTCCAGGCGGAAATGTTGGCGATTAAAGAAGTCTTGTACTGGCTGCAGAAAACCAAAACTCTAAAATCGCCCTTGAATACCGATCACCTTTTAGGATCGTTCAGCGTCCACCTATATTGGGTACTGGGCCACAGAGATATTCCAGGCAATTGTAGGGCCGACGAACTTGCCAAAATTGGAACCACTCCACATATCCTACTTGATAAAGGTATCATCGATATACCAACCGCTATGTGCAATCTAGAACTAAAGTTGGATGCTACTAGTTTTTAAAATTAAGATGGGTAAAATTAAAAAGCAAGTTTTTTTTTCAATTTAAAAAAAAAAAGTATGTGCGCATATGTAATTTGTGTTTCACTGGGGACCGATCTCGAAACTGTATTAAAGTTCCGAAGCAACAATATCTCAAATATTCAGTGGCCTACCTACGAGTAGGCGATTTTCAACGACACCCTTGGACAATTTTTTCCAAGCTGAACTAGACCAAAAACAAAGCTATTGAATTTGTTATTGCAAAGTAAGAGGAAGGCATGCAGTTTTGTTGAGTGAGGAAATTGCAGGGTCACATGTATTCTTCAGGGTGTCGGAAAACAATTTCAAAGAATTAGAATATTGGATTGAGCTGGATTGGCTGAAAATCCTGCGTACATTCCTGGCAAGATAATTACATTCAAGAAAAATGCACAAATTCTTGGGGTCTACACAAAAGCAAGCTGTGTTGTTTTTCCTATATATGTGTGTAGTATATCGAAAGGCGTAGTTTCCAAGCTCTTCAAAGGAACAGCTCGACAAGGAAACAGATCAGAAGCTAACGGATATTACCATAGCGAAGACGTGGCAGTAGATCATCGATCACACCTTAAGGCGCGAATACAACTTCATAACGCAGTATCCCATAAGAGATTCAGAATGTAAGAAATCGAGGACACTTGGAAAATGAAGTGAAGTTGTCAAAGCGATAGATCAACGCGAAATGTTCAGAATATCGTTTGAATATCGGATATCACCACGCTCTTTAAATTGAAATTTCGCGAGTGAAAAGTGAAAATTTAATAATGTCTGGGAAGTGGATAGAGATTCTGGATTCTTCGACGGTATCCAGACTCAAATGTATTCTCAGATCACTAAAATTTCCTACTACCGGCACCAAGGCAGAACTTAAACTTCGAGTTGAAGAAATAGTCCAGCGTTTTTCGGATGACGAGTTTTCTTCAGACACCATAGAACAGTGTGCTGACGACGGATAACGACGTGCCTGATGAAAGCAGTGAGGACGAGGAACAACTGAATGAGGAGATAGCAAAACTTCAACGAATGTGCAAGAAGAAAGAAGAAATTCGACATTTGAAACAGAAACTGCGAGAATTACAAATTGATCAAGTTCAATCTATTCCCAGGTCGACTCCAACTTACAACTTCAAAGACGTCGAGGACTCGATACCCGTTTTTAGTTTAGATGACAACTTCTCCGTTAACCGCAGGAGTACTCAGAAGTTTTGGAACTGGACAAGGGAACAGCTAGACTTTTCCCCAGGACTGTTAGCCTCCACAGTTGGACTCAATTGAACAACGTATTGAAGATCGAATTCCAAAAAAAAGTAACCACATCAGACGTTTACAACGAGCTGCGAAAGCGGAAAAAGTTGAGCAACGAAACAATGCAACAGTATGTGGTTCATATGCAAGAAATTGCAACACATGGAAGTGTCGAAGAGGAGGACTTAATCCAGTATATTATTTGAGGAATCCCTGATTCTGAGACGAATAAAGTTAAAAGAGGCGCTGCGGAAATATGAGAAACTAAAAAACAATCACCCCGAGCATAACACCGACACAGCGACTAGAGTTAATTCCATTGTTTCCCATAATCGTCGTAGTACTGCTGCTAAACACTCTGATCGCAGTACTAACAAGAAGGAAGTCATCTGCTTCAAGTGTGGAAAATCTGGCCACATATCCCCTAACTGCAACAACCTAAATCGAGTCATGACACTACAAAAAAAAAATCAAAACGTGAACACTTCTGCGGCTGCCGAAAGAAACGATGGGAACTCTTTGAAGGACACTTTGTTATAAGACGCTGAGGATGGCCTGATGAGCGATTTTGAGTACTTTATTCATTACGAATGGATAAACCAACATATGGAGATCTCGCTAAGATTGTTGACGCTGTTTGGCTCAGGAAGTCCAATAAGTTTCGTGCAGGAGAGGTATTTACCAACAGCCTTACTGTCAACACTCGAGAGGACGAGCCAGATTTATTGCGGAGTCAACAACAGCCCATTTCAGGTGGTAAGTATCAGCAGCCGTATTTGGTTTCAAAATTCCATTATACAAATTAATCTCTTAGTAGTGAACAATTTTTCTATGAGATTTCCTGTTCTTCTAGGTCGTGATTTCATTGGGAAAACAAGTTTGGCATTTCGACGTATTAACGAGGACGAAAATCGAAATTCACCAGTGGTTCCCAGATCCTCCAACCCTGAAATTTCATATGAACTCCTAGTGCTGATACAATTGATGATAATGACCCGCAGCAGGTTATGAACATCGATGTAGCGGCAGATTCTGGTGAGTCTCAACTATACATTAATAAAAGTCTGTGTGAAAATGTTAAGGGTTAAATAAAAGAGATAGTTAGGCCTGCATATTTGCAACCGAAAGAACGCTTGTCGCAAACGGATTTTAAAATGGAAATAACCTTGTCTAAACATATCCCATTTCGGTGTACACCTAGGAGATTTCCGTGTGCACACAAAGTCGAGCACGAGAAAATTTTAGATGATTTGTTGCAAAAAGATATAATTCGTGAATCCAATTCACCATACGCTTCGCCAATTCAGTCGTTCACAGACCTGTTTCGGCGCGGACGCGAAATTTTAATATTTAAAGTTGTGCGGGTTCATTCCCTGCCCGTGGACGGCATTTATTTAATTGATATTATTATTTAATTGAAAATAAATAATAAAATTAGTGACGTGGACAGAAAGACTAAATAATGATGAGTGACATAGACCGTCCCGTTATCTCCATTGTGGGATTAGTGGACGGCACAGCAATAACAGTGGCGAGTGAAAGATCAATCAAACGGAGGAAAAAAAGTGGATCATCGAACTCAGGAAAACGCCCCTCTCTTTGCCCCTCTAACGAAATGCTGCCAAGTAGGGAATTGGGGGGGGGGGGGCGTCAAAGTCTGCGGCAGTAATAGCAGCGCAAAACCAAAGACGTCACGAGACGGAAGACGAATACGTCTCTGATAGAGTGACTCATGACAAAGCGAGTAATAACAGCTTTACATCGTTGGCAACTTCTGAGTCGGAAGACGAAGATGAAGAACTGAATGCCATCAATAGCAGCATCCAGCAACTTCAAAAAAAGGTGCTTGCTATTAAAGCTAGGCAAATCGCCCGAAGGCAAAGGGAGCAGGGAGCTAAGTCAAGCTCCCAATAGCAACAGCAACTGCAGGAGAAAAGGGCGCAGAAACAGCAGCAAACACAAACACCACAAGTGCAAAAGCAGCAGCTAAAGCAACAACCGCAGCAGCAAAAACGTTACCAAAAACAGCAACAACAAAAGCAACAGCAGCAACAACAACAGCAGCAGCAGAAGAAGAAGAAGGAGCAGGTGCCTCCTATCAACACCTATAAATTAGAGGTAAATGCAACTAAAGACCTTTGTAAGCTGGTCATTGGTAATAACTTTAACATAAAGAGATTGGGGAACGATCGCCATGCCATCCACTGTACTACAGTGGAGGGCTACGCGAAAGTGAAAGAGCTCCTAAAGGAAACGACGACGGAGCATTACTCATTCACACCAAAGTGTGAAAAGCGGCAATCGATGCTGCTGAAGGGGTTGGAACCGTCTTCTGATCCTGAGGAGATCCTGGCACTGCTCAAAGAGAAGGAGTGCGAGGGACTCAAGTTTGTGGGGGAAAAGCCAGAGCCAGGCGGGAGAAACGGAGTCTGCCGTTCTTCCTGGTGCAGCTCAGTCCCGAAAGCCGTCTGGATAGTCTAAGGAGTATCAATGCCCTAGACTACCAGGTGGTTCACTGGGAAAAACTAAAAAGGAGCGAAGGCATTATACAATGCGTTCGCTACCAGAGGTTCGGGCACGCCGCGTCGAACTGCCAAATGCAGCCTCGATGCGTGAAGTGCGCTAAGAACCATAGTTCCGAGGAGTGCGCTCTGGGTATTGACGGAGCATCCGATAGGTCGCAGCTTTCGTGCGTCTTATGTGGAAACGTGGGACACACCGCAAACTATCGGGGTTGTCCTAAGTTCGCTGACATTAAGAAAGCAAAACTGGCTCGGCAGCAGAAGGTGAAGGTCAAACGTTCACCTGTCAGATTTCAAACACCAGCCGTCACGTCCCAAATTTCCTACGCCCAAATGGCGTCAGGTAGGGGGGCTACGGTACAGCAAGCGACTGTTGCTTCTCCGGCGTCAACGCCGAGAACAACGGAAGCTGCACCCAACATGCTGGCCATCTTGCTCGCCATCCAATGGCAGATGGCTCAGCTGCAAAAGCAGGTGCAAGAACAGGCCAAGCGGGTGGACCAGATCTACTCGCTGCTGCCTGGCCTAACGCAACACATGTCGTAATGGGTATGCACATGGTGGAGCAAACTTTGAAAGTCCTTTGATCGAACGAAGAGCCGCGATGTTTAAATTGCTACAAGACCAAACTCCGGATGTGCTTTTCGCTAGCGAAACCAAGCTAACCGATAAGCACAAACTGGAGTACAATAATTACTCGTATATTATTAGAAGAAGAAATGGGATCAGATCCAATCGTGGAGGCGGTGTCGCGATCTTCATTAAAGAAGGTATAAAATTTCACAGAGTGTACAAAGGAGTGTTGCGCAGGTTCCTTGTGTTGGAGGCAGTCGTCGTTTACATCCCGCTCCGCAGTGCAAAGCGGTTGTACTTGGCCTCTGTTCATGCACCTGGGGCTTCACAATCCACCCTATTCATTACAGAGCTCGACACGCTTTTTCGACTTCTGAGGCTGGAATCGGGGGAGAATTATTTTATAATCGGCGGGGATTTCAACGCTAGACACAGAGATTGGGGAAATAATTTGCCAAATACTAGAGGGAACCTACTACTCGATTGGTGGGGTCAGTACGATGTCATGTATTGACTCGGTCTTAAAGCGACGGATAACCCGTCGTTTCCCAGAGGCGGGTCTTATTTGGATCTACTGCTGTACGACAACGTATACGACTGACAGGTACGAATTTACAAACATTAAACTGTCTGCGCACGTTCGTGTATGACAGCGACCATTGTGGTTTTAGCACCGAAATTACAGTTCCGAGCGAAATTGCGGAATTGGAGGAGTTTGTCCAAGATATTCTTACAACTACAGTAGGACTCGATGGACACGCTTCTCCGCAACCTTGACAAGAGCGCTCTCCTCGAACACGCTCCACCCACCGTCCAATAGGAATTTGTCAAACGAGGAGATCGACAATTACCTAAAACAAATGGACGAGACAATTAAACAAACTATGGACACTACAATACCGCGGTATCGACGCACGACTAACGAAGACCTGTTCCGCAATCCGACTATTGACGCACTGCACCGACAGAAAAGTAGACTTCTGTCAAGACTCAAAAACTTATACAGACAGTTAACTGACCGACAAGACCCGGAGATTAGGACACTGAAGTCGTCGATTAAAAATATTCAAACGCTAATAAAAGAGAATTACAGAATTTCTGTAAGTTTGTATTGGAACAACAAGGTTCGGGCTGTAAACACCAACAACCCGAATATGTTTCCACAAATAAATAAACTATTTCGGAGAAAAAATCAAAACGACCTTCAGTGTCTTAAAATAGCCCGTACAACAGACAACGAACGGTTGCTGACAATAGCAGGTATTGATCCAAATGAAGCCGCTGAAAATGACGACTTCTTTGTGATCGAGGATCCGCAGGAGAAGGTTGAGACCATAGGTGCGGCTTTCCAGGAAGTATACAAGGCCATTGATATCATTGGCTCTAATTATGACCTGAACAATCGCGTCTTGGTGCACAACTGCTACATTCGAAATGAAATGGAGAATTGGCGATCCGAAGGCTCTGGTTTCACCCGGTTTAGCGACGAAAATATGGCAAATAATGTCATTGCCAGAGAGGGTGACCTACCACCGTTCATTTCGAAGGAAGGACTCCATGAGATCTTCGACACAATCAGAGTTAAGAAATCAGTGGGGACCGATGGTATTCCGAACATCGTGCTTCGACATCTTCCTCTAGAAGCGGTGGACATCTACACCACCCTGTTTAATAATGCAATGAATAATGTACATTATCCAGCGCATTGGAAAACGGCGGTGGTTCAACCTAACCCCAAAAAGGGAAAGGATATATCCAATCCGGCGAATCTACGGTCGGTAAGTCTCCTTCCGAATATCAGTAAGGTTTTTGAAAAAGTAATCAATAGAGCTCTGTCTAGGTGGGTTGAGGACAAACATATAGTTCCGGATAATCAATTCGGTTTTAAGGCGGGACATGATATCTCTCATGCCGCGTCTAAACTGGTTTCTGATATCCAATGGAATAAAGGCAAAAAACAATGTACTGCTGCCTGCCTTGTTGACTTGGAGAAGGCCTTCGACACCGTATGGTTAGAGGGTCTTTTCTATAAGCTGACTAGGCTGGGGATCAGCAAACCACTCTTCGTGAAAAATGGTGATGTGACTTCTGTTGGAATATTTCAAATTAAAAATGGTCTTCAGCAAGGCGCGGTCAATTCGCCGATCCTTTTCAACATTTTTACAAGCGGCTTGATACTCGTAGGTTCACTTCCCCATACTATTGCGTACACAGACGACTTAATCGCGTACAGGACAGGTCCAAAGATTGAGGTCATTAATACTCTCTTGCAGCGTGACTTCGATAAGATAAGACGATTTTGCGATGACTGGAAGTTGAAAATCAACTTTCAGAAGTCGGAAACCATTCTCTTTAGGACGCCGTTGTCTGGAGCCTCTAGGGATACCAGAAAAATTGGCGAAAGTTCTCTATCGTTGGACAACACGGACAACCTCTTGCCTGTCGAAATGTAGTCAGATACCTTGGAATCTGGCTAGATCAGTTTCTGTATTTTGGCAAAAATGTAGATGCTGCTCTGGCCAGAGCTAAAGGTGCTTTTGCCCTCACAAAGAGACTGTTTTATAGCAGCCAACTCGATGCGAGGGTAAAGGTAATCTGCTACATGGCTTATCAGGCTCATGCTGGTATTTGGGTGTCCCGTGTGGTTCAATGTATGAGCAAGCTTAATGGAAAAGATTCGGGTGTTTGAGAGGGCTTGCCTTAGGGCTTGTCTTCGCTTGTACAGAACACCAGAGTCGGAGTACAAGAAATTTTATCCTAATGAGGTCCTTTACAACAGGGCGAACCTAATACGAGTGGACAACTTCGTAATTAAGCTGACTCGAAGGCACATTGCAAGAGCAATGACCTCGACGAATAACCTGATATCTGGGGCTTAGTAAGCCCCAATTACCTTTACCACGAGAGTATGCGCTCTGACGGCTTCGTTCCACCGGAAGCATTCCTCTACCTAGATCAGATAGGATTGATCCAGGATAGATCAGCGGTGCCGTTAATCTTCCATGTCGCTCGGACAGCTGGGGACAGGCGGCTCAACTACAACAGAGACGTCGCACACGGCAGTGTGGATCGCCTCAGGTTCAGTAGGGCGGTGGGGAAGCGCGATAAGAGGGATGTCATTCGGCAGCACCAGCATTTCTGGTGGTTGAATGATGGAGAAGATGTTTCGTCTTCGTTTCCGTCAATTACGGACCAGCCTCACTAATGAGGCAGAGCTGACCAATCTGTTTTCTCGGTAAATAGCGATGGCCAGCTTACATAGGTTTAGGTTAGCATCTAAGAAATATATACATGTGTTGGTATATACAAAGGTATATACTAATATATGTATATAATTGTGTATAACGTCTATATGTGTGTATGTGTGTATTGTGCATGTAGGCTAGGTAGGCTAAGGTTTATTTTGAGTTAGGTATTAAGTTTTTATAAAAAATAAAAAGTTATGTCCATATGCTCAGTTTTTTTGTTAACAAATTGTCTTTTCTTAGCCTTAAGTATAGAAAATAAGTATTCCTAAATAAAATGTATATAAAGTCGAAAGAAATAGACATACGAATTTAGAGTAGCTTAGAGTGCCTGTGTGGGGCCAGTAAGTTAGTATAAGATTGATAAGTAATTTTAAGTTAGCATTTAAGCATTTTTTGTTAGTATGTAAGAGTTAATGATTAAGAGAATAAAATGCTTTAAAACTGAAACTGAAACGCTTTGCCAATTGTTCTTGGGCAAAAGAAAACTAAAGAGCGCCGACTGTGTGTAGATTTCAGAGAGCTGAAAAATATCACATTACGTGATAACTAACCTTTACCCCTCATAGAAGATCACCTCGATCGACTTCGGGATAAATTGTTTTTTACCACACTGAATCTTAAGAATGGCTTTCATCATGTCCAATTGACAGATGAATCGATTAAGTTTACTTCTTTTATAACGCCGCTAGGGCAATTCGAATATACGCGGATGCCATTTGGGCTTAAGAACGTCCCCTCCGTTTTCGAAAGATTCATGAATCATGTCTTCGGAAGTCTTATTTCAAAGGGTAAAATACTTACCTATTTGAGTGACATTCTAATTACGGCACAGTCCATTGAAGAACATCTTAATATTTTACGCGAAGTAATAAATATCATAACTGATCATTCATTACAGCTCAGGTTTGACAAATGTGGTTTTCTGCAAACCGAAATCGTCTATCTCGGATATAAAGTCACTAAAGATGGTATCCAACTAAATGACAGTAACATAAACGCGATTAGGAGTTTTCCTATACCTTCTTCTACTAAGAATGTGCACAGCTTTCTGGGACTCTGTTCCTATTTCCGAAAATTCATTAAAGATTTTGCGAATGTGGCTAAACCACTTTATGACACGCAATTCATATTCGGTGTGAAAGAAATGGAAACTTTTGTGGTGTTAAATTCTAAGCTTATAGCATCTCCCGTCTTAGCTTTATTCAGCTCTCATAATGCCACTGCAATTTTCATGCAGAAATAGGTCGATGGAAAATGCCACCCTTTATTTTTCTTTTCGAAACGAGCCACTGAAACGAAAAGCAAATATCATAGCTAAGGGCTAGAGACGCTTTCGATTATATACGCTCTTAGGAGGTTTAGAATTTATGTCATAGGGGTCACTTTTAAAATTGTAGCCGACTGTCAGGCATTAGCATTGACATTTTAAATCCTCGCATTTCATGATGGGTCTTGGAGTTGCAAATCTTCGACTACATCGTTGAGCATAGGAAATGGGATAGGATGTCATACGTTGATGCTTTAAGTCGCTCATTTAATGTTTTATATGTAAAGGATAAATCGTTTGAGTTTGTCTTTGCGGCTGCACAGAAGCACGGCTCTAAGATTAATTCAATTGTATCTGAGTTAGAAAGGAGCGAAAGCCCCATTTATGAGATGATAGACGGTCTTATATACCGGTAGTGCAAAGGCAAGGTCAACTTTTATGTTCCATCAAATATTGAAACTGAAGTAATACGTATGCATTATGAAGTGATGTGTCACGTTGGGGTAGAAAAGTGCTTTCAGCATCTATCAGGGTGCTATTGGTTTCCTAATATTAAGGAAAAAATCAAAGAACACATAAGAGGCTGTTTGAAGTGCATATATATCTCTCCCCACTCAGGTAAAGTTGAAGGGAATTTGCATTCCATACCCAAAGGAGATGTTCCATTTCATACACTTTATATCGACTACCTTGGGCCCTTGCCTAGTTCCCAGTCCAGTAGAAAACACGTTACCCTCGTAATTGATGGTTTCACTAAATTTATAAAACTTTATTCTGTTAAATCCACCCAAAGTCCCGGAGCGATAAAGTGTTTGACATCGTTCTTTGATAATTATTCGCGGCCCGATCGCATTGTATCAGATCGTGGAACCTGTTTCACGTCAATGGAGTTCACCGACTTTCTACGCGAAAATAATATTCAGCACGAGAAAACTGCCGCGCGTTCTCCTCAGTCAAACGGACAGGTAGAGCGTATAAATTGTATACTTGTGCCGATGTTGTCCAAAGAATGCGATTCTAACACTACAAGTGATTGGTGTAAGCACTTGGCTAAGGCAGAATTTGCGCTAAACAATACTATCAACTGAAGTACAGGTTTTACGCCAAGTGTTTTATTGTTTGGGGTACATCAGAAAGGAGAGTTTTGTGACCGTATTAAGAGTTCCTTGATAGTAGCATAAAGTCAAAACAAGCTAACCTCAAAGATATTAGGGCCCAAGCGCATGAAAAAACTGAAAAAACCCAAGCACTTAACTGTTAAATACAAACGCAGTCGGTGACAGTCGATAAAGGAATAGATAGTTTATTCATATAAAATATTGTCTTGTTAAAATTGTAGTAGAATTATAGTATATATATGTACATTACGTGTTCTTAAGGTTAAGTTAGACTAAGTAGTCTAGAGTAAAGGTAGTAATTAAATTTCAAATCAAATTCAAAATTCATAATATTGCAACATATTCTTAATTGATATTTCAACACTTCCCCTCAATTCAGAAATGATAAACCTAACGCCTCTGTGTGTTTATAATGTTTTGAAGCTGTGAGACCTTTTGTGAGCACATCTGCTGTCATGTTATCTGTATCGATGTACTGTAAATCAATGTTGCCTCTCTGCACTGCGTCTCGAACAAAATGATGACGAATGTCAATATGTTTTGTGCGTGAGTGTTGAACAGGATTTTTCGCGATTGCTTGGGCACTTTTATTATCATTATAGACCACAACACCCCTTTGTTTTGTAAATGAAACTTCATAAAGAAAATTCTGTAGAAATGTTGCCTCTTTGACTGCATCCGCTATCGCCATGTATTCGGCCTCAGCGCTGGATAGTGCCACCGTCCTCTGCTTCCTTGACTCCCATGATACAGCTGCTCCTCCAAGTGTGAAGACGTATCCAGTATAGGACCTTCTGTCATCCACATCTGAACCCCAGTCTGAGTCCGCGAAGCCCACTACATTTTGTCCAGTTTTTCCGAAAACAAGCTCATAGTTCATTGTTCCTTTAAGATACCGCAACACCCGTTTTGCCGCCGTCCAGTGTAAATTTCCGTATTCTTGATTAAATTGGCTTAAGTAACTAACTGCAAAGGAAATGTCCGGTCTAGTTGTAACTGCCAAATAAAGTAAAGAACCGATTAATTTTTTGTAAGGTAATTTAGTTAAATTTTCTTTGTTTGTATTATTGTTAAAATTATTAATTTTCTTAGAAAGTTTAGTGTTTATATCTAATGGTGTGTTAACTGCATTCGAATCTTCCATATTAAAACGTTTCAGTAATTCCATTATATACTTTCGTTGACTCATTGTAATTTCTCCATTTTCTTTTTGATTAAATTCAACGTCCAAAAAATAGTTGAGCTTTCCCATATCCTTCATTTGAAATTTGGATTTTAGTTTATTTTTAAATAATTCAATTTCATCAGTACTGTTTGATCCTATTATAATGTCATCGACATATATGATCACGATACGTATGTTTGATCCTTTCTGTAATATGTAAATACAATGATCAGATATAAGGGGTTTCATTCCCATTTTTAAAAGCTGTTCATTTAACTTCATGTACCACTGTCTTCCGGACTGTTTCAAGCCGTATATGGCTTTATGTATACGACAAACCTTATTTCCATTTATTTTTTTACCTGTTAATTCAGAAAACATTTCAGGAATTTCCATATACAAAGTCTGGTTTATATTTCCATTTAAGTAAGCTGTCACCACGTCTAGCTGATGCAAAATAAGTCCCCACTCTGCAGCGAGTGCTATTAACAGACGAATTGAACATTGTCTAGCCACTGGAGCAAAAGTATCCTTGTAATCTATACCTGTTCGCTGACAGCAACCTTTTGCAACTAACAGTGCTTTTCGTCTGCAAACTTCACCTTTAGAGTCGGTCTTCGTATGAAAGACCCACCTACAACCTATTATATTCTCCCTCGTAGGACGATCTACTATAGTCCAAGTTTTGTTTAACTTATGCGCCGAAAGTTCTTCTTTCATAGCCTCTTTCCATTCCAGAACATTTGAATCTTTTAAAATGTCACTAATATTTTCCGGATCTAACGTTAACATGCAAGCGTCAGAAAAATCGTCGGAATCTTCACCCGAAGTTTGTTTTTCCCTAGTTGATTTTATTCTTGACCTCGTTCTCATTGATACCGAATCAAAATTTTGGTTTCTATTACCTTGCTCCTGACTACTACACTCCTTTTCAGTTTCGTCAAATCTATTTTCTTCTTGCTGCACAATTTCTTTGTTTTCTTGTATATTTCTATCTAAATTCTCTGTATTTTCTAATTCCCTAGTGCAAGCGCTTTTCGTTTTAGTTTTTAAGTTTTTTAGCTTTTTAGCTCATTTTTATTCGCTTTTACCTCTACACGTGCAACATCATTTGATTCATTTTTGTCTATTCTAGGTTCAAAAAATATTTCTAGCTTTTTATCTTTAGAATCAAAATTACATGCAAAACCCTTGCTTACAAATACAACATCCCGACTTTTTATAATTTTTCTCGTGTTGTGACACCATAATCTATAAGCTTTCGCGTCTTCGCAGTATCCGACAAATGTATACGGCTTAGACTTAGGATCAAATTTACTTCTACTTTTATTTTTAATTAACGAATATGCCTTACTACCAAATACCTGAAAGTGGTTCACACCAGGGACTTTTCCTGTCCAAATCTTGTAGGGAACATCTCCATTTATACTGCTTGAGGAGCATCGATTTCTCACATATTTTGCACAATTGATTGCCTCCGCCCAAAATGATTGAGGCAACTGTGACTGGAGTAGCATACATCGTCCCATTTCCACGAGCGTCCTGTTCATCCTTTCAGAAACACCATTCTGTTGAGGTGTGTAATCGGCGGTGAATTGGTGTCTTATGCCTGCATCCGAAAGAAACTTATTGAACTCTTTGCTGGAATATTCTCCACCATTGTCGGACCGCAACTCTTTTATTTTTCGTCCTGTAAAATTTTCTGCATGAGTTTTGTAATTCATAAAAGCTTTAAAAATATCATTTTTGTGTTGCAAAAAATATACCTCGCACCATCTTGAAGCATCATCTATGAAGGTAGCAAAATAACTACATCCACCATTTGATTTCTGTTTCATAGGTCCACAAATGTCACTATGGACTAGCTCTAAAGGGTACTTACTTCTTGAGGCTGTTCCCTTGGAAAAAGGCTTCCGACATAGCTTAGCCCCAATACATATCTCACACTGTATACACCCAGGATTGCGAATCTTCATGCCGAACACTGATTTTCTTTTTTGCATGTCACAAATAGTTTTCATGTTCAAGTGGCCAAACTTCTTGTGCCACTCCATCAAGTCGTTTTCTTCAAATCGAACATTTGAGCTGACATTTGCTGCCTCCTCGCTTTCATTTAGGTAGTACAATCCATTTTTCTTATGAGCAATTGCAACAACGCTATTATTAACATTTTTTATAAGGGCACACTTCTCATTAATTGTCACAACGTTTCCTCTCTCTGCAACTTTTGCTATAGAAAGCAAATTTGTTCTCAGGTCTGGTACGTACAAAGTGTCCTCAAGACTTATTTGGTTGCACTGTGGCGTTGAAATTTTAATAGTACCTTGGCCTAGAATCTCTGTTGTTTTATTGTTTGCCAGTAATAAACGACGTGGCTCAGTATAATTAATTTGAGAGAACTTACTTTTGTCTCCACACATGTGGGACGTTGCTCCTCTGTCTAAGCACCAAACACTAGCTTTGGAACGCATATTAGAAAAGAAAACCTTGTCGCTTACCTCTGAAATTGAGAACGATTCCTCAGTCACCGCCGACTTGTCTGACGTGTCGATTTTTGTCCTACAGTCTGATGCTTTATGACCTTGACGGCCACAGCGATAGCATATAAAACGACTGGCGCGATTCCTTTTACCATTCTGCTTTCTGTTTTCTCCGAAAAAATCATTTTGTGTAAATTTTGAATTTGGCTTAAACTTTTGGTGCTGTTGCCGGTGCTGTTGTCGCTGTTTGATGAATAATGCCCCGGTCTGATCACCATCCCTTCCTACTCTTGCATCGGATTCCTCAATTATTTTTACCTTGAGAGTTTCGGGATTAGGAAGCTCGTCTCGCGTTTCTATCGCAACTCTAAAATTATTGTACGATTCAGGAAGGCTGTATAATAAAAGAATAGAAAGTAATTCGCCATTAATATTCAAATTCATGTCTTCCAATTTATCTACAGCCGAATAAAACTTGGATAAATGAAGACGTATGTCATTTCCTTCGCTCATTTTATTTAAAACGAGTTGTTTTAAAAATGAAGCTTTCTTCGCAGGTCCTCTTGACTCGTACACCTTATGAAGTTTAGTCCAAATGTCATGCGAAGTTGTACAACCTCTTACCTCTTTTAATTCAGATGAACTTATAGATAATATTAAATCCGATTTTGCTTTTCTGTCCTCCTTATCCCAAATTGCAGCTTCTTCACCTTTTTCAGGCCTAGATTTAGCTCCACACACATAGTCCCATGTCTCGTTCTTCACTAATACAGCTTCCACATGCAATTTCCACGTGTAGAAATTTTCACGAGTCAGAGGCTCGATTTTGACCAAATGATGATTCGCCATAACTTTTTATAATTTTACACTTTCGCGTATTTAGAAAAATAATTAATAAATTTAATGATTACTAAGATTTTCTTTGATTTTTTTTGTTCTCCTGGGCCCATAACCCTGTTAAATACAAACGCAGTCGGTGACAGTCGATAAAGGAATAGATACTTTATTCATATAAAATATTGTCTTGTTAAAATTGTAGTAGAATTATAGTATATATATGTACATTACGTGTTCTTAAGGTTAAGTTAGACTAAGTAGTCTAGAGTAAAGGTAGTAATTAAATTTCAAATCAAATTCTAAATTCATAATATTGCAACATATTCTTAATTGATATTTCAACATTAACAAACTCTATTTTGACTACAAACGTAAAATTCCTAAAGTATATAAACCAGGTCAGTATGTGATGATTCGAAACACAGCCGCTGCCCCAGGTGTAAATCAAAAACTTTTTGCCAAGTATCGAAGTGCAAGTATATGAGATCAAGAAAGTCTTACCCAATGATTGGTACTTGATTATGGATATCGATGGGCTCCTATATTATTTTCAGATAACATGAGGCTTTATGAAGTTCAGCAGATATGTTCAGAAGACGGTGAAGAGGCAGTTGGGGACAACTTGGAAAATCTCGATTCTCGGTCCAAAAATTGATATTCACATTTACAAATTAGATTATTATATCGCGTTATCCAAACCTATTTTCATTGAGGTACCATTGTATCATTTTTAGTATTGCATTGTATTTTTTTCTTTTGTTGATTGAATTCAATTGAATTATTGAATAGCTTCTCTAATTTTTTTAAGAACTGAATTTTGTTATTTTGTACTAATATTCTTATGTATTATATATATTATCATATATTCATACCTATGTAGTATTAGTATACATACATTGGCGATCACTAGGATGAGGCCATGCATTTTGCAATCGATTTTCACTCTTTATACCTGTTGGAAATTTTGTGCTCGCAAACTTTTACTACCTGCGAACAGGTACATATTTTTTCTCAACAGAAAGTCATAGACTTAAAGGGTAAATAAGAAACGACCGTTGGAATTTCCCAAGATCAAACAATGAGCTTCTTGAAAAGTGTATAAAAAGATGCGCCACTAGAACGAGGCCACATGCAAAATCTTCGAAAGAAAGGAAAAAATGAATAAAATGTTTACATTTTATGGTTTTAAAACATTTATTTATTACGTTTTTCTACATTAATAATGAGTATGCAAGCCATTTTTCGATATGACCTCTATAAGACGGTTTGGAATAGAATCATACAGTTTTTTTTAAATAATCAAGATAAATTTGGGCCCAGGCATCACGAATAGCTTCGATTAAAGTATCCTTGTCTTCAAATTGTCTGCCATCTTCATACAATTTACGAGATAACCATGCCCAAACATTTTCGATTATGCTTAAGTCCGGTGAATAGGGCGGCAATGGCAAAAGTTCCACGTCTTCTCTAACAACCCTGGAAGCGAGGTTGGGGCATTGTCTTGTTGAAATATCCAAGGCGGGGGTCCGAAAATGTTTTTCACTTTTGGAAATGACCGTTTCAGGAAACATTTGTAGTTGTTCCTGTTTGTTGTTGCGGACAAAAACTCCAACTCGATTGTGCCATAGTAGGCAATAGCTCCCCACACCATTAAACCTGATGTACGGCTGTGATGTCTTGCCAAAATACTCGTAGATCATGGAAATAAAAGCTGTAACCATCGGGGCCGTCAAGGTTAAACTTTTTTTCATCCGAAAAGACAACTCGTTTCCATTTACTGTTCCAAGCGACATGTTCTCCTGCAAAATTCACTCGATACTCCTTGTGTAACTGCCTCAAAACAGGTTTGTTTTTAAGTTTTCTCCTCTGTATAGTACCACTTTTTCGGATTATCCTTCGGACCATTGCTATGCTGGCTGATACTCCGCTGGACCTTATTTTAGTCGCTGGTAGAGTAGAATTTTAGGCACGCCGTAGAATTAACCGCTTTTGTCGCAATGTTGTTGCTTCTGCGTGCGTCATTTTTGATTTTTCCATAGTGTTTACAACATTCTTACTTCTATTAAGCCTCCTTTCAATTTCTGGGCCTGAGAGTCTTAACTCACTGAAAGCATCTATTTTTCCTCTTTCAGTCGCTTTTTTTCGGGAACCCATTTTTTTTAAACTAAATAAAAACAGTTCTTTTCAACGTTTTTTTTAACATTCTTAACAAAATTTTGAAAAAAATCGCTGATGTGAACTCCTTCAACGAAATATTCGCAATGGCCTCATCCTAGTGGCGTATATTTTTATACGCGAGTAGTTCATTGTTTGGTCTTGGGAAATTCTAACAGTCGCTTCTTATTTACCCTTTAACTTTATTACTTCCTCTTGAGAAAATATCTACCTGTTCACAGGTAGTAAAAGATTCCGGGTACAAAATTTCCAACAGGTGTAAAGAGTGAAAATCGATTGCAAAATGTATGGCCTCATCCTAGTGATCGCCAGTGTATATTGAAAAAATGCGTTATGTAATCTGGACGATTACTTGATCAGGATGGCCGAATTGTAGGCAAAAGTAAAAAGAACATATACAAATCATAAGAAGTATAAGAAAGCACGCTGTGCAAAAAAAAAGTTTTCGAACATTCAGTCACCGATATCTATTAACAAAACTAATAATATTCGGACCATCTGATCAGGTTCTTGATCCGAAGTTCACTTTGCTATAAATAGAAGCAGAATGCAGTTTTTTCCTTCTTCTCTTCGTTACCAAATACAGACAACACCGCCTGCCAAAACAAATGTTTCTTTTTGCGCCCACCTCCACCCTCTTTCTACTTACTTGGGTAAGACTTTCTCTATTAGACAACTAGACAAGTGATTACTTGTCGTTAGACTCAGAGGAGTCCAGTATCTAACTTCAGTTCTCTGATATGTTTCATAAATATATTATAAAGTAACCTACACTTACCAAAACACAAAACAATTGAAGTACATATATAGGAACCCTCTCGATCAGTGTCGAAAATCTGTCTACATCTCTATAGGCTACTGAGGATTAATACATATATCTACCACATCGTTTTTCAGATGTAGTTGTAAAGTCAAAGTTGAAGTGCGTACTATGACGGAATAAACAATTAAAACAACTTCGCAAAAGGCTAAGAAAACTATTCATTTAAATAAGACGCACCGGTTCATGGGACACTTACTGATTCACATTAACCAAATTCAATACAGAATTGAGACAATCGAAGACAAAAACCTGAATAAAGTTCTACGAAAGACTGAAATAACCCCGTCTTATACGTCTTATTTAAGTCCAGCCTGAATTCGAGAGACGTATTACACCACTGGAGGGAGGTAAACGTATCATAGTTTTTATACCCAAACTAAGAAATACACCTAAATCTTACCGGCCCATAAGCTTGACATTGTGTTTTCTTAAAGCAATGGATAAGCTAATAGGTGTTCATATTTCAGAATACTTTGATAAAAGTAAGTAAACCTCTGCACCCGAATACGGAAGGCGCGAATATTGCATTTATATGACAGACTACGAAGCAGCAGAACACGTAATTACTATGTGAATGCATGGCTCTATTCAACAAACGGAGGCATCACTTTCTCCGCGAAATCCTAGTGACTGAGGAACTGCAAAGTATCTCTACCAGAGTGCTGAGGCTGATCTGGTATCTCAAATTGACTGAACGTCCTACTTTCCCGCATAAAAAACGCCTACGCTACTCCAAAATGCCGACTTACTTCTATGTCTCAGTAAAAGTGAAAGAAACTCCTTGTTTGGATTCTTAGGTTTTATCCATTCCTGGATTGTAGAATATGAATTGTGTTCTTACTTTCATGAAGAGTTTTATAATGCAAGACCACTCTTTAAATGCAACTATTTTAAGCATTTTTACTGATTCTTAGATCTTTCTCAAAAGATTTTTTATTCAACTAAAGTACAAATTTATAACCCGATCATATAACTACTATACTAAAGTCCCACTCTAAAATCTCAGATGTCCTTTCATTAGCACTGTTTACAAAACCTACTACCTATCGTAAATCCAATTCTCACACATGCTGGTTGCCAGAATTCAGGTGAACTATTTCGACACTCTCTGTCATCCGCCAAAGGACATGTGCTACAGATTACATCAATCGACCAACACCAAACAATTGACAAATGTTAAAAAAAATAATTTTATGATATGTAAAAAAAAACAAACTCATTCCGGCAGAAAACAAACATCAAACCACACTTCGCATGATGATTATGACCTCAATAAAATCATAAGATTTCACAAAATGTCGCTCACAGACCCCGTCTAATGTGAGGCTGAATACGCTGCCATTTACAGCTGAAGATATTATTTATAAATCGACACTGAAGTCAATAATGAATGAGTGAAACAGATGAGAAGAGATGAGAAGGATTCTTCTTTTCGAGACAAAAGGATCAATTTACGAGCTGTTAACTTGTTCGCATTCACACTTCAGGACATTATTCCACACCAGTTATACTACATTCTACTTCATTCTCCATCGCGTTCTGCTCTTCTTAAATTTTTATGTTCTTCATTAATTCCGTTGAAAGAAGATTTACAACCATCGAAAATTAAGCAACCCCCGCCGCTATCCTTTCAACGACGAATAAGTGATTTTCGAAACAAAGCACTGCACTACGATCATAGGACGCTCGTAAACGTTCGCAGTCATTGGAGTCGTAAAAATCGCAATACGATCTCACTGAGTTCGAAAGAATCCAACAAAAAAAAGAAGAAAAATACAAGAGCAGAGAGCAAGGAAAATAGAGAAGAATTGTGAATACGGTTCTGGGAAGATTCCAAGAGAACAATTTGATGTTTATGACTTCTGAATGGCCAAAAAGTAGCTGCGGTGCAATGCATTGACTAAATGTGCATTGCCGGTGCACCCTGGGGCATGTCACTTTTCAAACGTGATATAAGGATATGAATACCTAAGACATTTTCTAGAATCAAGGACATCGATGTTGGTCCACTACTAAGTCTTTGGAGAGCGATCTGTCAAATCGAAATTATTTCAATTGTGAGCTACTGTCAAGTAAAATCATGGAAAGGTCAAGCCTTTGGAGGAAAGTTGATGAGATTGAAGGATTTGATTGATTTACTGTGGTTGTGAGTGGTGATTGCAAGAATTTTTGTGGAATACTTTGCATATGGTTTATACGTGAACCGTTAATTGGTTACAAGTGAATTAGCAGGAAGGACTTGAATAGATAAACCTAACGCAAGTAAAAAAAAGTCCGGAATAATTTCAGTTCACTGATTGTTTACAACGAGAAAGGCAATGAGTTTTAGGAAAATAATTCACAAATTTAATTGACAAACATAAATTGCTGCAATCAACCTTTTTTATGATTTGTAGAACCATCAACTATTATAGCATAGCTATTTGCTTGATAGGTA
Organism: Volucella bombylans; assembly: GCA_949129095.1. Classification (NCBI taxonomy): domain Eukaryota; kingdom Metazoa; phylum Arthropoda; class Insecta; order Diptera; family Syrphidae; genus Volucella; species Volucella bombylans. The sequence continues at coordinate 57,547,466 of OX422144.1, forward strand.
AGTAATATTGAAGAGAGAAACTATATTCTGCATACTCGTGGTGAATAACATATTTTCAGACAGAACAGAGACACATGTTTAAAAGCAGCGTTTGTTGTTGTACTTCGGTGATCTTGTAAAAAGAATGTAATTTTTAGTGATCCATTTTGGTCGGTCCCAAGCCCGGGTAACAAACTAGGCGACATGGAAGCCTTTGATATGACTGTTGACTCCAGGAAACGAAGAAACAAGATGTGTACGAAGTCTATTCAGACTCTGCAATCGAACAATTAGCTGATGTCCTAGAAATATCTACGATAGAATGGTTGTGTATATAATAGCTATAAAGAGCAGAAACAGCTCAAATTGGTTGTGAATTTTTCATCAGAAAAATACTAAGAACGGTTGATAAAAATCCGAAACAAGCTAAATTCCTCGATCTAACGATTTCATTTACGATCAGGCAATATCTTTATCATGACGTTTAGACAGTTCTTGGTGATTTTTACTCCAACCTTGCAAAAGCAAAACTTTTTGGTGGTGTAGTTGGAAAACATAGCCTGTCACCTGATCAAAACACCTTCAATTGAATTGATCAGTTTGCGATTTATAGAGGTCACAACTGCCATATTTTAGATGTCCGCAGAACAACATTAACTCGTATGACTACCTCGTTTTAGCCATTAGCCGGATACCATATACTTTACGTCAAAACACCACTTTTCTGCTCGGATTTCTCCAAGCCCCTTAAAAAGTCATCTCAGACGCATTTGATGTGCTGAGTTTCACTTAACCCGTACAACGAAATGATGGAGAATGCAGCAAAAGAAGAGATTAAAAAAATGGTGCTACTGAGATAGACGACTGATGCTCGCGAAATCTATTGTACGATACAAAAACATCGGAAGGAAGTGTTAGAGAAAAGTGTAACTAGGGCCTTAATAAGGATTATAAAAAAGTAGTATAATATAACGGGGCCAAAAAGCGTTTTTATTTTCTGAGACCATTCTATAAAGACTTGTCTTCTAGGACGAACGGGCTCTATACCGAATTTAATAAACTAGACAAATGTCCCATACCCTGTCTTTGAAATACCATTCTCCAGTATCTACCCAAGCAAAGAATTACGGGACCAAAATCAAAATCTTCGTAAATCAATCAAAAACCGAGAAAGGGACCGCTGGATACTTTTCCGATTATTTAAATATAGGATGTTCATTTCGCCTCCCAAGCCGCGGTTATGTCTTCCAAAATAAGATATTGACAATATTAGAGCGACCAAACTATGATAGTAACAGTATGGGCAATATCGCTTGCAATGAACTAAAGCACCCAAAATTCACGCAAGAAGTAATTATTTAAATGTTTTATTGGCTCATAAAGTATACAGTATAGGGTTAGCTATGGAATAGCATATCAGATAAATTGCCTCTCACGGCTTTGCTGGCACATAAGCACTCATTTATCAGAATTTTCCATCACAGCTTTACATACATGTGGCTGAATTTCATTGACACAGGGGTCAATTGCTCCTTCAAGGCATAGGCGGTCGTGAGCTTCTTGGTATAAGACTTAGACTTAAAAAAAAGTCACAAAAAAAGGTCCATCGGCGTTGCTGTTGGTACGTGGCATGTGACAGCGTCTTGTTGAAGCCACAAAGGACGACAGTCCATATCCATGTCTTGCACCTAGAACTGAACTATCATATGGCGATAGCGAGCACCATTTCTCAACAATCACTCGTGGATTTTCAGAACCCCAAGTTCGACCATTTTGCTGACAATCAAGATGAAAATGAGCCTCATCGCTGAAGATGATTTTGTTTGAAAAATCAGCATCCATTCAACGCACTCGCTTCGCTTCAGTTCTTGAGTCAATTGCACATTGTATGCAAGAAGATGCAAATCTTTCGTGAGAATACGCTGTAAAGAAATGCTTGTCGAAATGTCCAATTCTTGACCATGTTGCCGAATTAATGTTCCTGGACTCTCAGCAACACTATCACCAACTGCTTCGTTGTTTTGTGCTGAAGGATGGCCAGAGCTTTTAAGATCACTAATTGATCTAGTCTCCCTGAATTTTTGAATTAATCTCTGCATAGTTGATGAAGTTAAATCACCATTCCGACGGTTTTGTACGGTAATTACGAATAATTTGTAAAATTTGTAAAATATTGTTCAACAATAACAATGTGTTGTGCTTGTGGCCTGTGGCGTGTGAGCTCTCACGTTGTTCTTTTTTCCGTTGGCAGCACTTTATCCCAGAAATGGCGCAAAATTGAAATCTTGCGTGAATTTTGGGACATCCTTTAGTTCTCATCTTGAGTGCTTTGTTCAGACAGTAGAAAGGGCTACCAAGGGCATTACCATTTTGAAAAAAGTCATTACTGCCATCTAGATTGTGAAACTTGCTGTTAATATAATGTCAAGTTAAGTTGATGGCCATACGTGACTGGCAGGAAAAACACGTATGAACGAATTACCTCACAATGGATCTGGTGCTTACTAAAAACCTCACTCTGCAGGCTCATAATGCAAATGGAAAAGAGGATAGAAAATAAAGATTTTGAGTGTAACTCACACAACACAATCTCCTAAGAGCACATAGACCATCTCTGTAGATCTGCAGGGATTATCAACGCGAAGATATGCAGGAGGATACCCTCTACCTTGCTTTAGCAATCTGATGCAGATAATTCTAAGATATTACTTCCATCATCTTGCAGAGCTATTTGCTATTCCATGTACTACCCTTTTTTATTCTACTCTACTCTAACCTAGGTATAAATAATAATACCTAGAAAAAACCCACGTGGTTTTCCCACACCATCGAGCTACAATCTTCAACTTGAGCATCAAACCGATACGTAGTACCTTTTAAACGAATAGATTCACTTCCTTTCGCATAGATATTATACTGACATTCATTTATTGAAGGCAAGGGTATAATATCTCTAATTAAAAGAAAAGCAGATTACACACCCTTAATGATGTTGACAAGAGAGGACATCCGCAGCTGTTCTGCTGCCTCCATCATAAGAAATCCGCCAACCACCAATAGTTGGCTCCTAGGTTTTACTAAAAGCAGCATGAGCTCCATGATCTTTTGGGTGTGACGACACTGAGATTGTCAGGTATCACAACGAAACTTCCCAGCCGATGTTAGCCTCCACCTAACCTAACCGAACCTAACCAAACCTAAGAAGGTCAATGAAAACTAAATTTTTGTCATGAATTACGAGTACTAAAAAAAGCTAAGAAGGTATGACGTGGAAGTATCAATTTTATCAAAAGCTATAAATGATACAGAGTGCGATTTCATGGTTCTAGATGACTAGTAGTCTTTAACCAGACGACTTTCCAACTTCCGGAGGGACAACGCACATAAAAACCACGCTGAAGTAAAAAAAAATGGCATTAAACAACTTGAGCTGTTGGAGCGCCACCTAAAGGAATCTCATTTGAAATTAAAACAAACAAATCCTTGTTGTGCCGGAATACCGTACGTATGGGTCAAAAAGTTATCGGTTCATGTCAGTCCTATGACTGATCAGACAATACTTCATTTAGACCAACGTCTTGGTATATTGAAAACTTTAAAAGCTACCAAATAAGGTATAAATCTCATAAGGTTCTTGATTTATTCAAACATTACAAATTCTTTAAACCCCAAATAGAAACCCAAAATAGACTTATTTCCTTCAGAGAATTTGCAGAATCGGGATTGATATTTTTAATTAATTATATTTCAGGTAATATCTAGTTTGGAATATACAGTCATGAATGTAATACAAATTCAGCCAAATACCCCTCCCACCTTGTAGAAGTCGTTTTTTTTCATATAATCTGTGATGACTTTTTTGCCTATTTCTGACTACATATACCGCAAGTACTCGTAACTAGAAGGATATTGCCTTTGAAGCGCACCAACGGTTGAGAAGCAACCATAAAATGTCCAGTGGTATTACATCGCGTAATCCTACCGGCTAATTGTGGGTGCAAAACTTGTTCGAATTACATGTTATTCGAATCAAAATCACCTATTTCCTGTCGATGCTGATCGGTTAACATGTGCCTAAAACGTAGGACCTTGACAAATAAAATAAGAAAATGCCCACTAAATAGCCAATAGTTGAGTCACTTGGGGACCCTTATTTACTCATATAGAGCAATTCCAATTATTAGTACCCCCAGAGAAGTGAAAGCGAGAGAAGTTCCTTGAAAAATCAGCATCTACTGCCTTTTATTCCAGCACTAGCATCTGAATATGTTCTGCGCTGTTCGTGGTCGCTAGACTTGTGTTTTTGTGTTAACTATGTCTTGCATGCAAACTTCTTGAAATCACCCGAAAGCGTTCGTTTGGTTTACCTACAATCGGGAGAATCATGTCACCAGTAATTGAATCTAATAGAGTCTTTGTCGAGCTTATTAATCCAAACTAATTTTCGACAAAACATTTGTGACCTAAAACTCAGAGAAGACGTTGTAAATTCAGCCTTCTAACTGCGATCAAATAAGATTTATATTCTTCAACTAGCTTGGAAGTGGTATGAGGGTGCAGTAAAATTTTAAACGTAGCTTGGCGTTTATAGTCATATATTGTATAATGTGTTGCGTATGTCGTCCCTTCGAAGACTGACAGAAGTTTACCTAACGAAAAGTGAAGTCTTAAATTTTCGTGCCGCATAATTTTCTGATTATGAAGATTTGACTACAGCACAGAATTTGAATTCCGCATTAGTCGGTGTTCTAATGTCCTATCGTCAGACCATAATGAATCAAACGATAGGCCGCACGGAAATCCAGTGCGAACTGTCCCAAAAACCGGTTTTCTTTTTAAATTGCCTTGAGAGCCCAACATATGACATGCACTCAACACAAAACATTTTTTGGACAATGATGAAAGCTGCTGTGACATATTTATGGAAAAGATTATTCCTGCAAGCACAAGATCGAATTGATGTTACCTTGGCAGGCACAAAGATTGCCAAAATTTCTAACCAGTTTGTTATAGAGGATAACACGCAGACACTTGGCTTTGTTCTAGAAACGATTGGTGACCCATATTATATACATATGATATTCGTGAGTGTTGGCGTCAGAATTATTGGAAGTGATAGGCGAAGAATCAACCATCATGCACCAAAACAGTGGAGAGAGGATACGCCCTGACTGCAGTATTAATACACAAATAAAGTTTTGTTCACAAGTATTGGTTTAATTCCCAAAACTTTTGATATGTCTACGCCGTATTATACAGCTGAGTTAAAAATTCTCCAGAACTTACTCGCTTTTGTAGAGCAAGTTAGAAATTGCACTCATTCGATAGTATCTTAACCGATGGCTTGGCTCACTTGTTACTCCAGTAATAAGAGTTGGCAGTGAAGGTTTTCTTGAAGTAAGTTTCGAACTAAGAGTGTTTGACTCAGATACATGCCATCAGATTTTCAGAGTTTTTCTCTCTTCGCTGATTGGTCCGCTTTGAGGACTTTGGTAAACCGGGATTTTTCGAAATTCGAAATCCTCCTGCCTATAATAATATTTTATATTTTCATCCATAAAAATTGCAGGCATCTTCTAAGTTAGCCTCAAGTGACCTGTTTAGAGTGATCTGGATGCGAATATTATAGGAAATAATTCCGCAAACAGTGTTCTGAGCATAAGCATCGCTATATACGATAAGTACCATTTTTCCAGCATTGCATTATTTAGTGGTAGTAGCACACCATAGGTGATAAGCTGGCAAATCGGTGAACTTGTGCTATCCTCCGTTCGTTTTGTAGTTGCTGTAGAAACCATTTCGGTTGTATCAAACCTGGTTTGAAATCACCTAAAAGTTAATTCTGAGAGTTGCATTTACAACTCTCTCTAGGTGGCGCTTCGTAAAGCCAACATGATGTCAATCAACTTCTAGTCAGCTGGATAAGGTAGTTAGAGAATCGCATCACACATGAGTACCAATTATGCATACTACCTCATATGACCAATGAATTATTGAATTATCTGGAAATCCCTAAGCTCTAATTGCGTGTTCCTAATTAACACTATAAACTCTTTGCCAACTTATTTGATAATTTTTGAGTAATTTTGCAGATATCTGTAGATCGACTACTTTCTGAAGCTTCGCAGATTTTCAGATTACTCCGTCACATGATTTCTACAAGTTTTCCGCTCCCTGTATGCAAGTTATCTTTCAAATAAGCGACTCAAATTTAATGTGAAAATTAACAATCTTCAACAAATTAACTCTAATCACAGAAGCCTTAGAATAAATTTGTTTAGCGTTTCCTTACCTTCTCGGCTAGGTTAATTGAATCTAATTGGATCGATGAAGCTCAATTCAATAAAGAAAAAAATAATAATTAAAAAACTCCTACGCTACTTGTAATTATCACACTTCAAAAATGTGCCAATAGTCAGCTAATTACAAAATAGTTTTTATCTTTATTTTCACTACAAGAAGCCAGAATCATTGTCATCTATGATGTCAGACAGTCAGGGTTACTCTGATGAATTATTGGTGCTATTGTGAGTAGTGGTTTTCAACCGTAATAGAATGCCAATAGGAGTATAGAGTCGGGAGCGACAATGACAATGTCATCGACACAATGTTTTCCACTCGTTCGAACTCCCATTCTACTATTTGTGCCTAAAAAGAATTGTCTTCCTGAATATGTACAACTTGCATTCCAACATACTCGGAAAGGTCACCAGATGCCTAGTACTTGCATCAAAAATCGGGAACATAACTCCTTGGGATTATTCGCGAAACGTAGCAGAAAGAGAGTGCATACGATGAAGTTGACTATAACGTGTAGTAAGGAGCTACTAAATACGTCAAATGCATTTTTATATAAATTTCACACTCAAGGCACACAGAACCTCAACGCCGATCAAGTAAAAGGACATCCCTTTCATAGTTATTTATGCTAAGGTAGTTAAAGAGCCTGCGCCTAATGAACCAAAAGTAACGCTAGATCGTGAATGATTCAAAACCAAAATAATGACATCTTAAACAGCTTGCATGACCCTACGTCTGAAAAAAGACTTAGGCTGATAAACAAGGTTATAGGGCAGCATTTTAATACAACACGCACTAACTAGCCGTCAATAAAATTGAAGATGTTGTCCTTCATTCTGTACCTGAAGAATCCTTTATCTTATTGCAATTTTCGTAAATTTTTTGGAATTAAGGATAAAAAGGAGTGTCATCCAGACAATTAAGAGCCCGTGTCATGATGTGTGATGAACACGTACATGGCCTTCGGTAAAGAAATGGCAAAAACCTTAAGGATTTGATGATTTCTGGAATGCCAATCGCCTCATAGAGAGCAAATTGTTTGAGCACAAGGCCTGCCAGAAATTCAACTGGGTATCAACTGACGCTGAAGTAGAAAACTCCAAAAATCGATCATTTGGCGATAAGCGCTGCCGTTTACAAACCTTTCACATTTACGTTGCGAAAACTCCTTCAGCTAACTCGAACAGCGAAATAATTTAACTGCAAATCGTTCGTCTCTTACTGGTAGCGAATCTGCTGGAACTATTTGGCATTCGACCAATTTTCTAAACGCTGACTATCGAAGAGTTACCTGGAGTGCGTATCGAACGCAGATACTTCGTCATGAGTTGCTAAATTCAGGACCTCTTCTCTGGGAGAGAACTGGTCATGTACAGAGTAGGTGGAGGATTGTCTCCTCCTCTTCCTCGTCCATGTAGCTTTTACAGAAATCATTTGTAAAAGCGCCAAGCAGTGTCCAGTGATGACACCTATTATGGCGCTGAGATACTTCCTATTTAAAAGGATCAGACACTTAGAGCGATTCAGATTCAGCTTTGGCCAGACCTGTTTGCCCAAAAGTCCACCTAAGGTCTGTTCTTTTAACGGCGCCCAGCTTTAATGTTAGTTTGTACATAGCGTTTTGTATACCTATACTACCCTTTTCCGGTAGAATAGGTAGAGTGGTTCCAATTTTGGCGAGTTCATCGGCTCTGCAGTTCGCTGGAATGTCTCTATGGTCTGGCACCCAACAAAGGTGAACGTTGAACTGCTCTGCCATCTCCATGAAAGATGATCGGCATTCAAGGGCGGTTTTAGAATATAATGAAACCGAGTCCAGGGACTTGATGGCGGCCTGACTATCCGAAAATATGCGAATATCCTTTGCAGATATCACGTTTTTCTTCAGCCAGGACAGAGCTTCTTTAATCGCCAAAATTTCCGCCTGGAACACGCTACAGTGATTTGGAAGATCTAGAAGGGAAGCTTACATGAAAATTTTTGTCAAACCTAAGTTCAGGTATGGTGTAATCGATGTTCTCTATTAGGATTCCTAATTTATTAAGAATGTTGGCGTGGCCAAATGAATTATTTTTCCACTATTTAGTCGCTTTAAGGCGAATAGCTGCAGTCGCAGCTACATACTTGCCTGCTAAAAATGTCGAGGGGTGTCAAGTGAAACAGAATGTCTAATGCCGCAGAGGGGGTAGACCGCAAGGCTCCGCTTATGCATAGACATGCTGTTCTTTGGACTAATGCGGTTAACTGCATTTTCCAAGGCCGTCCACCAGACAACCACCCCGTAAGTAAGTATTGGTCTTATGACCGAAATGTATAGCCAGTGGGCTGAAGGCCACATTTATTCCCAATGGCTTTTTTGCAAGAGAATGAAGCTATTGTAGGTTTATTGGCTCTTTCTTGAATGTTAGGTTTCCAGTTTAGTTTCCTGTCAAAAATAGGACCCAGATATTTTGCTGTTTCGGAAAACACTAAACTGGTACCGTTTATTGAAGGAGGGTCTATAATTAGAATTTTATATTTCCTGGAAAAGAGGACAAGATCAGTTGTATGGGGGCTTATTCCCAATCCACAGCGATCTGCCCAGCGGGTTAATCTATTGAGATTTACTTGAAGGAGTTCTTTAATGGTATTGAGATGCTAACCTGAGACGGCTATAGCAACGTCATCCGCAAAGGCAATCACCCTGCTACCACCCGCTTCCAGGTATATCAGTAGTTCGTTAACTACTAAGTTCCTGAGAAGGGGAGAGAGGACACCGCCTTGCAGCGTACCTCTGCTAACACATCTTTTAGCAGAAGTCTCACTCAGTTTGGAGTTGATTATCCTGCTTTTTAGCATGAGACTGATCAACTCCCGAAGTGAGTCGTCTACATGCAGAGTTGACAGCGCAGTCGTGATTGCTGATGTGTTGACGTTGTTAAAGGCGCCTTATATGTCCAGGAAAGCAACCATTGTGCACTCTTTATATTGTAGGGATCGTTCGATGTGGCTGCTCAAAGAGTAGCCGTTGACAGAAGGCTTGGATGAATTTTAGCTCGTATATGGATATTAATCAGTCGTTCTAGAGTTTTCAGAAGGAAAGATGATTATAGGTCTGAGGTCCTTTGGGACAACATGAGAACATTTTCCGGCTTTGGGAATGAATACTACATTGACTTCTCTCCATGACAGTGGAATATGGATAAGTTCTACACAGCTCCTCATAGTATATTATTCAGGCAGAATAATATCTGAGGACCTCTGTAGCTCGGCAGGTATTATACCGTCCGGACCAGCAGACCTGTATGGTTTGAAGCTATGCAGCGCCCAGAGCAGTTTGTCTTTCTACCTGGAAAGTGGGTGTCCACTAGCAGGTTGAGTGATTCATCACTTGAGGTTATCCAAGAGCCATCGATTTTTTTCAAACAGCTGGGCATCATAGGATTGGTAGATAGGATTTTTCTTAGCTGCGATGCCTCAGAGGTTTCTGTAATTTTGTCACAGAATGACCTCCAGGATTGTCGCTTTGCTTTCCTCAGTTCTTTTTTGTATAATTTGAGGGATTCTTTATATGAGTCCCAGTCGGTCACTTTTCTTGTGCTTTTTGCTGCGTTGAAAAGTTTTCTACAGGCGTTTCTGAGCAGTCCCAGTGCCGATGTCCACCAACGTGGCTTTATCTTGCCTCTTGTTTGAATAAGAGGGCAGGAAGCGGCCATAGCCTCATTGAGAGCCAGAGTTAATTCCTTGACTTTCATGTCAAGCTCATTGGTGTCACGCGGGGGACTTGATTGTATCAATCAGTTTTGCGGTAGTTCTAGGTTATCACCATTGAGAGGGTCCATGTTCGACATGTTCGTGGCCAAGGTAAGCCGATGCCAGCCAGTAGGATCCTTTGGCAGTCTGTAGTCTGAAAATGGTTAAGTTGGGGTCGCTTACGTTAGGAAGTAAAAACACATTACGGCTAAGTTTCACTAATATACAAGTTCTGATCTTACCTTTGTCTCTTGTATAGAGCGGAGCGAATACGGGTATCCTAAGTCCACGAACCATGCCTTCTACAATCCATGGTTCCTGAATTGGGATAAAGTCTTCTGCGTTTTTTGAAAGACGCGGAATGAGTGCGGCCGAAACCTTTTTTGAGTGATGGAAATTAATCTGGAGAAGCCGTATCATTGTTACAGTCTTCCAGAGTAGCCTCTACCACGGTGCTGTTGAGGTCCTCCGATTCTGACCCAAGAGGTCATCTTCATCCTTTGATAGTATAGGACCTCTTTTTGATTCGTCATCGGTTTCCATTTCCGACAGGGTGTCAGAAGAGGAGATCGATGGCTTGATTGTCACCTCAGATTGATTGGAGTCGTCTCTATCCATTTCTGGAAAGGATATCGACGCTCGAAGATCCAAAGTCGTGTTTTCTGGTGTCTCCGTTAAAGGAGGAGGAGGTTTCTTATCAGCATCAGCATGTAGACCTTTAAGTGTATAGACTCGAATCCAAACCAAATCATGCCTTTCGTCTGCTCCAGAGGGTTAAGGGATTCCTTATTGATCACGATCAAAGCGCCTCTATAAGAGCCCCTTAGTTCCTCCAGTAGTTCATCACTTTTGTCACAGAAGATATTTTCTTCTTCTGCGTCGGCAGTATTGACGACAAGGCTATTCTCTTCCTTTTAAAGAATATTTTGGACTTAGTTCATTTTCTAACCTTCCTTGGACCATCCTACTGGCCTTCGAGTTATCTGCGCATTGTAGGCTTGGCAATGCAAATAAGGACTGACATGTAGCCTGGTTTTATAAACATAAGCTATTCGATGATCGTACGATTAGACTAGGCACCAAACGGTGTCTACAGTATCGTAACTACGACTACACATTGATTGTCCTTATTTTACATCTCGTGTTAGCCGCCGGTTACTGGCCTATTCCAGAGTTTTACCTTCCAAACTTATAAGGACAATGCCCTGTCAGAAATGACTGAACCTCAGAAATAGGAAGCACAGCGGACAAATCCTTATATAGGCGATCAATTCTTACATACGCTTCTTCAACGCATTTGGAGCTAAGACCGATACAGATTTTTCAAGAATAGTCAGGGCATTGGAATAGTGGAAGAACCTTAATGGGTCAACGGCAGCTTCCATATACTCGAATCGGATTATTGTCACCATCATATAATAAGGGTCCCAAAAACGGTACGGTCCTTTAGATTGGGAGTTGTGCGTGAGGTTAATTTAAAAGCCATGCAAAATATTATGTTGTAGACGAAGAGCTAGCGGAGCTTATACATACAGAACTTAGAAGCAATGCCCTCAGTACGAAATTAAAATTGTTTTAGGTAGTTTTAACGCCAAATAAGGAAGAGATTGACTTTGGTGAAGGGCATACAGGTCCCGATTTTTTCGCCTTAATATCCACAAAGAAAAATTGTGGTCACCAGATCATGGAATAGTGAACCAAACTGGTCATGTTGTGGTCGGCGCAAAGCACTCCTGCAAATGGCATATGCCGCAACCTCTTGTCAATGTCTTTTCAACCTGAATTAAGTGGTAGAGTGCCCAGAAAGTTTGGAAAATCCCACATGAAACCCCTGGATTGATTAAGACCGTCGGCAAGCACATACGAGCGATCGAAAAAACGGAAAAGTGCTACTTTAGGAACAATATTCGGAAAGTAAGAAGAATGTGTCAAGTCAACAAGGCCAGAATAGAAACCCGCAGAAAAGCTTTGGAATAGTAAAAAAAACAAGGAACTCCACCATCTCCACCATGCGACATCGACTTGTTGAGAAAAATCCGCAACAAGCATTAGAACATAAAGAACGAATGTATATCAATGCTTCGGTCCGAAAAGTTTTGGATTCCTACTCGGAGGGACAACGCAGAAGAGGAAAGCCTCGTCTAAGATGGCACGCATAGTGAAAGTGATTGCGTGTGGGTATCGCTTTTTATTAAGGGTAGTTACTAATTGCTTGTTAAATTTATCCAGTATGAGAAGCGAAGGCCGAGCTGTTCCAATTGTTTCCAATTTCAGTTTTTAATGCCTTGTTTCTAATGGTTCCCCTTTACACTTGAGAGGCCCCTGGGGTTGCTATGCGACTTCAGATTTTGTTGTTGCATTTTATCCTCAATTTGCTTTTTTGGTTTTAAGTCATGAGCCGCTGGGAAAAGAAGAATTGTGGTATCAGAGTACCGTGAAGTATTTCTTGTCCACCTGCCTTCACGAAACTATATTATGATACTTCAATACTTGAGTGATGGAGTAGTACCATTTTCATGAGGCTGGATTTGGATAATCTTAATCAACCAGCAGTGGGTAAGACAAAATGGTCAGAGAGGAGTCTAGGTCGTCACAAGCTGTAACCACCAACCGGGTCAAGGAAGACAAGGCCATCAAAAAGCAAAGCTATGAAGAACGCTCCTTCAAATAATACGCCATTATATCAGTTTGTATACAGACACAAAAGTTTTAAAATAATATTGAAAAGAAAATGAGCTCTCGAATTAATATTCTGATTACAGATGTCGTCAAACATTTCATATATTAAGTAGTCGACAAGGTCTATATCTATCTGAATAGCAATTTAACTCCATATTTTGGTTGAGATCTTTCACTTTGACAATCTATGATATACTAATAGCATATGTATAATACATATGTACGTAATGCCATTCTCTAGCTTCTGTAGAAACTTGAGGACATATTCTAAATGCAAATGCTATTCCTTTATATTTCTTAAAAAATTCCCACCACCAGGTTCTTGGGTCTACAGTTCTTCAGTTGAATTCTGCAGGTATCCATCGTCATAGTGTCTACTCAACATTTCATTCCCATCCTTAACTCTCGTTTCAGATGACATACTACCGAAGATGCAAAATTCCTTAAACTCAAATCGTAAACAATTTTAAAGTACGCACATTCATCATCCCCACAAGCGATACCAGGATGACAGTGAAGCGGTAGGAAACGTTAAGTCTCTGTAGAAAACAAAATCCCACCAATATGTCACTGTAAATTACGGGACAAGAACAGAAACTCCAAAATATTTACTCCACGACAGGCTGTATTGTGACATAGAGAGCATATGTAGCAGTACAACACAACAACAATAAACCCAAGGTAGAAACGCCACGCCGTGCCGTCCGAGAGGGGCACATGATCATTAATTTAAATCAGACTGACAGGATTCAATCATCTGAGCGACCAAGGATGAGATGTATGTATGAATACACCGTCAGCGTCAATTGCAACGAAACGAAACTTTCATCTCTCACATGACCATTTTAGGATTTTTGTGATCGAAACCAAGTTCTGCCTGTGCGAAGACATACATAGCTCGGAGCGAACAAATTGCAACAATCGACAGCGACCGACGACGTCAGTACGTCTGGTAGAACTTACCTCACATTTGCAAGCGTGCCCCTCGATTGCATTATTGTCGGGATGGATGCTGCGTAGAAACTGTACTCGAGATCGTTTTTTCTAAGAACTCGGTGAAGTTTACGACTCCGGTGCGAACTGGGATGAGCGCAATTAATACCAGAATGAGTGGACTTATGCCACAGTGACATGGCGTGCGCGCACAAATCCCATTGTGCGAACAAAGGGAACCGACAAGCCGACACCTCTGATGGACATGATGAACCTGAGAGCTCATCACCCTGACTGTTTTACGAGGATCCACTTTAATTGCAAATAAATTGAGTTTTTCATTTTTCGGTATACGGGGTGAAAGATGCAGCACACTGCACACTGCATACTTTACCCCTTACACTTTACACTCTACACACCCCAGAATCGGTGGGAACATGCACCAATGGGTCATAGTTCGGTCATGGTTGGGGAATAATATCTTTGAGTGGAGATTTAGGGGGAATGGCACCTGCCGGGCATAGACCCCAAATGTATATTCATGAGGCTCTGAAGGTGGTATGTCTATTAACGCGGAAGTGATGCGCATTCGAGTAGTTAACGACCACCAAAAAATTTGGATGCATCCGGTCAGATGCTATCAAATCATCTGGCAGTTTTTTGAAGTTACGAATTCACAATAGGAAGCATCCGCTCCGAAGGTATCTCCTTCTAGGCAACTGTAGAAAATCGATCATCCTCTCAACTTTTGTTTTAAACAACAAATTGCTACTACGGCTAGTGGGGTGTCGCTTTGGTCTTAATATGTCCGGAACCAACTCGATTATGAGGGCCTAAGACAAAGATCAGACTTTTGTCAACTGTTGTCGCGACGGGTAGTTTATTTGTTTCCTAATTTGGCCTTTCCATTTAGGAGCAAGTTATTGGACGAATATGCCTCACAACAAAATAAAAACACACAATCTAATCAAACCGGAACAGGTAGAGGCAGAAGGAGAAGTAGGTAGTCTGAATAACTTTAACAGAGGCGGACAGGTGCCAAAGTAATGTACTCCTATTCGTACTCGTATGTTTGTGTATCTACATTTTGGAAATGAAAAAAATCGATTCGACTTGGACACGATGATTGGATTGCCTTTGTTTTTGTTTCTGAGTCTACGAGTAGTTGACACGAATTTGGCACATCTAAGCCGTGAAAATCCAATTCGAAGCGGATCTTCAAGGAAGATTCAATCTCTTTGGGAGGAGGATGAGTGTTTATCTTTGGGATAATTTACTGACATCCGATAGAGATAAATTTCGATATTAAGCGCCCACACTTGACCTACAGTGGTTGTTGATGTGAATTTAATGAAATTAATATTTTATTACACTCATAAAAGATCTGAGGGTAATTAGTGGGAAAATAGTTGTCATTAGGATGCTGCGCTGGACGTAATAATGACGATGAACAGCCATGAAATTTGAGAATGACTTTAGGTTTTGTTATTTAAAATTTGGAAAATTTGAATAACCGGAAATTCAAGGAAAATCTGGGTTAAAGAGAGGAAAATCATTATTTTGAACGCTAAGCTTCTACTTCAACAAAGGAATTGTCAAAAAGACAACGTTTAAACAGAAAATTTTAATCTAGTACGATTGCTGGATGTTATCATAGAAATAATATAAGAAATGTTGCCAATTCTCTTACTTGTCTCATGCTAAGAGCTGAGTATAGACTTTAATTAGCCAGGGTAGTCACTTCTAATGTCATATATGGTAGAGTATGACAAGTTAGCTGCGCCCAGCAAGAGCCAACGGAAATTCAATACTTAATACAAACAAAACATATTTTGTTTAGAATCACTGACGTTTCCGTGAACTTTGGTTTAACTTTCCTTTAAGTTCGTGTATGGGTTGTATGACTTCTTTCTACTTTTTCACAGTCAAACAGTCAAACAAGAGCAGACGCAACGGTCCCAGATATTAAATGACAAAATTAAATACAAACGGAAATTTCTGAGACCCCTGCCCTAAGATAATCTCGTAGACTTTAACGCACATGTATAGATGAACTCTCATCTACAAAGATTAAACTTTTAGGAATGTTTGAACGTAACAGCACTCCAGCACTACAGGAATCGCTAAAGTAACAGTCAAACTTAGTTTAGTTCTTCGTAAATTCCATATGAAACAGGAATCGAAAGACAGTCTACTTCCCAAAAAAAAGGTAGGGTAGGGCGGGGCTAGTTGGGCCACGGGGCAAGTTGGGCCACGCGAATAACTCAAGAACCGCAAGTACTACACGAACAAGATCAAACACGTTGCAATGTGCACACTAACCAACCCTAGCAAAACCGGTTTCAGTCGCATTGTATCAGCAGATGGAAAACCATGCGCAATTTTTTGTTTTTGCAGTGAAAAAGTAAAAAAAAAATTTCATTATTTTTTTTATTCTAGTGGCGAAAAGTTGCAAATTATACATTAAGGTACAGCTTTTTTATTAATCACGTTATCATATTTTCGTATTCCGTTTGAAAAATTGAACTGTTTTGAGTATTTCTTTAATTATGACGCAATATGTTCATCAAACTAGATGTGGGGTAAGTTGGGCCAGGTGGACCAACTTGCCCCCTGAATGAAAAAAATACATTTGTTTTCTGCATTGTCATTTTTGCTCACGATTGCTTGTTCTAGAATGCGTACATACAAGCGAAAAACTGAGAGAGCTGCTGCTTGTAGAAAAATCTGTAAGAGCTGCAGCGGCTGAATTTGGAATACCAAGAACAGCACTAAAAAGATATATTCAGAAATCAGAGTCGCAAGAAAATCCTCGTATGGGTTACTTTGCGCCAAGGCAAGTTTTCGATGCGCAACAAGAAAGTTTATTAAAGGAATATTTGCTAAAAGCATCTTCTATATTTTATGGCTTAACGCCAAAGAATGTTCGCACACTTGCCTACAAATGTGCAATCAAATTCAAAATACGATTTCCTGATACCTGGAATGAAAACAAGATCGCTGGTAAAGATTGGCTTACGGGGTTTCTGAAAAGGAACCACCAACTGTCAATAAGGAAGCCGGAAGCTACGAGTATGGGCAGGGCCACCTCTTTCAACAAAACTAACGTGGATATCTTTTTCGACAAACTATCTGAGGCTATGGATAGAAACAAGTTCAGTGCTTCAAGCATATGGAACGTTGATGAGACTGGAGTATCCACCGTGTGCAAACCAGGCAAAATAGTTGCGGCTAAGGGCAAAAGGAATGTAGGATCAGTGACTTCAGACGAACGTGGTACAAACGTAACTTTAATAGTAGCCGTCTCAGCTTCTGGGGTTGCAATCCCAGCTATGTTTATTTTTCCTCGGAAAAATTATAAAGACCACTTTATTAACGGTGGTCCACCAGACTGCATTGGAACTGCAAATGCTAGCGGTTGGGCCACTAATGACGAATTTTTTGCTTTCATGGTTCACTTCATACGGCATGTGAAGCCAACTCAAGAATGCCCCGTATTACTGGTCTTGGACAATCATTCCTCTCACCTCTCAATTGAAACGCTAGAAATAGCCAAAGCCAACGGGATTGTCATGCTCTCGTTTCCACCTCATTGTAGCCACAGGCTTCAGCCCCTAGACGTTTCCGTATTTGGACCCTTTAAAAAATATCTATCCGGGGCACAAGATGGATGGCTACGTAGCAATCTAGGGAGGACAATAACAATTTATGACATTCCCCGAATTGTAGCTGAGTCTCTTCCTTTAGCTACATCTCCAATAAATATTATTAATGGATTTAAAAAGGCTCGGATATTTCCATACAATAGGGTGATTTTTACTCCCAGTGATTTCGACCCATCATATGTGACAGATTGTCCAGAAACAGGTTAGTTAGTTGATTTTTACTGATTGAAAGAAACTTAATGTTAAGAATTACTTGTATTTTTAGTAGGTTCAGTTGTTCCCACTGAACTTCAGGAATCTATTTCCACGCAAACTGGGGCTGATATTGTTGTTGAGAACCCCGCTGAGAACACAGCAAATAACCGTTTGCCGTCTACATCTCGAGGATTCCATACATTTTCGCCAGAAGTAGTTTTGCCGTTTCCAAAAGCTGGGCCAAGGAAGCAAACACTTACCAAAAGAAGGAAGAGACGAGCTGCAATCTTAACCGACACCCCAGAAAAGGATGCCTTGCAAGAGGAAGAAAAACAAAGGAAAACGGCCAAAGGAAAAGTTGACAAAAAGAAAAAAACACAAATCAAGAAAAAAGTGTTGCAAAAATCAAGTTCCGAAGAGGAAGAAGAGCCGGAATGTTTTTGTCTAATGTGAATGGAAGCATTCTCTGAAAGTTTACCGGGCGAGGAGTGGGTACAGTGCCATACATACATACCCGAAATTGGGCTCATACGAAGTGCTCACATGGACTTGGGGTCGTTTTTATTTGCATTAATTGCAATGGCGACAACGATTCCTAATTTATTATTTGTTTTGAATTACTTATTTAATTGTTATGTTATGTGAATAAAACTCTGTTATAAATTAAGAGTTTTTGTCCTTTATGGAACTCATTTTTCCACTTTTCAGCCCCTGGCCCAACATACCCCACTTGTTGACCCAACTTGCTCCGCCAGTGGGGCAAGATGGGCCACTTGGACTTGGCGCATTTGAGACAATATTATTCTTCTGCGATGACATATTTTCAATTTTTAAGAATTTCATAAAGAACCCAGATGTTCATTCTTTTCATTGATCCTAGCCTCATAGTTGTATTATGAATAGGTTGATATTTATGAGACTTCACGTGGAAAGTGGCCCAACTAGCCCCGCCCTACCCTACGTTAAATTTTATATTGAATTGACATGTGAAAATATTTTTTATTTTCAACTACGAAAGATACATTCGGGTGAATAGCAAAACAACCCAAAGCTAATCAGGCCTACACCAAAATATAGTACACATATGTATGAGAGTAAGAGCAGGAATACAGGTGGTAAGTTCTTTCATTGGTATACTTTTTGCCATCAGCTCGACAACAAACATTTTACAAAAAGTTGACTTAAACAAATTATTTTGAATATTATGTTGTCTTAATAATATCAACACACATTTGAATGCGAGTCACAAATAATTCCTTGATAAAATAGGAAATACGGTGTACAAGTAAGGTCCTAAATCCTAAGAAGGGAACATCGAGCCATTTGAAAGCCGCCTACAATGTCAATATAAGCCGTGCTAGAGTGCGTCATCTCAGGCGAGGCCTTCCTCTACTACGTTGTCCCTCCGGATTAGAGTCGAAGATTCTGCACGCTGGAGCGTTGGTGTTCATTCCCTCTATATGTTCCAGCCATCTCAAATGACCAATGTGCAGTTTTTTGTGCAGGTCGTAGAGTTCATCGTTGAATCGTCTCCTTCAGAATCCATCAACGCATACGGAACCAAATACTCGTATCTTACGATGAAATTTTTCCCTCAATACGACCGAGGATATCTTCCTACAAAGGGTCCATGCTTCGGAATCATAGAGCAGGACTGGGATTACTTGATTATTCGGGAGAGTGTGTTACTACACAGTTGCCTTCTCTGCCCAAAGAAACAGCGATTGGCAAGCGTTATTCTTCGTTTGATTTCTGAAAATATATCGTTTTCAGATGTGATAGCAGAGTCGAGGTAGACAAAGTCTCTTACTACCTCAAAGTTATACTCGTAGATGTCGATTTTGACATTCTGGCCTATTGTCGATGTTGGGTGTCCCTTTTTATTGACAGCATATACTTTGTTTTGTCCTCGTTTACTGCTAGACTCATTTTTGCCGCTTCTGTTCCTATACTCGGAAACGTACCAGTGACAGCTCGCTGTGTTCTACCAATAATATCAATATCGTCGGCGTATGCAAGCAATTGAACAGACTTGGGTTGTGTTGTGTGTTGGCTTGTGAGTTTTGCACAATTCTTTGAAAAATGATGTTAAAGAAGTCACATGGCAGCGCTTCGCCTTGCCTAAATCCTTTTTTGATATCATAGGCCTCCATTAGGTCGTTAGCTAGATTTCTCCATCGTCAGCCAAAACTATACATGGCTCTGTATAGCCCGTCTCTGTAGATGCTGTCATATGCGGCTTTAAAATCGATAAAAAAGTGGTGAGTATCGATCTGAACTTCTTGAGTTTTCTACAGGATCTGCCGTAGTGTGAATATTTGGTCAATTGTGGACGTTGACAAATGGTTTCAGGCGCTCGCACAATACGGCAGACAAGATCTTATATGCGATGTTTAGGAGACTGATACCTCTATAATTGTCGCAGTTTAGAGGTTCTCCTTTCTTGTGAAACGGGTAAACGATGCTGAGATTCCATTTATCAGGTATACATTCATCCTACCAGATCTTGGAAATAAGTTGGTGTATGCTTTCTACCAAGTCATCTTCTGCTGCCTGAAATGGTTCGTCGGGTAAGCCGCCTGGCCCCTGGCAGCCTTGTTCAACTTCAATTTAGATATTGCTATCCTCATTTTGGTCCGGTGGACGGAATTCTTGACTTGCATCGTCAATATTGAATGGTTCGCTCTGTCTGACAGCGGAATTTGTGTCGTCTTCGCCGTTTAGCAGTCTGTAGAAATGGTTTCTCCATATCCTTAGCACCGACCGTGACTCTATTACATGGTCTCCTTGTTCATCTCTACAGGTTTCCGTTCGGTTCTTATTAGCCTGACACGCACTTTTTACCTTTTGGTAAAACTTCCGAACATTATTCCTGGAGTAGCAACTCTCTATTTCCTCGATCGCACGTTTCTCATGCTCTTTATTTTTTCTCCGAAAAAGCCGATGTCCTTCCCTTCTCTTTTGATCGTAGAGCTCACGAGCCGCTCTCGTCCATTTGTGCAGCGCCGCTTTATGCTACATGCTTGCTGCATGTGTTTGCCGGCACTCTTCATTAAACCAGGGGTTTTGAGTTGGAGGAGGCGGGTGAAATCCAGCACCTCTGATGGCTTCTCGACATCTAAGCCACTTGTCTTCAGCACTTGATGCTGGCTGCAAAGGACTTCTGTGAGGTTGAGGGATACGCGATCGGCAAAGTCCTGGCAGCTTGTTGCGATTGCAACCGTCTAATGTTAAATCTCCTCATAGTATTTCCCCGCTGTTATGGCCTCTGAGATATCCGTAGACGTACCTGGGCTGCAACTAGGTAGTGTGGTCCGAGCCTATGTTGACCGCTCGGAATGTACGGACATCTAAAATACTTGAGGAGTGCCTTACGTCGATGACAACATGATCAATCTGATTGACAGTTTGCTGATCTGGAGTCTGCCATGTTCCCTTGTGAATATTGAGGTGAGTAAACCGTGTTCTTTCTATAGTAACATCGAAATCGATTAGCCTAAGTCCGTTGCCAGACGTGGTATCGTGTAGACTATGTCTTCCGATTGTGCTACCAAAGATGTCCTCCAGTACAATATTTGGTATTAGCCTAGGACGATTTTAATGTCATACATCGGACATTGCTCGTAGGTTTTGTCGAAGAGCTTGTAGAAACTCTCTTTGGTAACATCGTCCTTTTCCTCTGTTGGGGCATGGGCTACAAGTCTCGCGCTTACAACAAATCCGCATCCAAATAGACACTGCTTAAGTCCACTATAGCAATCACCGTAGTAAACATCACAGTTTTTCATCTTTCTTTCGCCCAGCTATCCCACCGCACTTCCTGGATGGCGCTGATATATGCTTTATGGCAGTCTAGGGCCTCCGCTAATTGTTCGGCTGCATGCGGCTTGTTCAAGGTCCAAACGTTCCACTTGCAGATCTAAAAGTCATTTTCCTTCGTTCGTTTTGCAGGGTTGTCAATAGTAAATCCGTCCTTATCCGAGGCTATTGGTCGCTTCGTAATAATTTCTTTTTTACGTGGTTGGGCAGTTAACTCCAAACCTGGAGGGCCAGGTCCTTTTTAAGATCCCTAGGACAAAAGGGGCCGGACCAAATTCCAGAACTAGTAACACGCTGCGGGGATAGCCCTTACTAAGGGCTCTTCCGTAACAAACTCTTTTCCAACACCCTGACTTAGTGTTGGAGATCCCTATAGATCTGGTATTCAAGTGCGTTGAAGCAGCTTATATAGAGGAGATAACATTAGTTCGACCTAACTGAAACTGTGGACGCCACTGTTTATTCCATCCTTAGAATTCCTCCGCTGCACAATAAGTGCTACGAACAGGATATATGTACATTGAATGTACTCAAAAATTGTATCAGACTGCATCAAGGCCCTCCAAAACCTAACAAAATACAACAAGGTCTTCATATTTATTGCGACTTGTTTACAGAGGAATTACAGGCAATAAAGCGGCTGCAGAATTAGTAACCAAGTTCTCTACAAGAAGGTTGAAAGGTTCTGAAACTTTTTGCGATATTTCCAGATACAGCCTTTCAACCAGGTGGAGAAAACAGGATCACGCATTGCTGCAGGCAACTACAGCAGGCAAGGTCGGGAACGTCTTCTGTTCCTCTTCGAACAATGTATTATAGTCAGAATTTAAAGCATTACTAAACCAAATACCACCCACATACATACGAGTACACATTACTATTCGGCTTATCGCCTCTTAAAGTAGAGTATCTCTCTTAAGATTGATATAACACCTGAAGAGGTTACAAAAGCTACAGACCAACTTGAATCGATATAAAAAGTTGAAATCGCCTTTCATATTTCATATTTATTTACCAAAATAATTGTTTCACATTAGGATAGCATCTCATAGTTTGTGAAGGCTTTACAAATATAGTTTTAAGAGATTTTAAATTTAAGTTAAATTTAAGAGCTAATTACATACAATAAATGGAAAGCACACATAAGCATAAATTAAACAAATTAATATCATTTTATAAAACATACATCCTTTTGATATCCATATGTCACTGGCCAAGTGTTTAAACAGTTTATTTTTAAAGGTGCTTGTGTTTGTACTAAGGACAATGGGTAATGAATAATTCCATAGGAGAGTGGTATGGACGAAGAATGTACGCTCAGATTGCAGGCAATTGAATCTGGGCCTTATCAACATAGCTGTTCTTTGTGAGCTGGCAAATGTTCGTAAGTTGTACAAGTACTCTGGCTGTTGGGTCTGCAAAATAACGTGCAAGAGGATAAGTGTTCTGAATTTAATGAGATTGTCGAAAGTTAGGCCCATTATCTGCAGAGAGTAATATGCTATATGCTTGCTAGGCTATTGTAGATGACATTTAATTTGTGCCTAGATTATCCCCAAATTGTAAGCCTTATGAACGTATTCAATTGATGACTGTCCTAACAAAATTGGCGGAACAGTAGATGTATCTAATCGATGCCTATAAAGGGTTTTCCAATAGGGACTTGACAACTTTGAATTTAATTTGTGAACGCACTCTTTCACTAATTATTAAACTGTCACTGTCAATTTATTCAGTAAACCCAACATTTTCATCATGGTAGACTACACGAACGAGCAGCGTCTGCTTTAAGAGCGTTAACTCCAATTTTCTGTCGTAATTCTCCCCCTAGTAGACATGCAATAACGAGTTTAGTGCAAAAATTTGAGTGTACATATACTTTGTGTGATGTTGCCGTGTCAGTGAGATAACGGGTTGGTCGAAGTGTCGAAAGTATCGCTGCCGTTCAGGCGTCCGTAACAAATGATTCAAATCAGTCAATTCCACGGCGTTCTCAAGAATTGGGTATCGCTCAGACCACATTATGGCGTATTTTGCGTAAGGATCTTGGTTTACACCCATACAAGATCAAGCTGACTCAAGAATTGAAGCCGATGGACCATTTCTCCGATTGGGTTCTGGAGAAGATGCGCCAAGATGATGAATTATATCGCAAAATCATCTTCAGTGACGAAGCTCATTTTTGGCTCAATGGGTTCGTCAATAAGCAGAATATGCGTTATTGGTCGGGTGAAAATCCACATGTGCTTCATGAATCACCACTTCATCCACAAAAAATAACTGTTTGGTGTGGTCTGCATGCCGGCGGCGTTATTGGGCCATATTTTTTCGTCTACGATAACGACAGCGTTATCGTGCTATTATTTTTGGCCCGAATTGGATGATATGGACTTGGACGACATGTGGTTTCAACAGGATGATGCCACAAGCCACACAGCACACGCTACAATCGATTTATTGAAGAGTAAGTATGGTGAGCGTGTTATCTCACGAAATGGGCCAGTCAGTTGGCCGACTCGTTCGTGCGATTTAACGCCGCTTGACTATTTTCTGTGGGGCTACGTTAAGTCATTGGGTTATGCCAACACGCCGACGGCGTTGAAAGAGCTCAGAGCCAACATTGAACTGGAAATAGCGGCCGTTTCGGCCGAAATGTGTGACCGAGTCGAAAATTGAAAATTGGGTCCAACGAATCGACTGCTGCAAACGTGCCCGCGGTGGCCATATGAACGAAGTCGTGTTCCATTCAGAAATGTTTTGATTGTACTTCAAGCCGATAATAAAGTTTTTGAAATATCTCAAATGATTTGCGTTTTATTTAAAAATAAAGTTGTCAAGTCTTTATTGGAAAACCCTATAGATACAAAGGGTCTTTAACTTTGAAGGATTAAGCGACAAGTTGTGTTTACAAGCCCACTGCTGAATGGCCTCTAGATCTTCGTTAATTAAATGGTGGTCACTACTAATCATATCCAACGGACAGCACATGAATAATTGAACGGCGTCAGCAAACATGTGGTCAGTAGGGTTTTTTATAATCTGTGGGGGTTCATTCACATAAATTGAAAATAATATGTAGCCGAGAATGGAACCCTGTGGAACTCCGGCAGATACCTCAAGAAGTGATGACATTATGTTTCCTTTAGTCACACATTGCTGACCGTCCGTTAAGTAGGAATGCAAGAGCTTGACTAGCTGATGCGAAAATCGGAATCTATGCAATAGCTTCTGAGTGAGGAGAGAATGATCCACCGTGTCGAAAGCTTTTGAGAAGTCCAACAACATCAAAAACATAGGACTGTTTGCGTCCAGGCCTTGTCGAATGTAATCCAAAGAAGGAACAGTGCAGTTTTACAACTTCTTTTTGCATGTAAGCCGGATTGAGCGGAACTGAAAAAGTTGTTGTTGTTATGATGTGTTTGCAGCTGTTTCAGAATCATCTTTACAAATGCTTTAGATAAAAACGGCAAGATTACGATTGGCCTATATTCTGGGGTTAATCCGGTATTGCGACTTAGGTATAGGAATTACGAGTATCTTTGCCATTTTCCACGAGGAGGGGTAATTACAAGTCGTTAGTATTTGATTAAAGATATGTGTTATATAGTTAAGGAGGAAAGGAAAAATTTAGAATATACGAGGGTTGTCTGAAAAGTTACCGACCGAACAATGATACAAGACATTTTTTCTAATTTTTTTTTTATTTTCCCTTCTAACTCTACACACTTCTCCCAGGGATGCGCTCTCTAACTCGTCCAAATAGTACTTGGCGTTTTTCTTTGCAAAATAATTGTTCACGAAGGTGATCGTCCCCTCATTCGACGAAAATCTCTGTCCTGCGAGCGCAGTTTTTAGATGAGGGAACAAAAAGAAGTCGCTTGGGGCTAGATCTGGTGAATAAGGCGGATGGTCAAGCAGTTCAAACGTAATTCATAGATTTTCGCCATGGCAACCGCTGAGGTGTGAGACGGAGCGTTGTCTTGATGAAAAAGGATTTTCTTTTTCTGCAAATGTGACCGTTTTTCCGCAATTTCTGCCTTCAGCTTGGCAAGCAATGATGCGCTGTACGCTCCTGTAATGGTTTTTCCTTTTTGGAGATAATCGATTATGATAACTCCTTTACTATCCCAAAAAACAGTCGCCATCACTTTCCCAGCCGTAAAACTGTTTTTGCTTCTTTTTTTGAACCGGTTCACCCTTTGCAGTCCACTGTTTTTGTTTCGGGCCTATAATGGTGTATCCAAGTTTCATCTACAGTAATTAATCGGCGCCAAAACACGGATTTATTGCGCCTAAACTGCGCCAACAGAGCGTTGGAAATGTTCATTCGAACACGTTTTTGGTCTAACGTAAGCAAACTCGGCACCCAAAACGCGGACAGCTTTCTCATGCCTAAAACTTGATTTAATATGTAACAAACACGTTCTTTGGACATTTTCATAACCTCTACTATCTCTCTCACTTTAATTCGGCGGTCGTCTAACACCATTTGGTGAACTTTAGCAATGTTATCGTCAGTGGTTGCAGTTTTTGGACGCCCCGAACGTTCATCATCTCCCAAGCTCTTACGGCCACGTTTAAATTCAGCTGCCCAAATTTTCACTGTGCTAAATGATGGTGCAGAGTTCCCATACACAGAGTCCAACTTATTTTTGATTTGCGTAGGCGTATTGCCTTTCAAAAACAAGAATTTAATAACAGCTCGATACCCAAATTTTTCCATTTTCACAAAAAACGCTCACATCGACTCATTAAAACGACTCTCAACTAAAAGCTGCGCGTCCAAAATGACTGAAATAAGTAACTGTCAAAAGACGCACAACTACGAGTAGCATTCACTAGCTTTTATTGACGAATGCCGCTATCTTTACGTTGCGGTCGGAAACTTTTCAGACAACCCTCGTATTTCGTCCAAACTTATCGCATTCGATTTAACCGAAAGCAGTGCTTCGACAACATCTTCGTCCGTTAAGCGAGTAAAATCTAAAGTGGTTGCATTATCATTAACTTGGCTATACTGATCATTAGGCCACCGATAATTATGATGTTGTGTTGACGGTACGGCAACTGACACAAACTGCGAATTGAGTATATTACAGTCAACGTCAGCGGGAGCGCCTGATCGCTGCTTTCCATTACCTAATTTTCGCAGATTTTCCTAGTCTGTGTTTCTGGGTTCAGGAGGTGTTTGTAGTGGCGCCGCTTTTCGTCCGTTATACGAAGAACGACAAGGTTGCGTAAAGACCGATAAAAAATATGGAGAACTGGTAGTTTGCGTCGTTTTCAACACTATTAGGTTTTTGCACCAAATCTAATAAATGTCTATTAAGCCAAGGCAGGGAATTAGATATTGGTGTCCTTCTTCGGAGCGGAACGTGTTTATCAAAAAGTGATTTTATGTTGTTTTTCAGGAATAATACCTGCTGATTAACTGATACAATAAAATAAATTTCATCCCACAGAATTCGGATAACTTCGGACCTTCAACTTTGGTATTCAATATTTTTAAAATCTATATAAGTGATAACACTGTCAGTTGTTAGGTACGAGGGGCGTTCAATATATTCTCGGTATCGATATGAAGGAAAATGCGAATTCAATTTAAATTGTTTTTATTTTTCAATATAATCTCCCCTAACATCAATGCATTTGTTACATCTTGAGATAAGCTTTTTTAAACCCTCAAAAAAATAAATTTCCTCTTTCTCTGCAAAATACCCATTTATTGCCGACTTGAGTTCTTCATCATCCGAAAATCTTTTTCCACGAAGACATTTTTTCAAATCCGGAAACAGGAAATAATCACTAGGGGCAAGGTCTGGACTATAGGGTGGGTGTTGGATTTCTTCGAAACCACAATCTCGCGCAGCAGCCTTGGAAACTCGCGCCGTGTGAACAGGAGCGTTGTCATGAAGAAGCAACACACCCGCTGCGAGTTTACCCCGTCTTTTCTTTTTAATTTCCTTCCACAAATTATGCAAAGTGGAAGCGTAGGATGTGGCGTTGATGGTTTCACCTTTTTTTTTTGTACTCAATGAACAAGATTCCCTTTGAGTCCCAAAAAACTGTGGCCATGAGCTTCCCGGCAGACGGAGTGACTTTGAACTTCTTCGGGGGGTCTGTTCCTTTTTTATGCCACTGCATGGACTCTTGTTTGCTTTCAGGGTCATAGTGATGGACCCATGTTTCGTCCCCAGTAACAATTCGATCCATAACACCGTCCGCGTTCTCACTACACATCTCCAAAAGCTCTCTACAGCATGCGATTCTCATTTTTTTCTGAGGCGCTGTGAGCATTCGTGGCACCCACCTTGCACTGACCTTTGAAAGGTTAAGATGGTCATGAAGAATGGTGTGAATGGTACCAATTGAAAGCTTGGTGATCTCTGCCATCATTTTCACCTTTATTCGGGCATCCTCAAGAACAAGTTTTTCGACTTCTTTGATGCTTTCTCCCGTACAAGCAGTAGCCGGGGCGCCGGAGCGGGGGTCGTCTTCAATGCTCTCTCTGCCACTCTTGAACTCACTTGACCACTTTTGGACAGTTGATAATGAAGGTGCGGAACTCTGGTAAACAGCCACCATCTCTTCATGAATAGTTTTTTTACTTTTTCCTTGCTTAGTGAGAAATTGAATTACAGCGCGATGCTCAATTTTCACCATCATCGTCTCAGTTGCCATTATGATTCTGTTTAACTAGAGATAAAACGCGAATCACATTTATATGAAATTTTACATGAATGCACTAAAATAATAGTATTACTTGATAAATAAGTCAATTTATATATGCAATCACAGCTTCACCCCTATACCGAGAATATGTTGAACGCCCCTCGTAGATCAAATCATGTTTGCAGATTCCAGGCGCTGTGAGTTGACTGTTACACATAATTTTACTACTGTGACTACAAAAAAGACATCGAGGAGGGTAGTAGGATCGTATGCAAAGAATGTTGCAGTCGATACAATGACAGGTGTTAGGTCAATGGTCTTGAAACTGTTAACTAACTGAGCGGAAGCACAGGTGTTAAGCAAATTACAATTTAGGCACCGGAAATAATAATGTTGGGAGTAGAACAATAGATTGCATGCAGAATATTAAAAATTGGTGAAATATCTAGGTGTTTATTTGGTCTGTATATCACTCCAAGTAGCAAGCACTCTAGACCACATGTAACATCAAGAAACAAATAATCAATTGAACTGTTAGCATTTGATTTGCAAACAATATTGCCTCGTAGTCCGTCGCGCAAATAAACAGCCACGCCTCCACCCACTTGACCGATTCGATCACCTCTGAAAAGTTCATAGCCATCCAGCTTATAAACCACATCTGGAACATTGGGGAAGAACCAGGTTTCGGATATGCAAAGGGTGTCGACACCAAAGTTAATGAGCAGCAGCCGAAGTTTATCAAGTTTTGGTTTCATGCTCTGGGCATTAATATTGCAAACGTGAAGGCCGTTTTTCTGCGAGTGCAAAACCATCCCAAACACAACTGAACCCACTGCGATTATTTAATTCCATAGACAAGGAAATCAAAGTTTTTAGTTGACACAGGACAAACAAAAACACTTACGGAAAGCGAAGTACTCTGTTAAATTTAAAACGGAAAATAAATAAACTATGGCCATTGATAAATATGAAAGAGCAATAAGAGCAATAGAAAATAAAAAAATTAGGGTAATTGTTCTAAATTGAATGCATATCACTGTTGTTTACGTTTAGCTGCAGTGTCTTGTTTGTAACTATCATCACTTATTTGGCATCTCTCGGGAACGGCGTTTAAACAATCAAAGTCGGCAATAATTCCACTCTTTCCGCCTACGGTAGATCTCACTATCATAGACTCGAGGTACGTATGCACGGAGAACAGCTGACCTTTTTTCTTCATACGTACTGCATGCTGGAGGAGAGTCCGATTTCGTGGAGTCAAGCTTTCGTTTGCAAACATATGTTTGCTTGAATCAAGTCCAATATAGCGTATATCGCATTCACATTTTGGAACTTAAAATCTGGATGTCTCAGCGCTTACTTTGGTGTTGCAGCATATACAAATGAAAATAAATAAAAATAAATAAACTACCGAGAAGCTAACCACTTCGTTAGGCGCCATATCTGATAATCCTAATTTACTTGAATGAACGGCCACGCTCGCTCCAAATTGAAACGTCCAAATGAACTTATATGGAGATCTCAAGAAGTCTTCAACTCTATCACAACAATTGTTTTGGTAAATGGGGACGTGGTTACCTATTGATTCAGAAGTTCTATCTAATGAATTACTGAAGCTGACCGGATGTATATAATGATATGTTACTCTGACTACGACTAAAATACATACATACATAGTTAATAATCCTACAGGAGAACACAAGTTTTTTTACAATTACACCTTGCCAATTATTATATTATTACAAAGCGCATTGGCCATGTGTGTTCCTCAGCGTGGTCTTCTTCTCATATGCATTGTAAAGGCTTTCAACAGTGATAGATAGATAGATAGATAGTTTGATTTATTTAAAAAAAATACTAATAATATAATAACAATATAAAATCAGGTAGCATGGCATTGCCGTCTGCCAGATTGACAATATTTATATTTATTTATTATTTACATTTACAAGCATTTTAGAAGGTCCCTGCTAGTATATTCTCCCTATACTTAAAAGCAGTTTTTCAGTATCCAGTTCCGATAAGAAGTCTTTTCCTTGGGCACTTGCCTAGAAAATGCATGGTATCTTCTCTTTCTTCCAAATTGCACATACTACAGAATATAGGAACATCTTCTCTATGGGGAATATAATTAATTTTTAGGAGTTCTCCACGAAGTTTAAGTATTGTTGATATTTCGGGAATGGTATGGATGTGTTTGAAGTAGTTTTTATCTTCAAGATTGTAATTTAGTCGGCTATATGTAATACGATGTAGTGATCCCGTCGCTTCTTCTACAAACTTCATTCTGGCTTGTTCATCAACTCTCGTTCTGACCTGGTATAGTGTGTTCTCCCAGGTCATGGTTTCCTCAATCACCTCTACACCACACCCGCTAGCTAACTCTAGCCATTCTTCGAACCATGCTATTTTGTTAAAAATCGCGTGTAAGGCCATTATCTTTGGAAGTCGGTTATCTGACATGTTGATAACCCTTAGTATGTAGTTTACCTGCAATTTCAGCGTTTTACGGAATAGCGGAGATAGGCCTGTTTCCAGCATGAGCATATAGTTCGGAGTTTTTACAGGGAGGTGGAAGGATTTCTTAATGAAAAAACGTTGTAGTTTTTCAACTTCCTCATAAGGCTTATAACCCCATACTTGCGCCGCGTAGAACATTACTGCCTCCGATGCAGCTTCAAATACTTTGAATTTACTGCTGTGCGTAATCTGTGGGTTGCTGAAACAGTTTTTCCACACTACATTGATGGCGGTTTTAGATTTCGTGAGTTGCTCCTTCAGATGTCTTTTCATACTAAGGCTACTTGTTAAAAGGATTCCAAGATACGTATGTTCATTTACAACTTCTATACTTTCTCCGTTAAAGTGCCATTTTTCGTTGTAAGCAAGTCTACCACCTCTCTTTTTAAATATCATTATCTTGGATTTATCAAAATTCACGACCAGTCTCCATAGGCTGCAGTACTCATACAATTTGTTAATCATCAATTGCAAGGATTCCTGTAAACTGGCCAACAGTACAACATCGTCTGCGAATAGGAGGGCTTTAATGAGAATTCCTGCAATTTTTATTCCTCCTGAGAGAAAGTCCACTATATCGTCGATAAAGAGAGCGAATAGATTAGGGCTCAGCGAAGATCCCTGTTTTACTCCTGCCTCCGTCTGAAACCATTCTGAAAGCGTCTCGCCACTCCAAACAGCTGTCTTGGTATGTTCATATAGGTTTTGTAAAACACTTCCGAATTTTGATGACATTCCCATACTATATAACTTATAAAATAAGGCGTTTCGGTTCACAGAATCGAAGGCCGCTTTGAAGTCCACAAAGAAGGCGTAGAGTTTTTTATTTCAACTTATAAATGTATCTGCTAAGCTTTTCAATACGAAAATGTGGTCGATAGTTGAGTAGCCAGACCTAAAACCCGCCTGGAATTGCTTTAGCAGATTATTGGCCTTTATCCATGCAAAGATTTTGTAAGACGCATTGAAGAACGATATTCCCCGATAGTTAGCAGGATCCGATGTATCACCCTTTTTGTGGATGGGGAAAACCAGAGCTTCTTTAAACCGTTGGGGCACTATCCCATGATATAATATGCTGTTGTATAAACCATTGAGGTTGTCTTTCAGCCCATTTGTGCTATATTTAAAAAATTCAGTTGGTATACCATCCGAC
Organism: Volucella bombylans; assembly: GCA_949129095.1. Classification (NCBI taxonomy): domain Eukaryota; kingdom Metazoa; phylum Arthropoda; class Insecta; order Diptera; family Syrphidae; genus Volucella; species Volucella bombylans. The sequence goes on from OX422144.1 coordinate 57,579,119, forward strand.
CCTGCAGCCTTTCTAACTTTCAGAACAAGCAGCGCACCCGTGAGCTCCTAATGAGATATAGGGTCATCTAGAATGTTGTTTTGTATATCTGGCACATCATATTGAAAACTAGGACCACCCACCGATGGGTTCAGCAACCTCTTGAAATGATCTAGGACGAGGCTAAGACCTCTGTTGATCACATATCTTCCTCCATTAAGTGACTTTGCTAGTTTCCAAAACTCTGATGCGTTATTACAACACCCCATTCTGCATACCTCTCTTTCAGAGTAGTTGCGCCTACTTTGTTGGCAAACATCTTTATACTCCGGATTCGTTCTTAGGTTAGCGTTTTTATGGAAATCAGTGTTGAAGGCACGAAATAATTTAAGCCATGCAAACGACACCTGTCTTGCTTTCTGGCAATTTTTATAGAACCACGGCTCTTTATTCTGTTTGCGGGAGTTTGTGTTTACTGTAGGATAGGACTCCTTAATAAATTGCTCCATATCTGCTACGGTCGTAATATTTCTTCCTTGCAACTTCTCATCAATTTTCGTTCTATATTGGGCGGCTTTGTTCTCGTTCCATACCATCTTTGGTAGCACCCTCATATCCCTTATTGGCTCGTTTATCGGCGTGGAGTGACTAGCCATAGCAATGACAGGTAAATGATCAGCGTATATGACTTGTTTTATTTCTAAATCAGTAACGTGGTAGTTCCAATCTCCCCTTGTCAAATAGTAGCTCCAATGTATGTCAACTCACCCCTTTCATCACTCGCACTTGTACCATTCAGGATCCGAAAACCAAAAGAATCACAGAACTCTATAAGCTTCCTTCCTCTCTCGTTACACAATGAATCCTTGGACCGTCGTTCTACGCCAGCTTCATAATTTTCCACACCAAAGTTCTCTCTTACTCGTGCATTCAAATCTCCAATTATAAGGACGTTCTGTTCATCACGTCATATCATTGCTTCCTGAAGATTCCCAAAATCGCATTCCCAATAATTGCAGTTTAGATATACCGGGATTATATAAAAATCCTTGATGTCCAATCGCAGACTCAATTATGTATGTGAGTTGTTCGAACATTCTAAACTCAGAACAGATGTCGAGATCTCTCCTAAAACCGAAATAACATCCTCCGCTGGCTCTTCCTCTTGTAAATCTTTTTGTGGTGGGTATCCACTTATACTCGTAGTTTAGAAACTTATTTTCAAAAAGCTTGTAATTATTTTCTGTTGTATATGTTTCAAATAGGAATTTAAATTCAAATTTATTAACAAAGTTATAAAATTCAGTAAATAGGGACTTATTCTGTAATGAACAATAATTACAATGGACGCGGTAATGAATCCTTGGCTGGGCCAAAGAATCAAAAACAACAACAACAACCACAACAGCAACCTTTCCAACGTCAGCGAAAGGGATCATATGGTGCAAGTCGAGTCATTGGCCGTCGTCGTTCTACATCCTCTTCGTCGTCGACTTCTACAGTGAAGGCAGCACAAATGAAATTAGCCTCTGAATTGGAGTTCCGACAATTGGAGCAGCGCAGGAATACCTTGGCAACGACTACGGTTGGAGCAGATGAGTTTCATTCAATTTCTCAAAGACTTTAAAAACTCCACACCCGGCATGCTGGCAAAGGCGATAGGGATTACTACCTGTGTTATATTGGGATATCGTTTAATAAGACCTGAACTCGAGTTAAGACGTCGTCGGCAAGCCAGCCCGAACACAAATGATAAGGAAGAATTTCAATGAAAATTCTTAGAATAAAATCGCTCTGCAACATCTAGTGATTCCCTATTGCATGCTTGTAATATGCACGGAGTTATTGTTGAGTTTGCTAGTTCTTGTTTGTCAATTTTATAAGGATACTATAGAATATTAGTTGCCCAAGTTATTTCATTTTATATATATAAAAAAAAATCAAAGAAAAATTGTATTTCATCAATAAATAAAGAAAAATCGTGAATTATTAGCTAACCCTGCTATATTATAAGACAATATTATAAACTTATGACTATTTTTGTTTACTTTAGCATTAATTATAGAATGGCAGACGGCTTTCAACAGTGTTTATTGGGGGTTCGTCTTGTAATCTATGCACAGACCAAGACACAAATAATTAATGCTCTACTCTACAAAGCCTTAATACCATCAGTTCAAATCTATGCCACGATTTGACCTATTAGCTAAAAGTCGAATTTGATGTTGGACATCAGAAATCAGATACTTGCATCTGTATCAGAAATCTAATATATAAAGACATTTTAAATTAGCTCTGCCACAATGAGCGAATAGTCGACAAAAGTTTTCGAAAACTTCAAAACGCTTTTTCAGGCGTCGAAAAACCTTGACTTCGGAATTTATTTTTGATGCGCGGGAATAAAAAGAAGTCATTGGGTGCCAAGTCAGGGCTGTATGGCGGTTTGCTCATCCCGTTTGAGCCGACCTGTGAGAGCTCGCATTGTCGTAGTGTAGAATTATCCGTGTTCGCCGGTTGTCTCTCTTTATTTCTCTAAAGACTTCTGGCAAACAAATGGTGGTGTACCATTACGAACTGACCGTTCTACATTGCTCTAATACCACGGTGACGACATGTCACGTTTTTTTTGAAGAAACGGGCTACCATTTGCTTTGAAGTGCTTCGTGCGCGAACCACTTTTATTGGATTTAGCTCGTATTGAAATACCAATACAGTCGACTGCTGTCTAGTTTCGGGTTTATATAAATAGACCCATGATTCGTGGCCTGCAACAATCTTATAGACGTTTTTTGAAGCACCACGAACGAATTTTTTCAAAATTTCTCTTGACCCATCGACAACAGCCAAATTATAAGATATGCAACGCGAATACGTCATCTTTTTGACGAGTGGAACTAATGCCCAAGCATGCCTCAATTTCACGATAAGTCACATGACGATTTCGCAATATCAATTGCCACCCAGCTTCGATGTTTTCTTGCACAGCAACCGATTTAGAACGGCATTCGCGAAATTTCTTCTGTAGGGAATGACGACAACGGTTGATCTTCATCATCAACAGTCGAAGTTAATTGATCGGCACACTGTTGTTGAGTTAATCCGAAATCGGAGTCGAAAATCTTCAAAAATCATCGCACGAAAATGTTCACGATTTAATTCCATATTTTGGCTGAGATGAATTTTTCAAAACGCAAATAGCACTCGTGTGACAAAACGTTCAGAGCACGTACATAACTTAAATATAAACAAAGTAACTGCCCAAAAAATTCCGTGGAGAAACATTGTTCAACGTGCTAAATCACTGGTTTTTGCACTCGATTCAATATTTGACGATGAATTAATGGGCAGAATACCCAACTGATCGGGTCGTAGATGCAAGGGTTCCGACAAGAAGGATCAATGGGCAATGAAATTTGCAACAGTCCGAGAAATACTTTTAACCATAAACTGCCCAAAAGAAATATTTTTTACTCAAATCAAAGCATGAACAGGAAATGGCCTATTTTGCGAACCACTGAATCTCATATGTGTGTACGAGGTACGAGTGACACCAAAAGCTGTAACAACTATAGATCAGGGAAGCTGCAATGAATTGTTCTAGGAAGTTTTTTCAAAAATTCATTTTATAGCTGACACAAGATGGTTGGAGAATTTGAAATTAAATTTGTGGTAGGTAGTGCTCTAAGCCCTTGTCGTAAATAGTTTTTCATTGAAAAGACGAAATTAAAAATAACGATATAATAACCCTAATATTATATAAGATAGGTCGTCCTATGCTCCAGGAGGAGTTAAAGTGTTGCTGCTAATGGCAGCTTCCGGAATAAAAGAAGCAAAAGAATATAAGATACTATTGGAAACTATTTATGTCCAGTACTGAAAGTTTTCTGAAAACGAGTTTTTAATGTGGTCGTATAGCCCCTTTTTTATATAATTAAAGCGCGCTCAAGGGCTTTTGAGTACCCTTAAACATTCTTCGACCAAATCGTCAGCTTTATGATTTTCTTTTATGTGGATAGAACCGCCTGCCAGCTTCTTTCTGCCCTGTGCAACTAATTTTGATAAAATAGATGTTGAGTCTCCCTAGATTTGATAGCCGACTTGGTGTCAAAAAATATTTCAAATTCCAAATAATTGTACGGCTGTCTAAAATACACTTCCGTGATTAGAGAGATGATGGATGTGTGCAAAATTAAGTTTAGCTGGTGATTTCATGAACTCCATTTTAGAGCCGTCGTCGGTAAAAGTGGTCCTTCGTTTCTGGAGATAGCTGTGCCCCTTTTCCATTAATCTCTAAAAGTGAGGTATACTTAGATGTTATATGGACATTTAGTAGCTCCTTAGGCATTGTGCATTTGGGTAACCCCTCTGGATAGTAGGATAGTTCCAGGGCCTTTCCATGGTCGCATGGTTTTAGTATCCAGCTATCGGTCTCTTGGATTCTAACTGAACTAAAGACAACGATATATTTGAATCATTGGTCGAACGGTAGGATGTAAAGCAGGGTACTAAGTCCTTTGGTCGCGGTTGACACCGATTTCGCGCATACAAGTTAATGTCTTGACGGTATTGTATGCTCTACTTAATGACGGGTACCACCCATAGAACCCATAGATAAGGACAGCACGAGCCTTTTACTTACGTCCTTGAACCAATGTTTAAGTTAAATACCAATTTCTGCCAAAGAAACATGCAAACATTAAACTGACACAATCTCTCCGAACCCGGTTCTGTATATTCTGTATATCCAACTCAGTTTCAGATCTGGAATGGCTTTTACGAGGGGCGTTCAATATATTCTCGGTATCGATATGAATGAAAATGCGAATTCAATTTAAATTGTTTTTATTTTTCAATATAATCTCCCCTGACATCAATGCATTTGTTACATCTTGAGATAAGCTTTTTTAAACCCTCAAAAAAATAAATTTCCTCTTTCTCTGCAAAATACCCATTTATTGCCGACTTGAGTTCATCATCATCCGAAAATCTTTTTCCACGAAGACATTTTTTCAAATCCGGAAACAGGAAATAATCACTAGGGGCAAGGTCTGGACTATAGGGTGGGTGTTGGATTTCTTCGAAACCACAATCTCGCGCAGCAGCCTTGGAAACTCGCGCCGTGTGAACAGGAGCGTTGTCATGAAGAAGCAACACACCCGCTGCGAGTTTACCCCGTCTTTTCTTTTTAATTTCCTCCTGCAAATTATGCAAAGTGGAAGCGTAGGATGTGGCGTTGATGGTTTCACCTTTTTTTTGTACTCAATGAGCAAGATTCCCTTTGAGTCCCAAAAAACTGTGGCCATGAGCTTCCCGGCAGACGGAGTGACTTTGAACTTCTTCGGGGGGTCTGTTCCTTTTTTATGCCACTGCATGGACTCTTGTTTGCTTTCAGGGTCATAGTGGTGGACCCATGTTTCGTCCCCAGTAACAATTCGATCCATAACACCGTCCGCGTTCTCACTACACATCTCCAAAAGCTCTCTACAGCATGCGATTCTCACTTTTTTCTGAGGCGCTGTGAGCATTCGTGGCACCCACCTTGCACTGACCTTTGAAAGGTTAAGATGGTCATGAAGAATGGTGTGAATGGTACCAATTGAAAGCTTGGTGATCTCTGCCATCATTTTCACCTTTATTCGGGCATCCTAAAGAACAAGTTCTTCCACTTCTTTGATGCTTTCTCCCGTACAAGCAGTAGCCGGGGTGCCGGAGCGGGGGTCGTCTTCAATGCTCTCTCTGCCTCTCTTGAACTCACTTGACCACTTTTGCACAGTTGATAATGAAGGTGCGGAACCCTGATAAACAGCCACCATTTCTTCATGAATAGTTTTTTGACTTTTTCCTTGCTTAGTGAGAAATTGAATTAGAGCGCGATGCTCAATTTTCACCATCATCGTCTCAGTTGCCATTATGATTCTGTTTAACTAGAGATAAAACGCGAATTAATAATCACATCAAATTTTACATGAATGCACTAAAATAATAGTATTACTTGATAAATAAGTCAAATTATATATTATATATATAAATTATAAAAATATTATACAACCACAGCTTCACCCCGATACCGAGAATATGTTGATCGCCCCTCGTAGATATCTAGCTCTGATTGGAAGTGTAAGACGGTGATAATTTCGACGGGCGGATCAGTTGCATCGACAAACGTAAAGTCCACAGCATGTGGGATAACCGGTTAATCTAATCATTATAATGTGTTTGCATTACCACTAACTATAAACTTTTTGCGACGGCGAAGGCACGTAGAGTACTTGCCCATCAGTCTCTTTAATCGCCGCTACTGTCAGATCGGAGGTGCTAAAGTGAAAAACTAGACAAACACGAGGATCAATTTTGGCAACAAATAAAGAACCAGACTCACCTTCTAATTCTTTGCATATATGGTCATAATTTTAAACATCGTATAAAAACAGGTAGATAACTAGGCAAATTTTTGAGTTCTACTAGCTTAACTGAAAGATCTTTAGCATGAATTTAGTGGAATGTTGATGTCAGTTGTTTACTTAGCCGGGGTGATCTTAAGCTTAAAAGCTTCGCAGGTACCCCTAACTTGTTGAAATGTTAGTTTAAACATTTGACTAACTTCCCACCACAGACAATTTGTTGAGAGTGTAAGCCGGACAATGCATCACCAAGATTAACTAGGATATGGCTCATTACCATCTGCCTTAGTTTATCCTAAATGTCGCTCTAGATCGTGTCATTTAAGCCAGTGGTGATTAGAGGTGTTAATGTGGGTACTCATCAGTCACAGGTTATATTTTAATTCATTGTCCTGGTCTCAGTCCGAGCCATCTTGTTCAAATGGATGATGCTCTTCTTTGATGAAAACAGACTCAGGTTAATCGACTTTGCGGTAATCCGAAAATTCATTAAAATTTGTACGGGTCAACCAGATTGATCGAAATTCATCCCAAGGCACAGCTCCACAGTATTCTAGATGCCCGAAAGTTTCGAGAAGCAAATATTGTCTCCGACTAATTCTAGTTGTTGTGTGAATATTCCGAACCTAATACCACTGAAGAAATGCTGTGAGAAAATGTAATGTCAGACGGCTGCAATCTCAAGATCCATTTCTCTTTAAAAATCCTATACTGGCAGAATAAAACATAGAAGATCAGTTATGACGTGGTTATGAACCCATCAGAGACGCTGCAACGAAACCACTGATTTGGTGAAGAATGCCGATAGGCATATGGGGCGAAGCAAGGAGCTCACAAATCAGCGCTTCAAAAAAAAACGAGATATGTTCACGAACTCTACGAGTATAATCAAAGAAGATGGCATTAGCATTGGATTCTTAAAAGAAAAAAAAGTGGAATGACATCATAGAGAGGAGAAATGATGTTCCAAGGTTTTACTAAGAAATTAAATAAACATGCTAATGACACTGTAATAGCACAGTCAGCGCTGAAATCTGAAAGGATTACTTCTACAGACTGTTCAAAGGCGTGTAAACCATGCAACTTATACAATGATTGGGAACAACTCCGCCTACCCCACCAAGAAAGGTGACATATATTTAAATTAAAGACTAAAAAAATCTACTGAAGCATGCGTATTGCGCGCAGAATTTCTCAGAGCAACGGAACTCGTATCCACAAACTCATCTGCAAAATATGGCCGCATAAAAGTATGGCTGTGGAATTGAATGTTAGCATTGTGTGGCCGATTCGCAAGAAATGAGACTCATTTAACAGTGCCAAACATACAGGAATCACTCTCCTTAACATTGCGTATAAAATCCTAACCACCGTTCTATGTGTATGTCTGGAATCGCATCTAAACACATGATAAATCCTTATCAGAATGTCCTAATCCTAATAATTCCACTGTCGACCAGATTTAGCAAGTTGATAGCAACCACCTATCCATTCATTTTAGGACCGAATTTATAGCTTCGTAGAACCATGTTAAATTTAGACATCTCTATTGAATTTGAAATCGGCAATACACTACCGAGACGTGATCGTGATTCGCGCTTAAAAACATTTAGCGAAGCTCACAGATCATGTTAGAGTAATTTTATTTAAAATCTCTATTAGCAGTTATCACATGCCATGCAACATGTTGAAATCGTTGAAAGAGATTGTCGAGCTGTCACAGGGGCGTTTGTTATTATTAAAATAAAAGCGGCAATAATGGACTTAGCGTAAAGTAACGCTAAAATAAAATGTATGATGCCACAAAAGGAAAGTAAAGCTTTGAGGTGGTAAATAATTTTGTCTACTTGGATTACAATGTAAATTCAAACTACGATAAAAGACCAGAGATCAATTTCCCTTATTAAAAAGCCCTGGACTTTATCAAAAGCTGATAAAAATGGCATTGATTGTTTCGAAAGAAAGGCGGATGCGAATAACAGAGATTTATATGCAGCTACAATTAGAGAGCACTTTATCAACTTGAAACATCTGGGACATGCAGCCAAAACTAAATGCACAAGAATTTGTAAATGTAAGTGATTCCCTGGTTACTATCACTTTAATCTTGCTTAGATAACGGTATTTATACATACGGAAAAGGTAGTTATATGTCTCTTAAACGTCATAACACTGACAAAAAAGCTGATTTCAAAAACATAAACACCACCAATAGCTCAGTTGACAACTGAGAGTAATGAGAATAACATCTTGCTGTTCCAATAACCGTGAGAAAGAATGCAAAAAAAACTCAAAAAGCATAAGTCTCGCAGGTAGATACGTTAACTAAGCAGGTTTAAGCAAAGGCAAGCACTGAATAATATGTTGTTTCTTATTCAATTCAAAATCTTTTAAGCATTTATTAAATTCTCCATCACTCATAACTTAGAATCACGGTCAGGTACATATGTGGTCATGCTTATTGTTGTTCATTCTATGAGTTTGTTTTGTCAGTATTAAGTCAGATTATGATGCTTTATGAATTGCTTCCCACTTAAAAGCTATATCTCAATATAGCAATAAGCACTAAATGGATAGAGTTGTTGGCTGAAGTCCAGATTCACCCCGCACTATAGCGACATCTTGAATAAATACAAACAAGTCTATTTATGAGCATAATTAGCCTGATTATGTGTATTTGTTGCAATTTTCTATGCAAAACTTAGACCTATATAGCGTTTAACATTTGCAAAACTTTTTTTTTGTCTTCACATTTCTTACTCTCCCAGAGGTAACAAACACTGCCACATTTCATAACACTTTATAACGCAACCTGAGACAGGTTGCAGCACCAAAATATGCGTCTGCTGTATTCAGTTTTCAGACATAGTGTGCTCTATGTATGTGTATCTATCGAAAACAATATTTTTGCAGGAACAAGTAAATAAATGGAATTGCTTTAGCCGCTCAAACTAAAAACATACCACAATTCGATAACAGAAAGTCCACATAGACAGTGTAGTTAAACAGAGTAGTTTCACAAAATAATATAACAGTACTCCATTAGATCTAAAAAAAAAAACCTCCTTCGAAATGTGCTCATAAAATTTTCACAAAAACCGCATCTCCACTAAACCAATCTGCTAATGGACCGTAAAAATTTAATTTCCCAGTTGTGTCACAAAAAAAAAATCTAAAAACTCTCACAATGAATAATTTTCCCAACTACCATAACCACGCTTACCCCTGACCTTTTGAAATATGAAACAACCAAGCATAATACCAAAAAATTAACAACTTCCTTTCGTTTACATTCCCGTTGGAGTTCCTATCGGAATGTCCATACTAAAACCGACCACCGAGGACTTTAATTAAAAATCGTTCAACACCACGATAGTAACATTTACTCATGTCGATTTCATTTGTGCTGCTGGTGGTCCTTTTCTCCTTCTGCTGCATTGAATCCAGGAGCATTCTAAATCAAAAAACAAATCCATAATCCAATTAAATTGTTCACGTCTATTTTGAGTCCTTTTTTACTTCCTTCGGAAGTGACTACAGTTTGAGTATTCGTATAAGCAACAGCTTCCGTATCCTTGTGCCAAGGAACTCACCGAAACGTCACGCTTTAAATTGAAGTCCAGGTGTGTGTTTGCTCATGATTTCTTATTCCTGTACGAATACTCGTAGATCTTAGGACACAGATAGCACTACCTTCTCAACACATTTTTTGGCGACTAAAAGATTTCGAAACATCATCATGGATGTGATATTGGTTGTTCCTTTTTGCACTTTTTTTTTCTTGTCCAGTAAGGAATCTCTCTGATAGTGTGACGAATCATCAATCAGGATGATCTCTCGAGTACAATAGCAGGCAGTACTCATATGAATCACTTCTATCGATGACATTGTTTTTTTGTTTTGTTTTGTTTCTTTGCTTTAGAGAAATCAAAGACCAACTTCTATGAAACATATCATATCCTTGATTTCGCCATCCAACCCCCTGAAGAATATCCTTCCGTGGGTGCCATTTTTATTCCATGACAGCCTTCACGCTTTAATTCAGCGTCATAATTAATTTTCGCCCTACCGGTTGTCGAGGAAGAGCCGTGCAGCTGCTCTTACTCCCTTCTATGTGGAAACCAGATCAAAAATACAGATCCCTGATGATGGTCCGAATCAACAACCATCCAGCCAATCAGAGAAGAATCTTTTGAACGCTAGTATTTCCACTACATCACATTCGATACGATGCAGGAATTACACTAGGGGAATCAAACAAACAAACGAGAGGCGTGGTCACACCACCGCCACACCACCACCTTTGATAACCATTTTGATATCGTAGCGATACACCGCGAATACAGCGGCCAGCAGTGGGTCTAACCGACTGCGGATACTTTGATTGTTGCCATATCGCGCGGTGCTCATCGGTTAACTGAAACCAGTTTTCTCTTTTCCACTCATTTGGCCCGCACCCATTTAATACCGCCCCATTGGGACACAGATATTTTCGTATCTGAACGATTGTTCAGTGCGATGACGATTATGTAGTCAGCGATCGCGGCATGCTGCTGTTGCGCGTTTAATTTATTCTCGCGCATTGTCTGTTGTTGCTGTCCGTGCGGTTGTTTCTCGTTCATCGATCACCGATCAATCGTTCGTTTCGATTAGATTTCTACGATCATCGATTTGAATTTGATTAAAGTGCATTCGTGTTATAGGTAAATCAAAGAAAAAAAAAAAGTATCTGAAACGATTTGAAGTGTAGAAAAAAGATTTAACGTGCGCGTATTGAATATGCGTTGCTTTCGCGACGGCAAGCGATATTCTAGAGATTTTCATCCCAAGTAATCGGGAGTAGAGAGTGCATTGGGTTTGTGAAAGATTTTGTGTACAATAGATACGAATATCTACAAGAAAATCGCCACCAAGAGACAATGGATATGTCCAGTGCGAACTCATTGAACATGCGACCGATATTTGCTGGATATCCCTTTCAAGGTATGATCAAAGACGTTTATCCCCCCAATCTGTAGAAAAGATCAGTTATGACATTTTGTATTTCTCTTGACAGGACAGGGTCGTGTGAATCAACTTGGTGGTGTCTTTATAAATGGTCGCCCTCTGCCAAATCATATACGTCTGAAGATTGTCGAAATGGCAGCATCTGGGGTACGACCGTGTGTTATAAGCCGTCAGCTCAGAGTATCGCATGGATGCGTGTCGAAAATACTGAATCGCTATCAAGAGACTGGATCTATAAGGCCAGGAGTAATTGGAGGCTCAAAGCCAAAGGTAACATCACCAGAAATTGAAACTCGAATTGAGGAGTTACGAAAAGCCAACCCGGGAATATTTAGTTGGGAGATTCGTGAGAAATTGATTAAGGTATGTTACCATTAAGAGTACCTACTCGCACATACATACATAGGTCTGCAGGGCTTCCATCTTACAGTTTGTAGTTTTTTTTAAGGGGATCTTTCAACAATTTATAGTTTCTGATACAAGTTCTGCTTCTATTAAACTTGTACGCCCCATCAAAACGTTGTTGTGTTTGTTTGTTTGTTTTTTTTTTTTTTTTTTTTTTTGAATAAGGGGAAGATCAAACCGGCTATGACTAAAAAGCGGTCACTAGAAGATGCCTATCTGTAAGTCCACACATTTAACGAGGTCCATTCATCATAAATGTTATCAACTGAAAAGTATTACTCCTATTCAGACTATATCAAAGGCTTGAAAGTAACTACAAATAGGGCTGAGAAGTGGTGATCAGTGGGAAGATAAGGAAAATAACGTCAATATTAGACAGAAAGTTCCGACGGCTTTGAGGAGAGTCTGGATATGTAGTTCTGACCTTTGTTCCACAAAATCTGGTGTCTAGTTCACAGTTAAAGGTTTAGATCTAGGTATTTTCTTCACTCCTTTTAAGAGTCAGATTTGAGACTTGCTTTTGTAAGGCAAAATATTTTAAGAGATAAATGGCGCATATGTTAAAACGCTTTTGATGAATTGTTGACCTTCATGACCAATATGGTATTTTTTTGGGGACAATTTTATTCTCGTTATTGGCTTCTTATCTTAATATGGAAAACCGTTTTGTGTTTTCAACTTCTGCCCCTTCCGAAAAAAAAATATTTTCATTCACTCTAGTTGCAAAGATTACTGAAATTTTTTTTAAACCATTTTGCATACAAAAGATTGAGACTTTGAAACAGGCAATCATCACTTAGAACTTGTAGAACAATAAGGAGCGTTTTGGACGTGCTAAGATCTCGAAATGACTCATTTCATTGCGGATGACAATGCATCTTAAAAGGTGAAGTCTAGATGAGGTTTAGTTGACGCATTAAGGAAAGCCATTCGTGTTGCAAATGGTCTATAGATATGTCGCCTTCTACATCACTTCTCTAAATTTAGTTAGTTTTCTGATTCCCAGATGCAACAGAAAGGCCTTCAACTAGAAATCGAATTAGCAGAATCTTGTTTTCAATATCTATCAGAGAGTATCAGAGCATAGGATAAGAGCGATAAATGTTGAAATATATTGAAGCTGATGAGCTAAAGGTTTGGTTTTAAAAAAGCTAATAAATGACTGTCTTATTCGTTTTATTCGTCTTGAGCACAGATATAAAAGAACCAGCAGTATATTTGATTTAAATCAATTCGCTCTTTGAAGTCGGATTTTTAAAAATGCATGCTACTCGGCTTGAGATCACTTACCTGGATCTATTGCCGTGAGCATTACTGAGGTTTACTACTGCATAAACCAATCTTACCTTAATAGTATGAAGATGTGGCCAATTTGATTTCGAAACTATGGTTTGTACTACCCTAACTCTATATAGTGTATAGTTTTACCCCTTTTTACTTTGCTAAGGCATAAAGCCATAAAGAGGCTGAGAGAAAATTTCGTTTAGATAAGCCTGTACAATCGGAATAATCTATATAAGTACTTCAAGACTTAATGTTGCAAGTCCGAAGGAGAAGTTCCTTTAAAAATAGGCTGCAAAAAAGTAAACAATTGTGATCTGAAATTCTGTTTCCTGTTGGAATAACTTGAAGGATGTTGCTCTCCTTGCGACGTAGCTTTCAGTACTATTCTGTGTACCTTGATAACTAAAATGGGTGATCCCTATAAGCTATTGTAAGAAAAAAAACACTACTACCCTGAAAGCATTCAACATCTCTTGGAGAATTACATTTTTTCACCAGCTTCATTCAAGACGAGTAGACGCACGTTATTGTCAAATCGTTTGGCCCTCGTCGAATATTCCCCAAGATTTTCTATTAAAACTGTGATCTTCTCTGCTTGGTATGGCTCTAGCAAAACTTCGAACCGTAGCGCAGTAAACCTTTTAGCAGAGTGGATACGTTTTTCTTTTCAAATTGATTTAAATAGAATAGTAAAACGGGTCTTTCTGATAGAAGCTAAGAATGAATATGAGAAAAAGAATCGTGGCAATAACTTATGGTATCTTAGCCAACTGACTTTTGGAAATTTGGATAGTTTACATATATGTGGCTCTCTCATAACTTTCTTGCTTAATGACATCACAATTTTAATGCCATACGTCATTTCAGATTAGAGCATTCATATGGTCTTCATGTCAAGCTCTTTCTAAAAAAAACAAAAGGAGGAACAAGACTCAGATAAAAACAAAATAACAATAAATCCGGGCTTCCTTAAGATCCATCGGCACCGATCCAGCGTAAGTGTAATACCTTTAACTCCAGCAGGAAAGCCGCCGCTGCTTTGAGCTTCAGCATCAGAACTACCATTGCTCTCGAATGTTCTAATAAAATCGAGTAGTTTCGATCAAGGCGATTTGAATTGGTTCATTATCGTCAAAACATAGTATGCCAATCAACAATTTCCTTGATGTGCATATGTACCTATGACTGTCAACATAAAGATAAGATATTTCAGACATAATTATGTATATTCTTTGGTAACGTTGTAGGAGTCAAATTGGTACATTGAATGCATGGTATACGAGTGTTCAAGTTGCCTAACAGGGTCTCCGTTAAAGTCAACACTGTAAAAACACCTCTTTTGCTGAAAGAAGTGAAAGAATGGTTTCACACCACCTATGTACATAATGGTATGGTGCTTTTATGCAAGTTTACTCCGGACAATGTCAGAAGTAGTTCATACAACAGCTTCCGAAGTAAGCAAAGGCCCCATATTTGCTTTTTTTAGATTTTTATTGTTTTGGTTTACAATTTTCGTTCATCGTCTTAAAAGCGATCCGTGTGTTAAAGTCGGCCATGCGGATGTTGTTCAAAGGGTATCCTTTCATATTATTTTAATATTACAATAGCTATATGGACTTGATTCGAAAGCTAACAGCTGCTGTATAAAGTTGAGTTAATTTTGCAGCTACATGTACCAGTACTTATTAGATGACAGGCAAATGTTATCTGCTTAGTCTGTGTCTTTTTAAACTTTTAACAAGACCCCAAGTCATATCGCGTTTTTCGTCAGTAATGTCTCTCTATACAGCCATACTTAATAACTACAAAGGGGTAATTGAAATATTTCTCATTCATTGTGTGAATTGGATCACACTTTCCGACCCGATCGCCTTGTAGGATTAAGTGTAAGGTTCCAGGTCTTTCACTATGCTAGAGGCACACTCAGACATTGTATGTGCAGGTTTGTCTGGAGTTTAAGGGTTTTCAAATCTCTAGTTGCCTATGTTTTGAAGTGTCAGAGGTGTAGAATTTGCAAGTTGTTCCATGACATCCCTATCTTGCCTTGTGGTCTTCTATGAAAACTATACAAAGGGCATACCACAGGTGGGGTTAGTTGATATATTGTCCCTGTTGTGTTGCGGACATCCATCTTTTCCAGCCTCTGCTAATTGTGTTCTACTGAAATCAGTCCAACTTTTAAACGTTGGTCCGATTTATTCAAGCCAAAAAGGAAAAAACAACACAATTTCAGTGGTTTATGATGATGATGATGTTTCTTTTGGGTGGACTTTGTTACAATTTTTCCAAAAAATTGGATGGAGCGAGAAAGAAAGATGTTGGGGCTGTGATTTCTTGTGGGTAACGAAACTATGATTGTTATTGGACTTGTTGGGTTTTATACAACGACTCATGCGTCATAAGTTGTCCCACACAAAATACCTTATAAGTCCCGATCGGGATTCGAACTGTCCTAGTTGAAAGTCAACAATCGATCACTTGACCAATGGCTACGATCTATTTATATTTTGTACTGAGTATCAACAATGCAACTGAAGACTTTTTAACACGAACAAAGTACGTCCACACATTGATTTGCAGAGAAAGATGTCCTGTACAATTGAATTCTACCACTAAAAGAGATCCCAAAACATACTCAATCTTAGAAATGTGAAAATTGCACTTCTTTGCAGTAATATAAGTTATATGGCAAATACTGTCAGAAAGGTGTCAACAGAAAAGAATGGGTCTCAGCGGAAAAGTAAGATCAAAGTTGGGAACAAATTCATATACTCAAAACAATTCTTTACTAAGCAAATAAGAACAATCCCCTCAAATTTTTTAAACCAAAAATATATTGGGGTAAACCTGTGATGGCTATTTTCCAGCCAAACACCTTAGAGCGATGCCACTTTGTATCGTTTACCATGCAAGAATTAAACGAAGCGAATTGCTAATTTCAGTGAAGGCCACTTTTCGAAGTTTACAGACCCAAAACTCCTCAAATTTTACCAACCACATGCTAGATCGTAAGAGAGAAACCAGAAAGGAACAGGAAGAGGAACATAATTCAGGAGCTTTTGGGACTGACTAGGTTTTGGAATAAGTTAAGACCCTTGAGCGAGCATTTTAGAATTATTGGTACAATAAGGTAAGGTCTATGTACATAAATTCTGTCTAACATCAGATGAAACATCTATGAAATTTGTGTACGAATATCTGGGCAAGCTAGTGAAGTTCGACGCAGTCATGGGGAAACTTCTTTTTTTTTGGGAATTCTCCGAAGACTTGGAAACCATAGTGTAAAACCGTTGACGACAAATATAATGATAACAAGTATCATTATTGAAGTATTCGTATTATCTGGCTATTTCTGAACCCAAGATAGGCGAGGAGTATTTGATGGAATAAGGCACCTAGTTTGATAGCTGAGATTGTAACAGCAGCTGATAGCAAACAAAATTCTGATACTATATGAAACAAATGTGAAAGATAAGCTATGCATCCATGCACCATGTCTTAATTGAACAGCTTACGAGTATATTTCAGAAGAAGTGATTGCATATTTACAAACAATTTTTTTTTAGGATTTGGATCCTTAAACTGAATAAGGGTTTTTCATTACTGTAATAGAAAAAGTGATGCATTGTATTGTAATTTATTTTAGAGTTAGCGATTGTCATCAGTAAATTAGGTCCTTATACCGCCTAAGTGTGCAAATTGAAGAAACTCCAATCATAACGTTAGAATATAAATCCGATTTTTATTTTCAATAGTGACAGATAAAACATTTTCGGTCTATACGATAATTTTTCGAGCAAGATCCCATTTCTGATTTAGAGAATTCGAGAAAGGGTGCGTAGATACATGCATATCACACTGAGAAGATGGGTTTTAGTTGCTTGCGATTAGTGTGCTAATGTTGATGATTCGCTTGGCCTTCATCTCGAATTATAGTATTTGTTTAGTACTGTTAATTGTTCATTTCATCAAAATCAATGAGTGAGGTTTTAAAACAAGATAATTGTATCATCTATCAGTTGTCAAACGAAGATGTGGTAAATTGATATGTCGGTGGTGATCCTCAGAAGATAAGTCTCTTACAAATAAAGACTATTTCTACTAGAAATATGAGAAAGAAGAACATTAATGAATATGCAATTCCTTCAGTTTTGATCGTTTTTATCTGCAGCATTCCTCCGTATTTCTTAGGTGTTTCTGCAGCTATCTGAACATTAAGCAAAATGTCTATCGATGTTGGATGTCGTACCTATTTACCAAAAGGGTCATATCTTATTTTGCGACTTAGCATTTAGATTTCACATCTTTTTTCCAATTTATATCTTATTTGTCATTTCAGACACATTTGGCGCCATTTAAAATCGATTCACAAACATTTCCCTCAAAAAAAAAAAAATTAAAAATTCCTAGTATAATCTATCAAACCTGTTTCGTATTTTTTCTTGTATCTCAATTCAACCATTCAACCGTAATACATACCTACCACAAGCAAATGCGTTTGGATTCAATCGATACGATAAATTTCCCTTCATCTGTCTAATCAAAATTGATTATCATCATTCTCTGGATGCATATCTCACGCCAACTGTCGCCTGTCATATCCACAAGTCGATATCAATTAAATCACATGCCACCCAACACGCCAAGTGTACCGCAAGTATCATAGCTTAAAACTCTATCACCGTACACATTCACTCTCTACATTCAGATACAATTTCAAATTTCAATCCGTAAGCTCTACACATTAATCAAATGCTGTAACGAGAAAACGAAAACAAAACAACAGACAACAAAAAAAGGAGAACAGAAGTCCAATCAAATATTTATCACCTTAAAGTTGAAGTTGAAAAATTCCAGAGAAATGACCCAAGAATCTGGTATCTGTTACAAGAGGCTGTACACGTTCCACAGATTATGAGACATGAACACCATATCTAACCATATACCATACACTATTCTCAACTTCCCAACTGTCTGACCTTGAATTCTTTTTCCACTTACTACGAGTATAAGAATATATGTACGTAGGTCTGTAGGTATGTGGCTGCCCTCAAGAAACCATCAAATTCATCATTTCAATTGAAACTCTATAACTCTCTCTACGACTTCTTGGAGAACAAATATTAATTATCTACTCACGAAGGTAGCTAGATTTGTTGCGACTGTTCAGCTATCTGGGTTTGGGTAAGGTAATCATACGTATATAGGGGTGTCTTGTATCGTATCTTATATCGAAATCCAGTGCCTACAGTAATAAGATTTCCTACAAGCCATATACAGTGAGACATTTGACACATCTACCACATTCTCCTGAAGGCTATTTGTAGTTGCGGACTGGTCCAGAAAATCGAACGACAACAACGGAAAAGCAATAACAACAACAACAGCAGCAGAAAGTATATAAAAGCGGCATCTAGATACCTACATCTGACAGCTTACAACCCGAATGTCTAAAGCGCAGTTGTTGTCGGTTCTTGATTCTCTATCGCATGATATTCCGCCAGGCAACTCGATCTCCATATGACACATGGTGTTCTTTAATTGGATTAAGGCATCCCAGAAACCCAGCATCTCAACCCGTCTATACGGATATAAAGTATTCGTAGTCGGTGTGAGTAAAATGTATCGGAAGACTGATGTATTGTAGAGTAAGACGTTACAAGTTTGGAAGGACAAGGGATCGTGCCGTCAACTTGTTGCATTGGGGGGTGATTGAGTCTAATCCCTCAGCGTCGGACAGTCTAAGACGAGATTACGTTGATCATGTTGTAGGTGATCGGCGATCATTGGCCACGTCATGTTGCAGTAAATTTTGAGGAAATTACTTTGCGAGACGACGGGAAGTGGTAAGGTACGAGTATGATAGTTTTTGCATTCTGAAAAGCCGGCATTTGTTTCTTTCTGGGGATTGCTGTCCACGCCATAATTGATCCTCAATTGACAGAGGAACATGGGACCAAACTTGGTTTAGAGTTATCTGTCATAGTGCGTCAGTAGTTAAAGCGAAAAATCGATATACCCTCCTTACTGACTAAGATGGAAAATTCATGATCACACGCATTTCGTGGTCTTATTTATAAGGTTGTCACGGAATATGAACAGAAACCAACTACAAAATAAGTTTCTAGCCTTCTTCTTGTTACGAGTACACATATAAAGACGTAGACTTTTGTATAAACTTTGATTGATCACGTTAAGACCGGTGAGCTTGGCTTAAAGTCATTCATTATGTGTCTTCCATTCAAAATTCGCTTCTACACATATTCCTAAGTAAGACAGTTGATATGATTCATCTATGAGTTGGAAGATCATAGAAAGGCCTTCAGCCAGTTCATATTTTACCATCACCTGCGACAAAATTGACTAAATGCAAAAGTCATGAATGCCATGCCTTACTGATCACCTTAAATTTGGTTGGCCTTATGGTCTTTAGTGATCTTCCAGTCATTAAAGTCTTTTGTTAATTATTAGGCGCCCTTGTGTCTAGCTGTAGATATGATACTAATCATTGGTTAGCTGCAGATCAGTTTTGACTTTTAGAATTAAAATTTACTTTTCCAATGGTTTGTAAGGAAATATGGAATTAATTGCGATGAACCTAATGAAAAAGTAATGAAATTATTGGCCGTTACTGTAATTAGTTAAACTAATAGGGTTTACATAATGTGTGTTAGTTTAACTGTAGGCGATAGAGCGAACTAGTAGCCAACTAGTACCTTTAATATGTAGTACATTAATTCTGTCTTCGAATAGGCTGCTGGTAAAAAAAAAACTAACACCTTGATACAACCCTACTAGTTTAATTCGCCTGTGTAAACCTTAAGTCATTTCGTGATCTTTCAGTTATAAAATCCTTTGTCAAACCTAATGCTCCGCTATTGCTCGTTACTGATTCGATTCGATGCGATTCAATTTGATTCAACTATCAATGCCAGACTAATAGCTCTTACTATTGTGATCCACAGATACACTTTAAAATCTCGCACAAATTTGTCACACTTTATCGATAGCACGCAATCAAAGTAGGAGGCTGCTACAGCAATAGAGGAGTGTCTAGAGGCACTGATGGCTCAAAGTCAACTTGTATATCCATCACAAAACCAAACAACATGCTATAGGGCACAAGCGCGCCCTCTGTCACGAAATTTGCGTTAATATTTCGACTCCTACTCCTACTTCTACACGAACAGATGTCTGTTAAACTGTAGGTCTTTTATCCGTATCCTGTATTATGTGAGTGCTCTAAATTTGACGTTTGTTGCCTACTTATCTCGAAATCTCTTACAAGATGAAGCGTGAAACGCACCTGGAGGCATCGCATCGGGTGTATCTAATTGCGGCAAGTAAAAGTAAAAACGTTCTCGCCCAGGTTCAGTTCAATTCAAGTCAGGCACAAGTCAAAGAGAGAGACTGAAAGATGAACGCACTACATCGAACCAGTATTCGTATATGACATAATCGAAACAAAGGAAGGCGGCAACATTTGCCTTACGAATATCAGTGTCGGAGGAATAAATTAGCATCCCTGCGGCTACAGTTCCTTCCGGAAATGTCACCTTGGTACTGCAAAATAACCCAACAACAAATGGAAAATATCTTGTATCGATTTGGGTGGTTTAGATAGCCGTTGACAAATTTGTTGGCCATTAACGTTTCAATGGGGGGTGTGAATGTGTGTAGGATAGCTATAAACAAAAACAGCGGGTGGGCATTGGCGGTTCTGTATCGTGTCCTGTGTAGGAAGTGCAACAAATGCTGGATGCAGGTTATTTGACTTTTGTGGTCGTCGGAAGCTGAGTAGTGGAGAATGTTTTTTTTTTCTAAGTAATTTGACTTGAGAATAGCGCGTGACTATTCTCTAGAGACACAGAACACTTTCGGTAGATCAATGGATTTTGTATACTAGTGTTTCCTGGCTTTATGGAAGTAAAAGGACTCATCCAAGTTTCATTGTTCCTGAAAGATACTAATGTCGTTTTATGTACAATACGTTAATGAATCATGAGATAAAAGGGATGTATCATACAATAGAATACGTACGCAGGTGTTTAAGTATCCGTAAATAGTTTTTTTTTTTAGAATTTTTCAAAGGTACAATGCTATACAAAACAGTTAACCAACCCAACGGCCACATATGCAGAGTAAATAAGAGAATGAAAATGCAACTGTTTTTCATAGCACTATACGTGTAAGATGTTTTTTAAATGTGGTCGCTCTAAATATCAATCAAAGTAAAAGTATACGCCTATTGGTCTATCAACAAGCCGCAAATGTCGAGAAAGAATGAAGAAATCTCCGATATTGCAGACATCAGAATCAGTTCTAAGCTATGCTAAATGCCTTACTTACTTTATTTAATAGTGCTCCAGTCGGTAGACAGCATCTGTCTGATATCAATATATATTCCACGTATGTCTACAACTGAATGGGGTCCGAATGTTATCCAGAGTAATATGCCAGAGCTGAATCAGTTTTGTGGGTCTGATCAGCCTGTTGTAGCTGAATTCGATAGATATAATGAGCCACAATTTTAACGTTCATCTTGCGTACAATATTTAGTTAAGATATGTCACAATTGTTCTTAAAAAAATATATGATCGCCTTTAATTTAGATGGAACATATAAGTTGCAACCTAATTGGTCCTCATTACGTGGCTCAGCTCAGATATCTTCTATACCGGAAGTGTTGTATTCGCATGTCGTCAGAGCTGCTGCCGAAAGTGTAACAGCATTCATTATTCACTTTGCTTCGTTAATTAATTTGCTGATGTTGAAGTCGCTCAACCACACAATTAAGGCCCTGGCTATTCCATTTGTGTTCGAGAATGAAAATTTGAATTTGTTGTCATAGAATAATGGTCGATGTTTTTGCATCACACATACATAAGTCAACGTCACTGTTTATAGTGAAGTGAATGTTGCGCAAATATAATATCCAGTAACTGAAGGTAACAAAATGGCGAAAGAAATGTATTCTGGACTGTGAATCCTTAATCGGAAGATGCAACATCAATTTCCCGGATATACAAATATACCGATACCTTATTAATCAAGATAGCTTTGCTCTTGATCTTTTCAATTCAGGCAGATTTAACTACGACCATTAATTTCATTCAATTCATCGATTTAAGCAATCAAGTGATTTTTTATTAACATATTGTAGTAGCATCTTGTCTGTTTTAAAAAATGAGATTAAGTTGCTGTTGGAAGGAAAAAGACATAAAGCGTCATGATAAGGGTTTATATTAAAAATGTGATGAAGGATATCAAATATGCAGCTGTAAGCGTGGAAAAGAGAACTAATATATTTCCTAACTTTCTGTAGAAAATTTTCAAAATAGTATGGGACATATGTATGTCTACTGCAAATTTTCTCCGTCCAAATTATGGCCATTTATCAAGCAATGTGCCCAAGGAGCTATGCCATGAATAACACCAAGAATATATCCACAGATGCATCACTCTCCGTACATAGCATACAAGATATTATCTGCCGTATTGGTTGAAGATCTAAAACCATTTGTCACTGAGCTCAACAGCTGCTTTCAGTGTGATTTTAAGACAACATTCACACTCCTACAGAAGCCCAATAAGTCCAGATTGACACGCATTATCTCTTCATCGATTTCAAGACACAATACAGTTATATAGCAAAATCCACGAGTTTTCTGCCCACAATTCTGGTCTCTTTCGGCGAATTGCTTCACGCAAACGTCTCATAACGCCCAAATAATACTCTTTGTTTACGGTCTGGCCTTCTGGCAAAAATTCCTGATGCACTACACAGTTGTAATCCATGAAAACCGTGAGCATTCCCTTCTTTTTTGACTGAAAACGACGTGGTTTTTTTGGTCTCGACTCATTTGGTGAACGCCATTCACATGCCTGATGCCTGGATTGCGTGTCGTGCTCATAAACCCACGTCTCGTCTCCAGTAATGATCCTTTTGATGAATGCGGGATCGGATTCAGCCTCGCAAATAATCTCTTTTACAACGTCAACACGGTCTCTTTTTTGCATGAAATACGGGTCTTTTGGCACTAACTTTGCTGCTACACGACGGAAACCCAAATCATTAACCAAAATGTCTTGGATGAATCTATAGGCAATGTTCAAGTCCTCCGCTATCTCTTTGATGGTTAATTTGCGGTTATTGACCAACATTTCTTTTACTTCATCAATGTTTTCGTCGGTTTTCGATGTCGATGGTCTTTAGAGAATCGTTGCCGAAACACTTTTCCAACATTTGCGTACCATTAAATCCGTTTTTTACGCAAAATTTAATACAAGTTCGTTGTTGTAAATTTAAATCCATTTCAAAAATTTTAAAAAATTGCCAACACACACAGAGATATAGATGTACTCTTGGCTAAGTAACTTTTGCAAATGTCCCCTCTAAGATTTAGAGGGAATGTCAACAACAGATTTACCAACTTAACAAAAAAAAAAAAAATCACAAATCAAATCGGAACAATGGGAGCGCCACACGGTGGTTATTCCGGGAACCTTATGACAGCATCTATAGAGATGGACTATACAAACTAATGCCAGCGCAGAATCAGAATGGAGAACACTTTCTGCCTCCTAAAGCAAGCAATCTCTCCTAAACCTTTAATGTAAAAAAAGGTGGTTAGACAAGAAGATGCATTAGTTATATTAACACATACTTAAGCTAATTAGCATAATTTTCCAAAAATCTGTGTTAGTACACTGATGATATTGATTTTATTGTGAAGCTGACAAAATGTGGGAAAAACCAATTACATATGTGCTACGGAAAAGAAGCGATGCGTAAAATCGACAGGAAAAGCCGAGAGGTGTTTAATGAAAAGCTTACTAATAGTAATGGTTCCTGGATCCTAAATTCTCAAATCGTAATGATTTCAAAAAATTATTCATTTATCACTGTCCGATAAGGAACCGCAATGACCGTAATAGGAACTTCGACTATTTTCAGCCAACAAATCTCTCCAATTTCAATTAATGAAATTAATAAATTTTGATATGTTAGTATCTGTGACAAGTCCCGCACAGCTAATTGATTAGAACCAATTTCCGCTTGTGCACTTCAACAAAGATAAGGATTTTCCAGGATTTATTGGATATGCCCATACGTGGTATATGTATGTCCCATTTTAGCCATTGTGCTTACCTATAAACTCTTCTGCTGAAGTGGATGTGCATTGTTCAATTCTCTACACCCGACGCCATAAAATATTTAACTTCAGATGTTTTGGTAAAAACGACGGTTGTTCTATAAAGTCTGTAGTTGAAAAGTGATATCCTTGATTTGATCCCTATGATGGTATTGCTTATATCAATAACTAATCACAAGGACACAGAATCTGTAGCTACCTCGAAGCTGTGTTCAACTATTGCAACTCAGAAAAAAGTTTGGGAGAAGGGAGGCGAGAAACTCATGCACGTTGGTTTTAAATGATTGTAGATTATAATGACTAGAATATAAGGAGTTAGGCAAGGTATCCCGTGGGCAAAAAAAAAATCAGATTTTAATTGTACGACCGTTATGAGCATTCATAGTTCGACTGTTAGCATACCAAAGGGCGGGTGGCACTAGAAATTACGTTGAAGTATTTAGTTGTGTGCCGCCAATAAGATTTATCGTACAGCTTCCATTGGATCGGGTTTCATATTTCTGAAAATGAATTTATCAGCATTTAAAGTAGGGACGCTTACCTAAATAAATGCGTCTGTGATGCGTAGGAGACGAGAAACGGGTACGTTTGCCAGAGAAAAAAAATTATCAAGCTTTGGTAGAAGCTCGGATTGCCAAAAAAATTTTTTTCGGAATATCCTAGTCCACAAACTAGATTATGATATTTTTAATAAAATGCCATTTGGGTTTTTTATTTCAAACCAGTAGGTGCGGAGCAATCGTGTTTACCGTTTTGCATCTAACGTCGACGCAAGCGCATTCGTATGGCAACAGGAATCACAAAAACAAAATTTATAGTTACTTCAATATTATTTTAATTTGAATTGTATTTAGTAAAACCAAAATTCCTTTAAATAACAAAGTCGCCTAGAAAAGTATTTATAAAAATTTATGCTTTTTTGACCCAAAAAATGAGAACAGTCCCTTAATGAAAAGTCATTCGAAATTTTTCTTTTTCGTTTCTACTGTACCCAACTTTGGCATGCGCTACTGTGCTGCATGTTTCTGTAGCTTCCTTAAAAAATGTATGATCATGAGGAAATTTTGACAGAAACGCAACGCAAACACATTTGGTTATGTTGGACATTTAGGGACGTGAGGCACATGTGCAATTTTACATCTACTCAAAAAGAGTCCCAGTGTTTGTTGCAGCATAAAAAATGTACCATTTGGCTGAGAGGACTTTTTCAGGAACAAATTTTTAAGTACACCTATACGAGTGCGAGTGTGAATTGGTCCCATTGAATACTTTACACGCATAAATGTAATCGCACAAGTCTTGCCACACAGGGCCGGACCTTGCATTGGAGCAAGTGGATTCGTTAAATAGTGCTTTGCAAACATCGTTTTTAAATACATTTCAAAATTAACAGAAAATATTTTTCCCTCTAACCTAATCGCAACGCGGCAACACTTCATAGTTTATATTCTCATAATAATAATAATACACTTACCAAATGTACACTGATACCTAACATCAGGTTACAGTCTTTTCCAGAGCCTGTTCCTGTCCTCTGTACGCAACTTCAATAGCATAGTAGCGCAGTTGCAGTTCATCTAAAAAAAAACATTCTTTCATCGAACCACAGATAAATAAAATAATAAATCTATAGATTTACGAGTAGATTTATTATCTGCGATCGAACCTATAACTTAATATCCACGGCTTTTTTGTTGTATGTGCTTGTGGAGCAATTGTATCATGCCGCTCCATACGTCACAGTTTCTACGCCATACGTCATTGTTTTTCCAGCTGAAATCACAGAAAACACTAACAAATTTCGGATCTGCGCCATATGCTAGTTATTTACAACAAATAAAATTGGTTCCAACAAACTAAGGCAGACGTGTTCGATAAAGAAGGTAGAAGAGAACGTGTTGTTAGCTTCGATCACATTGAGTTGTACGAGTATGTATGTATATTTCACAGTAGGTACGCGCTTGTTCTGTTAAGATGGTATTATGCATGTTATGTCAGACAATGTTTTTTTTTTGCACAGATTTGTGTTTGGATAATTTTAGAATTGTGCTTTAATTTTGAGAATTTAGAAACATCAGTCAGTGTTAAAATAATATGTAAAAAGATTGTCTCTCTTTTGTAATTGTTTATTTCTAAAGTGTAAAAACAAGTTCCTGTATACAACTGAGTCAAGTCGGTTAAAAAATATTTTCAAAAAAAGTGCTACCTTGTGGTCGCGACGCAGAAATGTATTCAGGAAAGAAAGAACTATCAGGTAATGGGTGTAGGGGCAAACGGAAGGCGATTGAGGCAGACAATACAAAACAGGCGCTGCAGTTCAGGAAATACCATGCTGTGTGTCCTTCAACATCGGTAAGCCTAAGTTGCAATAATTTATTGCCTACAGAAAATATTGCAGAGCCAGTTCAGGCAGAATCAGTCTTACATGTGTTAGATGATGTTGAAGAAAGTAGTGTAATTAATGTTTTACCAGCATTTGAAAAGCTTAAATTATGGCCAAATTTAAGTGATCAAGTTATTCAATTATTAGTGGAGCAGGGTCCTGTTCAAGTAGAAAATTTTGATTTCCCTGTAATTAAAAGCAGGAAGTTTAGTACCCGTTTTTACCAAAGAGATTTAAAAAATGGTGAGAAAACATCAAGGGCATGGTTAGTTTACTCGAAATTTCCGGACTCTGTCTTTGCTGTCTTTTATTTTCTGTCTATGTATTTTCGCTTTGTCCAGAACAGGCTATAGTGACTGGAGTCACTTTTCAAGGGATATTCAAGAGCATGGGACAAGTCCCTTACATATGAAAGCTTTTCGGACTTGGAGAGATTTAGATTTAAGTTTTCAAAAAGGCAAAACAATAAACACTGGAAAGCAAAACCAGATGGCCAAGGAAACTGAGTATTGGGGAAATGTCCTGAAACTGCTTATAATTTTCGTGCAATTCCTTGCTACTCAGTCTTTTGCTATTAGGAGAAGCTCCGATGTTTTATTCGAGCAACACAACGGCAATTTGCTGCAACTCATGCAAACTGTAAGCTTTGTCCGCTGAATCTAGTCATCCTTGATGCTGTTCAATGTTCTTTTGACGTAGTGGCATTTTTTGACACGGTTGAGAGTTTATATGTTTTTTTCTCTAGCTCTGTAAACTGATGGTCGGTTCTGAAAAAAAGAGATGGGAGATGGGAGAGCAGAATAGATGCAATCAGCCCATTATACCTATACTTAGGAAAAGTTTACGAAGCCCTTGTTGATCTATCACAAATTGACGATCCTAAATGCAAAAATATGGCCCAGTCCTTGATGGCAATGTGACTGATTTTAGATTTATTTGCTGCGCTATAATTTGGCACACAATTTCAGATAGGATTAATATTGCTAGCAAGTTCCTTCAACAACGGAATATGTGCTAGCTTCAAGCTGGTAGTTGAGATTTTGTGTTCAACAAAACAATTTCTCATAGAATTGCGAAATTATGAAAAATTCTCCTTGTTTCTCTAGGATCAAAGCTGTTGATCTAGAAGTTCCTTGCACTTTTCCAGTTATCGCAGTCTTGCGGTCCCGAAAAAGGGCAGCTAAGTTTTCCTACGATGGAAGAGATGAGCCCATTATAGAACCGCAAGAAAGATTTAAAGTAGAA
Organism: Volucella bombylans; assembly: GCA_949129095.1. Classification (NCBI taxonomy): domain Eukaryota; kingdom Metazoa; phylum Arthropoda; class Insecta; order Diptera; family Syrphidae; genus Volucella; species Volucella bombylans. Next base: position 57,606,979 of record OX422144.1, read on the forward strand.
TTTTATTTTAAAGTTTTAGATCAAGCCATTTCATCAATTTCTGATAGATTTGAGCAGATAAAAGTGCACAATGAATTATACATATACTCATAATGTGTATATATAAGTGGCTCAGAATTTTATCGAGAAATTATCATGTTGTCAACTTTGATTAATGGAAATGAATCTGCGATAGACATTTTTAATTTTATTCATAATAGAAATATGAAGACTCTTTTTCCAAATACTTTTATAGCCCTAAGAAAAGTTTTTTTTTACCAGTTACTATAGTATCTGTTCTCCTCATTTTCCAAACTTAAGATTATAAAAAATTTCTTACGTTCTTCAATGTCCCAGGAACGATTGGTATCTTTGGCAACCATATCAATTGAAAAAGAAATTACTCGTATGTCGAAGCTTGATAGTAATTTTCTAGTGGAAGGTTTTGCCAAAATACAAATCATTTTCAAAGCTATGGTAATGATTTGTCTAGTACTGACATAGTCAACTACTACTCCAGAGGTTCTGGGTTCGATTACTGAGCCACACAACGAGAAACAGACAAATTATTTTTGACTTTACCACACTTTGGTAGGCACTAAAGTTGCGAAAGTGAAATATTCCGTCAACAAAAAAGTACCTATACTTACAATATTTTGTTGTTAGAAGTCGTCATGAAATAGCGATGAATTTATCTAAATTTTTAGTTAAGTAGTCGGCGTGATGCATTGACAAGAGTACCCGAACTAATCAACCCTTCGGCAAACAATGCACATTTTCTGAGGTCAAAATTCATTCTACTTCTACTTCCAGAGTTTTAACGAGAATTTAATAATCAATTGAAATTATGCTGTATGATTCCCTACCCGCCCAACTATTTTCAGAACATAAAGAATGGACACTTATTTTCACTAAGATGCCACACAATACTTCGATACGTGCACTTTTGTTCCTTTTGGGAAATTTCGACGAAATTGAAAGAAGATATTGTTCTGCTTCACTATGCAATAAGTCTGCAGGCTAATAATCCGTGAGCCAAAAGTCAAAGCTAAACGGCGGGAATATCCGGTTGCAAGTATAGCTTTGAGCAATCGCAGGTAAAACTTAAGTCCGTTGGCATATACTAGTTTCACATCCCTTCTCAATTTGTCTGAAATGCTCTGCTGAATTGAAAATTACGTTAGATGATTGATAAGCCCAGTTATGATAACTCAAGGAAAACTTTTCGAAGTCTAGTTCTTCATGTAGGTACGCATCTCTTGGTTCAGTTCACCCGTATGGTATCGAATTAGATTTGGTTTTACTATAACATCACAGACAGATCAGTTTATCGGAAAGAATATTTCTCCTATCTTAAAGCTTTGGTCACCTGGTTGTGTTGACGTCGAACTTCTAGACAAGCGCATAGCATGACATTAACTCCCCGTCGAGCATCACTTTTTGTCAACTCATTTCCTTAACAGAAAAATAAACAATCTCAAACAATCTCTTCCCGTTTCAGGAAGGAATCTCAGATCCCCCATCAACATCGTCAATAAGTCGCCTTCTCCGCGGATCTGATCGTACCATCGATGACGGACGCAAAGACTATAGTATCCATGGGATATTAGGTGGTAAGTACAGGTGCTGAGATAGCACAAAAGAAATATTAATAACTAATCTACCCATTTTACTAATCCACAAAAATCTGATCGCGCACAAATTATATCTCAGCAATGGATGGGTGGAAGAAGGACGGATTCAATGGTCTAAATGGCCAGTAAAGTCGTCAAGTTATAGCCGATAAAAACTCTGCTGTTGGTTATTGTAATGAAAATTTATTCCTCAAGTAGCTATCTACTGTTTCCATCTGGTCATTTGGCCTGGGAGAATCAATATTCTCCTTCATGGGTTATAATTTCTAAGACTCCATGAGTGGAGAATCAAAATTTTATTCGTATTTGGTAATAATAATCGCCGGAATGGGCCCCCTGAAAAGATGTTCGGTTCGTTTGATTCCGAGTTGGCTTTTGTTCGGCGTCTAATGACATACGCGCGCCCATAGTGTACCTACCATAGCTGTGCTGGACCCACGGTGTCTAGTCGAATCCAGTCGAGTCATATTGATGAGAATGCATCATCATCGGTGTCATTATCGCGCCGTCATCATCAAGGTTTCTGATCGATACCATCTCGATGAATGGTGGACACGTTGGGATAGATGGATCAGCTTCCCAAAAGTTCATCTTCGAAAATACAGATAAAAGAATCAACAACAATCTGTAAATCAAAGGGGATATGCATCTGTATCTAATAGTTGGCCACACTTCCAACTGGGTGGTGGTTATACAAGTAGAGATATGTACATACATAATGCACAGACAGGGTCATTGGCTTGAACACTGCTGCACCAGCATCAAAGGGATTCCGATTCTGATTCTGATTCTGATTCTGATTCTGAATGAGAATCTGTGATGTGGATTGACTGTCGTTGTGAATTCTCCCAGCCTCAAGAAACCTGTACTCGTCGGTGTCTATGCGTGATGTTGGTGTCTATTGTTGCTGTCGAATCTAGTGAAAGGCTTTTTCTTCCATTATGTGGGTTGTATAGGTCTGGGACTTGCCTTTTTTTTCTTTATTGTGGGAAAAGGGACTCTTTATGCTCCTGTTTGCCGTTTAATGGCAGTTGAATCACGAATAGAGTTTTTGTCGTTTTTGTAACTTTGTTTTGTTAGAAGAGAACGAGAGAGATTGTCGTTTCTTGAATGGAGGCAATGGAAACACTTGCTGGTATGGCGAGGAAGGTGATTGTAAGCAAATCTATTCTATGGGTATGTTTTGCCTTGTTTGCGGATATTGAAGGAGAGAGATCCTTTTGTGTCGGTGTTCGTTTATGCACTTGCGAAATTGCATGATTCACAGCTTTAAAGTGTCGGTAAGATAAAACATCGCAGGACAGCATAGAGGATGTTATCCCATGAAAAGCAAACGAAGATGAGAATGCTAATCCTATAGATAGGGCAAACAGAAGCAAAGTCATGGAAGTTATGAAAGTCAGTTACATGTATTGGGTGAGAGAAGGGTAAAAGGATGAACATGACCTGTTATGTTGTGTAGGTGCAGTTGTTGGAAAACATTTATCACGATTTACTGAGCATCGATGTAGAAAATCGAAATTTCTACACAGAACCCTAGAGATTGGCTTTTATGATGTGTTGAAGGGTTTAGAGCTTCAACACGTGTTCTGATTGGGGCAAAGTTAATGGATGGAGTGAATTTCTTATACATACTTTGTTAAGCTTCTCTGAGGTTATATTTTTAGTCGCTTTAAACGTAATTGATGACTAACGCAGATTGACGGAATCTTTTTACCCTCCGAGAATTACGAATAAAGAAAGTAAATTTTGATTAAAAAAAAATAGCAAAATGGCTAGATATTGAACGAGACACCCCATGTTGGGGCAATTAGCACACTATTCATTCGGTTTTTATGTGAATTTATAACGAGCAATGATGCGAATTCAACACAGAAGGTCCAAGAAACAATCTGTTATGGCTGATACTCGTGCTCGTGATAAACGTACTTCATGGTTATTTAGATATAATCAACAAGACTATGGCATGTGTTTGATGTAAGGGAAAGCTGGCTTAAGATCGAGAGGTTTATGTTTCAGCACATTACAATTTCTTCGATAAATACCCTTGACATAGAGACAGCTAGGCTTGGTTTTAGTTGCATAGTTCCGGTACTATCTTGCAGAAAATTAGTTTCTTAAGACCGTGATCAGGACATAACTAGTGGTGCATACATTTTTCTTTCACTGATGTTTTTTTCTTATTGAAATTGCCGGGTTTGAAAAAATTTATGAACAATTCAGCGGTATTAACCTAGTGAAGAACTTATTGTTTAAGATAGCTAGGGTATGCTACAGAGCCTTAAGAGTCATCAGTAGATATATGTTAAAGTGGTCGTTGAACCTGCACTGGTCTGTGAGATCCATAGGTATGTCTATGTTGTGAGTAAGAAGAATTTGGGATGGATGCGGACTAAGCTAGGTCTATTGTGTAGTCACTGGGAAGGAGCAGATATGTTACAGATATGGTACTCTAAGTGCCAAATTTTATCTTTTTTTTCTCATCTCTATAGCATATGTACATAAGTCTGGGAATAACATACTTATTCGTCCGCAAAAAGGCATAAAGTAGCGCGTACCAATTATTATGAAGACATTAAATGTTATCCTACAGCTTTATAAAAAAAGATCACTACTCAATCAACAAGAGTTTTGGATTTATCGGTCTGACTTTCGTTGTTGTCTTCACAAGTGGAGAGATACAGACTGATCTAGCTGTTCAATTTTCTTAGCTTTTTTTAGCGAAACTCAGCATTTACTCGTAGGTGTCATTTTGGACAGCAAACTGCTTTGGAGACATATTAATCATGTCAAAGGCTATCTCACGAGATATTATGGGGTGTTTTTTTTTAGAGTTATACAAATTTATTATGAAATAAAACACTTGAAACTAATGTTAATGTCTATGATATTAGCTTTATTTAATAGATAATTCTATGCCATTAGTGTTTAAATATGATATTGGGCATATGTGTGCCAAGGCTAGCGTAAGTGAAGCGCAATCAATTTTCAACAACTTTATGAAGCAACTGGGCCCGCATATCAGCAATATCATGGCGAATGTTGACTGCCAAATCGTCCAACGTCTCTGGTTTATCGGCATAGACTAGTGACTTCACATACCCCCAAATACAGTAATCTAAAGATGTGAGCTCACAGGATCGTGGAGGCCACGAAACGTAAAGGAGGCCATTACGCGAAACTATGTTTCTCGCAATAAATTTATGACGTCGAGCGCCGTGTGACATGTTGCGCCATCTTGTTGAAACCAAAGCTCTGTCACGTCAATGTCATTCAACTGAATGTTGAAGTCAGAAATCATGTTTCTATAGGGCTCTCCATTGACGGTAACATTCTGGCCAGCATAGTTCTTAAAGAAATATGGACCGATGATTTCACCAGAACATTAAGCACAGCAAACAATGAGTTTTAATGGTTGTAAGGGCTTCTGGGTTTTCTCCACTCCAAATTCGGCAATTTTACTTGTTTACATATCCATTTGACCAAAAATAGGCCTCATCGTAGAACAAAATTTTGCGTTGAAAATTACGATCAAGCTGAATCCATTCACCGAACCTACGACGCGTATAATGGTCACGCGGTTTCAACTCTTGCACAAGCTGGATCCTATAAGCTTCTAAGCCAAGATCTTTCAGTAAAATCTTCCGCAAAGTGAAGGGGCATAGTTCCAATTGCTGTGAACGATGGCGAATCGACTCATTCGGATTCTCCTCAACACTGCGCTCCACAACGGCAATAACTTGTTCTGTTCGCACTGTTTGTGAGATTTTCAACTACGTGCATGCTCTGAACTTACAAGATAAGGCAAGATAAGACTCATTTTATCATATGTGTCAGTTGTTTTACTATACATTATAACGTAATTGATGTCTTTAACACTGCATGCACTCGTTTTTTTTTTCAAAGGCTCTTTTTTACGACATCTTTCCCTTAAAAGAAAGTGATTTTTGGTATAAATCTTACTGAAATTTCGATAACCTTGCGAGATGAGTTGTTTGAATAAAATAAATTGATAGACCTTATGAGTATGGCTCCACCCACTGTGTCGTTCCTCTTGCCATTATGTGTAGAGATTGAAGGTCCTACGGGAATGATTTACCATTGACACCACTATGGTTGTCATGAAAATATTAATCGAAAAATTTGTTACTCTGCATCGACACCTAGGCTGGCTATAAACCAGATAAACTAAGAATAAAATGCATATATTCTGACATCGGGCAATTTCATTTTTGTTGAAACACATCCATCAGCGGAATTTAAAGGTTTGGCGGAACTCACAGAAAGACCGCAAACCACTTACTGAAGTCAGAATGGTCCATTACACTATTGCCTTTGCTAGGATTGGGTGACGGCACCTGCTGCAATGCACTGAATACAACGACAACACTTCATAGGAGTTCGTCCTGATCACTATATAGTATTAAGGTGCTGATATGTAGTATGGTATGTAGGCTATAAGAGGCTTACTGAGTTACCACGTGACCTACCCTTTGCTTTTGCTTTCCTGGTTCATCTTTTGTAGTATTTGCTTACAACTGTTACGCATAATGTTAGCTAGGTGGTTTTTTCGGCTCATTATCACGGATATGCTACTTAAAAAAATGACGCCTGTGCCTCAATTCTGGTTATATTTATGCTTTCTTCCGAAAGCGTTCCGAAATCAAACAAGCGTAACCTATATGCATGAGAACACGTGATCTATTTGACTGAGGGAGGATTAATTTGTTATACAAGTACTCAGGTTTTCTTGTTTGAATAAGTTTGTATAGAAAACATAACGTTTTATATTTGATCAAGCTATCGAAAGTGCAACTGCTTATTTGTTTCGTATATAAGGAGACATGATCATATCTTTTTAGATTAACTATATATCGAGCCATATTAGTATATACAATGTTAAGTTTTCTTCTAGAGTCATAATCCGGACAGCGGAATATCTCAGAGCAATAGAGTAAGGTAGGCAAAGTGAAGGCAAAGTAAGAGCTTCAGCCTTGCGGCGATGAAATGCTAAGTAACCCATAAGGCACGAAATCCCACATAAGGTGTATTAATATGAGTGATCAACTCCTAAAGTCTTATATAATATCAGACCCAGATTTTTAACAGAATGACTGAATGAACCCCACAGCAGACAGTGAGAAATTGAATTTCTTCCGTAGTTTTGAACAAAGAATATGACAACAAAGCGGTCTTACAACTATGATTGGGGTGGAAGCCAGAGTGGCTTGCACAAATTAGATTATTGACTGAGAGATACTAAGATGATTTTCTCGAATACTTTTGAAAGGAATGGGAGGATCGAAACTGGTATATCTTTGGAATCGATTTGACTTTTCTCCTCCTTCCACTTTTTTGGAAAACAGGAAGTTGTTATAATTGCATTAAATATGTGCGTCATTAATGAAGTATATGTGGAAGCAGAAGTTTAATAAATTTTGGATGGAATTCGTCGACTCCCATAGCATTAGACTTGATCGATAGAAGTGCTTCCACAGCACCTTTCTGCCGTATTCCATTGAGATTAAAGTATGACCATTCGCTGTCATCCGGTGTCTGATCGAAACCGTCACATGCTACTAAAAGGGGATTGCTTCGAGTTAAAAAATTTGCATTGAGCTGGTCACAATCAACATTATCCGGAGTCGTTTTTAAGCCCATGTCTCGAATTGTTTGCCACATTTGTTTCGCTGACGAACACATCCCAAATTCTCTACTGTCTGCTTAAGTTGCCAGATTCATAATTTCCAGAGCTATAGCCGTCTGATACTTAGTAAACTATAATGCGTGATACTTATACGTCAATTTAGGTCTACTTTGATCTGTTCGGTACTGAGACTCTGAATCCTACATTGAAAGCCATTTCTGTAGGCAAAGCATTTGTTAACATAGAAAGATGACGCAACATCCTAAATATCAATGCAAAGACCAGAAACGCTATCTTCTTTATTTTCTTATTGCAATGTTGCAGACTCCCGGCAACCGATACATTGTCTAGTAATCTCGAAATTTGCATATGATGATCCAGTATCATTAATTAGTATTAAGTGGCTACTGATCTTATGGAATAATCGAGTAATCATTCATTTTTGAAATGCATAATCACCTTCAAGATCAATGCTCATTACCTTAATGGCTGCCCAGTTACCATTTTGACCTATACAATCCGCCTGTATCGACACTTTATTAATGATCATCGATTAATTTCTGTAGATCGCACTCTGACACCCTAATGGTGGGTCATCACTGTTTCCTCTTGTCTTGAAGTCTTCCGCCGCTGTCAATATCCAAATGTGTAATCACAGTAGTAATCCTATTTCCGATTACACAATAGTTACAGTGGCATGGTGATCTACCGAATATCGGCATCCTCTGTTAACAACTTGTAATGCATCGAAGTAAGCATACATGTACATATGTATGTACAAATGTACAAAAAAAAAACGATTTCCGACCTTGCTACAGGAGGACAACTCGCCATTAATTAGGCCCCTATTTCCACCAAAAAAGAATTGATAATCGATAGATTTCCTTCGTTTTCGTCGTTTTCTACCTACGACTATACGTCTTCTTGACGAACACCTCGATAATACAATTTTAATTGTTGAGCCTGTTCGGCTATGTGTCATTGTGTGTACCGCGTGTTTGTCCAAAAAATCTATTCTTCCATTGAACGCGATATTTAATCTCCCCAGAGCGCGCTCAACATCAAAGTGTTTCCCTGACAATGGTCAATCGATATTAGAAAAAAAAAATAAAAAATAAAAAATTGATGAGGAAAAAAGAATTGTAAATATAGGAAAGGCGGCGGGGAAGCAATCGGGGAGTAGTGGAAAGTGGTAAGAGATTTGTGAACTAATTTCTTTGAGCTTCGGGTGCAGGGAGTGCTCTCTGATCTGTGACAGTAGCCGAGTATCTGAGGCAATATTATGTGAGTGACACATGCCGTCTTGGTTGGGTTTGATTTTTTTTTTGGAGGCTGTAGTAGATAGGTAGGTATATGGGTTTCCTAGACTTCAGGTTGACTTGAACTCGGTCTGATTCTCGTTTGATAGAGACTGACTCAGAGATTACGTTGATTGATGACAATTTTCGTGCCCACATTCATCTTGGTCATCTTGGGCATGGGGCAGTTGAAAAATTAAAAATCGGATCAAATCTCAAACAAAATTAAATGTCATTGATTTCCAGTTTTGTATGATTATAAATATTTGTCTCTGACTTTCTACCTACAAAGTATAACGTATGGTGAGCGAATATATGTACTCGTATGTTTCGTTTTTTCTTGTTCCTTTTAGTCAAATCTTAAATATGCGGTAGCATATCTTCGAACTAGTTTATAGTGACGGCGTCATATATCCTTGGACCTTCCGCCGAGACCTCCGTATGAGATACTTATATATTCAGAAATATATCTATACATAAGTCGATTAAAGGATACGAATACATATTTCGATTTTGGAGCGGTTGTCTTCGGATGTACACTTGGGAGCTTTTGTATGCGCGTACATGTATCTTTTCCTTGGAGACGACGTCCGACAGTGAAGATAATTAAATTTTATTCGCTTCAACATCTACGACTTTTGGGAGAGAACCCATTCAGTGAATGGTGCTGATATGTTTGTTTCCCCATTCCACACTTTAGCCACTCCATTGAGATACGGCACGAAACACTTTGACTATCAATCCATTTGACAACACGTTACTCCGTCTCGGGCATACATATCTGATCTAAATTATCCATAGTTACCCTCCACTTGCACCAGCACTGGCACTGTGTTTTTGGACCATTACGACACGGTTCTGTTAAATAATCTCTCGTTTAAGTGCTTTAGTTTGAGTGTTCGTTTTAGTGACGGTGAGTCAATTCATAGTTGCATGTTGCGCTGTTGTATTTGTGTTTGTGGTAACAATTTAGAGATACATTTTGCAGCACCTTCAAGATGCTAAGTGACATATTAATTAGACGAAATGGAAGAGTTGACCGCACACACTGACTAGACTGCGTTACGTTGTCGTTTGTTGTCGCCTTACTCAAACTCACAAATTCACAAATTCTAAGTCACAACAAATTCACAAAACTTGTTCAGATAAACAAAGCGAAGGCTTTAATTTTTTTAATTTATATTTTGTTTATGGAACAGCATTCCATTATAATCTAAGCTAATTGGAACAACGGCTTCTGTTCTACGAGTATCTAAAAGGTATGCAGGTGTAATTTGGAAGTCAGATAGATACTTTTTCACACCTATGGATATACGAGTACATACATAGACTTGTATCAATATCTATTATAAAATAGAAAGTGGTACCAAACCTATCTTGTTTTGTTGCTTTTGGCCTATGTGGTATCGATCGGTTTACCTACTGATATTTCGATCGAACCTATCTATCTACTCGTATCTATCGATCAATCTATTGTATATATGGGCTTTTAAGAGAACACACAAAATAAAAGAATGAATTAAGATACGATCTGATAGATGGATGGGGATAGACCGACAGCTTTTTGAATTTGTGAGATATCGATAAGTGTTGGAGGCATTTGTTACTTTTTTTTCGGCGCTATGAGTTTTTATTTGTGGAAATGTTAACGTCCATTTAATGGAAGATAAATTTTACGAGAAGTTATGGAGAGAAAATGAAAATGAACTGAAGGTGTCTTTTGATGAATAACTGATGCGGAAGGATCTTAAAGTGAGAGATAATTTTGGTAAAGAAGCGAAAGGACCATTGGTAGCGGCGATGTTCTGTTTGAATCCATAATTTTTTGTTTATTTTACTGTGTCTAAGCCCTTGATCTACGGCCTTGTCTTACTGTGAGACTTCTACTCCCTTGTCACCACAGTTGACTGGAAAACTACACCATTGAGACTACAAAAAGCTACGTTTCCATTTCGTTTACTAAACAGGAGATCTGAAATTTTTTATACGTATATTGATCTGAAGTGATCAGTTGACTCAATAATATGATTAATGGGGGATTACAAAGCAATCCATTCCACTAATTCGGGGAAAAAAAATTACTTTAGTTGTAAACTAACGTACTGTCTTTTATCCACCAGAGACATTGAGCCGCAATTCTATTTCTTGGAGGGAAGGATCCTCCGTACATGGACGTTGGTTCACAACAAAACTGAGATTGCTGCCGCAATTAAGGCACTCAAAAATATCGTCCGATTCAACTAGAATTAATTCAATCACAAGAGCAAGTTATCTCTAAATAAGTAATAAGCAAAGTTGTTGACATTCCTGTGAATTTACCAAGGGCAGGGCTGAACAAAACTGCAGAGCTCATACATTAACTATGTAGGTATAGGAGAAGGTTTAGAAATCATAGAAAACCTCTCCACGAAAGGAAGCAACTGAAAGAGATGTTGCGTATTACCTATCTATAGTATGCTAAGACCGAAAATACTATTTTTGAGAAAATAAATGATTACTATTAAGACAGTCCTAGATGAAAGACTATAGGTTTCTCTCTAATTCTATCTTCATATTCATTATATGTAAAAACACATTCGACATTTATTTGGCTTTCTTTCGTAGGAGAATGCCAGAAAAAATGTAAACTTGTATTGTATTAATCTGCGTACGACGGGTCGAAACGACATCTTCTAAATAAAGAAAAGCAGTCGAAACTGGCATTCAAAGTGACGTATAACAAGGGAGTGTTCTTTCACCAATACTGTTTTAGTTGGGAATATGCTCTTCAGATGAACATGGTAAAACTTTAGTTGGCTATAAGGTTGAAGCTCAACCATTTCAAATGCACGGACTCTCATATAGGCATAGAGGATAATGGACTTCATCCATATAGGTGTTGACAAAAAGAGGGAAACAAGGGCAGTCGGCCGTGAGTTAGAAGGCAACAGGCAGAGGAAGTGGAGCGTTTTGAGTATCGTAAAAGCAAAGATATCTAGTTAACCAAACTAGCAAGACGAAGTTTGAACTTGGTATGTTATCTTAGATATAGAAACGTTTAAGACCACAGTAGGGCTGCAAAGATTTAGGTCACATACCTGAAAGATGAAATTTTCTGATAACAGTTGCTTAGCAGACTTATTGCGGATTTTGTGGCCTAATCGCATTTCGAATGTCAGCATCTGATGCTATAGGCATTAATTCGAAGACGTACATATTGTAGTTACCAGTAGATAACAACTAGGGAAGGCAATGTACCAGAAAAAGTAATAAATGTGTAATGAAATTGTTGATTTCGCATTCAATAAAGACGCAAACCAAAAAGAAAAGCGTGGTAGAACTCAACCTATGAAGAGGTTATCAGGGTTCAAAACCTATTATTTAGGTCTTAAAAGACGAACCCGACAAAGAAAACCAAAAAACAATTCAAGCGTACCAGAAATGGCTGCAACGTCTTTCTTCGGTCTTATGACTAAAAATTGAAGTAGGTATTGTAAATACTACAGTGTCCCAAAGATTGTTGTTGATTGTTAGTTAAAATCATTAGAATCAAATTCAACAACGCTCATTTATTCTGACATTCCAGCTGTTAACTCGTTGGACAAGTAAGTACAATCTGCTTTGTTTTTTTTTTATAATGAGCGCACGCTCAAGGGGTTTGTGTACCCTTAAGGTGATTGTTCACAGCGCGGGCAAAGGAAATTTAGGGAGGAAGAAAAGAAAGGTACCGATGTACATTGTTTTTAAATGTTTGCAAGTTATAACGACCAGAAATCGGCAGGGCCATAAGCGAGTTGTATGGCTTAGGAACGAATCACGAGTAGAGTACGTTCGAAAATGGGCTTGAGGGTATACTGATGAGCATTCATAGCGAGACGGGTGTTACGGTTGAAAGTTTGAATGGGCGGAATGCTACTGTCGATTTCAGTGGAGCACTGGTGGTAGAAATAGCGATAAAACAAAGTGAGACAGGAGACATTTCGTCGGTGTTCGAGGGTGTCCATTGATTGACTGATATTAGTATCATCGATAAGTTTTATCGCACGGTTTTGAATCCTATCTAGCAGGTGCAGAGATATTTTAGGAGGACCTGACCAGATGTGGGCATTGTACTCTAATTTTGGGCGGATTATGAATCGGGTTTTCCAATAAGGGCTTGACAACCTTTTTTTAAATAAAACGCAAACCATTTGAGACATTTCAAAAACTTTATTATCGGCTTGAAGTAAAATCAAAACATTTATGAACGGAACTCGACTTCGTTAATATGACCACCGCGGGCACGTTTGCAGCGGTCGATTCGTTGGACCCAAATTTCAACCACTCGGCCACACATTTCGGCCGGAACGGCCGCTATTTCGCCTTCAATGTTGGTTCTGAGCTCTTCCAACGTCGTCAGCGTGTTCGCATAAACCAATGACTTAACGTAGCCCAACAGAAAATAGTCAAGCGCCGTTAAATCGCAGAACGAGGCGGCCAATCGATTGGCCCATGTCTTGAGATAACACGCTCACCATACTTACTCTTCAATAAATCGTTGTAGCGTGTGCTGTGTAGCTTGTGGCACCATCCTGTTGAAACCACATATCGTCCAAGTCCATATCTTCCAATTGAGGCCAAAAATAATCGGTGATCATGGCGCGATAACGCTGACATAGTCACTGAAGATGATTTTGCGATGAAATTCATCATCTTGGCGCATCTTCTCCAGAACCCAATCTTGAGTCAGCTTGAGTCAGCTTGATCTTGTATGGGTGTAAACCAAGATCCGTACGCAAAATACGCCAGAATGTGGTCTGAGCGATGCCCAATTCTTGAGAACGTCGTGGAATTGACTGATTTGGATCGTTTGCTACGGACGCCTGAACGGCAGCGATATTTTTGACACGTCGACCAACCAGTTGTCTCACTAACACGGCAACATCACACAACGAATATGTAGACTCAAATTTTTGCACTAAACTTTTTATTGATTGTCTACTGGGGCGAGAATTATGACCGAAAATTGCAGTTAACGCTCTTAAAGTTGCAGTCACCGACTCCGGATTGCGTTAACAAATTAAATTCAAAGTTGTCAAGTCCCTATTGGAAAACCCTTTATGTTGAGGCCAGATCAGAGGGGGTAAAATATTTCTTACATCGCTTGATAATATATACCTAGATATTTCGCAGTATTTTTGGCGATATCAAATATGTGGTCATTCCAACATAAGTTGTCATTGACACACATACCAAGAATGGAAGGTTTTCGGTTTCGACGATGCAAGTGCCATTCATGGATAATGGCTGGGTGTTTAAATTTCGCTTTAACGAGAGCAGACATCATTGTGTTTTGGAAGCATTAGTTGATAGCACTCTGTTGATAGTTCCCCAATTGGTTATGCTGTTGATATCGGAATATAATGAGCTTAGCATACGCTGCCGTTCTCGTTCTACAGCCGAAGAGCAGGGCCATGAGTCCGGGAACGAATATGAAAAGCAGAGAGTACTGTATTCAGCAAAGGAATATATTGGATTAGAAGTACTAGACAAGAGATCATTAATGAAAATTAAAAAGAGTGTCAGCGACAGAACAGAGCCCTGGGGCACACCAGCATTTATTTTGTGTATATCAGACTTGAAACTGTCCAAGACAACTTGAATTGAAAAGTAATTTCTAATCCATTGAAGAAGAGAGTCGTTGATCCCAAATGCACGCATTTTCGCTTGCTGTGCACTTCGACGCACGCCAGCTCAGGGCTTCCACATTGTGAAACATCTCCATATAGGATAGAGCTCCCTCGCTTTTGAAGAAATTGTGTCAACTTTTTCAGTAATCCTACCCTTAAGGACTGTTTCCGAGCAGATAGAAACTAGTATTTGCCCGTTCCCTAAATAAAGGCGAATATTATTCTCCCTCTCACTAGCTAGCTCATGAAAACTTCTCAATGATATGTAGTACGGTGTTCGTAGCAAAAGGTCCACTGGTATCTTTCCGAAAAATTAAAACAATCTGGCGAAAACAAGATAGATGCACTTCAAATAGGTATCAAAGTCATTTGACAGAGTTTGATTTTAAGCTCTTTTGTCGAAAATTCGTGCATTTTAAATCGATGGGCCTCTACTTCGATGGATATCCACAAAATAAATTAAATGCTGGTGTGCCCCAGGACTCTGTTTTGTGCCCAACACACTTATTAATTTTCATTAAAGAACTCTAGTATGCAAATTCTAATCCTATATAATCGTATTGCTGACAGCAGTACCTACGTTTTGCTTTTCATATTCGTTCCTGGATTCATGTATCTGTTCTTCGACTGTAGAACGAAAAGGGCAGAGTTCTTTGAGCTGTGCAGATATATATAACATGTATTTATGCTCTCTCCTTAAGTGGGATCAGGCTCGGATAGGACCCTAATGCAAAATGATCACGAAAACCATAAAGTCCTTAACTTGCAGATGAAAATAAAATATATTTTCTTTTAAGATTGAGCAATTGAGCTGAAGTAATAGGCGGTACAGTGGTTGATATCATCGACTTCATTCACTTCTTCCAACACCGAAAATGTTTATCTGACTTCACTATTCTCTTAGTGGGCAATAGCAAACCTCAGAAAATAAAAGTTTTGCTTAATTTTTCTCGCAAGGAATCGTAGTCAAGCGACAAAGTTAGACCAGACTTTAGCCCACACCGGACTGATGCGAAAACAATTTATTTATTTTTAGGTATGCTACCACAGTGAAATTGGTATTCAAAGAACAAGAAATCTACTAAAGAAGATTCTAGGACTGAATTGAGTCTATATGAAACTATGGAAACATACCCAGATCCCGAACAATTGACGTTAACTGTTTAGAAAGCAACAACATTGATCTCGAGCACGAAACCGACACACTAAGGTTCATTGCGGAATAATATAGGGTGACCAGATAAGAACGATAGGAAAAAAATTTAAATAAGACATCAGCGGGTGAGATATAAAATTGATTTTGGCTTTATCTTGAAGCTACGTTCATACCATTATGTGTGGAATAGCACATCATTCAAATTAGCACCTCGGCTTCGCTGGCGGTCGGTCCAATTTTTGATGACTCGGCCCAATATGTCCGGAATTATTCCGACAATAGCGTTTCGAATGTTGGCCTCGAGATCATCTAAAGTGGTTGGCTCAATCTTTGTGGATGCATCTTTTACAATGGAAACAAAAGTTGAATAAAGAGTTTGCCTTAAATTTTGTATTTCAAATTAAATTTCGTATGCTGAACCATTGAAAATAATGCAGAAGACCTACGGCGAATCGTATATGTTCAAAATACAGGCATATGAGTAGTATAAAGCATTTAAAGAAGGCCGAGATAGTGGATTTACCTTTATGATCGACCTTTACTGGCTATGCACGACGATAACATCGACAGAATCGAGAAACTGGTGCTCGAAAATCGTCGTATGAGTCTTAAAAAGTTGGCTCAAGAGGTGAACATATTGTTTAAATCCGTTCGTAGCGTTCTCACTGATATTTTGGGCGAGAAACGCGTCGCCGTATTACTGATTTCTAAAGAGATAAATTTTGTTCAAAAGAGCATCGAAAGCTGGTGGATGAAGATATGATTTCCCGACCTTCCATGGACCCCTCGTTCATGAAACGCATAATAACTGGCGGCGAGGCATGGGTTTATGAGTATGACTTGCAAACCAGCCAACAGTATGCGGAATGGCTTTTCGAAAATGAGCCGAAACCAAGACACCACAACGAAATCGCTCTAAAATGAAGGTTATGCTGACAGTTTTCATAGATTACCGCGGTGTAGTTGACTCCCAATTGCTGCCAGAACGACAAACGATGAATAAGGAATATTATTTAGGTGTCATGAGGCGTCATAAAAACATCCAGTATTGTGAACAGCAATTCATGGACTTTGCACCATAATAAAGTCCCTTCTCACAAAGCCGTTACTATGCAAGAGTATTTAGCGGAACACTCGACAAATGTCATTTGACCACTCAAACCGGAAACTAAGCCCTTCACTTGATTGTTAATACAAGGCACAATAGACCAATGGTCAACGTGGGGATACTACTTTAGTCATTGCAGTGTCTTCCTTATTCCATTCTAGTCATCTAAGTAAATTGATAGAATTTACGATAAGGCGAATAGACAAGAACTAATTTCTAATAGATCCATTTGGAGATGCATTTTATAAATCAGTTTTCTAACCAATTGAAAGCTATGAGAATAATCCCAACGGTCTACTGGAGATACTGGACAATCTCAATACGTACGTTTAGAGTTTTGTATGTCCTTCCCCACCTCCTTAAAGATGTGATTAAACTATTTAAGCTTAAAGACTTTTCACATCTGTTTTGTTAAAATTAAGAACTAAAAAGTTTGGTATCAAATCCTTGTCCAAATTGTAAAACCGTTGAGAAAGAAAATCCTCACTCTCAGAAGTCACACATTCACCTGCAGCAAATAATACATGCCAAGTCAAAAATGCTTCTAATACCTTATTTCCTATGTCAAAAGTTAATCCTCTAAAATTTTGCAATGGCAAATAAATAATCCACCTCAGTGTGAAAACCAATCGACAGTTACATAACATCCTCACGTTTAACAAAACCCACCATACAAAGCCAAGGATCACTCAAAGACTACCGCCTTTCTATTGGCCTGCCAAAAAAAAAGTCAACTTAAGAATTTTGCCAGACAAAATGGCATTCAATTTCCTTAATGTTTTGATCTTGCCTTCCCAACACAATTGACAACAGGTCAATTCGAAAATCTAATTCACCACAAATACCCTGGGACCAATTCACTCTCAACAATGCCACGACACGACCATAATATTCTTAATCGAGTGAACAACAAAACAACAGCCGCCACCAACACCGCCGCCGGTGTCGTCGAAGCAGCAGTCATCCGCAAAATGGCTCGCACTACTTACTTCATCAAACATGCTACAGCCATTGTATCCATAGCATCCCTTTGATGCATTTCTCGGCTCTGAATTTTTGTATCTGTCGCCGGTCGAATGGATGATCGTCGGCATCGTGTGTGTTGTGTGTAAGTTATTTCACACCTCCCGAATTCGGAACACCAAATCCCAAACTTACTCGTATACCAGTCTCTATTCCCTAAAGAGTAGAGAAGAGAAGAGAAATCGAAGCCATTAATTTCTTTATCTGGCTCATAAGGACCTTGGCAGAATGATTGCGCAAAAAGGAATCCCAATTTCGGATGCAGTCCATCTAGAGCGAGTACACCAGACCAACCGGCTCAGACACAATGGTGGCCGCAAACATATGGCATAGACAGTGACAGCTCTCTGTGTGCATCTCTTGCTCATTTAACATAATTTCGGGCCAAACCCGAAAATGTCAACCAAAACAAAAGCGCCGCCAACAGATCAAACGATCCTAATATGGTGCGGCTGCTTTGAAGAGCACTTTCGGACGCAACAGGGTGCCTACAAGGCGGTGCGTTAAGATCTTCGTGTTTTCACACATTAGCCAGAGATTTGGTTGGGCCAATTTGGGCCCCTACTACTTCAGAATTTGACAAATGATCTATGATACGAGTACTGGAAAACGAACGGCAAAGTGCACGGACACACGAGGTAGAGGATTATCCCCGATTAATCAGAAATTCGTGTCCTTTATAAAATGAAGAAAAAAAAAAACATTGCATAATTCACCATATTCACCATGTACACCATCATCTGCATTTGCATTATCATAAGCACAAGCGATGCGACACCACCACAGACTTGTCAACATGTGTGGCATAATGAGGCTCTAAACATGCGTCAGCTCACGCTTGAGTTGCATTTTATTGCTTAGCGAGAGCTATGTGACACCCAATTAAGCGGTGTGACGACGCAACGGTGGCGGTCCCCGTCAGTAACATGATATTTAGGAGAGTTGATAGCTGAAGTGTTGTTAGGACTGCTACCAATACCAGAACCCAGCAGTATCACCAGAAGTAGAAGTAGAACCAGAACCAGAACCACCGTCACTAGCGCTAATATATTTTTATGATGTAACACCCGTCAGAAGGGACTATATTACGGAATTCCCACATTCCCCTAGAGCTAGAGCAGCTAGCGTCAAGCGGACAGTGGCGGCAGTCCCTTTGATGGATGAATTCGACGCGGTCCTTATCGATGCGGTGGATTGTACCTTGGATAGAGGCTAAGCCAATCGAAGGGTTGTCTTCTCTGTCCATTTAGTTGACTCAAACGATGACATATGTATTATGGGTGAATGTAAATGACATGTACGTCGGTGGTCATTGGTAGCAGTAGCAAATAACTTTTAGGGGATAGGGTATAGGATAACCAGCAATCGTGTATCGTGGGAGTTTCGACTGAAAATAGAGAAATCAGTTTGGAGGTTCCAGTTTTAATTTTTTTCTTTTCATGTATTCTCTATGCGAGCACACAGCAGATTACAACAGATTTAAGGGGAAGTACTCGACGCTGAAACTCCTGTGTTAGCTGGCATAAGTAGGTACGAGTACACAGTTAAGAAGTCACATGAGTTACCGATCTGTTAGCAAATTGGGGCGATAAAAGTATGGATGGGGGTTATGGTTTAATATATCAGCAGAAGGGACATATGGACCAACAATTTTGGATAAATTTTCAGGGGATTTGAATGGAAAATTTGATATCCATCTTACGCCCAAGTACAATTCCGAAGTCTGAACGCCAACGAGATGGGATGATTTTGACTTCAATATACTTAATACTACCCCCGTGGGTTAAGATAGGAAGTTGATTTCTGCTGCTAAGTAGTTCAATTAACGAGTGCATACTTACTAATGGGTACCAACTTAAAAGGAGTTTCTTAGGAAATCTTAGAAAAATTGTGAAAGATTCTGTGGAGTACAATAGCTGTAATTTTTAGAGCAGAAGCCATATCCAAAGCGGCACTGTGCGAGTATCTCACACTTGCAGTAAAATTATAAATGTATTGTCCAGAGAGTAGAACTACGAGGCAAAGTAGAAGCTAGAAGTAAGTACCATATTTTATTAAGGGGTCTAGATTATGGACTTTTACGAATCTATAATATATTTATTGTTCCTAAATAAGGGCTAAGACAAAATATTTAAGAATTTGTTAAAAGTCTGTGATTATGGTTAAACTACTGACATTTGAGAACTCTAAAAGATGTCATTGACGTAGCTGAATAGTATCATTTTCGTGCATATGGAGGACAGTTTTTAACCTTTGAAGTATTGATTTAATCTTGATAACAAAGATGTGCAACCAAATGGATTCTGCAGTTTCTCAGTTTCTATGCATTTTTATTTTTGTAACTTAAATTACTCTTACTTGCCAGACAAAAACAATGCTTGAAAATTAGTTTAAATAACTTAAAATTATCTTATACTAACTTACTGTCCCCATGCCCATTTTATTTTTATTTTAACATTAATTAATACTAAAACTAAGAAAACATTTTCTAACAAAAAAACTTAGTATTTTATTATAAAACTTAAATTAAAAAAAAAACCTACAGACTACCTAAAAATAAATCTTAATCTACTTAACCTACTTACATCTGACACAAAAATAAACATACATAAATATATATATACATAATATGTATATACATAATATATAAATACATGTATATATATAGATATATATATATATTTTTTAAACTAACTTAATTCTATCTAAGACTATTTAAGCCGGCCATGGCTACAAAAAAAAAAACATTAGGCTGGCCCACTTTGCTTGACATGAAGCTACCTATTACTGGAGGTACTCGTAGCTTTAACGACGAAGCATCCTCCCCTTCAACAAGCCACCAAAATTGTTTGTGCTGCATCCCTCCTGTCGCGACTCCCTACCACCCTACTGAACCGGAGGCACTCCGCAATGCCCTGTGCGACGTATCTGTCGTAGTTGAGTCGCCTGTACGCAGCTGTTCGAGCGACATGAAAGATTAGCGGTACCGCCAATCTGTTCTGGATCAGACCTTTACAATCTATATAGAGGAACGCTTCTGGAGGAATAAAGCCGTCAAAGCGAACTCTCTCGTGATACATATAATTGGGGTAGAAAGCCCCGGAGATCAGGTTGTTCGATGAGGTCATTGCTCTTGCAATGTGCCTTCGAGTCAATTTAATGACGACATTGTCCACAAATTGTCGACATTGTTATTAGGTTCGCCCTATTGTACAAGACCTCATTGGGATCGAATTTGATGTACTGAGACTCTGGTGTTCTGTATAAGCGAAGACAAGCCCTCTCAAACACCCGAATCTTTTCCAATAAACTTGCTCTCACATTGAACCACACGGGATATCCAAATACAAACATAGGCCGGATAAGGGCCATGTAGCAGATCACCTTCACCCTCGCATCGAGTTGGCTGTTATAAAACAGTCTCTTTGTAAGGGCAAAAGCACCTTTGGCTCTGGCCAGAGCAACATCTATATGTTTGTTAAAATACAGAAATTGATTTAGCCAGATCCCAAGGTATCTGACTACATTTCGACAAGCAAGTGGCTGTCCGTGTTGTCCGACGATAGAAAACTTTCACTAACTCTTTCTGTTATTCCTAGAGGCCCCAGGCAAAAGCGTCCTAAACAGAATGGTTTCCGACTTCTGAAAGTTGATTTTCAACTTCCAGTCATCGACTGGACCAATGACCTCAATCTTTGGACCCGATCTGTACGCGATTATGTCGTCTGCGTACGCTATGCCATCTTGAAGTGAACCAATCAGATCACTTGTGTTGAATGTGTTGAATAGGATCAGCGAATTTAACGCACCTTGTTGCAGACCGTTCTTAATGTTAAAAGTTCCAGCAGAAGTCACATCGCCATTCTTCACGATGAACTGTCTACTGGAGAAAATATCAAAAAGAATATACAGCAGTGGTTTACTAATGCCCAACCTGTCCAGCTTGAAAAAGAGTCCTTCTAACCACAGGGTATCAAAGGCCTTCTCCAAGTCAATCAGGCAGACACCAGTGCATTTGTTCTTGCCTTTGTTCCATTGGATAACAGAAACCAGTTTAGACGCCGCATGAATGATATCATGCCCCGCCTTGAAACCGAATTAATTATCCGGAATTATATTTTTGTCCTCAACCCACTTAGTCAGGACACTATTGATCACCTTCTCGGAAACCTTACTGATGTTTGGAAGAAGACTGATCGAGCAGAGATCCGCGGGATTGGAAGTGTCTTTATCACTTTTGGGGATATGATGTACCACTGCAGTTTTCCAATGCGCTGGATAATGTGCATTATTCCTCTATAGCCTCTACCTGCTCCTGCGGATCCTCGATCACAAAGAAGTTGTCATCATCAACAGCCTCATTTGGATCTATGCTACCAGTATTTGTTCGTTGTTCGTCGTTCGGGCGATTTTAAGACATGGAAGGTCGTTCTGATTATTTCTCCGAAATATTTTATTTATTTGCGGGAACATATTCGGGTTGCTGGTGTTTACAGCCAGAATTTTATTGTTCCAATACAAACTTACAGATGCTCTGTAATTTTCCTTTATTAATGTTTGGAGGTTTTTAATCGACGACTTCAGTGTCATGATCCCCGGGTTATGTCTGTCTGTCAAGTTTTTAGTTTGACAGCAGCCTACTTTTATGTCGGTGCAGTGCGTCAATAGTTGCGTTGCGGAATAAGTTTTCTTCGTCAGTGTGTTGGTACCGAGGTATCGTTTTGTCCATTGTTCGTTTGATTGTCTCGTCCATTAGTCTTAGATACCTGTCAATCTCCTCGTTTGACAGATTTCTGTTGGACAGTGGGTAGAGCGAGTTCGAGGAGAGTGCTCTAGTCAGTGTTCTGGTGAAGTGTGTCCAACGCTCACAAACTCATCCAATTCCGCAATTTCGTTGGGAACAGTTATTTCGGTGCGTAGACAGTTTGTAGTTTGATGGTTAGTGCATGTCAGTTGTATTCGTGAGTCGAACAGCAGAAGATCCAAATAGGACCCGTGTCTGGGAAACGACGGACTATCCGTTGCCTTAAGCTCGAGTCTATACATTATACTGTGCTGAGCCCACCATTCGAATAGTAGGTTCCCTCTAGTATTTGCTGTATTATTTCCCCAATCACTATGTTTGGCGTTGAAATCTCTGCCGATAATAAAATAGTTGTCTTCCAATTCCAGCCTCAGGAATCGAAAAAGTGTCTCATCTCTTCTGAGATGAATAAGGTGGATTGAGTAGCCTTAGGTGCATAGACAGACACCATGTACAACCGCTTTCCACTACAGAGAGGGATATCTCAATAAAGTTGGGTCTGTTTCTCCGTACTATTTTGTATCTTCTGTGCCTCCTTTTGTGTCTCTTAGTAAGCTTAGTTTCGCTAACCAAAAGCACATCAGGGGCTTGGTCTTTAAGCAACTTAAATAGTGCGGCTCGTCGTTCGAACCTAATCAGTGAATTCACATTCACAGCAAGGACTTTCAGGGTTTGCTCCGCCACGCACGTACCCATTACGGCAAAAGGTGCGTTAGGCCAGGCAGCAGCGCGTATACTAGATCCACCCGCGCGGTCTGTTCAGTTAAATGATGTTGGAGCTGAGCCATCTGTCCCTGGATAGAGAGCAAGATACATAGCTAGCATGTCAGATACTGGTTCCGGTCCTCTGGCGGAACATCTTAACAACATCAGCACTAAAAACATACCGATGTTGCCGAAACCTCAAACACACGCCAACTAAGTTTCTTTGGATTGCTGGGCCTATCAACAACGTGACCAAGGGTATCCTTAACCGAACTGTCCATTTTCATAACTGCATTTTTGATTTGATTTTTTTGATTTTGGGGCCCGGGTCAATCCCGGACAGATTTATTACGCTTATTGCAAGCAAACATATACTTAAAACTAACATTTTCACTTAAAAACTAAAGGGTGGGAGCGGTTAAAGAAAATAAGGACGTGAGGCCTAGGTGGAAATAAGTATGTTCTTGAGGGAGAGTTTGCTGAGATGGTAGTCGAAGAGAGGCAGTACATCGTTAACTTCGCGAAGCATCCTAGACATTGGCTCCAGGTGTCCGTAATTCGTTCTGTGAAGATTGAGCCGGAAAAGTGGCACAGACCTAAGATTGCGGGGATTGGTGTTAAAAGAAATAATTTGAAGTAAGGAAGGACAGTCGATATTACCTACTAAAATTTGATGAATAAAGAGAATGTCGGCAACTTTTCGGCGTATAGAAAGGGGTTGTAAATTTATAAGTTTCAGCCGGTCAGTGTAAGGTGGTAAGTTTTGGCTATCATTCCAGGGAAGATCACGTAAAGCAAAGCGTAAAAACCTGCGTTGAACAGCTTCTATCCGGAGGATGTGAGTTCTGTAGTAGGGTGACCAAACTTGGCTGGCATATTCAAGAAGAGGCCTAACAAAGGTTATGTAAAGAGATTTGGTAACATAAGGATTGGAAAACTCCTTAGACCAGCGCTTGATAAAACCAAGGGCAGAGTTGGCTTTTTTTATTATACTATCAATGTGAGAACGGAAATTGAGTTCCTTGTCGCAGATAACAGCTAAATCACGCAACTCATTTACTAAGGGAACAGGCAGATTAAAGATTAGATAGCAACGAGGTGAAGTAGGGAGGCGCTTACGGGTATAAGTTATAGCCTGACACTTATTGACGTTAAGCTCAAGAAAATTCTTCTGACACCAAGTACAAAACCTGTCTAGATCTTGCTGCAGAAGTAGGCTGTCTGAGGAAGATGATATATATCTAAATATTTTCATATCATCTGCGTAAACAGATATCTATGAATTTTTAATGATACAAGCAACATCATTAATGGTCAGAATAAAATTGATGACCTGAATTAGTTGATATCTCCGAGGGAGGGATGAGTTTCAGGTGCCCCAGATCGAGGTACTCACGCATGAATTTAGAATATAACTGCAGTAGTTTCGGGTCTTTAACGAACCGACGCTCCATGGAATACAACCGCGAAAATGCCGGTGGTAATGTGTCGCCGAAACTTGGAAATTCTGTTTTGAATGGCAAATTTACAATGTACCGACCATCAGGAGCTCGAGAGAAGTTTTGGCGAAAATAAGTTTCAGCAATATCATTGCCTACCGACTGATTTGATATTGGAGTAACCTCTTCTAACTCCCAGAATCTTTGGAAAAGCTGATCAATCTCGAGTGTTGAATGAAAAGAGGGTAACTATATGTTAGATTAGATTGTAGAGACATTGAAGTTTGTTCTTCGGTGATGACCCAACCAAATGTACATAGTTTCTTGAGAAATAACAGTGCCCTCCGGGTTCCTAATTTGGTTTCCCTGTAGGATGTTCCATAATTTGTCTGCACCTACTAGACGAGATACGTTAAACGTAGGGTCAGCGAGATCTAAATGTCGAATGTGCTTATATGAGGATATTTCGATAGATTGACTAGGAACATTCGAGACCAGAATAGATGTATGATGATGAGTAGATGATGAGTAGAGTTGATACGCGAATATACTTGGATGGATATACAGCCTCTTGTGTATCCTGCTGCAGTTGAAGACACGCAAACGATTGGAATTCGAGCATGCGTTCTGGGAAGTCCTAGTCTTTGAGCGAATGATTCTGTAACGAAGGAGTTTTGAGAACCAGAATCAAGCAACAAGCGGCAATTCACGAAGTCTACTTGGCTGTCTTTAACCTTGGACACTACCATGGGAAGAATAGATTGCCAATGGCCGACTTGTTGTTGGTATGAAAAGTTATTGACGATGGGGGTAGGACTGGATGTAGTAGATGTTTCCACTGCTGTCGCAGCGTGTCGAGAAACTGAAGTGTCCGAATGGACTAACGAATGATGTCGCGATTTACACGTGCGACATCAGAATGTGGAGCGACATTTGTTCGATGAGTGTCCTGCCCTCAAACAGTTAAAAAATTCCCGACGTAAATCCGAATTAAGTGAAAGGAATTTAGTACACTTATCTAATACATGTTCACCTTTGCACATTGGACAACGTAGACTACCATTTAGGGCTTCAACCACGTGAACACGAATAGCGATAGAGGTTTTACCACGCGAATGTAGTGACCGATTTTGCGACTGGCACGATTCTAAAGCTTCGCAACGAAGTTGGAGAAAATGTAAAAGCTCCTGAATAGTGCAATTAAGTAAATCACTCATGAGTCGCAGCCGGTTGCCTTTAACGCTTTTAAAGCTCGAATAGTCTCATCAACACCATCCGAAATCCTTCTAAGCAAGCTTACACTATTTGATGTTATCTTAGGAAGCGATAACAATTCCTGAATGTGGGTTTGCACTATCAAATTTGACCGATCGTACCGCTTTTCTAAACGTTCCCAAGCTTCTTCGTAATTTGCATCTGACACCATCAAATGGCGAATTAAATTCGATGCTTCATCGCGTAAATATGAACTTTTGCGTGGGTATTAAATTCGATTTTTGATCAATAGATCCAAGAAACATATCTCGGAAGCAGGGCCATTCTTTGAATTCGCCAGAAAAGGGTGGAATTGTTATATTTGGGAGCGAAACGGATACCGATTGTGTAGAGTTATTAAGAGTCTCTATGAACGTTGATTGCTGACTAGGTAGAATTACCGAATCATTCACATTAGTTTTAGCCTGAGCAGAAGACTGTCGTGCCCGAATCACTTTAGTCAATATAGACTGACTTACGAAGTACTTATTTTCATATTCGGATAAATCTTCATCAGATTCAACATACTCCGGCTCGTCCGTGTACTCAATGACTGATTTTGGAGTTCACCGAGCTGAGACCACGCTTCTTCCACAGATTTCAATTAAAGTTCTAATAACTCCAAATCCACACTATCATCAATTATTTCTACGAATTTTACCGACCGAATTTAACTTCCCTTCAAATAGCTAATTTTTTTCTTTAAGGTGTTCATTTTATAATGAATTAAGAACCGTTTAATAAATCGCACAACGTATGGGGTCACTCACGAAACATGTTTTTTTTGTTTTTTTTTTCGCATGCACGAGGTTTTAGTCACTTTAATTAAAGTCTATTTACATACATCATTTATAAAGTAAATGAACAATGTTTGATTATTATGAACTCATTATAAAATTATTACACAACTTATTATTTAATAAACAATTTTTTTGGAATTCCTGGAAATCCCAAACAGGCATATTGTCAGAATTATTTCTAAACAAAGAAGATTAACAAGTAGTTGGCCTTTATTTTGTAGTCTTCGAATTTTACCAATAAAACACGTATACGTTTATAAAGTTCTTAAAGTCTTTTTCATGCGCAGCGGATACAGAGCAATTCTTAGAAATTCAAAAACATATACGGCTTAAGAGTAAACTCTCAGCAATTAGCTAGCATACTGATATCAAATAAAACTCATTTCTCTAACTTCTATACTGTTACAGCAGTAGTTACCATTAGAGTAATTAATATATGGAATTTGTTCCTTAAAGCCTACTCATCGCTCGGTTTTATTAAACGTTGGTCTAAAGAATTTTCCAACCCTTATGTGACAAGGTCACTTTACATTACCCTTGTCCGGCCCCTCCTGGAATATGCCAGCCAAGTATGGTCCCCCTTTCAGCGACTCATATATCCCGAATCGAGGACACTCAACGTCGTTTTCTTCGGTTTGCTCTTCGTGGACTACCCTGGAGTGACCCATTTGCCTTACCTCCCTATCGTTACCGCCTCAAACTTTTTAACCTGAATACCCTCGAAACACGCAGAGACGTACCTGACATTCTCTTCATTCATCGACTGCTTTCCTGTTCTGTGGACTGCGCTTCCCTTTACAATTCTATTTCCTTCAACACTAATCCTCGTAATTTACGCTGTTCTCGTCTCTTCTATATCCCAATCCACCGCACCTCTTATGGCTCTAACGAACCAATCTCCCGCATGCTCCGTAAGGTCAACTCAATCCTCCCCCTTTTTGATTGCAATCTGAGCACTTCTTATCTTTGATCTCCTCCACCATTCCCTTACTCCCTAACTGTTAACTCTTGTTAGTTTTTAAGTTAGATTAAGCTTGCATTAAGCGAAATAAATGGGGGCATTAACCCCCACTAAATTGAAATTGAAATTAAACAGACCTCTGGAACATCTCCTATGATTATATACTGCGGATGCAGATGCCCGAAGACACCTTTCTCCTTGGGTACGCAGACGACATCGCGGCAGTGATAACGACAAGAGACACTGAAAACGCACAAAGAAAATTGAATCAAGTCATGCGACGAACTACCTTCTGGATGGATGAGCACGATCTTAGTTTGGCAACAGAGAAAACTGAGATAGTCCTTCTGACGAAGAAGAAAATCCGACACAAATAGACTTCTAAATTGGCTCTGAAGTCATTAAGAGCAAGGACGCGGTGAGGTATTTCGGATTGAGGCTTGACACAAAACTAACTTTCTGGTAACAGATAAAGAAAGCAGCGAAAAGAGCCTCTAGAGTTACAACATCACACGCCAAGTAAGCGCAGGCTATAAATGTCGACAAAGCATGCCATTCTCCTACATGGAAGTGAGATCTGGGCAGACGCGCTTCGACAAGAAAAGTACCGGAAGATGGCGGCAGTGCAAAGACGTGGAGCTCTACGCGTAGCTAGCTCTTACCGAACGGTGTCGGAACCAGCCGTCCTTGTAGTCCCAGGAGTGACTCCCATCGATCTCCTAGCGGAACAAAGGAAGTACGTCCACGAAAACAAAGCGGAAATCGGATTGGAAGAGGCAATCGACCAAGCAGAGCAGCAAACAATACGGAAGTGGCAAGAGCGCTGGATTTCGGAAAGCAGAGGAAGGTGGACAGCGAGGCTGATAAGAAATGTGGCTGAGTGGAAAGACCGGAAACACGGGGAGATCAACTACTTCGTCACCCAGTACCTCACCGGAGACGGTAAATTTCAAAGCCTTTTTACATAGGATCGGCAAAACGGATAGCCCAGCCTGCCAGTACGGCGACTCCCCAGCAGACGACGCACAACCCAAATTTTTTGCCTGCAGAAGATGGGAAGCCCAACGCACAGCACTAGAAAACAACATCGGTGCCTTCAACCCAGAAAATTGAGTGGACAAAATGCTGACGAGTGACCTGAACTGGGGAAGAATTTGCCAGTTTGTGGAAGATATTATCGGAAAGAAAAGAGAAGAAGAACAATACCGGGAAAGCACGTAAACTCGAAAGGGTGTAGGATCACAGTTGTGTCAGAAAAAAAAAGACCTTGGAACGAATGGATTAAGGTGCAATGAATTAGTAATTAGAACAAAGGAGAAGATTCTCCTGGACAATTCTAGTTTCCATATACTCAGCTGGAAGAGCACCTTTTCAGAAGATGTATGTTACGGTCTTTAAGTCCTAGTACACCTGAATGGTCAAAATGAAAATTCAATGCCCTCGAGTGTAGCCATGACATAATGCATGACACAGTCTGAAAGCGTTGAGCTGTCTGGGAAGAGCGCAGCAAACAGCTTTGCTTGGGACTATATGCAATGAATTTGTAGATGAGCATTGGAATATAAGGTATCTCGATATTCCATACGATTTGACGAATGGAAAAAAATTGAAAACTTTTGGGACACTGTAGTTTTTTTCCCCCTCATTTTTGTAAATTTATAAGGCCCTGCAGTCCTTCCTAGATCGTTTAAATTTTTTTTTCGGTTTGGTTTTGTAAAAGCAATGAAATTGATAGACTTCTTAGAGGCTATTCAACAAAAATCTGCACTACAGGCCTTATGGGAGAGCTTTTTTCAAACACGAGTGCCTATCGCTCAGTTTTCGGTTTAAATACCACAAATTTCAACTGAAGTGCCAATGGATTATATTGGAATTGTTGTTGCAACTCCTCTAACAATCCAATGAGGGTTCGGACTTGACTGCAATTGGATTAGATCTACAGCGATCTTTCAGAAAAATAAAAATCTACTGCTCTTTAAATATGACAAAAATAATTTATTTACATACTTTTAAATTTTAAAGTAAGTTTTGACTTAATTTAGATGTTTTCAA
Organism: Volucella bombylans; assembly: GCA_949129095.1. Lineage (NCBI taxonomy): Eukaryota > Metazoa > Arthropoda > Insecta > Diptera > Syrphidae > Volucella > Volucella bombylans. The sequence goes on from OX422144.1 coordinate 57,636,487, forward strand.
ATGTGAAATTTTGTTAAAATAGATTTAACTTTTAATTAACTTAAATACGAGTACGTTGAAATATTATAATTGATAAAGTATTCAAATTTTGTTTTATATCTTTACATCAATTCAAAATCGTTAATATGTTTGCGTTTTCTTTAAATTTACAACATCTACGAGTACTGCGAAATTCAACTACTGAAGTCCGAACCCTGAATCCGATGCAACCCTAGTGCGACCAGAAGCCGGAGACCAAACGATCAATTGTATGTATATCCGCAATTGATACGAGTATCCTCTGAATTTCCTAATAAGACCAGGGTTCCCAGTATTAATTTTAAGAAAGCGATATTATTGGTTTTTGTTGTTTTCTAAAGCTGTTGCGAGCTAACTAATCGGATGTGGTACATACGAGTACGTCTATTCGGTTCAATTTTTTTATATGGGTGATAAATTACAAAATACATTAATTATACGACTAAGGAATGGATTTTTATAAGGTATACAACGTATTTATGTAGATGTAGGTAGGAGGTTGTAAATTAATATTTTCCTTTGATTATGAACGTCCACTGCCATTTCAAATGAGCACTTTAAATAATATTAATGCCTTACAAATAGTTTATAAATATTAAATAAACGATATAAATCAAATACTTGCTAACGTTCTACCTTAATAACGATCAGTGGTAATATGGTTTTTAGTGTGATTACAGCGAAAGGATTATTCGTGTAGAAGTAGAATACGTGCGCCTATATTTACACGAAACATTTCGAGTACTTTTCGACATTAATCATTCAATAACGGATCAAATAACGCTATGTATCATTGAAGAAAAAAAAAGCGCCTTCAGCTTGTACCAGAAAAGAAGAAATTAAAACGTGGCTTAGAGACAATAGCATAGCATAACATAGCTTTTGAAGAAAACATGGTGAAATCTGAGTTGTTGGATGTTGTCAAACACTACAGCGTCAAAATTGAGGTGCACGTGGCAGATGAACTGGCTCAAATAACAGGACACAAAGTACCACGACTGCCAGCTTAATCAGATACAGTTGATATGGGCTCATGTAAAAGGATTCGTAGCATGCCAAAACTAAACTTTCAAAATGAAAGACATTAAGCTACTATTAACAGAAGCACTTAAGAAAGTGTGCCGTGAAAAATGGCTTAATTGCGTCAAAAAAGTTGAACTAAAAGCTGAGTCAAAGATGTGGGATGCACCATAGATATTTTCGCCGATACAGCAACAGAAGAAATTCTTATAACTTTAACTGATGAAAACGACAGCAGCAGTGAATTATCTTCAGGTTGTTTTCTTTTTATTATATTATTATTTAATTTTTCAAACACATATGTAATATCATCAAAACAGATAGATGGCAACCCTACGGTAACTATCTTCAGAAATTCTTGTCGACAAATATTCGTATCATGTTATTCCTATGAGAGCTTTAAAGAACGAGCATTTCTTGTAACCAGCGTGAGAGGCAAATATTCCTATATTCCCTCTACAGCAGATTTTTGTTGAACAGGGTATAGTTAGAATACGTCCAGTTTGAAGTTTCTGCACATAAAGTACGAGTAGGTAGTTGTAGATAATTTGATTATGAGGATAGAACACCAAAAAGTGGAATTTTGATTTGAAACAAGAAACACATAGAAGATGATTCCGTCCACCCACCCAATATGAGGTGTGGGTTTATTCAAACTTAGAACAAGACGACTGGTGCTGGTGGTCACAGCAGTAAGTAGACCCCGATAAGGAATTCAGAGCAATATTTTGTGGGATTACGTAATGTCCAATTATGAAGTTATCAAATCTAAAGACTTTTGTCATCCTCGTCGACTGATAACCGGTATGTTCTCCGACCAGGAAATATATTTTTGCTTTACGATGGATTGGGAACCTATAGAATTTCATATCGATACCTATCGCCACTTAATCATATCATTGTCATCTATGACAGCATAGACAGTCATCCACCCATACAAAATGACAACGAAGAAAGCACGCTATCAAATTAAAATCAGCAACAATTTTACAGATACATATTTTGATGTCAGAAAACCATGATAACTAGGAGATGCGACTTCTGTCGCCAGGTGTTCGAAAAGATTTCAAAAAACTTGAAGGTCAACAGCAGTTGCACAATCTTTTTTGAATCTGTACAGCTGCCTGCATTTGCTAATAATACTTTCAAAATGGCAAAACTGTACCAGGCTGTCAGCGAACTACACATTTGCAATCATCGAAAGAAAAGCGCTTTAAACAAATTAAGCAGTGAACGAGAGCAAAACTAGATAACACGCGACTACGAGTATATGGTATACTGCTTACAAGAAATAACGACAATCTACAAAAAAAAGCCACTATCGACAGCTACAATCTCATCCACAATAAGAAAGAAATTATCTGCTTAGGCAACCACCATCTACAGCGGTTCAAATCTATCTGACAAGGATTTCAAGGGGAATAAAAACCTTAGTGCTTTATTTTTATACTCCTACATACTTAGATATGGAAATCGTTAATTATTCTCCGGAAGGAAAGAGTTATAACTCCTCCAGGATCCTCCAGAAGCCGTAATCGGTTGTCCGATAAATTTTTAGAATATGGTAGCACAGATTATTTTAACGTTTCCAAATATCATATTTCCGAAAATTCCAAATTTTTTGTGGTAAGAAACAGTGTCACATCAAAGAGCGCTTAGTGGTTTCGTTTTTACATTGTGTTTTAATTACTCGTAACAATTTATCCAAAAAATGGAAGTTTCTCATGGAGGATATCGTTGGATTATATTTTATAATATTCAATGTGGTCTAACTCATCGACAATTTATAGATCGACTTCGTATGGCTTTAGGTGACGAAATACCATATAATGCTACTGGTTTGCAAAATTCAAACGCTATCGTGCTAGTGTCAGTGATAAATTTTGTGAAGATCGTCCTTGCAGTGCTGTTGTTCCAGAAAACATTGATGCCGTACGCACCATGATTGAAACTGATCGGCATGTAATATACCGTGAGATAGAAACAACCTTGGGCATTAGTATGGCCGCAATTCAATCAATGTTGGATAAACATTTAGCTCAATCGTGATGCTTCAAAAAAGATGTACAAAATCAATACAGAAGACGAAATCTGTTTGGGTAATCCAAGGTGAGCGAAAAGTGACTCATTCTCGAAGCACTTTGATGACACGTGTCATCGTCCATCATGAAAATGCTATTTCTCACACAGCCAGTCAAACAATTCAATTTTTGAAGTTTCAACACGTCGAATTTATGAAAAATTGTGTACATTCTCACAATTTATCACCTAATATCATCGCAGTTCAATGACAGTGATAATTTAACTAGTGATCTGAAGATGTCGCTCAATCCCATCTTATTTGTTTGTGGACTAGCCACCAGGCCAATTCAGCAAAATTAGAAGGTTTTTGATTGGGCAGTTGTCGTTCGATCAGAACTCATCTTCTATCTGCAAAACTCAACAAATTCAGTGGATATCCAGCAGCTATATCGAAAGGTCACAAATTTTGAACGAACCCACGCCATTAAGTGATTTTTAAATAATTTTTTATCATCACAACAAAGTTTCAAAATTTTCTCTTTCGCTGTTGCATTGTTGGAAATTATTCACGACGACACCAACAATTCGTAGAAGTAGCGTCTCGCCAGGAACCACGAATCAAACAGTTGTAATGGTTAGCCCAAGTGATACCACCGCCTCAACGAGAACGAAGCCGAAGGTCAACGTCTGAGAGATACAATCGACCACCGCCGCCTTGATCCCGCGCTGGAGGTGGAACAACGGATTCAGTTAGTAGAAAGCCTAATTTTGCCTACTCCGCTAATTTAAGGCAGCACCAGTACAACCGCGAAGAATGTTACACACCAACGAAGGGGCAGACAACATGCCAAGGAAACAAGAAAAATTTGTGCAATGTGTTTGCTGTGGAAGCTCCAGGTAAGTGATTGCCTTTCCTTTAAAAACTTATCTACTAACGAACGGTGGAGTTTCGCCAAGGGCAAACACCTTTGTTTTTCATGCTTCAAGCAGAATCATGGGCCGCCACCTGCCGAAGTCGAAAAAGGGGCGAAGTAAATAGTTGTCGCAGATTCCACCACAAGCTTCTGCAAGAGGAAAAGGCGTGTAACACCATAGCTTATGTCAGCACTACAGAACAACTTCCGGAACGTCTCCAAAATTGTCATACGCCTTCTCAGAAAGACTTGCTGTTCCGTATTCTGCCAGTTATATTAGCAGGACCAAAGGGAACACTCAGCGTTTTTGTCATGTTTGATGAAGGTTACTCTATCTCGATTCTGGAAGATGAAGTAGCCGAAAGGTTGGAAAGACTCAACCTCTAATTTTACAGTGGTATGGAGAACAGGTGATTACGGAACCGTCACGAATCGCAACCCTTGAAATTCGAGGCAAGCAAATAGGAGCTCAGAATTACGTTTTGAAGAATATTAGAACTATTATACAGCACTCCTTATGCTGTAGTCGAAGCAAGGAGAGACGAACCTGTAGGCGAGTCGACCACCGTCGAGTGCACAGCTCCACCAGTGCACTCACAATACTGTAGTGTGCTGTGCAGCAAAAAAAAAAAAAAAAAAAAAAAAAAAAAAAAAAAAAAGCGCGCGTGCAAAAAAATAAAAAAATAAAAATATATAAAAAACAAAAAGAAGTGCAGTGCAGTGACAGTGAATATCACACAGTGCGGGTATCCCACCTCACCCGCTCCTCGTCGAAGTACTGTTGCTTGCACTCAGTCACTGCCGTTACTGTATTTACCATACGGTACGGGCAGTGGCTGAGTGTATGTAACAACTGATGGATAGCGGGGTTGTGAGTGAAAATTTTGTTGGTGCACTGTTTCATATTGTTGTAAGGGCATAACACCTACAACAATTTGATTCGGTAAGCCAACGTCAGAATTTCCACTTCGCAGCCTTGCTTAGTATCGTCGGTGTTTGTGTTTTCTGTGTTTGTCTGTGATTATGACTAGGGAATTCAGGGTAGACGTAGCCAATATACGCGGGCTAAAAAGCAATCACTTTTCTGCGTACGTCCACGTCTGTAAGTACAGACCAGCTGTTTTGGCACTTAGTGAAACACAGGTAGATCCCCGCCCACACCTCTCAGATCATTCTGATCTGAAGCTACCTGGCTACGAACTAGTGCCATTATTCTTCTCTCACCGCGGTCTCGCCATTTATGTGCGTAGTGATGTAGCTTACCAAACTCCACCACAATGTGATCCATGTTCCAATCCGGAATTCAACTTCATGTGGTTAAAATTCCATCTCCGTAAGCAAATTTTCCACTACTGCTTTATTTATAGAAGCCCCAAACTGGACAGCAATTCAACCTTTAACGAGTTTGATGCGCTGTCTGACTCCATTCAAAGAATTGTATCCCTGTATCCTCATACTGAAATCGTTATTACGGGCGACTTCAATATACACAATTCTGGGTGGCTTCGACATTCTGGACAGACAACACCCGAAGGACGGTGTGTTGAGATCTTCGCTGCGGAAAACAACCTAACGCAGCTTGTAAATGAGCCCACGCGAATACCAGACGTTGATAGTCATACCGCCAACACCCTGGACTTGTTTTTAACTTCTCACCCTGATAAGTACACCATTGATGTGCTCTCCCCTCTAGGCTCGTCGGACCATTGTGTCATATCAGCTAATTTCTCGTACACCGACCACACAGTTAGAGAAAAAATTCCTAAAAGAACCGTATGGCAATACGAGAAAGCCAACTGGAGCGGTCTTAACAGCTTCTTTAGGAATTTTAACTGGTCGTTATGCTTCCTCGATAACGACGTGGATGCCGCTGCTGATATGATTACAGACACCATTCTCTTTGGAATGAGATCCTTTATTCCTCATCGGATGAAGAGTATCAAACCAAAAGAAAAGGCATGGTACGACTCGAGCTGTAAAGAGGCCGTCAGGGTTAGAGAAATGTTTTTTCGGTCCTACAAGACCAACCCGACAGAGGAAAACCGAAAAAAGTTCAAACGAGCCAGAAATGACTGCAACGCCTTTCTTAAGCGTGTGAAATTCCTATACGACCAAAAACTGAGGCAAAAAATACTGCAATGTCCCAAAGGCAGTAAAAATTTTTGGTCGTTCGTCAAAAACATTAGAAATTCCGCCTCATCCTCCATCCCAACGCTCATTTACAATGACATTCCAGCTGTCAGCTCTTTGGATAAGGCCAATCTGCTTGCTGCACACTTTGCGGCCAGCTCAACACTCCCAGATTGTGCTTTGTCTCCGCCTACACTTGAGTGCGTCGAATCTTCAATGGGACGAATCTACTTTCGCACTCGTGTAGTAGCAAGAGTACTTAAAGATCTCAACATACATAAATCCGCTGGTCCAGATGGTATATCTCCCCTTCTTCTGAAGAGGTGTTCTTCCTCGCTGGCAAAACCACTGCGTAAGCTTTTCCATCAATCCTACACTTTAGGACTATTCCCGAGCAGATGGAAAACAGCATTTGTCCAGCCCGTCCCTAAAAAAGGCGAATCATCTTCTCTCTCCTCCTACAGACCCATTGCACTTACGTCCCTTCTTTCCAAGGTCATGGAAACACTGATAAATCGTCAGCTCATGAAATATCTCGAAACACGAAAACTTCTCAATGACCGGCAGTACGGTTTTCGTAGCAACAGGTCCACTGGTGATTTGATGGCATGTCTCACCGAAAAGTGGAACCAAAGCGTACATCAATCTGGCGAAAGCAAGATAGTTGCACTTGATATTTCTAAGGCATTTGACAGAGTTTGGCATCAGGCTCTTTTGTCGAAAATGCGTGCATTTGGGATCGACGACTCTCTTCTTCAATGGATTAGAAATTACCTTTCGGAACGTTCAATTCAAGTTGTCTTGGACGGTTTCAAGTCTGATATTCACAAAATAAATGCTGGTGTGCCCCAGGGCTCTGTTCTGTCACCGACACTCTTTTTAATTTTCATTAACGATCTCTTGTCTGCTACTTCTAATCCAATATATTCCTTTGCTGATGACAGTACTCTCTGCTTTTCATATTCGTTCCCGGACTCACGGCCCTGCTCTTCGGCTGTAGTACGAGAACGGCAGCGTATGCTAAGCTCATTAAATTCCGATATCAACAGCATAACCAATTGGGGAACTATCAATAGAGTGGAATTTAATGCTTCCAAAACACAATGCTGTCTGCTGTCTTTAAAGCGAAATTTAAACACCCAGCCATTATCTATGAATGGCACTTGCATCGTCGAAACCGAAAAACTTTCCATTCTCGGTATGTGTGTTAATGACAACTTACGTTGGAATGACCACATATTTGATGTCGCCAAAAATGCTGCGAAATGTCTAGGTTTCCTCAAGCGATGTAAGAAATATTTTACCCCCTCTGATCTGGCCTCAATATATAAGGCATTCATCCGCCCAAAATTGGAGTACAACTCCCACATCTGGTCAGGTGCTCCTAAAACATCTCTGCACCTGCTAGATAGGATTCAAAACCGTGCGATAAAACTTATTGACGATACTAATATCAGTCAATCAATGGACACCCTCGAACACCGACGAAATGTCTCGTGTCTCACTTTGTTTTATCGCTACTTCCACCACCAGTGCTCCACTGAAATCGCCAGTAGCATTCCGCCCATTCAAACTTTCAACCGTAACACCCGTCTCGCTATGAATGCTCATCAGTATACCCTCAAGCCCATTTTCGGACGTACTCTAAAATATCGTGATTCGTTCCTAAGCCGTACATCTCGCTTATGGAATGCCCTGCCGATCTCTGTATTTCCTGGTCGTTATAACTTGCAAACATTTAAAAACAATGTACATCGGTACCTCTCTTTTCTTCCTCCCTAAATTTCCTTTGCCCGCGCTGTGTACAATCACTTTAAGGGTACTCAAACCCCTTGAGCGCGCGCTCATTAAAAAAAAAAAAAAAAAAAAAGGCGTAAGCACAAAACTTGGGTGGTTGGCATTTGGTCCATTAAGCACTCACGTCACCTCGAGGCCATTCGTTTATCATATCGAAGAAGTTGATACATTGAAGACAGCTGGTCGAATCTTACTTCACAACCGAAAATTTTGGTGTACGCAAAACAAATGTATTACTGGAGTCGATTAACGACAAAAGAGCAAGAAAATCCTAAACGAGACAACTAGAAGAGTATGGAAGCAGTCCGAGATCGGGCTACTTTGGCGAAAAGATGAACCAGTTTTACCAAATAGTCTAAAAATGGCCACTAAGAGGTTGCTAAACATAGAAGCCAAGATGAGGAGAATTCCTGAATTTGGCGCAAAATATAGATAAAAAATTTCAAACTACGTCACAAAAGGTTATTCTCGGGAGATGTCGGCAGAAGAACTAAGAACCAATTGCAGTTTTACTTGATACTTGCCGCATTTCGGAGTGACTCATCCATCTAAGCCAGACAAACTTCGTATTGTATTTGATGCAGACGCAAAAGTTTAGGATATATCACTCAACACAATGCTGACGAAGGGGCCAGAGCAAGTCAAACCATTGTTGTCTATTTTGTTTCGATTCCGTGAAGGTGCTATTGGAGTTGCCGCCGATATACAAGAAATGTTCTCTCAGGTGCGTATTCGTAAAATTGATCAAAATGATTTCTGTGGAGAGATGGCAAACATGACCAGCCTATACGAACCTACAAAATGATGTCAATGATTTTTGGGGCAGCATTTTCGCCTTGCTCTGCGGAGTATATTAAAAACCTTAATGCCATTGAGTTTAATAATGAGTTTCCTGAAGCAGTCACAGCAATCCTTGAAAGCCACTATGTTGATGACTTCGTGTGCAGCTTTAGCAGTGTTAAGGCAGGTATGCGTACTAGCACAGAAGTTAAAAGAATTCATAGCCACGGAGGTTTCACATTACACAACTTTGTAATTAATAATAGACTGCTGCAAGACACTTTATGAAAAGTCGCCGCAACCTCGACAAACTGTGGACATCCATTCTGACAACGATGGTGACAAAGACTTGGAATGTACCGGCGCACCCAAGATGATACGTTTCGTTTTCATCTGAAATTTCACCGGATAGCTGAAGAGGTTTTAACATCTGCTAGGCCATTGACAAAGAGAGAAATGTTGGGCATCGTGATGTCCATTTTTGATCCATACGGTTTTCTTGCAGACTTCTTAATTTTTTCAAAAATTCTTTTGCAGAATACTTGGAAAGCTAAAACCGGATGGGACGAAGCCCTGCCACAACAATTATACACTCAATGGAAACTATGGTGGGCAGAGTTAAGCCAAGTCAGGAATTTCAGAATGAGCCGTTGCTACTCAACCAAGATTCCAGCCACCGACAGTGTTCAGTTACAAATCTTTACTGATGCAAGTGAAAGCGCATTTGCTGCCGTGGGATACTTTCGAATAGCATTACAGGGAGAAATAGACGTCGTCTTCATAGCCGTAAGAACGAGGTGTGCACCACTTAAACAAATCTCCGTTCCCCGACTCGAACTTCAGACTGCAGTATTGGGAAGCCGGCTGCAAATAACCATTATATCATACCATCGATTAGAGATCTCTAAGGTCGTATATTGGAGTGATTCAAAATCAACTATCTTAGTGGTTAGGATCCTCTCAACGTAAATGTAGACCATTTGTCGCTGATAGAATTGCCGAAATACTGGAAGTGTCTAAGCCATCCGACTGGAGCTGGCTTCCATCGGAAATGAATGTAGCTGATGATGCTACAAGAGCATCTAAAACTTCGAAATTTTCTCAGTTAGTGGTTAACTGATCCCACATTCCTTCACCTCCCAGAACATCAGTGGCCACATCGATTTGTTGGTTCCAGAAAACTGGAAGAGAAAGTCCAACGATAAGTGTTCCACATAAATGAGGCAAGTAATTTTTGCATAAATATTACAAAATTCTCTCCATATTTAAAGCTCAAAAGAGTCGTTGCTTGGATACTTAGATATACTTCTAAACTTCTTTATCGGTCGAGACGAAAAATCAAAGGTGAGGCCAATTTCAAACGGAAGAATGTTTTATCAAACCATTCGAGCTACTCGTACTTATAAAGGAAATCATCTCAGCGGAGAAGATACTCTGTCGACAAATTCAGAGAGAGGTTTTTTATTCGGAATTGTCATTGTCGCCTTACCTGGATAATGATGGGGTTATACGGACTCGTGGACTCTTGGATGCTGCTCTATGCTTGCCGATGGAAGCCAGGCGACCAATTATCCTTCCACAGAAGCATCCATTTTCCAGACTAATTGTAAGTCATTATCACAACACACTACACCATTAGAATGATTCATTAGTAATTAACGGCACAAATTTTATTGGAGCACAACGAGAAATCCAGTGCGAGTCTTGTTACTTTGACATCGAAAGGCGTAGAGTGGGCCTTTAATTGCCCGGTAAATCCTAGAGAAGGCGGCATTTGGGAACGACTGGTGGAGTCTGTGAAAAAGTGATGAAGGTGACGTTGAAGGAAGCTGGTCCACGTGTCGAAACGCTACAGAGTTTATTGATCTAGACCGAAACATCATAAATTCCCGACCGCTAACAGAATTACCATTAACTACAGAAGAAGACGAACCACTAACACCTAACCATTTCTTGATCAGTTGCGTAAATTCGAGAAGATGGCCATATTATGTTGTAAACAGTGGAAGATAGCGCAGCAGTTGAAAGACACGTTTTGGAGACGCTGGATTCTCGAATACCTGCCAGTGTTGACAAAGCGTAGTAAGTGGCATGTAATGGTTCCACCACTTAAGCTTGATGATCTAGCCTTAATTTGCGATGCTGGACAGCCCAGGAGTAAATGGCAGCACGGAAGGATCGTCAAAGTGTATCCAGCCCAAATTGGACAAGTAAGAAGAGCCGAAGTAAAGACAGCAGCTGGAATACTTCGTCGCCCTGCATCAAAACTGACAGTATTACAAATTGGTAGTGAATTTCGCAGAGAATTCACGGGTGGTGGTATGTCATCGCAATTCAATGACAGTGATAATTTAACAACAATCTGAATATTTCGCGCAAACCCATCTTATTTGTTTGTGGGACTAGCCACCAGGCCAAGCCACAAAATTGGAATTTAATTTTGCTACTGGACTGAAAAATTGGAAATAATCCTCTCCGAACTGCTGGCTAAAACCTCGGGCTACTAATTTAGCTTTATACCTTTTACCTTCATTCGCCGTTGAGTTCTTGATTTGGTATACCCACTTAGTATCGACTATCTTCCGATTGCCAGACAATTTCATCAACGTTTTTATTCAGCGAAGAAATTTCTTCATCCATTGCCTTTTTCCATTCGTCCGCATTTTTACATTGCATAGCCTTTTCACAGCAATCTGGTGTATAAGACTCTGCCAGAAAAACAAAACTCTCTCGAATGCAACAGTTGACATCACTTTGAGCTTTCCTGCTTTTGTTCCTTAATCGGCCACAAATAAAACTAGTTTCTCGTTGCTCCACAACGTTCAACTTGTTTCCTACAGCATCTTTATAAACATCATCACCATCATTATCACCATTACCTTCAGCATCAACATCAACACTAACAGCATCACCAACAGCATCAACATTATCGTTATGTTTCAAAATGGACGGCTCATCTGAATCCTTTTTCTCCATGGGCATTTATGTCCAAATTTCTTCCGTGAATCATTGTCCGAGTTCTGCACATCCATTTTGTTCCGGCCGGCGTGTAAGGAACTGTCTTCGATGAACGACGTAATTTTCCATTAAAAGTTTCTGAACCCCTTGGTTGGTGTATTCTAAGCCGTTATCAGATCGGAAAACTTTCACCCTTGAACCAGTTTCAGTTTCAATAAATTTAAGGTAACTTGCAATTAGACCATGCACCTCTGTTTTCATCTTCAAAAAGCAAGAAGTACTTGCACCCTCCAACTGAAATATACTGCATCGACCCACATACATCAGAATGCACAAGTCCCCCCCCCCCCCCCCCCCGGCAACCCGCTTTATTTTCACTGGAATGAAAAACTGTACGATGTTGTTTTCCATAAAGGCAATCCTCGCAAAAAAAGTTGTTTTCATCTTCAAAGGAAATACCCCTGGCCATCAATTCGCTCTTCACTTGGACAATATTTTGATGTCCAAACCTCTCATGCCACTTGCGTAGTGTCGCTTTCTTCTCTTCAGCTAAATTTGCACATGCACTAGAATCCTTCGAATTGCTTGTGACCTTCAAAACCAATTTGAACAATCTGGATTTACGTACTCCCACTACCAAAACAGATTCTCCTTTGTAAAGTTCACATTTTAAGTTGTCCGATGATAATTTTAGACCTTTGTCCAACGCACAGCTCAAAGAAAACAAATTTAGACGAATGTCTGCAACGTAAAACACATTAGCTGAATGGTTCTCCTCCCAGTTGATATTGTTAAATGTCAACACATTAATGTCTCCTCTGCCATATGCGTTAATGGTTTTCCCATCTCCTAACCTGTCAACTACCGGTTTTGCAAAAATTTTATAGTTTAAAAACCACTCTATTCTGCTAGTCATGTGGTCACTTACTCCGGAATCTAAGAACCACTCATCAGCACTAGCTTCACTCTGTATTAACAGCGACTCACAAACAAAAGCTTACCCCTCTTTTCAGTCGAATTCGTCCCATCCAACAGCTTCTCTTTCTTCTTTGGGCACTCGTTCTTCCAATGCCATGTCCCTTTGCAAAAGAAACATCTTCCTGGCTTTGAAAACTATCTGGTTTTATTATGCGATTTACTTGGTGTATATGGCTTATTTACAACTAAGGCACTCCAGGTTCAAAAGAATTATTCTGGGAATTAATACGCGCCTCTTCTAGAACTAGCCTGCCAGTAAGATTGTCTAATGCCTGCTTTTCAACTGCCATTGACTCCCAAGTACTATGGAAATAATTAAACGATGCGGGCAAAGTCATTAAGATTTTGGTTATGACCATTGAATCGGAAACCTTTTCCGCAGCATCGGATAGCTGCTTCACAATGGTCTGTAGCTTTGAAATATGCATCATCTTGCGGATCCTTACTAAAACTGTAAAATTGCTGTTGAAGCATGTGGATACTCGCCTTTGATTTCACCTCATAAACTCCATGGAGTTTGTCCCACATTCGAGGATTTGCAGTTTATTATGTGCAAAAGGGGTTGTGAACCTATCGAAGTGGCGATAAACTTCTGCGCCTTGCTGTCGAAACGGCTCCACAGCAGCAATTTTTTAACATCAGTCGGCTTAACTTCATCCCCTATCACATATTTAAACAAATCAGATGCAATCAAAATAATTTTTATTTGAAATTTCCAGATATTCCACTGATCCCCATTGATCAGTTTTTATATTTTCAATTCACTATTCTCAGCTGACATGACGGCAAAAAAAAGTTGAACGGTAAAAATTCAAAGTGACCAGCTATGTACGAGTATATAAGTTAAACTCTTACAAGTTAATTTTAATAAAAAAAGATCTTTATTTTGGGCAGGTTTCTGCCAATCAAAAATACAATATGTCCAAGAACTTAAAATCTAAACCTTAAATACTAAATAAATAACCACATCGTAGTTTCTCACGAACGGAACTCAGAATTGCAATCGTTTTTTTTAGTTTTTAGTTTTATATGCATTTTATTTTCTTAATCACTAATATACTAACAAAAAATGCTTAAATGCTAGCTTACAATTACTTAATAATCTTATACTAACTTACTGGCCCTACACAGACACTCTAAGCTACTCTAAATTCTTATAACTACGAGTATGTCTTTCGACTTCATTTACATTTTACTTAGAACTATTTATTTTGCATACTTAAAGCTAAGAAAAAAAATTTGTTAACAAAACTTAGCATATGGACTTTTTTTTTTTTTAATAAAAACTTAGTATCTACATAGGCGTTATACACAATCATATACATATACCAGCATACACCTTTGTATACAGTCATCGCAAAATCGTCTTATCTTATCGAAGTCACGCTGCAAGAGAGTATTAATGACCTCGATTTTTGAACCTGTTCTGTACGCTATCACATCGTCTGCGTACGCAATAGTATGGGGAAGTGAACCTATCAAGTCGCTTGTATAAATGTTGAACAAGATCGGCGAATTAACCGCGCCTTGCTGAAGACCATTTTTAATTTGAAATATTCCAACAGAAGTCACATCACCATTTTTCACGATGAACTGTTTGTTGGTTAGCATATTATAAAGAATGTACAAGAGTGGTTTACTGATCCCCAGCCTAGTCAGTTTATAGAAAAGACCCTCTAACCATACGGTGCCGAAGGCCTTCTCCAAGTCAACAAAGCAGGCACCAGTACATTGTTTTTTGCCTTTATTCCATTGGATATCGGACACCAGTTTAGACGCGGCATGTGAGATATCATATCCCGCCTTAAAACCGAATTGATTATCCGGAACTATATGTTTGTCCTCAACCCACCTAGACATAGACATAATATATCCTTTCCCTTTTTGGGGATAGGTTGAACCACCGCCGTTTTCCAATGCGCTGGATAATGTGCATTATTCATTGCATTATTAAACAGGGTGGTGTAAATGTCCACCGCTTCTAGAGGAAGATGTCGAAGCACGATGTTCGGAATACCATCGGTCCCCACCGATTTCTTAGCCCTGATTGTGTCGAAGATCTCATGGAGTTCTTCCCTCGAAATGAACGGTGGTAGGTCACCCTCTCTGGCAATGACATTATTTGCCATATTTTCGTCGCTAAACCGGGTGAAACCAGAGCCGTTTCTCTCGCCAATTCTCTATTTCATTTCGAATGTAGCAGTTGTGCACCAAGACGCGATTGTCCAGGTCGTAATTAGAGCCAATGATATCAATGGCCTTGTATACTTCCTGGAAAGCCGCACCTATGGTCTCAACCTTCTCCTGCGGATCCTCGATCACAAAGAAGTCGTCATTTTCAGCGGCTTCATTTGGATCAATACCTGCTATTGTCAGCAACCGTTCGTTGTCTGTTGTACGGGCTATTTTAAGACACTGAAGGTCGTTTTGATTTTTTCTCCGAAATAGTTTATTTATATGCGGAAACATATTCGGGTTGCTGGTGTTTACAGCCCGAATCTTGTTGTTCCAATACAAGCTTACAGAAATTCTGTAATTCTCTTTTATTAGCGTTTGAATATTTTTAATCGACGACTTCAGTGTCCTAATCTCCGGGTCTTGTCGGTCAGTTAACTCTCTGTACAAGTCTACTCAGAAGTCAGAAATCTACTCTTCTGTCGGTGCAGTGCGTCAATGGTAGGATTGCGGAACAGGTCTTAGTTAGTTGTACGTCGATACCGCGGTATTGTAGTGTCCATAGTTTGTTTAATTGTCTCGTCCATTTGTTTTAGGTAATTGTCGATCTCCTCGTTTAACAAATTCCTATTGGACGGTGGGTGGAACGTGTTCGAGGAGAGCGCTCTTGTCAAGGTTGCGGAGAAGCGTGTCCATCGCGTCTTACTGTAGTTGTAAGAATATCGCTGGACAAACTCCTCCAATTCCGCAATTTCGTTGGGAACTGTAATTTCGGTGCTAAAACCGCAATGGTCACTGTCATACACGAATGTGCGCAGACAGTTTAGCGTTTGTAAATTCGTACCTGTCAGTCGTATGCGTTCGACGTACAGCAGTAGATCCAAATAAGACCCGCCTCTGGGAAACGACGGGTTATCCGTCGCTTTAAGACCGAGTCTGTATATGACTTCGGGCTGACCCCACCAATCGAGTAGTAGGTTCCCTCTAGTATTTGGCAAATTATTTCCCCAATCTCTGTGTCTAGCGTTGAAATCCCCGCCGAATATAAAATAATTCTCCCCCGATTCCAGCCTCAGAAGTCGAAAAAGCGTGTCGAGCTCTGTAATGAATAGGGTGAATTGTGAAGCCTCAGGTGCATAAACAGAGGCCAAGTACAGCCGCTTTCCACTGCGGAGCGGTATGTAAATGACAACTGCCTCCAACACCCGGAACCTGCGCAACACGCCCTTGTACACTCTGTGAAATTTTATACCTTCTTTAATGAAGATCGCGACACCGCCCCCGCGTTTGGATCTGGGCCGATTTCTTCATCTAACAATATAATTATTGTACTCCAATTTGTGCTTATCGGTTAGCTTGGTTTCGCTAGCGAAAAGCACATCCGGAGTTTGGTCTTGTAGCAATTTAAACATCGCGGCTCTTCGTTCGATCCTAATCAGTGAATTCACCGCAAGGACCTTCAAAGTTTGCTCCACCATGTGCGCACCCATTACGACATGCGTTGCGTTAGGCCCGGCAGCGGCGCGTAGATCTGCTCCACACGTTTGGCCTGTTCTTGTACCTGCTGTTGCAGCTGGTCCATCTGCCCTTGGATTGCGAGCAAGATGGCCAGCATGTTAGGTGCAGCTTCCGTTGTTCTCGGCATTGGCGCCGGAGAAGCAACAGTCGCTTGTTGTACCGTAGCCCCCCTACCTGACACCATTTGGGCGTAGGAAATTTGGGACGTGACGGCTGGTGTTTGAAACCTAACAGGTGAACGTTTGATCTCCTTCTGCTGCCGAGGCAGTTTTGCTTTTTTTAATGTCAGCGAACTTAGGACAACCCCAATAGTTTGCGGTGTGTCCCACGTTCCCACATAACAAGCACGAAAGCTGCGTTTTTTCGGATGCTCCGTCCCTACCCAGAGCACACTCCTCGGAACTGTGGTTTTTTGCGCACTTCACGCATCGAGGCTGCATTTGGCAGTTCGACGCGGCGTGCCCGAACCTATGGCAACGAATGCATTGTATAACGCCTTCGCTCCTTTTTAATTCTTCCCAGTGAACCACCTGGTAGTCTAGGACATTGATACTCCTTAGACTATCCAGACGGCTTTCGGGACTGAGCTGCACCAGGAAGAACGGCAGACCCTGTTTCTCCCGCCTGGCTCTAGCTGTGGTAAATGGCTTTACCCCCACAAACTTGAGTCCTTCGCACTCCTTCTCTTTGAGCAGCGCCAGGATCTCCTCAGGATCAGTAGATGATTCCAACCCCTTCAGCAACATCGATTGCCGCTTTTCGCACTTCGGTGTGAATGAGTAGTGCTCCGTTGTCGTTTCTTTTAGGAGCTCTTTCACTTTCGCGTAGCCCTCCACTGTATTACAGTGGATAAGATGGCGATCGTTCCCCAATCTCATAATTTTAAAATTATTACCAATGACCAACTTACACAGGAGGCACCTTATCCTTCTTCTTCTGCTGCTGTTGTTGTTGTTGTTGTTGTTGCTATGCTGCTGGTGCTGTTTTTGTGGCTGCTGTTGTTTTTGCTGATGCCGTTGTTGTGGCTGCTCTTGTTGTTGTTGTTGGTGTTTTTTACGCTTTTGTTGGTGTTGTTGCTGGGTCTGCTTTTGAGCAAGCAGCGTCTGCTGTTGTTGCTGGGATTGCTCTTCTTCTTCCCTTTTCCTGCTTATCATTTGCCTTCCTTTTATGGCAAGTACCCTTTCTTATAGCATTTTTATGCTGCTACTTATGGCCTTCATCTCCTCCTCTTCATCATCAGATTCGCTCTGTTCCAATGAAGCGAAGCTGTTCCCTTCCCTCGCTCCACTAAGCAGTTTTACAGAGGAAGTTGGTTGGGAGTGACGTTGGACTAAGTTTGAAGTTGGAGTAAGTTTCCTCCTTCTCTTAGCCGTTGGAGTTTGGCTTGAACCGCTTGAGGCCTCACCTGATAAGTCCGCAGGTCCCGCTATTGGAGTAGCGGACCGCTCTCCACAATCCATCACGTGTGTTTGTTTTTCTTTTTTTTACACTTCACTTATTATTATTATTTCAGTAAAAAATAAAAACAATGTCTCTCGTTGGGAATCGAACCCATGCCTAAAAATCGTCGCACCAGGTATGATGTCGTCCGAGTGTTTGCCACTTCGGCTACCCAACACTTGATACTTTTTTGTTTCAACGTATAGTTTGTTTATTTTCTGCACTTGTGAAGCCGAACACGAAAATGTGTCTTATCGCCACTAAGGTCTATGAACGACTGAGAATTGCAATCGTTGCAGGTGTCTGGTATCATCGAATGTCTGCCTGGGAACTGATGGGTTGCGCGTGTTAGATATCGGTGCGCGTGTTGCTGACTCAGTTTGCACTGTTGATAGAATTATTCGTTAACTCTTCCGCCCTGAAATGTGAACGCCCTCGTTCACTTAGAAAAATTTGATTTCGTTTATGCGAGATGTCATCGAACTTGATTGAAGGGATGAGCCTTTGGTTGTTTGCATTATTACTGTTTCTGAGGCTTCTACAGCTTCCTCAATTTTAATGTTAGGCTTGTCAAATGGTTTGGTTTTCCTAATGGTTTTCATTAATATGATCAGGATAATGGTGACTAGGAAAAAGCATGAACATAGGCTTAGGGTGGTGCTGGTCTTCAAATCAGTTTTTAACAACTCGATGTCTTGGATATTTGTTGTATGCAAGTCTTTAATCATTTCCAAGGAGAGTAACTCTTCGATTTTGGGGTTTATAGAGGCAGTCTGGAGGATTGCGGGTAGTAGTGCATCATGCGTTACTTCAGCTGATCTAAATGTTGTTTTCCCGATCCGAATACTAGTATTATTATGTTTTATTAAAAATGTTCCGTTCAATGATACTTGGTCGTCATTTATTGTGATTATTCCATTGTACTGATTCAGGAATAGGATTTCGGTTGCTAATTCTTCAATTGATTGTATGTGTTGATTGTTGGTCGCGTTACATTTGGCTGGAATACTTCTAACTAAGTTTGGAATACATGTTGTATTGCTTATATTACCAATATCAGATTTAGAGCAGATGGACATATTGTTTATTGATTTACAATGAGTACTTATGCCATAAATTTCGTCTTTTTGTTTAATTGCTCGTATCAAAATTTTTTCACAATTTTTTTCGTTAACAATAGGTAAGCTTACTATATAGATTAATATTGAATTATTAAATGCAATTTTGATTTCGGAAAATTCGATAGCTTCTTCTATGTTTTTAAAGGCGATCTCTTTGTTTTGTATAATTTTGTCTATTGTATTTATTTCAATATTTGATAGAATATAGGAGCTTACAACGTTAGCTTTTGCGCAATGTAGAGCATAACCTATGTTTGTTATTTCTTCCTTAACTAAATCTAACTTATATTTAATGGTAAAAATTCTTCTAACAATCTGTCATTATTCTTTACGTATTTGTTTATTTCATTAGTCTGGTTTTTTAATTCATTTAACTTATCAATTACTAATCTATTTATGATTACTTGCCTATTGTTGTTGTCCAATACGTTATTAATTTTTTCCTGTATAATTTGGAAGTCGTGGCTATCTGCGTTGCCGGATATCCATTTCCAGGCGCTT
Source organism: Volucella bombylans (assembly GCA_949129095.1). Classification (NCBI taxonomy): domain Eukaryota; kingdom Metazoa; phylum Arthropoda; class Insecta; order Diptera; family Syrphidae; genus Volucella; species Volucella bombylans. Next base: position 57,655,859 of record OX422144.1, read on the forward strand.
CCTATAAAATCTAACGACCTTTTCTGGGGATGGGATGGGATGGGAATCAAACGTTTAATATGGGATCTGATAAGGGATATTTCTTCGGTGAGAAGGTAATAACTGGAATGGGAGGTTTGCAGGTTTGCTCTTAAATATGACTCTATGGCATCAATGGCTAGTACGAATTTTGAAAGCTCAATTTCGTGTATAATTTTGAATTTCTTTAGTATATTTCTTTGTTAGTTTAGAACCCAATCTTTTATTTTTTATTTTATTGTTGACGTAGATTTCGTCGCCTGGTGAGAAATCCTTAATTGGGGGTTTGTCTTTATTATGATAGGCCAGGTCATTATCTTGTTTCGCTTTTAACCGATTCCTGTTCTCTGCATAGGTTTTTTGAATCTGAGACGCTTCGGAGCCATCCTGCTGAAAAATAAATCTACCGGTTTCTTCTTTGTTACGAAGTGAACTGAAAAGTTGTAAGCGTTAATAGCCGTTTCTAATATTTCCGTGAAGGATCTGTGCAGCTGTTTGTTCTTAAGGCATCGCATGATTTCCGCAAGGGTTGAGTGGAATCGATGTGCTCGTATAGGGAGGTGTTTTATGCACCTGAATACCGAATTCGTTATACATACATGAAGGTTATAGGAGTGGAGCTGAATGACTTTTGGGACGGGATACCGTATCCAAAGATGATTTCTCTCAGTGGCTTCCTGATGTCTTCTATCGCCTTTGATTTAATTTTTTTTGACTTGGACATATTTGGAAAATTTGTCTATTGACGTGAGTACGAAATTTCCTTCGGTTGAGAAAATATCTACGTGAATAATCTGCCCCGGATATTCTGGAATAGGTGTGGCTTGGATTTCTACTTTGCTGGGATGGCGATCATATTTATTTTCTTTACAGACCGAACAGAGTTTAGTTATTCGTTTAATTTTGTGAGACATAGAGGGGAAGTAGTATTTTTCTAATATTTATACCTTATTTTCGCGATCGTTTCTGTGCGCGCGTTGATGTGTATTAGGGTGTCCCAGGCTATAAGGGTTAAATTTTTTTTTTTAGATAGAGATACGCATACCTTTTTTTTTTCTATTTGACCCAGATAAGTGAAATATCAAATATTATTGCGATCGGATGACGATAACCCGTGCCGACTTAACGCCAAAATCTAAACATAAAAATTAGTATGGAGCAATGGAGGGAAAAGCAAAACTCATTTATTTTTGAAATAAGGCATCCGGTATTGGACTTTATTATTATATTAATTGTTGAAAGTAGGTTAATTATTTATTAATTTTCTTTTTAATGTTTGTTTTTTACAGTCAGGATACTTTTGTCGATGTTCTTGTACGCAACGAAATAAAAATTGCTTTTGCTCCTCTTGAACAGTTAGCAGGCCGTTAAAATCTTGCATCAACTTGACTGCTCTTTCAGCAGAGTCATTAACTGCTTTCAGTTTTAATAGCTTGCTTTTAGCATGTTGGTACGAAGCATTTTTAAGCCACAAAGAGGGGCACTCGTGGAGAAAAGCACCATCAATTTTCAATCGACTAAATAAGGACTTGCTTTTGACTGAAACAAAGTCATAGATGTTTTTTTCTGAAAACAAAAAAAGGAGGATTATTGATATAATTTTTTAGTTATGTAAATAAAAAAGTTAAAAAAACAAACTTAATTTTCAAACTTACCATAAAGTCTGCCACAAAGTTCTTCTTTCGATGGAATGTAGCATTTACCATAGGCAGATGGATATTCTTTGGCTAAGTTAGCAACCATTTTGACTTTCGTTTCTTGGCTTACATCATCATCAAATAGAGACAAGATAGACACTTCGTCTGTCAAAAACCACAAATGCAAGCAAAACTTCTGTAATGCTGCTTTCGAGATGCTTTCATCTATTGTTTCATAAGATTTTATAGCTTTCAGAAAACACAAATCCTGGTAAGGTGCTTTTACTGCTAAAATGCATTGCAACCAAGGCCTAACGTATATTGTCACGATGAACAGGCAGACGTCTAACAGAGCTTCTTTATCTTTGTTAGAAATTCTTAATTGATCACCAAGTAACGATATTTTTAATGAGTAAATCGCTCTCGCCATCCATCGAGCTTGGTACATGGCACCTGGAGGCCGGATCTTAAATTTTTTTTCTGCATCGCCGCCAAGAAATATTATTGAAAGTTCGATTAACTCTCTGTAATCATCCCTAGTAATTTCTTTAGTTAATTCAATTTGGTAAAAATCGATAAGTCTGTTGATCTCAGAAACATTCAAACATGATAGCTTTTCTGTACAGCTCTGTATTTTCTCGGGATCGACATTCTTCCACTTCTCCCGAAATTTCTTGAACATTGGAATGTCTGGGCTTGTGGTAACTTGGCAGATTTTTGCTTCAAACACGCTTTTTAGTACTAATTCGTAGACGTGATGGCGGCAAGCAAAAATAATCATTTCCCTGCCTAGTTTCTGTTCGAGAAGTACACAAGTACCATTGATTCGACCAGTATTTGAAGCAGTCGTATCACAACACAAAATCTGCACTTTATCCTCAAGATTCCAATCAATTATAGCATTCCAAAGTACCTGGGCCTGTTCCTTTCCTGTAGAGGGGGGTGGCCGTGGTGTAGTGGTAGTAGCAAAACGCTTCTCACTCGGAGGGTCTAGGTTCGAATCCTGCCCATGCCAAAATCAGTTTTTCATTGTATAATTGGAACTCAGACAAAAAAATTCTGCGTGTGAAGGCATAACACTGACACGTAGATTTGGCTGTTATAAGAGTTTCAAGCAATGAAAAAAATACTGGGAATTATATCTCGAATCACTCTGAGTGAAGAAAAACTCTCCGTCCTATTCGGACTCCCACCCCTGGAGAGCAAACATAGAAACCAAACACACCTGAGTTTCAAACCACTACAAAAACAATTTTCCTTTCTCCTCCTATCTAACCCCTTAGGCGCGCGTAAATTATAAAAAAAAAAAAAGAGTTATCCAACTTTGGTACAGCGATAAGTTGTTCTTTATCGTCAAACGTTATAACTATCGGCAGACGTTCTTCCTTAGATTTGCGTGAATCTAAAGCCGGCAAAAGTTTACCATCCCAGTGGAGTGTTACAATATCCGGAACCTGGTTTTGAAAATTAACCTTTATGGCTTCCGCTCGCTCTTTTCGCTTTTCCGTACGAACCCTTTGAATAGTGGACTTGCTTATAGGAAATTCGTCTGTGTTATGTCCAAGAGCTTCAATAGTTGCTTCAATAATAAACACAGCATCTCTCACACTCAATTGACACCGATCTAATGCTGCCACTAATTTTGGAGTGATAAAATTCTTCCTCATAACAGTTTTAATTATACTGGATTCTGTTTTGGTTAGGTTTGGCAAAATTTCCTGTAAATCCATCAATTCTGAATCAGACGACAAACTTTCTTGTAGCGGGTCATAAGATGATGTTGAAGGAGCTAAGTATGAAAAATATTTAGCACGTCGTTTTTGCTCCTCGACGTTTCTAAGGTGCGCTGTTTCTTCTTTGTGTGTTTGTTTTTGGTCAACTCCGGCTAAATGACCAGGTCGGCCTGGTTCTCTTTGGCGCTGCAAAAAAATCCTATCTTCATCTATCTTTATTAATTGAAGTGCATCCGCATGTGCAATGTCAAACAAATTGTTTAAGTTTGTAACAAACTCATGTCGACGCTGCTCAAACACGTTTTTTGTTTTGTTTGCATTTTTTTGCAAATTTCTCCAAACTTGATACAATGTAATTAATTTTTTAACACAATTAGGTAGAGATCTTGTCGGGATACGGGCCTTTTCCCAATAAATAATGCACTCACGAATAGTAAGATTTGCGCTCTCATTGACACTTAAATTCACTTCACGAATATTATAGAACAAAACTGCCAGTACTTGCCCATTAGAGGGAAGTTTTGAACCAGTAATTTGATGTTTAACGTTCCCTATTAAAAATATCTCCTTTCTACAACTGCGTAACTCCACCGACATGTTAACAGAACGAGAACAATGTGTTTACTAATAAAATAAACATGCAATAACAAGTTATCGATATGTTATTACTCGCGTGCCATGCCTTGCAAGTACTGACATGTTTAGATGCAAGTCGGCACGGGTTCCTCTGGTTCAAAGTACATGAAACTTTATTTACTATTGTTTTGACAGTATTCGAATAAAATAAGAGGGTATGCGTTACAAAAATTTAAACTTGATTTTTTTGGGACACCCTAATGTGTATTGATTTCTTCCTGCTTATTTTCGTCAACTATGTCTTCGACTAATGTTCTGGAGAACTTAATATGGTAGTTATTAAAATTGTCCTTATAAATTTCCTGTATTATACCCATTACTTTTTCTTCTGTCTTAATACAATTGGTAACGTGGGGTTCAATATTTTTTTTTAAATTTCAATTAGATTGTCGTTATTATAAAAAGGTTCTTTGACTATATGACGATGGTATGTGGGGAATACTATCTGACATTTTTGATTAGAGGGGTTGCCAAGGTTTAAGAAAATCTGGTTTTTAAAAGCATTAATAGGACAATCGGTGCTATATATCAGGTTATGGGAAGAGATTTCATCGCTGTGTATGGTTGGTGTGAGACTGTTTACTTTTGCTCTAATAGGTGGTCTTGAAAGCGCATCTGCCACGACATTCATTTTCCCCGGCTTGTACCTAATTTCGTGATTATATTTTTCTAATAGTGCTTTCCACCTTTTTAATAATGGTGTTGTTGTTTTTGTTGCTAAGGGAGTATGTGAGGGGCTGGTGGTCGGTGTAAATTAAGACTTTTGTCGAACCGTATAGATAATTCCTTAGAGTATTAAGAGCCCAGATTATAGCGAGCATTTCTTTTTCATTCGCCGCTTAGCTTTCCTCGGTTTTATTTAACGTTCTGGAAATGAACGTAATGGGCTTATTATTCTGGGATAATACGGCTCCTAGAGTGTAATTTGATGCATCAGTTACCAATTCAAAATCTTTCGTGAAGTCTGGGTATATCAAAATTGTTTCCTCTGAAGTCAAAGAATTTTTAATTTTTTGAAAAGCTTCTTTAGCTGCATCGTTAAGATGAATGGTTTTTTTGCTTGAAATGTTTTTGGTTTTGGCGTCCGTCCTCCCCTCTTAAAAGAGTCGTTAGGGGTTTTGCCAATTTGGCATAATCCCTAATGAATCTTCGATAGTACCCTGGCATGCCCAGAAATGAGCGAAGTTCTTTCAGGGTTTGAGGATATGGAACATTTTCTATCGCCTTAACCTTTTCTGGGTTCGTCTTTATTTCTTCAGATGAAATGACAAAACCAAGGAATTCCACACTTTGTTTGTAAAATTCACATTTGTCCAGTTGTACTTTCATGTTTGCAGCTTGTAGCATACGAAAGACTGTTCGGACATTTTGTTCATGTGTTGACTCGATGATCATGTCGTCTATATAGACGTAGCATATTTTCCCAATATGCTCTCGAAGGATGTCGTCAAGTGCTCTCTGAAAAATTGATTGAGCATTTTTGAGTCCAAACGGCAATCTTGCGAACTCGTACTTGCCGTTATTGACCGAGAAGGCCGTTTTTCCAATATCAGATTCTTTTAAGGGGATCTGATGAAATCCGCTTTTTAGGTCGATTACAGTGTACCCTTTCTTTTGGCCAAGCTGTGAAAGGACCTCATTTATCTGTGGGATCGGGTATCGGTCGGCCACAGTTATGTTATTTAATTTCCTGTAATCTATTACGAGCCTGTACTTTTTCTCACCTGAGGCATCGGGTTTTTTTGGAACAATCCACACCGGTGAATATGAATGGTGACCGTGAAGGTCTAATGATGCCGTTGTCTAGCAGATTTTTTACTTGCTTCTCTACCTCATCCTTTAGAGACATAGGATAGGGGTAAAATTTAGAGTAAACAGGATCGTTAGATGATGTGTTTATTTCGCCTTTGACTATAGGTGAGTAGGTTAATTTTGGTCGGGTTCATCGAAGAGTTTTGGAAAATCGTGCACAATTTTAGATATAGATTGTTTTTGTTTTGAAGACATGTGGTTGGTTCGAATATTAATTGAATTCACGGACTGAGAAACTAGTTGCTTGATACGTATTTTTACTTGATTTTTAATAACCATGTAGTTATCTTGTGTATTACTGCCGAAAGGTTTTTAAGGCTATCGTTTCCCAGGATAGCATTAAAAGACTTAAGTTCAGGCATAAGGAAAAATTTTATTTTTATGTCTTTTAAGCCAAATAGGTTTTTACTTCCTACCCCGCGGCGTTGTACGAAAAGTTGCTCGGCCAACTGCGGAGACTGGCCGTGGGTAAAGATTAATTTAGAGTCGTTATAATAGGCTTGTAGTTCTAGCATCTCGTAAAGATGTTCGCTTGACTTTATGTCTATTGAGGTGTTGAGGGTTTCATGAATGAGATTTATTTCTTTAGGATTAAGGGTAACATTTTGGCGCCCAACGTGGGGCCCTTATTTAATCGGAATCAGCCATTTAATCAACCGTCGGTGGTCGCGTGCTTTTATTTTTTTTTTTAATTTTTTTTGTTTTTTTTTTGGTTTTATTGTTTTTTTGAATTATTATTTTTTATAAAGGCTCTTGTTTTCCCGTCTGGAGAACTATTTATTTAACGAATTATTTATTTTAGCACAAAAGAAAGAACCTCCAATCACAGCTAAACTATTTTTCTTTTTTTTTGGGATGGAGATCAATAGGTTAAGCTCGGAAGAGCTTCGATACGAGCTTGATGTTAGGGGACTCATAGGTAGTGATGTAGATGAGATGAGGAAGGTATTGCGCACGGCTTTGAGGAGGGACTCTAGTTTAATTTTGCTGAGTATCCGTTTAGCTTTTCAGAGAATCAAGCAGCCATAAAATCCAAATTAGAAGAAATTTTAAAGTTGACGAATGAGTTTGTTGGTGACGAAAACTCCACACAATTTAAGAAGATTTCTGCTAAATCGGAGTGGGTTTTGAGGAGGTTGAGTAGGTCGCAAGTTAGTACCCCCGAAGAGAAAGCCTTCGTTTTTGATGTCAGGCAGCAGGTGGTAGGGCTCCTCTCAAACTTAGATGTTAAGGCGGGCGTGGATGTTCCGAAGCAGAAAGGGAAAGCAATTCAGGGTGAAGAGGTGTTGGGTATTTCGCCGCCGAACGAGGCGCCTCCCACCAATAGTATTCACTGTGGTGTACCTGTTGCCACCTCATCACCCTTGTTTACACCAGAAAAGAGGATGCCCATTATGAAATGGGGCGTTAAGTTCAGCGGTGACCACACTCAGTCAATTCGTTGCTTCTTGGAAAAGGTAGAAGAGCTAAGGGAAGCCCGGGGTTTCACTAAGGCTGAGCTTTTTTCCGGGGCCTACGACTTTTTCGAGGGGAAAGCGGCAATATGGTTCAGGGCCAATAAACCATTTATCAGTTCCTGGCCACAACTGGTCCAAAAGTTAAAAGCGGAGTTTCTGCCACCGGGGTACGATGATAGACTCTTCGAGGAGATAAGATGTAGGACACAAGGCAGTTCCGAGACCATAGGAATTTACGTCAGCGTAATGTTAGGACTGTTTTCAAGGCTAACTGAGACATGTACAGAAGAGGTGAAGCTAAAATGGATTCGTAGAAATATTTCCCCCTTCTATCAGACGCAGATGGCCCTAGTCGAGATTTCTTCGCTGGACCGATTAGTGGAAGTGGGACACCGGCTGGAAGCAACGAGGTACTTGGTAGAGAGTTTTGCACCACCACCATCCAGGCGAAGTAATTCTCTACTCGAACCGTATTTAGCGTATGTTGACGTAAGAGAGGGGAGAGCAGATGTGCAAACTTTAAGTCACTCTTCGAATGATACCTCAAGTCGACTCCTCACTTGTTTTCGATGTAGGCAACCAGGCCACATCGCAGCCCAATGTCCGCAACCGGTTCGTTGTTATGGCTGCAATAGGGTTGGTACCATACGCAGCCGGTGCCCACACTGTGCATCAGAGTCTCGGGTTTCGGGAAACAACCCCTCGGCTCAAGGACAGGCGGGGCTTTGAGTCGAACGAAAGAGACCGCAATAAAACGGAGGAGAGGCGTTGGAGATTCGGTAGGGTGTAACATAGGTTTAGACTTTATACTGGAAATGAAGGGTTCTGACAGGCGTCCTTATTTAAGTGTAGAGATTTATGGGGTAAACATTTTAGGGTTATTAGATTCAGAAGCATCTCGGACGATTCTCGGAAGTAAGGGTTGGGAAGCGCTGCGGGGTTTTAATTGCCAACTGTCCAAAGCAAATGTCAAAACGGTGACTGTTGCTAATGGGGATGGGGTTGACGTGGTCGGTGCACTCAACGTTCCTATTAAGGTGGAGAATACGGTGAAGGTAATGGAAGTGCTTCTGATACCAAAGTTACCGCATAGTTTGTTTTTGGGTGCCGATTTTTGGGAATTGTTCTCAATAATACCGGATCTCAAAAATCGGGCCTGGAGCTTTGGAGAGGAAGTACTAGGGGTGGAAGAGGGCTTTGTGCTGACCGATATGCAAAGAAATCGGCTCAATGAACTCGTCGAAGGGATCTTCCAATCGATGGGCGAAGACCTGGGTTGCACTTCGCTTGTTCAGCACGTCATTAAAACCAGTGCCCCACCTATCAAACAACGATACTATCCCGTTTCTTCCATAGTACAGCGACAGATTAATAAAGAAGTGGACGATATGCTGGAAGCCGGGGTCATTGAGCCATCTTCAAGTCCATGGTCGTCTCCAATTTTATTAATCAACAAAAAGGATGGGAAATACCGATTTTGTGTGGACTTCCGTAAGCTCAACCAAGTCACCGAGCGCGACGCGTACCCAATACCATACGTCTCTGCAACCCTTGACAAACTTCGAAATGCTAAATATCTTTCCTTTCTTGACATCAAGTCTGCTTACTGAAACTTATGAAAAGCATTTGGAAGTCTTGCGCATAGTGCTGCAGCGAATAAAGGAGGCCGGTCTTGTCTTGAGTCGTGACAAATGCGAGCTTTGTAAGCCAGAGCTTAGGTACCTTGGTTATGTCGTAAATGGGAAAGGCCTTTTAGTGGATCCGGAAAAGGTTAAATGTATGGTGGAGTACTCACGACCAGTGACCGTATCTGGAGTGCGAAGATTTGTCGGTATGGTGTCGTGGTATAGGCGTTTTGTTCACAACTTCTCGGATTTGATTGCCCCAATTACAGGGCTTCTCAAGAAGAAGCGCCGCTTTGAATGGAACGAGTGTTGCGAAAAAGCATTCTGCACGCTGAAAGAGAGGTTGATTTCAGCGCCAATACTCAAATGCCCTGATTTCAGTTTACCCTTCACCGTACATACAGATGCCTCGGGTTGTGGGATAGGAGCCGTTCTCACTCAAGAACCACCTGGTGAAGGCGAAAAGGTGATTAGCTATCTTAGCCGATCCCTGACGAGAACCGAAAGGAACTACTCCACTACAGAACGGGAATGTCTAGCTGTTATTTGGGCTGTGGAAAAGCTTCGTCCCTATTTAGAAGGTAGTAGTTTCACTGTAGTGACTGACCATCATTCGTTACTGTGGCTGAACAATTTGAAGGACCCGCAGGGTAGGCTGGCTCGCTGGGCTGTCAAATTGCAGCAGTATCATTTTAAAATCATACACCGGAAAGGTAAGGATCATCTGGTCCCAGATGCTTTATCGAGGGTAAATGAAGAGTTGTCTTCGATCTCCTTAGCTACGGCGGATCCATGGTACCTTAAGATGTTGGAGGTGGTGGAAAGGAATGGGGAAAAATGTCCAGGCTGGAGACTGGAAGAGGGTAACTTGTTCAGGCGAGTACGGATGAGATATCCGAAGTTGATGACCCAGGGTAGTGAGTGGAAGCGAGTAGTTCCGATGGAAAGTCGGTCCGAAGTACTAAGACAATGCCACGACGACATATTAAGTGGTCACGGTGGTGTACAAAAGACGCTAGACAAGGTGGCGAGAAGCTATTATTGGCCGAAGCTAAAAACAAGTGTCACAAAGTACGTCCGTGCATGTACAGTCTGTCAGACGGTGAAACCTGACCTACGGAAACCTGCAGGACTGATGGCTTCGAGGTGTAACGTCAGCAGACCTTGGGAGGTGTTATGCGTGGATTTTGTAGGACCGCTTCCTCGGTCTACTAAGGGATATTGCTACATTTTGACGGTTGTCGACTTCTTCTCAAAATTTCCCTTGTTTTTCCCGGTTAGAACAGCAACCGCCAAATCCGTACGAGCTATTCTCGAAGAACAAGTGTTCTTAGTGTTTGGGGTCCCTAAATGGATTGTGTGTGACAATGGAGTGCAGTTTAAGAGCAAGGAAATGGCCGATTTGGCCGATGCCTACAAGGTCACCCTGAATTTCACTGCACTTTACCACCCGCAAGCTAATCCGGCGGAGCGGTATAACCAAACGCTAAAGACAAAACTTCGTGCCTATGCTTCCGAGAATCACCGGAAATGGGATGAGCTTCTACCCAAAGTAGCGTGTGCCATTCGAACCTCAACACACGAAGTCCTCAAGGAGTCACCATACTTCGTTTTGTTTGGGAGGGAGATGCCAATTAGGGGTGATGGGTCTGAGGTTCCTTCAAATGGTTTTACAGCCGATCGCTCTTTTGATGTTCAGGCCTGGTGAAAAGCCTTAGGTGAGGTAGCAGAAGACGTAAGGAATAGAATGCGGGTCGCAGCTAGAAAATCGGGAAAATTGTACAACCTAAGGAGGAGAGACACTCAGTTCTTTCCGAAGGACGTAGTTGAGAAGGAATTTCGTCTTATCCGATGCTGCGAATTATTTTACGGCAAAGCTTGCCCCCAAGTATGTAGGTCCCTTTGAAGTTGTACGGAAGGGTAATCGCGTGGCGCCCATTCATTAACATCTTTACCCACGGCCAGTCTCCGCAGTTGGCCGAGCAACTTTTCGTACAACGCCGTGGGGTAGGAAGTAAAAGGACGGTAACAAGGTTTACAAAGGTATGGTGAGTAATTAATACATTTCCTCCAACGGAAATGGCATAGAAGGGGGTTTCATTAGGACAGGGATTTTTGATAAGGGAAGACTGAATATAATTTTTATTGGAGCCCGTATCTACAAGAATCTTTAGAATTGCGCACTCAAAATAAGGCAGCGAAGAGTCACTTAATCTAAAAAATTAATATCAGTTAGTTCATTTGGACATTGAGGGTCTTCGTTTTCCGGATGATATCCTTCAATATACTCTTGGAGTGTTTCGCCATGCTCCTGAGTGTCGTTTACTAACCGAGCTTCGTATTGTTCCATGTTGTGTTGTTCGTCTTCGTCCATTGTTGGCGAGGTGTCTTTTTGATAGTTTCGTTGCGTTTCGTAGGATGTATTTGTTGTGAAAGGGGCATATGGGGTCGTTTGGGTGCTGGTGGCCAATTGCCTTGTTGTGGTCGATTCGAATAGTTAACTGCGTTTGTACGAATTATCGATGCATCCATTGGCTCTGGTGGTGGCTGCCGTGGAGCTGCATAATTTTGTTGATTTTGGGGAGCATTTTGTCCGGGAACAGAGTTTTGTTGTCGTTGATAATTTGCTTGTCTAGGGATTGATGTTTGCTGAACAGGCCTATGGTTATTATTCTGCAGATTGTTGTTGGGTTGAGATAATCTAGGTGGATATGATAATTCTGGGTAGAATGGTTGGCGGAATTGAGCTTGATGAGCATTCTGGTTCACTCGTTTTGGTGGTAATGGGGGCAGCTCAGGATAATGGAGCCTTCTGCCGGAATTGCTATTAGCTATAGCATATTGTGCTCGATAGTTGTGGTTTTCCAGTTTCAAACACAAATACAATGCTCTGAGGAAGATCCACAAGCTCTCTGATTCCGAGGAGTCTGGGTAAGTCTCCCTTGAGGCCTCTTATAAATGTGTCGAGGGCCTTATCCCGGTAAGTTTGCATAAGCAGGCTTAGGGACTCGTTGTTGATGTGCATACAGCTGATTTTGTTAAGAATTGCGCGTACACGACCTGATACTCTTAAAATTCCTGGATTGATAGTTTTCCTTGAACCAGCGAGGTCATTTGGTATTCTAAAGTACCAAGGTCTCGCTTGTCTACATAATGCAGGGTCAAACAACGGGAGATGCATTTCCAGTCCAGGGGCGTATTGTACGATTCTAGAACGTTATCCGCATTTCCTACAATCTTATTCCGAATTACGTTGAGTATGCCAAAATATTTTGGCGATCCTTTCATGGGATCATAGATTTTTAGGATTCTTTCGACGCTCTTGCGCCAGGAACTGAATTCGCCTGGTTGTCTGGAGAATTCACGCAAACTACGAACGATATCTGGAATCTTATCTAGATCGTTCAGATTACCGCTTTGTTCCGGTAATATTGATTGATCAACTCCGGAGAACTGATCCGCGTGGGGATTTATAATCGATTGTAACATTGATCTTCCTTCTGATTGAAGGACTTCTCGAATCATAGTGGCGATTAGTGTTTGGAGAGCAGGGGATGGAACATGAGAACCTTGAGAGGTGCTTGGGTTATCTTGAGTAGGGTCAGGATGCGTATAAGTGTCGAGAAGGGATGGTCGTATTATATGGTTATGGGTTGCCATTTTTAATTAGTTTTTACTAAAGACTGGGGCAATGTGACAATGGCAAGCAATCAAGTTAATTATAAGTTTTTCACTTAATAGTTGATTCGATATCTTAAGTCTAATTAATTTGATTGATCTAGTTAAATTATTTTTTCCGTTAAAAATTGTAAAAATTAGAATTTTAAATTTTCTAAAGTTAAAAGAAATTTTTTCACTTAATAGTTGATTTGATATCTTAAGTCTAGTTAATTTGATTGATCTATTTAAATGATTTTTGTCGTTAAAAATTGTAAAATATTGCTTACAGTAGAATTAGTTTCAACATCGCAGGACGGCTGACAGCTATTTGTCTCCTTTTTGCTTTCGGTTACTAGGGGGCCTCGTTTCCCTGGCTAACTAGGCACTTCTTTAGGGCACAGTTTTTAAGAACTTTTTGAGGGCAATTTGTTCTTAGCACTTCTTGAGGGCACTTTGTGTTATTGGCACTTCTTGAGGGCACTTTGTTTTAGTACTTTTTGAGGGCACTTTGTTTTTGGAACTTCTTGAGGGCACTTTTCGCAACTTATTTTTTCTGCAGCGCGGGGCACATGGAACGTTTCGTACTACTTGAGGACTTTAATTAAGTTGGGTCCCTACTCGGGCGCCAGTTAAATTCTTACAAGTTAATTTTAATAAAAAAAATCTTTATTTCGGGCAGCGTTTCTACCTATCAAAAATACAATGTGTTCAAGAACTTAAAATCTAAACCTTAAATACTCTCTTACTGCTAAATCACCACATCGTAGTTTCTCACGAACGGAACTCAGAATTGCAATCGTTGCAGGTGTCTGGTGTCATCGAATGTCTGCCTAGGAACTGATGGCTTGCGCGTGTTAGATATCGGTGCGCGTGTTGCTGACTCAGTTTTCCCTGTTGATAGAATTATTCGTTAACTTATATGTAGATGTATTTATTGTTAAAACCAAAAAGAATATAATAAATAATAAATAAATAAATATAAAAAATAAAGAATAATAAAGCCAATTTACCCAAATACCAATCGCCGGCGAACTGATTTTGCTTCTCGGTATTAAATCAATTACTATCCCGTAACCTGGGCCCATAACCTGTTGCACTAAGGAAACACGTCTTACATTTGTAAGTTGAGGAGAGGAACTGTATTTCTATTAGAATAAGTATATCGAACAGATCATTAGAAAACTGTAATCATTTACATAAGAATTCATAGTGGTAATAATATATGAGAGCAATAGTGGAATGACAAAATAGCAATTTAATCACACAGGGTAGTTCACAGGTTTTTTCCCTTTTTTTAAACAAAATCACCGCGAGAGTTGTTCGCAATAAATGTTCAGGGTTTATATTCAATAGGAAAATAAGATTTATTTTGATTTGTTCGAAATAACATTCGCGGTTTTCGAAAATTTACTTACCTACTCGTATATGCAATATCATTTTTGTTGTGTTATGCAGGCGACTTATATCTCATTATTTTCAATGCAAACACCGGCTTAAAGACTAGAAAGGATTTACTTTACTATCGTATTGAAGAAAAAACACTCACTCATCACCTCATATTGTTTTTTTACTTCAGGTCGTGGTTCAGACTCCAGCGACACGGAATCAGAGCCCGGAATTCCGTTGAAACGTAAACAAAGACGATCTCGAACAACCTTTACAGCTGAACAACTGGAGGCCCTTGAAAGAGCTTTCAGTAGAACACAATATCCCGATGTGTATACGAGAGAAGAACTAGCCCAATCAACAGGTCTTACAGAAGCCCGCATTCAAGTATGGTTTAGCAATCGGCGAGCTCGACTTCGAAAGCACTCCGGCTCGAGTGCGGGTCTAGCAGCAATGAATTCTGGCTTAGGTTTCAGTGCACTGCCAGTTTCCTCCATGTCAGGATACACACCAGTGACACAATCTGTCCCCGGCAATGAAAATCACCATCATCACCAAATGACTGGATACGATTTGATGGCACAATCTCAACATGGATTTGCTTCAGGCTTCCAACATGGACATTTCCCTGGACAAAATTACTACCATCAAGGTAAGTTTACAATTCACATACAATACATACAAAATTCTTACTTTTACTCATTGAATCATTTCGTTTATTAGATTACTCCAAAATGTCCATGGACGACTTTAACAAACTAACAGCTGAAAGTGTCTCCAAGATGTCACCATCAATCCATTTGACTGACAATTATCCAAAGTTAGAGGCTCCTCCAAATTGGACACAAGCAGCATACCACCTTAATCAAACGACAGCGGCAGGATATAATCATGCGGCACCAGTGAATGATTACACAACGGGACATAGCAATCAATTGAATACTGCAGCTGTAGCAGCGGCTGCATATCAACATCCGCTTCCGGCACAAGGACAATCAAAATATTGGTCATGAGAGGACGATGTGTGGGAGATTGACAACCGATAACGGAGAGAGAAAGTGCAAAAAGGCCTTCAGTTTACGAAATTGCTTAAAATTTATAACGAACAAACAAATTGTTGATCTAAGGAATTCAAATATCAAATGTAGAATGTAATGTGACAGTGTAGGCTAGGATTTATTTTTTTACAGAGCTAAGTTTGATGTTAATTATTTAATTGTTCTTAAAGAAAATAAAAAAAGAAATCTAATTCGCAAAATGTATAATACGAGTAGCATTATGCATTTGCATCTAGTGGCATCTTTTATGACACAGTAATCTAGCGGAATGCACTAGAAAAGCCTTGAAGCCTTGCATCAACCTCCTAGACAAAATTCAAGGGGCATTTTGCATCTACGCGACTACATGAGTATCACCGATAAATTAATAATCTCCCCACCAGCGGCTCTCCAAACTCTACTTCATTTGCAATCCATTGTTATCTTCGGCATAAAGCTTGCCACAAACTGAGAACCATTCAGCAATGGAAAGAACTAAATGTAGAGTATGTTACTCTACAATACTTACACAGCGTAACCTGACTAAAATTGAATTCCATATGAACTTCTATCAGCTGATTCCAGAAAGGAACAAATAAAACTAACATGAAGGTGCGTGACAAAAGGCCAGATTTTTGCGTATGGCGTTATTTCACATGGCCTTATTTCACTTGGCTTCTTTTCACGGTACCAATCTGAGTTTGTGTTCAGCTGGGTCTCTATTTTCACATACTCCTATAACATAGCCGAAGACTTTGCACGTGGGTCCTCTCTGATGGCAAATATTCCATACTTTCAGTATTCCAACTGTAGAGTCTTCCAAGCCGAAGTCTTAGATAGATATTTATTAGGTCCCGCTTGGAGCAGCCTGATACCAGTACGAAAGTGGCCATAGACTGCCGCGTATTTCTGAATGAGATAGTCAAAAACAGAGTCTTATAGTACTCTTTTGGGTTCTGTGACAATTAGCCGTCTTTTGAGCTGCACCATTGATCAACTGACCAGACAAGTAAGCAATATATTTTATATAGTATATAGTTTGTCAACGTGAAGCTGCATATGAAGAGGAAGAGAATGTTACATATTCCAGTGGAACTGCTCTGACATCTAAACGTTCTCTGCTCTACAAAGTGCTGATTTTGAGAAATTTGCCAAGAAATTTCTATAGTTCCAGAAGAAGCCAACGCTTCACCCATCGATATCACAATTCACCTTCAGAAGTCTAAGTTGAAAGTTCCACTTAAAGTTAAAATAAACAGAAATATCAATACGCCTAACAGTCATGATCCTTCTACCTAACTTTAATTATGGGCAACTTACCATACGGCCGTAGAAATAATAATTTCCTATAAGTAAGGCATCATAAATGGCCTGAAAAATCCACTGTAGTTGCTAATTTTGCTCTTCTATTAGTAAGTTCTACTTGTCATCTTGTCATGGTGTTATCTGGCCGCTCGTTCGGAACTTTTTAATGGAAAACTACGGATAAAAATCGATTCCTGTACAGCAATCATATCGACAATTTTGTGTAGACACTCATCAATTAAAATGGTGGAAGTCCTAAAAACGTTAGACTTTTCAAGTTAAGGGGGGACTTTCCATGACGCGATAAGGGAATCAAAAGTTTAATTGCCTAGCTGCTAGTGCAAAGGTCGATGGGGACCTATGGTAATAACTCTTATGTTGCAGCAAAAAAACGAACGAGAATAAGAGAAATTGACTACGCACCGTAGTACATTATGATGACAAATGATGACTTACATACACAGATAACTTACAGATAGAACCAACAAATCATGGAGAATTCAACAAAGGACTATACCCCTCAAATGATTCGATAAAGATTAACGACGTAAAGCACCTTTGACCTCAAAAAATTCCTCAGAGAAGGTAATACGTTTAAATATAGAACTTGGGAAGATTGTACAAAACTCCCAAGCAATGACCAAAGGATTAATATTCCATAAGTTGTTGGGACTGTGCAACAGCATATGCTGATGACATTGATGCCATTGGCACATGCCAGCGAGCATTCACTGGTGTGAGATAGTCGTCGATCGTCACATCACACAAGACTTTCAAACTTTCAACAACAACAAAGAACTAAACAGAAGTGACTCCTTCTGCAGATAGATGCACTTTAAACTCAAGAGTAGAGTTATAAATGTAACCTTTTATCACTGGTCTACAAGAAAGAAACAATATAGGCGAATATCCCAATGGAGTAAACCCTCTCGTCTCTTATGTAACCTAGTCCACAATGAGCAACTTATCAAATAATAGGACACGGGAAGTAATATGCCCACGCAGACGATGTTACTCACCAACATACACTCTAAAATTATCCAGTATGGTTTGGTGTTCTCTTTAAAAAAAAAAAGAAGATATCCTTCATCATCTTACTCAAGCTAAATGGCACCCGTCTAGTTTTTTAAGGAATGAAAGATATCCAGGCCTCATCAGATTGCTGCAAATTAGAATGGCCAGAAAGCTTTCCAAAGCTAAGCAAAGAAGCTCTAGTTGTTGTGTACAGGTGCAAGAGGATTGTGGACTCTTAAGCTGCGGCCCACAACCCAAAGTTAAGCACTGGGTCAAGCATGGTCATGAGACCAATTCTCAGGTATGGCATAGTCGTAGATGGATATTACTGGAAAGACAAAGTAACATCACTGGCGTGTAAGGGATCTCTCCAAAGACGCCTCTCCAAACTTTGCTCCATTTGCTACCTCTATATTTTTTGGAATGAAGATTTCTAAGTGACACTCAAAAATAGAAACAAGTATGTATATGTGCCTCCCTTAATCAACCGATTTTTAATTAACTGATCCTAGAAAGTAACCGAATGTGGACAACGCGATGTTACTCACAGTAAGTCCATTTCTAATATCCCAGTCGGCTTTAAAATAATCGGAAACGTTGGCGCTGTGGTTTTGAGTCTACGCACATACATATAAGCCTAAATCTCAGCTGTTTATCAGGCCAATGATTGTCTAGTTTGAATTCAGCTGAAGCTAAGCAGCACAAGATCACACACCAACTGGAACACTCGGATGTGTTAGTTACAAGCATCGGATCTCTAAATACAAATAATGGACAATTTGGCAATGTTTAACCAACAAAGTTCTGAGCTAAACAAATGACTCACATTCAAGTGCTTTCTAAGGCCAGTAAAAAGTTAGATAGTCCAAATACCCCAGCCTATGGAATCTGTTAATCCGTTACTCCATCATTTTTAACTCACAGATAGAATACACTCATTCTAATGGAAGATGGCCCATAACCAACTGTCCTAACTTGAATCGCATCAGAATGCTATGCTTAGGCAGTTGCCACTTTCGAGATCTAAACGATCTCTGCTCAATGAAGATCATCGACCTTGAAAAATTTGGCAAGAACTTTGGAGCTCCTAGTGACATCACGTTGGGCCTACGACTAGTCTAGGCACATCTTAATGAGGACCACTCTAAACTTACCAAACATCACTGTGTTATCGCTGTTTCTTTGGCATAAGAAGGCAATTATTAAATCAGGCTTTGTCAATAAACACTAAGGATATTCTATATATGTGAAACTATCAGCATAAATGTCCTACTTGTTAGCACAGACACTACGTTAGCAAAGGTGGATAAAGATATTTTTGTTTGTTTTAAGCGCAAGATTCTTAGACTGTTTTTTGATCCCGACTTTGAAAGGGGAAATACAATATAACAGCAAACTTCACCGTACGGCGACATCGACATCGCAAGAAAAATGCCTGCCAAAGAAGTCGATGTCCGTCGCCTGAGATGACTAGGGTATGCAGAATTAATAAATATCAACGCTACAGCCCGAAGAGTATAGGATTCCTAGTCGGAGACACAACACAGTAAAGGAAAACGTCGCCTTATGTAGTGCTCACAAGTGAAAGCGGACCCCAATAATTTTAAAATTACAGAGGCCTATTGCTTGAAATATCATAGTAGAACAGTAGCAGTAGTAGTAAAAGGTCTTCGTTGAAAAGACATCTGTCAAACGTCACAAGAAAATTGCTCTAGAGTTGTTAGTTGCAGTAAGTTACAAGTAATATCGAAAAGATATATTTTTTAGTGGGTACGAATCTGGTATCTTCAACAGTCCTTGCGAAGGAGGACGTCAAGAAAGTTATCCAGGTTTTGTAGAAGGTAAGTGGGAGTTGAACAACAATTAAACTCTGCCACGAAGTAACGGCTTAGCCCCGACTTGGTCTTAGCTCTACGCGTTTCTAATGGACACTTTATAGAGGAACTGTAAGATGTAAGCCCCCTCAAATTTAAGCTGTAATTAACACACGTATAATTATTTTAAGATAATAAGAATAATGCAAAGGAAAGAACATATATATCACTCACCCATTCGTTATCCATGTTCTGACATTAAATGTCCGGGAATTCTTTATGATATTTATTGGTTCGTTGAGGATTGTATATAACATCACTCGCGAATCGCATATCGAAGGGAGACACACTAAGAATGTCAAGCATTAGGGACAAACACAATAGACATTAAGCAAGAGAAAGAAACGAAAACCATGGTGAGCGCCTGAAGAAAGAACAATTATTTACTCTGATAGAGAAACAGAGAGAGATCGCATACAGAACACTGTTTCGATTTAGATTTCGCAGAATGGAGAGAAAACAAACACTCGCACTGCACATGTAGCACGTACACCACCCACAAAGACACTTTTCGCTCTTTGCACTCGAACTTACTCCGCACACTTTTCACTAATTAGCACTAATCACCATAAGCACCGAACGCAAACTAGACAATCTTCTCAACTGATCTCCACTTAAATAGTGTCTGAGGTCAAGTTTGAGCTGGAGAAATTGGCAAATGCAGATGGGGAATTATTTTTGTAACAAAGCTTTGATCAGATGCAAGAAACGATCTCGACTTCTCATCTTTCTATCAGCGTATACAAAGGTGTATACTGATATATGTATATGATTGTGTATAATGTCTATTTGTATTTATGTGTGTATTGTACATTTAGGTTAGGTAAGCTAAGGTTTATTTTAAGTTAGATATTAAGTTTTTATAAAAAAATAAAAATGTATGTCCATATGCTAAGTTTTTGTAAACAAATTTTTTTCGTAGCCTTAAATATAGAAAATAAGTATTCCTAAAGCAAATGTAAATAAAGTCGACAGACATAGATATAAGAATTTAGAGTAGCTTAGAGCGCCTGTGTAGTGCCAGTAAGTTAGGTACTATAAGATTGTTAAGTAATTTTAAGCTAGCATTTAAGCATTTTTTATTAGTATGTAAAAGTTAATGATTACTAAAATAAAATGCATTTAAAATTAAAACTAACTGGAATAAGATTGGAATCTCTACAGATAAGAAGCAAAAAGATTTTAAGAGGCTTAATCGGATTTCGAAGAGCGCCTCTTACAAAACTTTTTGCGAAAACATCGAAACTATTTGTGAAACCAGTTGGCTGGTCAAAGTATCCAAAAGGGGAAGATCTACCAGGATGGAAATCTGACGGTAGTATAGGGAAAGCAGAAACTCTCCGTCTCATACTTGAGTCTCATTTCCTAGGTAACAAAATCGGAACCAGCTCACAACTAGTCCCTATCAACGAAACTGGTAGTGAGCTGAATAACACAACACGCCGTAGCTGGTATATCTCATCTGAGGTCTGACTTGTCTCCTGCTTAAAGCCATCACCATTCAATTCTCCAAAGAAGCTAAGTATTTGGGTATCAACCTGGATAACAAAACTCTTCTGGACTAAAAATGTTTCGTCAAAAGCATCTAAGGCGCTGTTGGCTTTCTCGCAGTGCAGAGGAGGTATCGGCAAGTCAAGAGTCCTTTGGATCTACACGGCTATGATAAGGCCAATTATATCCCATGCGTCGGTTGTCTAATGGAATAAGTTCTAGCGAAAATACGTGATTTCTACTTTTACCAGACTCCAAAGAACGATTTGTCTCGGATGCATGGTGGCTTTCCCCACCAGTCCTGACTCCGCTCTAGACGCATTGATGAATCTCCCTCACCTTGATATTCATATCATGGGCTGCACTCTCATACCCATTTTCCGTTTAAAAAGAAGTGATCTTTGGTACTCTGGTCTTATGGACATGCCATCCGATGTAATGGCACCAGAAATCCTGTCGCGGAAAAAATACGAAATCAACTTTTCCTGTGCCCGGGACTGGTTTCAGGTTCAGAATCTGAGCCAGGAAAGGTATGCAGTCGGGTCTTCACGGACAGCCCCAACACCAATATATGATGTGGCGCTGGTGTCTTTCTGGAGAACGACAACTTTAGATTTCACTTCACGTTAGGAAAGCCTGCATCTGTCTTCCAAGGTGAAGCATTTGCATCTAAATGACAGCCAAGCTACGCTTAGAGCCTTGTTGAACCCTCTTACGACTTCCAAGCGAGTTCAAGAATGCAAGAGGTCACTAAACATAGTCGGAAGGTTAAATTCAGTGACCCAGGTCAGAATGGGATCACGGGCAATGAAATCGCCGATGAATTTCAGCTTCCCTGAAAATCCGCTAATTAATAAATTATCTGATAGCTAAATGCGGCTTTATTTGTTTATATTTGTTTCTTTAATTGGTTACAATTTTTGTTAATTTATTTATTTATTTCTATCTACTTATTTATTTATTTACTTATTTGTTTATTAAATTATTTACTTGTTTACGTATTTATTTATTTACTTATTTATTTTTATTTTTTTTTTTTTGTCCTTATGGAAGATTTTTGTCGTATTTTCCTTCTAATGATTCTTTCTTGTTAATAAATTTCTGTATTCAAATATTTCAACAACTATTTCAGCGGCAAGATACTTTGTATTATCAAATCCCTGTATTATTAAATGTGCGGTAACAAACCTTATGTAAAAATTCTTATATGAAATAAAAATGAAATCTAATCTAAAATTTTCAAATCCTTGGCTAATATAATGACGTGATTCAAAATAGAGCAGCCTGTACAAAGTATGACACTCATGTTTTCAAATTACGCCATACAACCGGTGCGACGGTAAAGCAGATACATGGGAGAAATGTGTAGTATAAGATATTTCAACAGCTAATAACGGAAGAAGAAGAAGATTGTAAGATTAGCATTATCTTGAATTTGCTGTTGCTCACTTCAAAATATTGATTGTACTGACAACATTTTTCTTGCCTCCACATATGTATTCCAACCTGTTAGATGGATATCTCAAACGAAAATAAAACAACAAATATTTTTCTTTACATTGAAGTATTTGATTTCAGTTTTATTATATTCAATTTTAAATTTTCAATAAATTTTAATTTTTAATATTTATTTATTTATTTATAAACAATTTTCTTTTAACCATACAATTTTATGTTTTATTTTTTAATAAATACAACAACCAAACCCAATCAGACTTGTAAATATACATTTATAGGTTTCTTTTAAAAGTTTTTGTTATAAGATCTTCTGTTAAAGGGTTTTCTGTTAAAAGATTTTTTGTTTTTGTGAATTTTACAAAAAAAATTCTAACTATTATGCTATTACATCAAATATACATAGATTCGGTAAATATTTGTTTGGTTTTTAATTAATAAATACTTGTTTTTTCACATCAATTATTGTCAATGACGCAGTGATATACAATTGTTTTAAACTTTCAAAAATTATATTTAACTACAACTAAAATAGTTATAATTTTAAATTTATTTATTGTCTCAATTTTTGTTTGTACAATAATTTAGGAGATGATTTTTGGTTGTTTATTTTAGAGGGTAAATTTACCAAGAGTTGAGGTTTGTTTTTTAAGGAACTACAAAGAGAGAATAAATCAAGATATAGCACTCTCTTAACGACATCAAGCCAGTAACATCGTTCACATCAGCATATTCGATAAACAATTTCATTTGCTCAATTTTCAGAGGCAAATTTCAAGATAACATTTACGAATTTTGCTCTAAGCTGGATTATTTATTTTCAATAACAATATCACTAGAAAACGATTTGAGAGGCAACGAACGCAGCAATGCTACCAACATTGTGATAAACAGCGTACTCGTATAATCCTCGACAGGGATTATTTTAAAACATACATAGAGCAGAACATGCGGTAATTCCCATTTAATCCAATTAAGACTTATTCTGTGGAGATAATATTTGCTGCCTCATTTGTATCTAAACATGGACTTTTACAATTATTAGAGGAGTTATCGTATATGATTTGAGTAAGTACTGCAATAATCAAGCTTCCAACCAAGTCTAACCCTACTTTATGTCTTTCTAAAACTTAAAAACTTCTACCACACAACAAAAAATCCGACTAAATTTATCTCGTCTTAAAGGGATTAATGGAATAATCGAAAGGATGTTGACAATTTGGAAAAATGATATATAAACTAGAAGAAGTTTCTGAAACAGTTACATTTTATATAAAATTGACCGTTTCTCGTCAAGCTGACAGTAAGGGTTCTGACATGTACTCGTACATATAAGAAGGCGTCCAGCACATGATTTAGAAGACTGGAAAGAGCAACTGAAGAGAATGCAGAAGTGCAATTGGCTTTTGAAACAGGATTAGAATCAGTTTTATATGACTGTGCAGTGTCAAAATTTAATAGTGAGCACTTCGCTGTCTGACGATATCTATTATATCGACAAATACTGATATTCAGTTGATATTTTAAAGACAACAGAGCACAGAACTTCGCTGTAAGAAGATGATACGATATAATTGTCTTCAACAGTGATGCGATTCATAATGATATCGATAGATGAAGATGGCGTTCAAAGTCTGATGTGTGTTAGAAGATACTCGTATATAGGAAGTCAGAACTATAAAATCCAAATCGGAAAGAGTTCAAAAGTAAGAAAATCCTGAGGAATCTATCGTAGATCAATTCGTTGTACAATACCTTTACCTGCCTGATCGGTGGAACGGTGGGTTTTACATATGTTTATAGACTGTTTTACTATTTCGCATTCCTCATATATAGGTTTCAGATTATTCAACAGCCTAGATGCCAAAGTGAGCGAAAGATCACCGTCTTCGTTGAAGTCGTCAAGCAAATATCACTTTATTAGGTGAAATCGGAATGCAAACGAATAGATTAAGATGAAACCAATTGAATAGAGTTAAAAATTCCAAAGGCAGTGCATAAGATGTTCCGAATTAAAAATTACAATATATTCAAAGAAGATGTTCTCCAGGTCGTCCCTTAAAAAACCCATCCAACCCCATGCAGATATTTAGCAGAAAATAAAAACAAAATCAACAAGTTTGAGAAAAATTTTCAAGTATTTTTTTCTTTTATTGTCCTGATATGGTACGTTCCATGATATAAGTTTATACGTAAATGTATGTTATTCATTATGCTCTATCCTCTTTCACTTCAACTTATTTTTAAGTTCACATTATTTTTTAAGTTTTTATTTATTTATTGTCATATTGTCTATAGTCTTAGGAATCGAATAAATTGTAAACAAATCCGTAGCAACATTTACCATTTATAAGTTTAGAGATTCTTTCTTTTTTCTTACTTTTAAATCTAAAAGGTATAAACTAGTCCTAAAAAAAGTTGGAATTGTTTTTTTTTTTTATACTTTTAATTTGAGTTCAGTTCATACGTATATATTTGTATGTGTATGTATGTTTTGTTGTATATAGTAGATATAGATAATAATGAATTGTTAGTTAGTAATTATTATTATTTTAAAATCTGTATGTTGCCGGCCGTCGAAAACTTCTTCTATATTGTGCTGTTATACGTGGTGGTGTACCCCATGTTGTTGTTTGTAGGCCATGACCACCCCAACTGGCCATTGGTTTATAGGGCAGGAAACATCGTCTACAAACGGCTGCGGTGGGTTGTCGTAGTCGCTCTGGTTGGGGGTAGAACTCGACCTTTATTTGTTCACCAAAAAATTAAAAAAAAAAGCAAAAAAAAAACAAAAAATGAAAAACAAACGAAAGAAATGAGAAGAAAAAATATGACAAAATTTGTATCTACGTTAAGAAAGGAAACGATATACCAATATTTATATGTATTTTCTTTTTATATTTTTATTTATACAATGAAACATGCTTTGCGCAATTAATTTTCAATTTGTCATCTAAAATGGGGTTATAGTGCCTACAGATACAATCATCTATTAAATACAGATACAAGTAATTGCACCTAGGCATGATACAACACTAAAAGAGACAATAAATAAAACGACTACGTACGTAATGTCCGTGTTTTGTGGGTTAAAGTGTGACAGAGGTACGACTAGTATCGCACGCAATATACGAGTATGTATAAATTGTAAGGAACTATCTTTTAGATTGTTCATTTGTTTTTGTTTTTGTTTTTTTCTATATTTTCTGTGTTGATTGTGAGTTTATTTTTATTGAGAAGATGCACTTAGAGTTTTATGTCAGCCGTAAGTTTATTCGTGTTTATCTGTTAATGACTGCCAATATAGATTCATGGATTTTGTCATGCAACAATCATACATTCGAATACATTTATTGTAGTATAAAACTGATGATGGGTTGCACTTCTGGTAGCATGCTCCTAAAAGTACACCAGCATTTCAATATATGTACGAGCAAGTTCTAGAAGACGAATCTGAAGCAGATAGGGGACAGAATATATCTGCAGCATTCCAAAGAGTCTTTTAACTAATTCGAAAAACTTACAACGAAATGTGGGGGATGTAAGAAAAACCAAGACTAATTAGACAAGGTAAGACACTAAAGGAGTTACAGAGAAATAAATATATGAAGAAACAAAAAGAAATTCGATCAGAGGAATAAAGAAAAGAGTCGAAATTTTCAACAGAGATAGAGGAGTATACCTAATTTATCCAGAGAAATATCATTTGTTGAGGCAAACAATCTTCAATCGTCGTGAAAATCACTCAAAGGTTGACTGATTATCTGACATTAATTTTGGCCCTTGCTTCCAAGACGACTAGATAGAGCTCCGATTCTATGTTTTTCTCATCCACCCATTTTTGTGTTTTTGTGGGTGGCCGTGGTTCGAGTGGTAGTGTTTTGTCTCCCCAATCGGACGGCTCTGCGTTCAATCCCGAACGCGCCACAAGGCCATTCTTTATTCATTCATTAAATGTCGGATGCTACGCATACTACTCAAAAACGAAACATCTCTCTTTATCTAATTTTCCGAAAAACTGTGTTAACATGCTCTGACATTTTATGAGTGTACAATTCTTTAAAAAAAAAAAAACAAACCCATCTAACTATTTTTTGAATATTACCAACGCAGCCTTCAAAAATATTTTCTATGCACAAACAACACAAATACAAATACGTAGGGAAGCTATTAAAGCCAATTTACTACAGCTTATGTCAAAACTGCCGCGAAGCTTATTACTGCAATAGGTTCCAATGGACTATAACAAGTTAAGTTAAATATGGGTATTAATTATAATCGGCACCTACTGGTATTAATAAGGATATCAGAGATATCATGGTGAGCTTCTACGGCTTATTAAAGTAAAATGAATTGCTTCTTTGTTGGTTGGAGAACCACACTCAAGTTGTACATTCATAGAGGGATCGGTACTATGCGTGACTTGGATTCGGGGGGATACGGGTTAGAAAACTCCTTAAACCAGCATTTGAAGAAGTCAAGTTACAATACAATATCAGCAATGTAATTGATGGGAAAATTAAGATCTGTGTCAAGTATGATACCATGGTCAGGAATACAAGTAAAATCTTGCAATACATCAGATTGGTTTTTGAGATCCTCATGACATACACATTAATCACTGGATCTGACTCGCTAATCAGAATCTCGACACTGTTATACCTAGAAAAATAAAGAGATTCTCCGATCGTGGGTTCCTGCCTTTTCGAATGGAATATAGTTTTTTCGGCAAAAGGCTCTCTATTTTTCACCAAAGTCTCATTCGTCCATATTTTCTTAATTTTTGTATCTTAAAATAAGAATTGCCAAGGTCTTGTTTTGTTTAAGGAATGATTTATTCATTGGAGCCAAATCTCTTACCGCCGAGCTATTTATTCACGTTTGGGAAATGACGAATGAACAATTCGTAGCCCGATTCACGAAATCTTACCATGCCCACTTTGCACATATGCTAGGGAGTACCTTTTTTTTCTCCAAATGCTATAGTTTTTTCTTCAAATCGTCGTTGAATCGGTTCAATAAGTTAGCAAAATATTCGTCGTTGACTGTTTATGGGTTATGAAGATAATCAATGTGCATTATGCCTCGCGCTGATTCACTAGACAAACAGACTATATCGACTACTGGTTATTCTTTTGTGTGTTGTGGTACATCCAGGTTTCATTCTCGGTTATGAAATGGTGGAAAAATTTACCAAAAAAGCAGTTAGAAAACGCCGACTTACAATAGAAGAACATAATATAGTCATAAAAGATGCTCTTTTAGATATTAGGTGTGCACGGTATATAGTTAAAGATATCGATTATGGAACCTTTTTTCAACAACATGGGAAACAATTTTTGGAAAAGTGAAGTTCGGTGGTCACGGTTTAAGTGGTAGTGTATTGGCTTTCAAATCGAATGGCTAGGTGTTCAATCCCAACCGCGCCCGAAAGGCATTCCTTTTTTAAGGCAATTTAAATCATGAGAGTGGTTGCCTAGAATACAACAGCAAATCCAATTACACTAATAATTCAGTCTCCCCATTAAATCTTAGATGGCACTCATGGAGCAAAATAGGCACTCAACCCAAACATCCTTCTTTCTCTTTATATCCAATTTTCCCAAAAGCTTAACACATGCTTTGGCATTATAAGTGTAGGCATACCCACTTGAGTGTTAAGTTCTTTTTAGAAAATAAAAATAAAAATAGGAAAAGCAATTTTCTTGCTTGAAGAATTTTCATCCTAAAGATGAACGATTTTATCTACTACTGAAGACATACTTATATGTTAAGGTCTTCATGACATGTTTGAGGAAAGTCGTTCTTGTAGCTAAAGAAAGAAAGAAAAAGGATAACAAAAAGATTATGTATGATTATGGTTTATTCTGCAGTGGGCGAAGTTACTTTTTGAAACGAGTTGGGAACTAATCGTTTATCCAATCTACAAAAAAAAAGAACATTCAAACTGCCCCAATTATAGAGACAGTCTACTTTAAATCGCATACGATAAATTACCTGCCGTATTGTGTGAATCCCAGAAACCAACTGCTTCTTTCAGTGCAGTTTAAGACCTGCTTTTTTTTCTTTTTTTTTTAATAATTAGGGCGCGCTCAAGGGATTTGTGTACCCTTAAAATGTTTGTCCACAGCGCGGGCGGTTCGTTCACATTTGGAAGACGAATAAGAAGTCCAGATCGATACTTACCGCTTATTTATTGGTTTCAAGGCAGCATATGGCAGCATCATAGCGTGCGTCATAATGTGCTATACAGAGTTTTGCCTGGAGGGCTTACTACCAAAATTGTTCGCATGGACTAAATTAAACCGGGAATATCATATCATTGCAATAAGCCTTGGTTATGTAATGTTTTATCATAAATTAACAACGCAATACCCTTCTTGTCGTGATTTTGTTCAAGAAAATGATGTTGGGAGATTGATTGATATATTAGTAAAGGCAAAGCCAATAAGCCCTAAGTTGATGTTGCAAAAGTACAAAAATACGAGCGAGTTCTTGGTAATCGAGGACACAGTATTATTAAACTTATTGACGCTCGATGTGGTTTTGTGGATGTCAAACGAACTTACGATCCAAAGCTCATGAAATATACTGAGCAAATAGGGCATCATTGTAGTCTGCACCTCATTTTCATCGCCTCTCCGTCGTATTTCCTAAAACACACATCAAATACCACAATTAACTAATTAAATATGCAAAGCATTCTCAGCTACTTGCCCTCATCAAATTGAATACTCCATTCATATGCTTTACCCAAGGAATCCATTCTCTACTGACCACTCTAAACTATCACAACTTACATCATTACCACCGAGGAGGTTCTACGTCTATTCACCATCATACTATTACCAAGAGAAAGTCATTTTAAAAATGTAAAGTATCTAATACCCTCAAAGGCGCTTTCGAACTCTGTCTCTGGTTTCTGGTTGTGCTCTACAACCGATTGTGAGCCCGACAGCAACACCATCACTATCAGCATCATCATTGTCCTGATTGTATACAAATTGCAAATTGCGTTGATGACTAAATTGGACTTTTTGTTTCCCTCAATTAAACGATAAACTTTCGGCACAGGATCGGTAGAGGGTTGGTGAATGGACAGTAAAAGGTCGACGCTGATAGATTCAGCAAAGGGGTAGTCTGAAGGACTGAACCCTTTAGTTGGACAAGAATGTTAAGACGAACATAATTCAATTGGAAAAATTGAAAAGTTGTAATAATATAGGAAACTTTTTTTATTTGTTTGCTCTGAAAAGTATTCAGGATACGATACCATACGCTACTATACGATAAAAGTACGACTAACAACAATTCGATTTAGCCATCGATGTAAAAGGTTTCATGCAACGTTTATATATCAACATTTCTAGCACACGCATACATACAGAGAGACAACAGAAAGAATTTTCATTCCTATAGAATCAATTAAAAAAAAAACTGAAAATTCAACTAAAACGAAATTAAAAAAAGGATAGTAAAGAAAGCACAATCTATGCAAGTCCTTCTTGCTTGGCTAATACGAGTACATTCACTGACACACATCCAGACACAGAATGAGAGATCTAGGGCGGTTTTTTTTCAGAAGTAACATTCAAACAATCATTCTCAAGGTGTTTTAGAGTGTTTACTATTTGCCTGGCACGTCCAGAACGACTAAAGCGTCCACTTCGGACCGGACGCAATCCCGCCGGTAACCATCCCGAGCGTGCCAACGCTCCTATATGCCGTTTCCATTCAAAGATTGGCAGCGTCAATGAATCCGAATTAGAATCTGAATTTGTAGCAGATGCATCGGTATTGTCATCGCCAGGATTGTGATTTTCAATTGAATCCAATTGACTGGCTGTAGCCGCTTGTGCATAGGGAACCAAGTTGGAGAAGAAATTAAATTTTAAGATGAACACACATGGGAAGCAGGATATCAATGTGTCCTGATGAGTTTCTACTTTTTATGTTGGCATGCTATAGGAGGGGATCATTATAACACAGAGGGGTAAACTTACCTAAGAAACGCTTCTCTATATCCGGATAGTCATCGTAGGTGGGGTAAAGCCCATTCGATTGCTCGGCATAATCCATGATGTCACGTTGAATAATGTCAGCTAATGCCTCCTGTTCAATGTTGTCTTTCTTCTGGTGATTACCATGAACTGGAGATCCTTTCAATGCACCAATGTTTCTCTTTTCACCGCTACGGAAACCGGAGTTGTATCTAGCTAAAGCAGCGAGATTTCGTTTTGGATTGTTATTGGGTGTGTTACCAGATGAAAGTAGTCCCAGACGTGCTAAGGTGGCGAGATTTCTCTTGCCGGTGGAAGGTAGTTGGTAGTCACGGGCTAGAGTGCCAATGTTTCGTTTTCCACCATAAC
The DNA here is from genome assembly GCA_949129095.1 of Volucella bombylans. Classification (NCBI taxonomy): domain Eukaryota; kingdom Metazoa; phylum Arthropoda; class Insecta; order Diptera; family Syrphidae; genus Volucella; species Volucella bombylans. Next base: position 57,686,368 of record OX422144.1, read on the forward strand.
GCATACCACCTTGACGTACCACAGATCCAAGGTTCCTCTTCTGTTCCCACTGTGTATTGATCTGTTCGACTTCTTCAGGTTCTGGGGTTGGGAGCTGTCCATTCTTGGCTAAAGTGGCTAGACTTCGTTTGGGCACGTAGGCAAAGGGTCTATTCAAGTAGCCTTGTCCAACGGATGCCAGCGAAGCAATCGACCTCTTGTCATCTTCAATGAAATCGTAATCATCGGAATTCAGTTGATTGGTGGTGGGTGTCTGGCTGCTTCTAAGAAGGTTTTTCAACTGGCTACGAAGTGCTGAGACCTAATCGCATCAAAAGGGGGTGACAAAAAAGAACGGTCGAAGTACAAATAAAGTCAGTTAAGTTGAACTTATTAAATTGTACTTACATGCAATTGATATTCGGGACTGGGGTTTGTCAACTGGTTAATTATTGATTCCAGTTCGCATGGTGATATATTGCCATCGTCTGTGCTCTGAGGTTTAACCTAAGGTGGTGGAAGAGAAAGAGAAGGTCGGTATGTATGGTAAATATTGATTGTATGTTCAATACTCTCAATTTGGTATGAAAAGGGTTCAACATAGTTCAATATGAGCTGCTGGAGGTATGAATAAATAGATTCCCAGTACAGAAGCAAGAGTTTTCTTTTTTCTGCTGGGTTTGAGTATAGATTACATACAAAAGCTCCTTCCTACGTAATGTCGAATCAGGATAATGTCATTTTATTTATACGAGCGGAATAATGGGAGAAAATTGTTGCTCAGATGTGCGTCAGAATCAGTACATGGGCTTGTGCGATATGGAGAAGATTGATTATTCCTAGGAATATGTACGCTCCCGATTTTGGAAATCGATTACTTCCTCTTTTCTGGTCTTGAGTATTGTCGTTCACTGTTAACACATTACAAGGGGCAATCCGTTTTTTTTTTAAGCTGTTTGAAGTGTTTTATCTCAGCGCATTCAGTAAATACAAGGGTAGGCAACGTGCTTTTGTCAGATTAAGGGTGATGTCCTTTTTAGGATTTAGTTTTTATTTTTTACATGTATGAAGGTGTTTGTGGTGATATAATGGTCTGCAACCTTTTTCGATAAATGAAGACTTGAAACTCAAGCATGAAAAATAAAAGCATGCTACCTTCTTTATTGATTGATTTTACGAGTACATATGTGTCCGATATGCGCTATTAGTTTATCTCGAAAAAGGGCGATGGAACTAGTTAGTTGAATGGCAATGGAGGCGTAAAAAATGCACCTACTTGATAGGCAAATGGGCTAAATATAGTCTATCAATTTTGTATCCGGTATGGTCTTGCACGACAACACAGGTTCTTCCCCATATTTTGGATATTTTCAGCAGATATTCTGATTCGGAAGACAAACAAGCAGTTATTTAACGGAGCCAAAACTTTAAGGGACCAAATACGGGACTGTCTATGAAAACTCTTTATAAATTAGAAATCAGAAAATCTAACCCCATATTCTGAGAAGAAATCTTAAAACCTCAGAAAATGTCTAAATCTTGACGAGCATGATCAGAGTTAAACAAAAGATGAACAAGAAATCATAGGTATTTACCAAACACTAATTTTCCATAAAAGACACATGAAACAGAAAAGTTACCCAGCGCCACCAAATGATGCGAATGGAGATACGAATACTAAAAAATTGATATACGGATGAGCTTATTCCCAATCACCACAACTAACAATGATGATAAGATAATCGAATAAAGAGCTTATAAAGTCTGATTTCTATGGCGTATACAAATTTATCAAGGCGACCTTCAAATGGGTCATATTCCCAAAACACAAAGCTCTCACAGATAAGATGTCCGGTTATATTAGATACTGGTTTGAGGAATAAACATTAAAGGACCATGGTAGATACACAAGGAATTCTTTGAGATGGAGGAGAAAGTTATTCAAGATCTGACATCAATATCAATAAGACTGATCGCTTCAAATATCTCGAAAATGAATCGCTTTCGCCGAAATAGGATCTTCAGCAAAAGTTAAAGATGATCGCAGATATATGTCAGACCCATACTCATGTATGGTGTTTAGTTTGATTTTAACGCCAAAATAAGGAACAAATATCAATGTAGTAGCAGCCAAGGTATGTCAACGGACATACAAACTGCCAGAAACTTTACCTATTGCATACACCTCAACATCTTCTAAACCACTTTATAATCTAAATCAGATGCTCGAGATCAGTGGCATAGAAACTAAGAATTTTTAGAAATACCATAACTGATGTGCTGCGTTTCACTCGACCACCTCTTAATTTGATGAACAGTGCAGGTTAGCATATGTGGCAAGACAAGTGCCGCAGCATGGTAGGATGGGAGCGGTTCATGGACGAGCAAAGTTAAAAGTGAAGGAATCAACAGAAAAGATCTAAAAGGAAAAAGATATTAAAAACTGCTCAACTGGACGGCCTATCTGTGGAGCTATTGAAAACAGCGGAGATGGCTTTGAAGAGAGCATATGTATTCATCAACACATTCTGAGGATTCAATTATAAGTAGTCAGCTGATGAATGAAATCTTAGCATCGTTTGTGCCATTAAAAGAAAAGAAACCCTCTGAACTGCGTTAACTGTAGAGGGATCAGCCTCCTTCACATCGGGTACAAGATCTTGTCCACCATTGGTCAATTGGTGAACCATTGGTCAATGTCCTGATTGGTCGCTATTGGAGCGGTTTTAGGCCAGGTAAATCCACAATTGACCAAATATTTACAATACGCACATACAAGGAAAACCCAAGAACCCCAGATCGATGCACATCTTTTTATTGATTTTCCGACTTTGTACATACATATATGTATGCTCGTATATGATAGATGAGGTATGTAGAGTTATACCTAGTTTATGCATCCTTGCAAACGATGAAGAATAATCGATGTCAAAAATATGTTTACGTAAGGTTAGGTAAAACTGGACAAAATTGTACGGCACTCGCAAGTCAACACCTGAAACATAGTCGTCCAAAAATTCATGCAAATACTCGAATACGCTGTAAATAAGCTTCATATTAAAAATGAATTTGGCTGTGAATGAGAGAAAAATCAAATATATGACGTCAGCAAGAAAGAGCACATCTCGTCGAATCGAACATTTTGTCACTCCAGAAAGCCATAGCTTTGTGTACCTTGCCACAAGTTAAAAGTAGAATTATGCTTTTCAATTGCAAGATCCAACTGATAATCTCAGTATTTTTGAGAATACTGAACAACTCGGATGTTCTCAAAGACACAATCAGAATACTGGAGCACTACCAATTTTCTGTGGTATTATCAGTCCCAAAATGCAATTCTTCAACAGTATAGACCAAAAGCCCTCGTATTAAGACTAAAGTGACAAAATCATGACAGTTTTATTACTTGCCATTCGATATACTCGTATTGGAACCCTTGGGAAAAGCCCAAGCATACATATTGCACATTGAAACATAGTAGACGTTCTACATCCATAAAAGAATATACATAGTACAAGTGAAGTTTTTAAGCAATTCAAAATTGCATTAGTTTGTCGACTTCCCATGAAACAATGCCTGTCGATATTCCCTACATCAAAAACACAAAATCTTTTTATCAGAATCATCTAAACCATTTCTCTAATCCCACTATTATAAACACCTATTCGAACAGCCCCTATCAAAAACCCTAACGTCTGTTCACTAAAAACGATTATGGTTTTATGATAGAATACTTTCTCCAAGCTCTGTTCCTGCATATAATTGAAAGATTGTAAGATTGTCTTCAACCCTATTTTAGTTTAAACCGATTACCACAGAATTCATTACGACTAAGCCCCACATGTCCAGTATCTCTACTCGTCGTTCCGTCTCCATTTACTCGTATGTATCGAATTTCTCGCAATTTGTATGCCAATTCTCTTAAACAAATTGAATTACCATAAATTCCTCTCCCCTTCAATTTTCACTGTAACCACCCGCTATATCTTCTCAAGAAATCAATCAACCGACGAACATGAATTGCCCATGTCATGCCCATGTCCATGTCCGGAACACCAACCAAAACCGGACTGCATCTGCTTAATTCAGCATTCAAGTCTACCAGGATGCGCCTCCTTTAAACTTGTTACAGTTTCACTTCATGTGCTTTTAACAAGAGCAATTGCGTGTATTTGTATGGGTACCGGATATAACCGGCATTTTTATTGTCCAAAAGTTAAATTAAATTCGTAGACCAGACGAGATACTTCATAACAGGATAGACATGTATCCATCCTGCAACTGGCAGGATACACGTATGTGAGCACAGACTGATAGCAATTCCTTAACTTCCTTTCTAAGTATACTTCTTCTGGAATACCATATTGTAGAAAGGTATTCGAAAGCTTCATGGCACTCCTACTTCATGTCTATCTCTGGTATTTCCCAGTGCTCCTCGACATTCCCCAATACAATCCTACCCTAACGTTAGTGTTGCAAACACGGTTGCTGACAGATTTTCTACGATAAAAGAGGGAAAAGAATGTATTTTAGTAAATGCCAGGGAAACATGTTTTAGAGTGTGTAATAGGATTCATCAAAGGATGAACGTTATTGCTATGCTTATCTACATGACAAGAGATTTCGGATTCTGCATATTTTAATTTGGTTTAACGCGTTCTACCATTTGTCTCTGACAAATTTTAAGTGATGAGTTTGTCGCATTAGAATGCGTAATAATGTGAAAAAGTATACCACCCACAGTTTGGGTAGATGAAGAATGAAACGAATGAAACGAAAGGTTTCCTGGAATTAAGGTTCGATGCTCTGAGTTAAGAGTTTCTAAAAATAAAAGTTTATTTCAAATATCTTGCTCTGAAGAAAATGAATAACAAATTGCGTCATACGTAATTATTTGTTAGGTTTATTTAAAATTTGATAGAGAAGGATTTGTAGAAGCCACAGGTGATCCTGAGATTTTAAGCTATGAAATTGCCGCATTTAATTTGTTTTCTAACTTTTTATCTGGAAAAATAAAATCTTGTCGTGCCGCAGATGCCGGTTATTGGATTTAACGTAAGAGGGATTTTATGCAACAAAAGATATGCAGTTAAGTGATGGGGTGCTGGTGAATAACCTTCACCGTTAAAAAGCACTATCGTGCTCTGCTGTGACAAGCAAGCTGGAAGCGTACAGTAGCCTAGCTTGGAACAATTAATTTCATAAGCATCAGAGAAGACCATGAAAATTAAGCAATGTTGGGGAGCATATTTCAGAGTAGAATGCGAAAGGCAGTGTTTAACATGTATGGAAAGCTCACCTACTATGATATTTCAAGCCTAACAGAGACATTGTATACATAATAGAGGATGACAACCAGTTGATACGAGGTAGATGAGTCTTCACTTCATACCTTCTAATTGAATGACTAATCTAATCAATCGGAGATCAGGATAGGCAGGAAGCACAAAGGATTTTCTGACCTCTCTGCTTATCTTATACTTTACAATACAACAACCAAGGACGACCAATACGTTAATCTCTAACAGTTTTCTGCTGCAGTGCCAACTGCCTAGTCATCAGGGACACACTGATTTAGTACCAGTTTTGCCACAACATTAGCTGAGTCCTATCCGATGGGTTGGAAGCTGATTTTGGAGTTGATTTTGGAACACAGTCTCTGTGGTCTCGTAATGCGTTGCGAATTCAGGGAACTTCTCGTCCTAGAAGCAGAGACAATCAACACAACTGTAGACGACCAGTGGATAATTTTCAAGGGCAGTGACATGCCAGTAATGCTACCAGCTGGCACCGCAAGGCAATGCGTCAATGTGTTTGTAAACACCTGTGTTCATCGTGTAGGCTTAAGTTCACTGAAAGCCCACACTTCATAAGAGCAAAGATACGCCTTGCCATAGTTCTCCATCATTTCTTTGATACCAAAGCGGAACGGCACAGTTTGTTTTAATTTTAACTAAAATCATAAATGCCGGTTGTCTTGCTTTTGTTTGATTCGATATTAGTTTTGCTTGAAATTCTCGCTCTCAAATATTTGCTAAATTAAAATACGAGGCATCGGACTTCCTACAATATCCGAAGAAGTGCACGGAAAAGAGAATATGAAGTTCAATGCAACTAAATGCAACTCTACTCCAGTATTTAATCAGTTTGAAGCGCAGCTAGTACTCGTTGTTAAAGAAATAAAATAAGAACTGCTTGCACTGACTTTATCACTAAAATCGCTGTTTTGTCAGCAGATTTGGATATTCTACTCAACAACTATTTGTCGGACGCAGAACAACTACATTCTTGTAATGACCATTCCACCGCTGTAGACACTGCCATTAGAAATATTACTGAACGAGTACAGATCATCGAACTAAGCCATAAAACTACGGCTTCGTTCATTGATGTGACTACCAGTGAGAAGTTTGACTGTACACAACAATAATTGGATACAGCTGCTGTTGCTGTTTTGTTTCGAATACCTACAACGCTATAAGAGAACATGAAGCAAATCTTAAATGGATTATATTTTACCCTTGGCGTCTCTCCAGCCACTTTTTCGGCCAGATTTTTCGGCCAAATAAAGGGGGTAGCGCAAGCTGTCCAATAAGCGCAACAAAAAATTGGCTGCAGTGTGTACACGATGCGGATCGGTCAAAAACATTGTTCAAAAATCTGCGTATCATTGGTATTGGTTAACGTAGTGTTTCTGAATACTTATTAGATCCTGATAGTTTAAGCGGTTGGTTCTTATCTAATGAAGGAAGAAGTTATATAATTTTTCTATTAACATGCATTTGCGTACAAATTTGAATCGTATTGGAAAGCGATGCTTTAGAAAGCATAATTAACTTTAATTCGAATGTGATCGGTGAAGGTGAGATACCTCTTCGGTTGTTGAAACTAATTTTGCTATTCGTCTTAGGCTCAATCACCTAATTACTGTATAACCTCATCGGCTTTTCCAGATTCTTGGAAAATATACCTGTAGCTAAAAAAACCAATCCAAACGAACCCTCTGGTTATTGACGGATAAGCATTCTGCTGACTTTGTCAAAGGTATTTGAAAGATTAATAGCCACCAGATTGTCAATTATCTTGATCTACTTTCTTGATCTAGGTCAAATTCTTTTCTGTATTTATGCAATATTAACTATATTAACCAATGTTGAAAAAGCGTTTCTTTCCGTCTTTATGCAGTTGATTTATAAATTTATCTTTCCAGGCCTTCAAGCCTGATAGAAGACATTTTTTGTAGGATAAATGAAGACCGTCTTACAACACATAACCGGGATATTGGAAATGGACTGATCTTAAATCTGCTCAAGTCCCAAGCAATAATGATTTCTCAGAATCAATATAAAACAAGAAATCATCCCTGTCTTTCCTTAAGCAATCCATGGATCCGCATTTATACAAAATAAATTTTAAGTAGCTTTCAACAATATGGTGTGTTATGTTTATCGTTTGCGCGGGTATGACCATGTCTCACATTACACAGATGGCATTCTTGAATGCAGCTTGCAATAATATCTTAATGCTCGGAATTGCATCTTCCTACACAATTCCCCGGAATTGAAAATACAAGTTTATTCATCTAAATCTCCATTGTCCCCGAAAAGTAATCCCCATCGACTGCAAAGCACTTATGCCAGCGCTTGATCCAATCCTCGAAACATTTTTTATATTTTTTTGGTCTCGGCTCATTTGGTGAACGCCATTCACTTGCCTGATGTCTGGATTGCGTGTCGTACTTATAAACCCACGTCTCATCTCCAGTAATGATCCTTTTGGTGAATGTGGGATCGGATTCACCCTCGCAAATCAACTCTTTTGCGACGTCAACACGGTCTCTTTTTTGCATGTAATTGAGGTCTTTTGGCACCAACTTTGCTACTACACGACGGAAACCAAAATCATTAACCAAAATGTCTTGGACGGATCCATAGGCAATCTTCAAGTCCTCCGCTATCTCTCTGATGGTTAATTTGCGGTTATTGACCAACATTTCTATTCTACTCCATTAATGTTTTCGTCGATGGTCTACCACTGCGTTCATCATCTTCGATTGACTCACGGCCACTTTTTAGCCTCTCGTGCCACTGGTAAACAACCGTTTTCTTTAGAGAATCGTTGCCGAAACACTCTTTCAACATTTCCAATGTTCGCGCACCATTAAATCCGTTTTTTTACGCAAAATTTAATACAAGTTCGTTGTTGCAAATTTAAATCCATTTCTAAAATCCATTTCTAAATTAACTTTTGCAAATGTCAAGATATAACGCTAAGATTTAGAGGGAATGTCAACAATAGATTTACCAACTTAACAAAAAAAAACAGAACTCAAATTGCAACAATGGGAGCGCCACACGGTGGTTATTTTTTGGATCAAGGTGGTATATCTGAAATCACCTCCATATTTGTTCTCAAAGTTGTAAATTTCTCGATCAATAAGGATATTTAATATTAATACTGAGCCATATTCGTCGAGGCTATTCTTTATCGAGAACTTCCAACTTTAAAACGGTCGTATTTGAATATTTTTCCACACAGTAACGCTTTTCATATGTCCTTCTTCTTTCTTGTCTCTTGCTCTTTACCTCCTTTTTTCTAATCAATATTTTTTTATGTAACTTTTTATCTATTTTTTTTTACAAACAAATGGATGAATGAAATGATTGCTTAACTTTCTACTATTAGATTATTTTAAAATTATATTATTTTTGCTATTGCTGTTAGAACGCTCAAAAGGCTATGCCTTACTTGTACTTTATGTACATATAATAATAAAATGAAATGAAATCAACTCAATCAATCTACCTCCTCAAGTCAGGCACGGACTGAAGTCCGAAAGGCTCCTGACTTCCACAGTACCGTGTTTAAGGCCCTGGTATGGACTACCGGTGGTCCTGCCACTAAACAGGAGTTCTGATTGGAAATCGCAAAATTACACTGCTTTCAAAAATTGTGCTGCTGTCAAATTTAACAGAAACGATGGCAGAGGTAGGAATTCAAATTTAAGCCAAGCATTTGAGAAAAAAATGTTTACGTTTACATATATAGAAACCACCAGTGGTCGGATCGTGGAGGAAGTCAAAAAATACGAGTTTAAGGAAAACGCTAACATTAATTTTAATTTCCATTTCATAGAAAACCGCAGCCCAAAAATTTTATGGAAAAATTTGAGAAAAGCTCCAAGTATTGGATTCATAACCTGGCAAAGGATGAAAAGCAGAATACGTTATTTGAAGTCGCCGTTAATGGTTGCTGACAGATTCTGGATTGTTTGCTGACGGGTATGAAAAAGGTGTGATTTTTCTAACCCTTTCATTGTTTTTTTTTTTACTAAATCTATTTCAATATTTTAGAACATATTGCCAAAATCTATCCTTATTGAAACACATTGTTGGTGGCCGTAAGAGCATTTACCCGTCATTGATATATGATACATATAAAACATCAAATGAAATAGGCTTACCAGGCAGGAAATTTTGATGATCCGAACAACAAGTTAGCAGACATAAACAGTCCAATTCGAACAAGTTCACTACCAGAATGTTCACCAATAACAAGCGGACTTTCTCGTTCTACATTTAGAAAACGAAAAAGAGATGAACCTAGTGGTAATTCAATTTCCATACTGAAAAGACAGAGCACACAGTATCCAGCGGCATAAAAATTGCACAGTACTGTCTCCCATCAGTTTAATTTTTACGAGTAGTTCTTTTAAACTATTGAATCTGTCTTTCCGAAGGCCAATGCAATGCTCGATTCTGACTCGATACTTACTCAACATCTTGTTGAATTCTGTTCGATCTTAAGGGATCCTTCACTTGAATTAGATCTGTAGCGAGTGACTTCAGTAGAAGTCAATTTGTAAGCACTATCGCCTACTAACCATCCTGCTCCTTTCTGATATTCTGATGATTTTGTTGAAAGATGGCAATTATTGTTTTTTGTTTATAATACCTCAGCATGTGTTAAGTTTTTTTGAAAATGGGATAGAGAGAGAAAGAAAGATGTTTGAGCTCAGTGGTTATTTCGCTCCATGGGTGGCATTCAACATTTAATGGAGAGACTAAATTCTTAGTGGAACTTGGCTTGTTGTTGATTTATAGTCAACTACTCATCTTACTTGATTTTCGTTAACTGAAAAAATGAATGTCTTCGGGCGAGGTTGAGATTCGAACACCAAACCTTCCGATTTGGAAACCAGTCCACTACAACTTGAGCCATGGCCACCCACCTGTATTCTGCTATAGTGCACACTACCTGGGTATCCAAGAAACATATGACGAACTCTATTTTTTGTAGACTGCGCTTTCACAGAATATAAATGCTTCCGAGAAAAGTATGCCTGGGTATTTTTGAAAGGTTTCCCAGCTAGTTTTATTTCTGCCCCATTACGTATCCAACACAGTGCGGTAGTTCATGAAATGTTACTGAAACCATACGTTGACGTTCCTCATGCATGCATTAACTGCATTTCCACAGAAAATGCTTTCATGGCAAATTCTGGAAACCAGCTTGTCTCTTAGAGCATCATCCAAAAAAGTTTTGAAATCACAAGTCTCAGCCAACGTTTTAAGATTGAGTATACCATATAATAGTTGATTGTTTCATTTAGATTTTGATTTCAGTTATATCGTTTATATTGTTTGTATAAAGCAAGTATTGAAGACGTTCTTTGATATCTTCAAAATCTTCTTCTGGCGTAAACAATTCAGTAGTCGCAATAGACGCCATTTTTTTGGGAAACTTTCCACTTATAGGCACTTTGATTATATTATCACTTTTTATTGCTTCTTTTACATTTAAAGTTTCCATTCACTTAACATTTCAAGCGCTTGAGTCATTTTCTGTTGTTTTTTTTTCAGTTTATGTTGAGTGTTATCTGATAGTCTAGAAACTGATTTTGGATATACTTATGGTAAATCACGTAAGCATTTATATTGTATCCGGTAATATAGCATGTATGTCAATATGGCAACTACAACACACACAGTCTCTGTGGTCTCGTTATGCGCTGATAATTCAGGGATATTCTCATCCTAGAAACTGAAACAATCAGCACAACTGTAGATGACCAGTGGATAACTTTCATAGGCAGTGACACGCCAGCAATACTACTAGTAGACACCGCAAGGCAACATGTTAATATGTTTCAAGTGAACACCTGTCGTGTAAGCTTAAGTTCACTGAAAGCCCAAACTTCAATGGGAGAAAGGATACGCCTTGACATAGCTCTCCGCCATTCCTTTGATACGAAAGCGGAACTGTGTTGAGGGCCATAACGCTAGCACTAGGTGGTCTACCTCTTGTAGTCAAGTCTGCGGGGCTCTTGACTTCACGGTACCATACTTGAGGTCCTGGTATGACCTACCGTAATATATACAACTTTAAGCTATCACATGCTCTAAAAATCCAAAGCAGTGAAGAATAGAGTCTTCATTTTATCAGCGTATCTTTTCCTTGATATTAGCAATGCTATTCACTACCAGAGGGAAGAAGAGGAACGCAAAGGTTAATGAAGTTTTATCTCAATTAAACTATGGACTATGGACTACTAAATGGTCAAAAACCGGAAAGCCCTTTCAAACAAGGTAAAAGTAGAATAAATTCGGCAACAACCAAAGCCGAAAGCTGCTTTTCGTGTATTGCCCAAAGTCTATGAAAATCAATGAGACCTAGTTGGTAATATTTTATTCCAATGTTAGTTATTACTCTTGTATAGGTGCAGTTCGTGAAAAGTAACCACCAAGGATCTGAAGGTTTTCGTAAATATAGAAGAGACTAAACAGGGGAAAATATTACCTTAAATCGACTTCACATTAAGACACGTGACAACTCAGTTGTGGAGAAGGTTTCGTTTACTTAGTCTAGCAAAATGCTGGCAGAATAAGTAATGTAGACCTGTTGAGAAGAGACACTTGCAATGAATTGGAGAGAGCTAAAGAACCCTATGGCACACGACAGGTCATAGGAATTTAAGAACGAAAAGATGTGCACGGCCGATTTTGATAAATGGTCTCCAGTTTTCAAGCCTTTGCAACATAAAACAGTTCTCCCAACCTTCGTTAAGCTACTCATATCATCCGAATTAATGCTGTTCAACCCAGATTCTTATAGATTCTATAAGATTGTTGCTGCCACTAAACACAGAACGCACACTGTTTGTTATTCAAACAGAAATTTTGTCACGTATCCACAGCGAATAGCAAGTTCATTTAAACAGCATTTTCATAATGGAAATGAGGTAAAGAGGGTGATATACGAGTAGAAAAGGGAACAACCAAATTCGATCAACAATGAAGAACTCAGCTGAAGAACAAGTTGCCGATGCCGAACAACTACCTTCTAAGTTATTCAAGCTAGAGACGATGCTTTAGTGGGAATTTCCGTCTTAAATGCATTCTATTCTACCATTCTGTAAAGCCCTTTTTCACCACACCAACCGATGGGACTTGTGCCGTAGCAAATAGCCTATAGACAAAATTATCACCCTTAGACAAATACTTAAGAAAACCGGTTGATTCACATCACTCTATTAGCCACATCAAAATATAAGATCGAAAAAGTTAAAGCACAATTGGCTCGGCCATATAAACATGGACAACAACTCTCCATTTGACAGTTTCACAATAAAAGAAACGAGTACTGTTTAATACTTGGTAAATTCACTGTTAAGAAGCTTTCAAAAAATTGCCAACAGGTTCTGCCAACAATCTGTCCTAGAATTCCGACGAATTGACCTTTTATCTATACTCTCTTTTAAAGTCCTGAACCAAATCGCAGATCAAATAGAAAAATTAATAAAAACGTTGTTGCAAATGGACTTTTACAATATTTTCCATTACCCAATTCTTCAAAGAAATGACTTATTTTCGTGGGAATCTGTTTAGCTGTGGTTTTCAATTCTGGTTATCCCAATAACTCTTAGTAATAATCCCAGCTAAACAAGGAAATTCATTGTGTACTTATCTACTTAATGAGGGTAAAAATAAATAGCTACAAATCTTCTCTTGACAACCTTCAGAAGAAAGTGTAAACAACATCGCTTTTGTTAGAATTTGCTTGCTTTAAAAGGGGCAGACGTTGACTGGCTTGCCACAGTGCGGAACATGTGTCAGTGCAATGGTTTTTCAACGAGCAATCGATTTTGAGTATCACTCCAAATCCTTAGAGGGCAAGGACAATTTTCGTTTTTTTTTACATCAAAGACACGATGTTGTTTGCTTAGCTTTTGATTGAATGGCTTTTTTGTTTTAGTGGCCATTTGACTTAGTTTTAAAATGGCTGACAGGATATAATCTTTTTTGCCTGTTGTCAGAATGTCCTACTTCACTTGAATGATGTAAATGGAAAATTGCGCCTGATTTGAGGGATGATACTTAGTCGTATCTGGGGATAATAAACGACCATTTTATGGAGTGAAGGATTCTTCTTCAAGGGAAAAGAAAAAACTGATTTATTGGATAAACGGAATGACAAGCACAGGTGGTTGTCACTTATGTTTTTCTTCCATGGTACGAGTAGCATCTGAGTTGGACTTCAAAAATTATTAATGAGCTCTTCATAATTTCATGTTGAGACAGAATGAAATGCGATGCATACAATGAATGTGGCTGTAGCAGAATAGCTCTCTCTTGGCTGTGCAATACTTGTACAAATGTGCAACTATGACGAAACATAAAATAGATTAACAAATACCGACTTTTGCTAAAAATTCACTCGTTTCCACCCATTTACCGAAATAATTATGGCGTCTATCAGACCCATTTGATTTCACTGCCACCTTCAGCAACTGGTACTTTTCATGAATGAATAGGCAAAACATTACAAAAAAGGCATAACCACTTTTGAACGCCCACAAGAAAGTAATAGTCCCTTGAACAGTAACCCAGTCAAGGACTTAACCTCAAAAGAAATATCTTAATAGAGGGATTAATAAGAGTTCCAAATTAGAGCTTAGATTTAATATGAGGAATCTTTTGTACTATAATATCGAGTTGATCTTGATGGCCAATATTTTAAAAATTTGTATCTTTGTCATCCAAAATCATTAATCTCCAGTAAACGTTTCAAAAAATAAATGCTAATCTATATGAATAGGAAATCTGCTAAAATGAGAGAAGATTTACTATCTTAGTAGTGCTCAGTTTGTCACCCAAAGTGAAATATCCCTGACAGTAACTGACCACTCTATGAGGTATTATTAGCTTATAATTAGAAACAAAGAGGCTGATTGGAAGATTATCTCCTTGGAAGACTTCACCTCATTCTTTATTCTTGGGTAAGTCCAATCTTGGAGCTTAAGAAAAAGAGAATTACAGACCAAACTACAGAAACAAAGTGGAAACTGTAACAGTTCTTAGAGGAGAAACCAGTTCCAACAACGCAGCAACTCACGTTGAAGCACAGACAACTAAGGAAAGAATTTATAATACAAGGCCGTCACAAGCAAAACCATAAGAGAACGTGTATTGCCAAACAGCACTTCCACAAAAGGCTGCCAAAAAATCTAAGCAACAAGTTCGTAGCAAATGTAAAGGAAGTGGGTTTTGACGCTTTTGTCATCGAAGCCACACAGAAATACTTTGCAACATAAAACAAAACCGATCCCAAAGTGGAAACGGTTGGAAAAGTGATATAAAAGATGAGGAGTTTCCCATGGCGTCTGATGCAATGACACCAGAAGTTCTGCTGCGGAAAAATACGAAATCGACTTCGGTTTCGGTCTGAGCCAAAAAATAAATGTAGTCGGATCCTCACAGATGGCCCCAAAACCGATTTAGGATACGACGCTAGTGTCTTTCTGGTAACATTGTTACATTCTACTCCTCGTTAGGAAAATTTGTGTTTATCCTCTAAGATATATGTATGGAGATATATGTATGCAATTCTGAAGGCAACGAACTGCATTGTGAAGAATTGATGGACGGCCAATCTGCGCTTAGAGACTTGATGAACCCTCTTCCGACTTCCAAGCTAGTTCAAGAGTACAAAATTTCACTGAACGCAGTCGGAGGACTGAGTTCACTGAGTCTAATGTGGGTTCCAGGTCAAAATAGGATCACAAAAAATCCCCGATTAAATTGCTGGGCAAGGTTCAGATAAATTTTGTAGGACTCGAACCTATGTAACTTAGATATTCTCATATCAACACAACTGCATATGCCATAACTCTTCAGGTTTCCAGAAGATCAAACGAATGCTCTGTAAGATGTCTCTCAGTGGGAAATACTGTAGACTGCTTTTGGCATCGCAACGGGGCACTAGGTTTTTGCTAAGCACTTAACTGTGATACAACTTCCTGTGACGCTTGTTGTGAGAGTAATGACGACACAGCAGAGCACTACCTCTGTGAATGTCCAGCCTGCGCTTTCATCAGGTACTCGGTTTACTCATCTCTCTGCGAAATACTGAGAAATTTCGTTAAAGGGAACTTACAAGAAGTACAATGAACTGATGATTTAGTAAATATCATGCCTTATAGAGCAGAAGTCCGTATTACAATAAAATATCTAACCTCACATAGGCCATATTTTTATTTATTTATTTATTTATTTAATTCAAAAATTCTTGTACATTAACATTAAATCTTTTTACCTTGTGCAAGCTAGGTAATTATACATTAAAAAGAAAAAAAAATAGAGTTAAATTGTAGCGATAAAACATTAGGAAACTTATAAATAAGGTATATAAAAATAAAAAGAAAATGGAAAAAAAAGAGGAGAAGAAATAGGGGATGTGGAAGACTAAAATAGTATGGAAAAAAGATTTGGGGAAGGAGTATAAAGGTTGGAATATTCCATCAGTAAGTTTGAGCAAAGTATTTAAAAACCTCCTTTGTAAATATATTTGTGTTGCTTGATCGTTTGATATCTATTGGTAGACGATTCCAAAGATGTGTCGCATGGATAAAAAAATTTCGACTAGTTGTAAGATACTTATATCTAGGTAAAATTATTTGCATAGATCTTTGGTTACTTGCAAATTTTAGCATTTCAAATAAATAGTCTGGTTCTTTGGTAGTAATTATTTTATGAAGCAATAGTATGGTTCTGTAATTCAATAAGGCTATTAGGGAATAGCCGGTAATACTTTTAGTCAAGTGCGTAACGTGCTCTGATATTATCTGATATCATAAATATACCTTGCGCAACTATTATATGCCACAGTTAATTTTCTTTTCGACACATAGCCCAAGTCCCCGTATATTTCGCATCCGTAAAGCAATATCGGCAAGATAAAAGATTTAACCAATTTCAGTTTAACACCTATCGGGAGGTAGTCTTTCGTGGGACTTAGACCACGAAGAGCGCTATACATTTTCGATATTACTCTGTTTACGTGTAAATTCCAAGTGAATGTACTACTGAAGTAGACTCCAATATTTTTTATCTTATCCACATACTCTACAGGAGTGTGATTGAGAAATATTGGCGCGGAAATTTCTGTTTGTCTACCTCTATTAATGAACATAGCTTTTGATTTGACTGGATTAAGACTGAGCTCATTTTTTGTTGGCCAATCATGAATTCTTTTAAGATCTTCATTAATATTAATTAACGCCTAGTTTTTATGGTATTTCGAAAACAAAGAATATATTTGTACATCGTCGGCATATATATGGTACGCGGAGGTCGCGAAGCATTCAGATATATCATTTATGAAATATAAAAAAAGAAGAGGGCCTAGTACGGAACCTTGAGGAACACCCATTGGGACTTGAAGAAATGGGGAGCATTTTATTAATTTGCACGCGGAGCTTTCGAATGAAAATTGCCTATGCAGTTTATTTATTAGCATGAATGATTTACGCTGTCAAATGACTTTGAGAAGTCTAAGAAAATTATAAGACCCCACATATCGCAATCCAAACCGGCACGAATATCTTCGCACACCTTTAGTAACGCGGTAGTGCAGCTACGTTTAGCACGAAAGCTCGACTGAAATTTCGTGACAAGATTTTTACTATTTAGATAAGACTTAATTTGGTTACTTATTATTGCTTTGTAGGCTTTACTTAAGAAAGGAAGGATAGCTATGGGTTGATATTCATTACTATTCCATGGGCAATTTAATTGCAGACAGCAGGAAATGGAATCCCAAGAAACAAGTCGAATGGCCTATCCACAAAATTTAAAACATACGAGCAAATCGGACCATCAAAGCGATTGACACAAAGTGTCTAGAATGTGAAGATGTCGCAGAATACGATACGTCAAAAGAAATAATGGTAAAGGGCAAAGAAATACGTTTGAGGTATGAAAGCAATGCACCACAATATCACGGTGGGAGCACGACAAAACTCGGTACAGGGACCTTTCTTATGGAACATCATGTAATTATGAACGAAGCTGCCAGTCTGGAATCAGCTAACCTCGAAGCAGAAACTAACTTAATAACCAAGAAATTTATTATCAGTTATCAGATTATGCGCCTTTAGTTATCCATTGATTGCGGACAAAGCAAGGATCTGAGACAGGATATTTTCGGGCCAACAAGAAGCAAACGTAATCGAAGAGAATACTATAGAAAAAGGCTGTTTAACTAGCTGTATAACATACTTAGAAAAATACTACAAAAATTAATGAAGCTTGAAGTTTTTTTTGACTACCAATGTCTGCATAAACCGAGTCTGTGTGAACTTTTACTCTCATTTTTGCGTGACCACACTGTTTTGTACTTCCTTCTTAGGGCTTAAGCGAATGGGAACACCCCAGTTGCATATATTCGGAGAAAAATTGCATGAAAATGTGCTCGTTTATGACAATCTGGACAAGTAAATCAAGGGAATAAGGCGAACAAGAGCCATAAATACAAAAAGTGTAGAATATATAAGTTAACCAGTTTGAAAAAGTAATACTTAGCGCAATCTCGCTAGAAGAGTAGTTTTATTATTTTTTTTTAAAGAACTTAACACTCAAGTGGGTTTAACTACACTTATGGTGCCAAAGGATATGTTAAGAGAAAGAAAGATATTTGGGCTCAGTGGTTATTTCGCTCCATGGGCGGCATCCAACATTTAATGGGGAGACTAAGTTATTAGTATAAATCGATTTGATGTTGTATTGTATATATATGATATAATATTTCGAAATTACCGAAAGAGTGATAAAGCTATCCTTCGCCTAAAAGAGCGATTCTTGATGGAATGTCGTTGAATGGACTTTTGGACTCTGTAGAATAGCCGAAAGGTATTGTATTTTTGACAGTCTGAAATAGACAATGGCCACTTACCTAAAATACTTGTAATACTCTAAATTATTAAGAAGCTGATGAAAATTAAGAATGATTATGTATTCGAAAAGGTAAAAGCGTTTTGAACACCGATACTCTGCAATATGACAAGATTTTTTTTAATTTCAAAAGTTGTCCTTAAGCACACGAATCACGTTGAATCAACAACCTCTTCTGCAACAGATTAAATACTATGATATCTCATTAAATTTAACACCGAAAGGCAAATCACATACTAGTATACCTCCACAGCCAATAAATTATTTTTCTTCACTGTATTAATGCGTTTGAGCTAATTAAATTTATTAGAGAATTATATACTATTTGGTAGCGAAAGACGTATATTTGTGTTTATTTATTAATGAGTCACGGTATGGTTGCAAGATACACCAAAATCGACACCTATCGGGTTCCTCATTTCCTGCCACTTTCCTGTAAGTGCCACTTACATAGGTACTAAGAACTTCTTGCGGATAACATGCAACAACCGAAATGCAATAGTCTTCAAACACCGCTACAGAGACAGGCAACCGCGGCAGCTTTTGACTGCCAAAAATGATATGAAATATGAGTAGATGCCTAAAAAATCGTAGGTCATTTCAAAATATCACATATGATGGATAGTGCAGACTTTAACTTGAGTCATACTATAACTCAAAACCACACCTGCAAACTCACTTCAATAATCATATACGAGTATGTATGATACATTGTCCTACGACATGAAACCTCCGTACTATCGAGTTTTGTCCATCGACATAAGCAGCCTAGATGTTGCGATATTGAAATAATTTTCAATGCTGCACATGATTTATTGGTTTTGCACCGATATCATGTGTTCGAAAAATTTGTTTTAAAATGCACTTGCACTTGCAATATGCCGGCCATTAATTACTCTAAACTATTATTTGATTGCTGTGATCCACATGAAAAAATCAACCACTCAGTATTTACTCATTAAAGTAAACACCAATGAGAACCATTTTGGAACGCCTTCATCTAAACTGGCATTTAAAAACTCATTAAATCCGAAATATGGTATGCCCTCAGAACAACATGACACTTAGGCATTGGGAATTCTGCCTTTTTAAAACGCTTTTATTCCTAGTAAAACAATTATTAAGTTAATGAATTTTTTAACGGTACATTAGGTGTTACAATTGCACTATTATTGCTATAATTGTCCTTTTTTCGGAGGGAAATTTGACATCACATCAAAATGGCGGATGCTTTTAATTAGATACAATTGTCCACGAAATTCGCCTTTATCTGAAAATAGTCCTGTATCAGACCGACATATATTTACTTAGTTATTTGGATTTACGTGGATTCAGTTACGAATAGATACAGAATTTTTGGAATTAGCAATTCAATGTACTATTTATGGATTAGCTATGAAGTTAGAATAAATAGAAATCGTATTAAGTGGTATGAAGGTTATAAAACGTTGTAAAGCAATTTCGTGGTTTCATCAAATTCTATGGCAAATCTTTACCATATGGTATACTGAAATTATCCTGGATCCTTGCAATCTAGCCGGTAATCTTAAAGAGCTCCTAAAGCACAATTCTATCTTAATAATGAAACTTGAATGTTGAATCATGAAACAAAAAAGTTTTAGCACAAGAGGTAAGCCTTTGTAACCACAGGAACAGTAAATCGAAAAAGTTTGCTTTGAAAGAAAGCGAAAAAAGCCCGTTGGAGATAACATAGCATATACTAAACTGTACAAAGTCTGTAAATAATTGCAAACCAATTATACTCAAAGTGAAAGATTTTAAGAGCTTTAAGGGTCTTTGATAATAGCTAAAATCAAAAACTCCGGCTCCTATCTTATTTGACATTTTCAAACCATCAGATGGTGATTTGAGGATGATCGCATTAACTGCGATAAATAACTACCACTCAATATTTCTGATTGAGATAGATTTTATTCGGCATAAGATCCGTGGAGCATACTACTGGTAAGGATAGCAAAGTGATATTTCTGTGAGATTTATGTACGAGAATAGAAGGTAAAGGAATACTTCTTACGTTGGTACCGGCCAGGTGAGCATCGCACCTCTACGCACGATGTATACGCTTTTATTGAGTTGAATATAATTAGATAGGAGCAGTGAGTTATTTGTAGTTTTAATCCCCATTTTCAGAAGAGCCTGAAGCACGCTTAGAAGATTTTTGTTACCTATTCGTTAATTTTTCGAATATAGTATAGAGTTTCTCGAAAATTGTGCTGTTTATTTTGTTTCGTACTATGTTATGGATTTTAGGTATAACTTTCTTTTCCTGATGAACTGAATGTCGAAGGTTCTGGCTAGATGAAACCATAACCACACTTTTTGCCACCAGTTTATTTTATTTATGGTATTTTGCTGATGATGAAAAGTAATTAACATTTATTTACCCCTCGGCTGATATATATTTAAGAGGCATTTCAAATACAGAGATCGAAAATGTTTTCAATTACCTCAATTATTTCCATAACCCCACTTGTTCAGATACGAGATAAAAGGTCATGTGGACTAGTTCAGTAATTCACAAATTCATATACCAATGAGTGAACAGAAAGTGGAAAATGAAAATGATTAATAGAGGAATTAATGGCCTGGGCTTTATTGCAATTCAGTTATAATGGGTTTTGCCAATACTTGGTGATAAATACGTTCAAATTATAAGCCAACAGTGCATCAGATTGGTTCTTTGAGATACTCGTAAAAGTCGTATGTGCAGATGATTCCACTGCTCGTACCTTGGCAAACCACAATAGTCTCAATCATAAACCTATTAAAACGTAAAAAGCGAGGCAAACATGGAATTCATTTTTAAAGCAATGCCTAAGCCTACGTACCTTAGTACCTTCGAAACCTATCCACAGTTATAAGCTTGCTGGCGATAGCATAAACTCTATAAATTCTACGGTAATGTTACCCCAGTAAAATTTCTAAGGATTTAGGTATATATCATATCATATCTTCAATGGACACCCTCTGATGACGAGACGAAATAAGCGAATCTTTTTAACAACTGCCTCTCTGATTCCGCTATAAACGTCATCACGAATAACTTAATCGTGTACCTGTATTTGATGCTGTTAACTACGTCGTCATGACGAGAAAGCATTTGCCATCCAAATTAGACAACTACCACTTATCGAACAGTTGAAGCAATCATATAGTTTAAACTCTCATGAAGCTATCATGCCAGTTTCAATAAATTTAAACGACCTGCTGGTACTGCTAGTATCGATAACATATTTAATAAACCACACATCTTTATGAAAACGCAATCGATTTTTTTTTGCACATATTTTCAACTTTCTAGAAAAAATCCTTCCACGATTCCACCCTGATACGATAATGAATTACGATCAGTTCAATAAAAGAAATAAGATAAGGCGTAAGTATTTTAAATCTACCTCTGATCTCTTTACTTACCATCAAGCTCACACCCCCTTCTCTCAGGATTATTTAACTGAAATCTAAAGCAAAGTAAATCAGAAATAGCCTCGGACAACTCTGAAGTAATCTCAGACTTATTTTCCAACTTTTTCAATCAGTTGCTTAATAACTATGCCAGGGGACCCGAATTTAACTTACATAGGAGAGACATAGGAGGCTGTGTAGGGCAAATTTCTTTCGATATTTATCGATCTGATGTTTTACCACTTCAAACCTACCTAAACTCTAATCAGCATGGTTTTCTTAAAGGTAGACGCAAAACCACCTATTCAATGGAATTTGTCACTAACACACATTGTGCCTTCCGAAAATGGAAAAGGAATATGGTGTACCTCAAAGAAGTCGTCACAAAACGAATCTACTTCACCTTTATTAGACCTATAATACTTGGTCTTACTCCCATTTAACGCTAAACCCCTTTTGGCAGCTTCCGTTTCCATACCAGCGTATGTCACGCACCAGTGACAGCCCCCTTTGTTCTGTTGCACAGACTTTTGAAAGATTATGTCTCCAGTGTCCATTTGTGAGTTTCTTACAATTCTTTCAAGAAACAAGTTAAAGAAGTCACATGACAAAGCGTCACCTTTTCTAAGACCTTTTTTGATATCAAAGGTCGCGGTTAAGTCGTAACCGATCTTGACGGAGCAGCGAGCGTTCTAAATCGTCATTCTGTACAGATGGACGAGCTTGGAAGAGATGCAAAAACTAGACATCTGATATATAAATGCTGCCATATGCGGCCTTAAAATCGTTGAAAAGATGGTGGGTATCGAATTGGGTTGCTTGCAGTCGATTGCGAACTTTTCTGGTCTGAAAACGTGCTGATAGAGGCCAATCAGGTTGTTGGGTTTCAGACTTTCGCACAATATGGCAGATAATATTTTGATGCAATGTTGAGGAGACTATAATTGGCGCAATTGAGGGGGTCTCCTGTCGTGCAGATCGGGCAAAAGATACCGATGAATCATTCATCAGGCATACACTCTTCTGAATAGATCTGAGAAATGAGACAAAGTCGTTTATAGCAGCATTGAATATCTCGGGCGGTAAGTAGTCAGGTGCAGCTGCTTTGTTGGATTTTAACTTAGATATTAGAAATCAGGTAGACGGAAATGTTGACTATTATCGTCTAAGATGAATGGTCTCTTCTGCTGAAAAAATTGTTCCATATTCTCAGCAGCGACTATGACTCTACTACAAGGTTTCCTTCTTCAAGGTCTTCTGGTCTTGACACACTCTTTTTACCTGTTGGTAAAACTTCCGTACGTGATTCCTGGAATACAACCTCTCAATATCTGCGATCGTGAGCTTCTAGTGTTCTTTTTTCTACTTCTGGAGGAGCCGATTTCTTGCCGTCTCTTCTGCTCATAAAGGATTCATGATCCTTTGAAATTGCAGGTTTTATCAACATCTCAGTCTCCCCAGCGATGTGAAAAACTTAAAAGATGTATTACATACCATATGCAAAGAAATTTACACGGATATTCAACAGACTTCAACTTGGACATCTTGTGGTTATTGCCCTTAGTTTGCCGAAGACCAATTTTGTACCATTAAAGGAAATGGCAAAATGTGTGACTACCAAGTTTCCACTTGATAACTCAATGTCACGTACTTCATAAAGTAGCTAAATACATGAAAGTGTTGGATCGTTTAGGTATTACTCTGGCAAATGCATTTTCAGTTTCCTATGGAAACTCATAAAAGGTAACGAAGTGTAATGTACAATTGATAGTATATCCATGGTTGCACTTAACTGCCAACCCAGATGCCTCCTCTAGAATTTTTAATATGAAATGAAAAATATCTGTTGAACTTTATTGTCAAATCTTTAATATTCTCCTCGCAAACCCAACTACTGATAACTACTGGTGTATTCACCTCCTCACCCAAACATAAATCATGAGTAGTGATAAAACTATAATCGCTTCATTACATTTCACTCAATGTGAATATGGACATACTCGTATATTAGTCCTTAGAGAGGTTACCTTCTCCTACCAAAGTTAGACATTGTTTTTTTTTTACACCACACAACAACTGCCATTGTTCTACAAATCCATTAGATATAATACATGCCAACAAAGCAGTACTCAACGTATTAACTGACTAGTTGTAGAAGTTTCTTAAGCGTGCCCAAAACCATTCCTCATTCATACATATAGGAAAAGGAATAGTTCGGAGTGCATTCGACTGAGAAGATAACTATTTGAAAGCTTTAGAGTGGTTTTGTTGGACTCACATTAACACATAAAGTGTGCGGGACCATGTACGTTTAAACATGTACTCGTAGATACAACCTTGCTCCAGTCTTTTGCTTTTCAGATATGTACGCGTATACTCGTACTCGTACTCGTGGAAATGTATCTCATGAAGAGTTATGCACATTATACGAGGGTTGTCTGAAAAGTTTCCGACCGAACAATGATACAAGAAATGTTTTCTCAAATTTTTTTTTTTTATTTTTCTACATAGTCTCCTTGTAACTCTACACACTTCTCCCAGCGATGCTCCCATCTCTCTAACCCGTCCAAATAGTACTTGGCGTTTTTCTCTGCAAAATAATTGTTCACGAAGATGATTGCCTCCTCATTTGACGAAAATCTCGGTCCTCCGAGCGCAGTTTTTAGATGAGGGAACAAAAAGAAGTCGCTTGGGGCTAGATCTGGTGAATAAGGCGGATGGTTAAGCAGTTCAAACCGTAATTCATGGATTTTCGCCATGGCAACCGCTGAGGTGTATCGTGTTGTTTTGGTGAAAAAGGGTTTTTTTTCTGCAAATGTGGCCTTTTTTCCTCAATTTCTGCCTTCAGCTTGGAATTTAATGATGCGTAGTATGCTCCTGTAATGGTTTTTCCTTTTTGAAGATAATCGATTAAGATAACTCCTTTACTATCCCAAAAAACAGTCGCATCACTTTCCCAGCCGAAAAAACCGTTTTTGTTTTTTTTTTTTTGAGACGGATCACCCTTTGCAGTCCACTGTTTTGACTGAAATTTTGTTTCGGGCGTATAATGGTGTATCCAAGTTTCATCTACAGTAATTAATCGGCGCCAAAACACGGATTTATTGCGCCTAAACTGCGTCAACTGAGCGTTGTTCATTCGAACACGTTTTTGGTCTAACGTAAGCAAACGCGGCACCCAACGCGCGGACAGCTGTCTCACGCCTGAAACTTGATTTAATATGTAACAAACACGTTCTTTGAACATTTTCATAACCTCTACTATCTCTCTCACTTTAATTCGGCGGTCGTCTAACACCATGGTGAATTTTAGCAATGTTATCGTCAGTGGTTGCAGATTTTGGACATCCCGAACGTTCATCATCTCCCAAGCTCTTACGGCCACGTTTAAATTCAGCTGCCCAAAGTGCCGCTATTTTTACGTTGCGGTCGGAAAATTTTGAGACAACCCTCGTATGTAATCATTTTGATTTCCATTCACAAATCTACTATAAATAGTTCTGATTCAATCTCATGTAATTATTATCGAATTAATGCATTCATAATGCATACTAAGGCTATACGGATAACTCCAGGAAAAACGTAACACGTGGCTGGCACGTGCTCTCAATACGAGCATCTCCAGCATTGCTCATATTTTCTAATTTCTTATTTAGTATTCGTGTCGTAAACTAAGTGTAACATATGAAGGTTGAAATCCTGAAATGACAACCTCTCCACTACATATTCTATTTCGACTTCCATCTCAAGCAATGTCGTACACAGTATGTACGAGTAGTGCTTCAACCACAGGGTTGGTTGGGCTGCAGTAAAATAAATTAAATACGAGCACAATGTGTAGTTAAATTTACAGTATTTTCAACTGTTTGCCGATTGAACCCATTGCTTTTGTAAGGATTTTTGGGTCTACATAAAAAAGGGTTGTTGCAAAGGACAAGTTTGTTGTTGTCGGTTGAATAATTTACGAAATTGTATTGTAAATTGAACCATTTCACAGTTTACACAAACGAATTAATGTCAAATGGTCAAAGTAATTTAATGCTCAGGTTATGGTCGGCTACTATACTACCTAATGTCATATTTCGTTTTCAAAATATGTATTTTTTTTACAGAGAAAATTTACGGACATGTAGATTCAGTTTTCCCGTCCTTTAATCGAGACGAAATACTTTGAAATAGTTTGTTGCTCTAAGTTTTGTAGTGTAAAATAGAAAACTCTCATCAAGTCGAGAGCCCTCAGGAATGAGCAGAGAGGAAGTAAAGAAGTTGCTTCATTCAAGAGAAAAGATAAAGCATTTGCCATTAGGAACATTGTTTTGTGAGTCAAATTGACAGTTGCTGGCATTCAACAGACTGGATAGGAAACGGCGAAAAATTTGAAAATGAAAAATGTTGCTTTCCTATTTGCTTTCCTAAATGTGATGAAGGTTAAGGTATCTTGGGAAATATTTTCGGTACATAGATATGGCGTACTCCCTTCAACTACACTTTCTATTTTATTATAGCATCGCAGATCTGGGATGTCAAAAAATCCCCAGTTATTTTGTTGTAAGCTTCAAAAACCATTTATTCCACGCTCTTTTATATATATTGTTACGGAAATCTTGCCATGGTAACTACACCATTCATTTTATATTGCCTTTATATATCGTCATACTACTGCGGTAAAAATTAATACCTTCATTTCTCACAATATTAAGGTCAACAAACCAGGGAAACACTCGTGGTGCGATTGTATATTATGGCATCCAATAAAAGAAAATCAAACAAAGTTAATGACTGCAATGTCAAAATGAAACTTCTTCCAAATTGTGCCGTGCTATATAGCCACATTCATTCCCATATAACAGGGTACTGAGAGTCCTTAATATACAAAAATACACTGCACCAGATAGTGAGTGGCTGGGAGTAGACTGTTTAAGTAGGTAGAAAACAAGCAGTGGAAAACCAAGCAGCCCATTTAAAACAGAACATGAATTCTTCACTTCTATCTTAGGGACCTGTTGCCTTCCTTCCGGGAAACGTTAATCTGACAGCATATTAAATATCTTACGACAGAAAAACTTTTAAAAAGTACTTCGGAGCGATGATTTCACATATGATTTGTTGGCATTTGTCACCGTAACGTTGAATTAAAAGTTTAGGGAATCTACGAGTAGTTATGGGAAAATAGTTGCATTTAATATTTTAAAAGCATTTGCAAGAGTTCAAAGTCAGACCCTGGTATAAGACTCTTTTTCCGAATTTATGTACATCTGTGATTGATGAATTTCTTCCGCAATAGAAAAAAAATTAACTTTCGTAGCGTTTATGTTACTTCAGACAGTTTTGTCTGGCCTTCAATGCTAACAGTCAAGGGGATATGAATATTCTTATAATCCAGCACATCTTTCAAGTATGGGAAAATAACTTCAGAAGAAGAATAATGTCTGAGCTCAGTGGTTTTCTTAATTATTAGTGTTGTTAATGAAACTGCTGATGCAACACGATTTTAGTTGCCCAAAATTAATTACTTCAAGATTTCTAACTTTAACGATCACTTACGTGACTTACTATAAATGTTTAAACTATCTGATCTCGGAATTTGTTTCTATAGAAGAACGCCCACAGTTTAGAGATATAAGAGGATAATAAAATGCAACTATCAAACCTCCAAATATGTAATATTTTCTTCAATGCCCAGCACCAATTCACCGTATAGAATTGGTTATGCCATTCACAGTTTGATTAAGAGGACGCTGTTTGGTTATGCAAGGGTTGCAGGAAAGAGCCGGGTTGGAGTTATGCGCACGAGTATCTTCTTCGAAAAGTTGCAAAATTATGGATTAACTATAGATAATGATGTTCAGCTAAACAGAAAAGAGGTCCTACCCTGTTATAGTTAGTTAGTTAAGATCTTTATTTTCTCAAAAGATATGTTGATATATTATCAAACATAATTTTCAAGTCTATTTAGGTGTGGTCATTACTGACCGTCTTACAGATTGACATTTACGTTATAAACTTTAGACATTCTCATAAAGAATTTAACTATTGCGTAACGAAAACTAATGATATTGACATTTGTTATTAAAAACATTTAAAAACTTTCCTCCATGATACATTTGGTATACATTTGTGCCTTCGTAGTGTAGTTATTCACCGCGATCCATCCATAGTTTCCATTTAAAATGTTCAAAGTTCGCTCCTCATCCCGCAGAGCCACCAGAAATTATTTTCGACTGTGTTCTTTTAAAAATGAGGCATATCGCTATTGAATGGAAAACGTCGTCTCTCGCACTGTTGTCACTATTGTCAGCTCTGGGCGATGCGGAATAAAATTAAGTGCTATCAGCTCACCTCTTACCTTCAATAGTAGGCTTTAACATCATTTACGTATCTCTCGTGCCTATCTCGTCCGATTGCTGGCAATAACGTCATTATGGATGACTTCCTCTTGAAATGAGCATCAGCTTACGTAGCCTGTCTTGTTCCATCTCGGTTTAACTATTTATTCAAATTGCAGTCGTAGAGCGTCCAGGAAAAGAGGAGATAGCCCAATCTCTAAATGCACTATATAATTAGGCGTGCTGTTAGGTAGGTGAAAAGTTAGTTCTAAGAGGTATCGAAGAAATCGTTCTACTTCTCCAAAAGGGTAAACACCCCACACCTGGGCTCCGTATAAAAAAATCGATTTTGCACAAAGTATTTTCTGTTTTGAGCTGTGGGTTATGCTTTTGGTTATGACTCCAAACTGAAGATATTGCGCATTTTGGTTCCAATAGTTTTGCATTAAGGTGCTCTTTTGTATTGAGATTTGCAGCCATCAGAACTTCTAGGCATTCGTATTCTCTCACCATTAGCTTGAAGACTCCACTTTTCGTTGCGCGAATACTTACCGCTTCTGGCTCCGAATATCATCATCTTCGACTTTTCAAGATTAACACTAAGGTTTCATAGCTTGCAGTACTCAGCTTGTCGGTTTAATATCAACTGCATCCCGTTGATTGTACCAGAGATTGCTATTGCTACACAAAAGACATCACAGTCATCCCCCTAGTGCGATTAAAGGGTCGGGAAAAAGAAGGATTGAAGACTGACATATATTACGGTTCTTGATGCAGAGAAACAGAACAGAGAACATCGATTTCGACGCAGATTTGCGACAGACATCAGGCAAGAAAGGTTGAGCTTCAACACACGAGCAAACGTTTGGTGACAATACGCACAAGGCTGAATTCTCAACCGTCAGCCTTAGCTCCCTCAGAGAAAATACACAAGACCAACACATTGCGTTCGTGGATATTTTATTTCTTATGAATTATTTTCAAGATGAGAAGTTAAATGTGTCTTGAGCGATTCTACCGGCAACATTGGAATACAATCCACTTGATTTGATGCCATGTCCGGAAACGAACGTATGTCGTTACTGAACGTAACTACTGCAAGTATATGGTTTCTAAACGAAGATCAAGTTCCAATCCAATAGATCCGCAGGTATTGACATTCTGCTTGCAAATTTATTTAAAGCAACAAATAATTTGATTGAGCACATAAGGCAACCCCTTTCTAGAATTTAGCCAGAAAAAAATCTACACACACAAATCAAGCATACACAATACGTCACAACAGGCAGCTATAAATTAAAGTTGGTAATAACACCACCGTCAGAATCGCTCCTGCTAATTGCTGTTTTTTTGAAGATTCTCTATAAGAGCAATTTGGTTTTGCCGTAGAATCCGGAAACATGAATTTTACCAAAAACTGGTAAATATGTTGTTGGTTTTGTCGAGAGAAAGTTATTTCATGAAAATATCTCATACCACACAACAGCTAACTGTATGGCTTTTACAGGGACGGTGACCGAATTCAACGGCTTAAATGGCTAGAACACATCATGCGAATGAAGATATTTATGTGGTATGCTGGAATGTCTTCGGATTCAAACAGAAAAAGTAGTTTAGTGAAGTAAGAAATGGAAAGTTACCTCAACTAACTTACTATTGCAGAGCTGGAGGCCGTCAGAGCAAGATCAAGCTAATTTTATGAATTTGTTTTGAAAAGCAAGGTCTATTCCGGCGGGTAGTACCATCTAAAATGATAAAAGTAAGCTGTCGACGTGGCAAATTAACGTTCCAACAAAGTTTTGCATAAGGTCTAGCATTCCAAAGTACAATATGCATCACAATATTCGTTACTTTTAAGGCAGTATATGAAATAATTCACTGCTAGAAGCTACATGATGAAGTAGACACTTCCGCCCCGAAAGGCAGAAAATTGAGAAACTTTTAGATGATTTCACTTTTAAAGGTCGTTCTTTGTGTGCTAAAACAGAGGGGCCATCAAAAGAATCAAATGGCTTTTATTTTATTATTGTTTGCTTTTTTTTTTTCTTAGGCCATATAGACCACAATTTAGAATGCTGTGGTCAAGTGGTAGTGGACTGGCTCCAAATCGGTTCGGTGTTCGAATCCCAGCATCGCCCGAAAAACATTTATTTTTTCAGTTAAAGAAAATCAAGTAAGATGATTAGTGGACTAGAAATCAACAACAAGCCAACTTCCACTAAGAATTTAGTCTCCCCATTAAAAGTTGGATGCCACCCATGGAGCGAAATAAACACTGAGCCCAAACATCTTTCTTTCTCTCTCTATCCCATTTTCCAAAAAACTTAACATATGCTGAGGCATTATAAGTGTATTCATACCCACTTAAGTGTTCTATAAAAATTCTATAAAAAAAAATACTTTTTTTTTTGACTCATTGAGAAGCCCCAACTATCTCGGTTAAATATGTACATATATACTCACACACTTTTCCTATTCTGATAGGCCTTTATGTACCATTCTAGATAGGTACCATTCTATGCGCACATTGTACACAGCGCCATACTACCGAAACCAAATTTCATCCGAATCAATGTCGCCCAAAATTTTCGAAGAAATAAAAATCATTGCTCGATTATGTTGCCCAAAATTGAGATCCGTCACACGATCACGACCTCATAAAAATGAGGGTCAACACTGAGCTGATCAAGTCCCTGATCCGCGAAATCATTGTGTAAGCAGTAGTCTCGTTGCTTTTGTTTCTGTACCAGCATTTTGGTATAAGCAAGCTTCCGAACATACTTGAATGACAAAAATATTACTCACTATAGCTAGATGCTCTCCAATTCCAGTTATTCCTTATATAATCAGGCTTACGCATTTCTCAGTATCTATGGTACTAAGTTCTACGCACAAACTTGAAAAGTAAATCCTCGAAGATTTACGACAAAGCCTTTATCCGACAGACACCACCAATTCTATGGAATTCATTTCTTTTACATTTGCCTTTGCTTAAGATTAAAAATCACCCTTTAACCCTTTAACCCTTCAACCCTTTTATCAAACAAGAGAAGAAAAGCCTTCGCAAAGCAAATAAAATCCCCTCAGGGTTAATGGGTCGTATACGTAACGTTTTTTTTTTTTTAATTGCTCAGGATACAAATTTCTCTTCAACGCATGGTTTGTGTGACGGAGTTGAGATGAAATTCTCGTGAAAGTATTTTCATTTGAACTTTAATTTTCAGCGTATCTACAGTGTCAAAGGTACTGGATAAAGGGAAATAAAATTGAACACCAATTATACGAGTATAGTTCGGATTAAGCGATAATTAAATTTGATCTGATTTGATTTATATCAGTTGGGGTGGAGTACATTTTTTAGCTGCCTTCATTAAATTTATAATATTAAATATTTTTAAATTAAAATTTTCCAATGAATTTAATTCTAATTTTTCAAATTTAATTTAAATGTCAGGACTACATGGATTTATGTTGTAAAAAAAAACGAAAATCAAAAACTCCTTTCCATTGTTATACAAAATGAGACACTTGATTAGGGTTTAGTACTTGGTAAGCGATTTGTTTGGATACTTTTGGCCTTATCTTGCAATTTAATCCTTTAATATGAGTGTTTTGAAGTGGAAAACCTTGAAGTTGAGCTTTAACGAGGTCATCTGACATCATTTTCTGCCGCGAATTCTTAAATAAATCTTTTTTGAAAATATATATCTTACTACAGACAGATGTACGAGTATAATGTGATTTGAAAAAGGACGTTCTCTTTCATGCAATTCAATCCTCTTGCTTTACACAGTTATAAAAAGAAGTTTACACAGGATAAAGAAAAAGCTGAAACAGCATTTGTGTAATTATGTCTTCCGTGACAAAGAACATAAATAGGAGTAATATTCTAATAAAACTCCCAAGAAACACAATCCCTGGGAAAGCAGGATACAAGGAAACTAGAACTCTTGCAGTATCCTTTCTTAGCTCATATCTCCGACTCTATGGGCACACTTCAGATATAGATCGAACAGCTAAGAGTAGAATTCGAATGCATAAAGACCAATAAATACAAATCCAGATAAAATTTAATAAACATTTAGTATACCTAAATAACCCTTATATTCTGTGACGAGCACTTTCTTTTTATCGCTTGTGCCATAAAACCCTTGCTTCTCCATAACTCCCGTATTTGAAAAGATTTGTGCAAATTGTATTACGAGTATGTTGCAGTGCTGTGAGATGACCGGAACCTTTCTCAAACCAGATGATTTCGCGGATAAATACACAATTCATTACACTTCATGATAACGGGTGACCAGATAGCAATGATAGTTTTTCCAATTGTTATGTTTCAATAGCTGTCAAAGTTACTAATGGCATTCACCTATCAAAAAATTCAGTAAGGCTTGTCATTTTATCATGCATCGTTTTACGTTTACCCTGCCGTGAGGAAATTATTAAAAAATGTTATCGAAATTCCGGCTCAGTTTTAAATACGCAACGTGAATTTCGTTGTGAAGTCAGTCGTCATCATGGCTTCAGTGTGCAGGCAATTCATCGCACCGTGGAAAAGTTTGAGCGTGAATACACTCCTTTGGTTCTTAAACCACCAACCAGACAGATATTGGTGCGAAATGAAGAAAATATAGCCAGGCCAGTATCGGAGAAGACCCAGAAATGTCAATTCAGCGCCGGCTTATTTAGCGGTTGAATTTGGGCTACATTCATACAAGATTGTTCTGACGTAAGAATTGAAACCAGACGACTATAGACAACGCCATGAGTTCGCTAATTGGGCGCTCGAAATGTTGGCGAGATATCCGGATTTTGGACAAAAAATCATCTTCTCGGACGAGACCCATTTTGGTTCTGCGGCTATGTGCATCATCGGACCTTATTTATTTCGGAATGAGGACGCAGACACCGTTGCCGTCAATGGTCTCAGGTATATCTTCCACCCATTTCACATAAGAATGCGTATTTTTCGTCAGCTCTTTTTAGGTGTTGACATTCAAATCCTGTTATTAAGCGCTTCAATGGAACAGTGATCGCATTAAAGTTAGTGTTCGATCACTTAATAATGCTGAGGAATAAAATAAGTATTGGTCTGGCTTGTTCGGGACGCCATACATATTTCGATATAAATTACTCGTATTTTAGATTTATTTGCACTGAATTCTATGCTATTCTATCTTCCCTAAAAACTATTAGCTTTTTAATATTATTATTGTTAAACATTTCTTCCGAGTTTCGATAAGGAATGAAGCGGAGTCTTAGCTAAATAGATTACTTGCTGGAATCTGGTGCACGTCTCTAGTGAATTAATGCCTTATTCTTTCAGAATCTCTGTTTGCATGGAATTTTATTTCTTCCAAATAGCATCTTCAATTATGTTTAAGATAATGAGACTCATGTGATCAAGATAAATATACTTTGTAATTGTACAAAGTTTAAAATAAAAAACAAGTCGACTATAGGATCCGAATAGTATATATCTTTAGAATGCCTCATTCAGTCAAAACTTATCAGAATTGGTGCTGTAAGTTACTGTGGGTAGTTGCACAAAAGCTTGACTTAGACTAAACAAAACTCGATTACTTTAAGTCGTATAAGAACATTATTAAATAACACACCTCTCACAGAATAAATCAAAATAGCTACAACAATATATTTGTATCGGTGTTTCGTAAGAAAAAATCTAGAAGATGTACCATTTCCACATGCGGCATGCGGTGGGGCAAAAGTAATATCATAATGAAAATTGGATACCATTGTGATGGAAATGAAATAAATTGGGCTCCGTTTTTAGAAAAGCTTACTTAAAGGTGTAAATTAATAACATAAAATTGTCAAATGGCCACCTCCTGTGTTGATGCACATTTGAGCTCGTTTTAAGGCATTTTGAATTGATACTCCTAAAACATCTGGCTAATTGGTGATTTCTTCTTCAGTGTTAGCTTTCAAGACTTGCAAAGTTTGTGGTTTGTTGTGGTAAACGCGAAATTTTAAAAAGTCCAATTCAAATCGCTAAAACGGGAGGTCACACGACCTGGAAATTGGTAATTCAAAATCTCCATCGTTTCCTGAGCTATGTGAGCAGTTGCTCCGTCCTGTTGGAACCAACAATGCTCGAGACCTAATTAAAAAATGCTCGTTTAATATCTGTCTATAGAGCTCACCAGTTATGGTTACACCAGGATGCCGTCGGCGTCCTCAAAAAAATAAGGGCCAGTCACTCTTTCACTGCACCAAACAGTCACTTCGAGGGGATGCAATGGCTCTTCGTGCATTCCATGTAGATTCTCTATACCCCAGAAACACAATTTTGTTTTTTCACATAACCACTTAACTGGAAATGAGCTTCGTAAGGCTTAATAGAGCATGGGAGTAAGTTAACATCACTTGACGGTCAGAAAACAGCAATTGGTGAACAGTTTGCACTTTATAAGGCAAAATCTTCAGGTCTTTCACCAAAATTCGACGCAACGAATGTCTGCTGATGCCAAATTGTGGGCATCGTTATCTCGTTGATATTTGTGGACTCTCTTGGAGACCCCGGCCATAGCAGTGATATTCTCGGTCGAGAATACGGTCGTGCTAAACGCTTAATTGTTCGCGAATATGGTGTAGGAAGACGACGAAATCGACGACGAAATTCAAACAGCAGACCGGAAATTAATCAAATAAGCGGTAACAATAATTCCGCATTATTCTTCAGGTGTATATCGCTCCATTGCTACTTGCCAACTAATTCTCTATCTGTCTACAACATAAATGCACAACGACACTTGACTCCATTTCCAAAAATTATGCCACATTCACATTATGACATTACTTTTGCCACACCTCGTTTATAGAATTAAAACGTATAACAGGGATACAAGTTCCAGATGTTATAATAGCATAATACCATAGATTATCCTTGCAAATTGAAACATATTGATGATAACCCGGCGCCATCTATCTAAATCTAAGGACTTATACTGGAATCTGCCTGAAGAATCAAAAGAAAATGGGAAATGAAAAATAAAAAAAGCAGCACAAATTGGAGATAATTTTACTTTTTTTTTCGTCTGGATAAATTATGGTGATCGAGAGTTCTTTGCAAATAATTTCATATGTCTCGAGAACAGTTCACAACGATAAACGCATTCATTGCAGCCCCTAGCAACCTCGAGAAGTCATATAATACTATAACATCAAATCCTCAATCGCATCATCTCATCAGATATTTCTTGATATTTTCCGTTCGCGTTCTTTGTCAAAAATTACAACCTTTTATTTTCACGTTGCGCTGTCCACTGACTACCTTTATTTGCCGCTTTTTGTGCTACCGCTACCAGTAAGATGTCTATTGGCTGATTAATATTGAAACAATAAAGAGCCTAACCGTGATATTTCATTGTAGCTGAACATAGTAGAATGCATACACCTCGTGAATAATCGATTATAGTTAATGGTTCGCCCCTATCGAAAAAAGTCGTATGAACCTATGAGTATTCCAAGTATTATATCGAAGTCGGCTGAGTCAGAAAGTGCACCTTTACAACAGACATGGGTGACCGGTTTTGAAACAATTCGCTACTAGCCTAAGAATAATGCGGAACTTACTGTTGATCATCGACGGTCATCAATCAAATTGACAATTTTCTTATCGATATCGTTTCAAGGCTTAATATTTAAGACTATGATAATGTTTTAATAGTTGCTATTTAAAGAGCCATAGTCATCTAATTTTCCACAGAGCATAAATACAAATAATCAATGCACACTGTACGCATTTTCATAAAAGAGGTAAAGAAAAGAATATTGCTCTACCATCTACCTTAGAAAAAAAGTAAAATAGAAAGCTAAGTCGCTATTATTTGGACAATCACACATACTCCAGCTAAAGGAATCTTCATAGATACCATAGGGTTAAACTGGCAACAGCGGGTTTGTGTCGAGGGTCAAAAAGTCTCTACGATTCTTATCGGATCAATAGCCATAAATTCTCCAAGTAATTAAACAAACTATTTTTGATTCCACTTAATTTAAGTAGCAGTCAGGTAGATGTTTCTACAAACATGTATAGTGAAGAGCAAACTGATCTATATGAGTCTTCCAGTTGATTCTATAAAACAGTTACAACCGAGTTTGCCATGCTTGAAACAATTCTGATATTTCTGTGCTCTGCTAAAGTCATCACAATTTCTCTCATTTCGTCAAATTTGCGTTCGGCTTTGTACGCCTTACAGTACATACAAATCGCCTAACTATTTAAAAATTGTAATTGTTGAATGAGTTTACTGATTGATGAGAACTAATACAACTTTGAAACACCCAGTCGAAAGCGACAAAAATTATAAATAAATCTTGAGTCATTTAAACTTCTTCGAAAGGCCACTCAGATATCGGCCATTCATTCTTTGTGACAGGACAATGAACTATATTAGGTCAATGAAAATTTCTCCGATATCGCCAGAGTCTTGGAAATTGTGGCACTTTTAGGCTTTCATGAACCAAAAGTATGAACCCACGGGTATTCAGTAGGACGCATTAATACCATAAAATCTTGTAAAAGCCATTCGAAACATATATATTTTTTTATAGGCATTTAAATCATCTAATAGAAAACCATAAATCTGTGGTCACAAAGGAAAAACCGCCTAAGTCAATTTTCCTCACTTTTTCATGAGACGTGTTTGAAGCTATAAATTGGTGTAGTAAGCCAGGTCATTGCTATGTCATTTCAATTTTAATTAATTTTCTACAGATGCTAGCGGCATACAAAATTGAATGCATAAGTATATATTTTGATATCCTGAGTAAATTTTGACCTAAGTCGACTTAGGCGTTTTTACTTATGAGCATAGAAATAACAACATAACATATGTGAGTGCTTCAATAAACCTTTATCAGATCAATCTTATGTTAAATCAATGAAAACCTTCCACAGAACGAAATTAATCCAAAAGTTGAGAAATAAATAAATAAAACTGGTCAGGTCTTCTGAGAACGACTCAAGAACTTGACAGTTATCTTGAAAAACTAATTAAATGCAAAACCCCAATTGCAATTCAAATTAATTAACCTTCTCGAGCTCCACCGTCCTGCAGTATTCTCTTGTATTTTCTTTTCCTCTTTATTTTGTGACTAATTTATGCTGTGACTTTCAGTATTTTACATTAACCATCAACTGGCAATACCTGGATGTTTTTATCGGCTTGTAGACAAACTTACCAGCGGCGTTCGCCTCACTCCAATGATACTTATACTCGTATCTCTCGGCTCCAGCTACAGCAACCGATTTTGAGGGGAAACCTGTTTATTTCGAATGAATTGCCTTCACAGGATCACAATTGCCATGGCAACTACGCAGTACCTGATGCCGATAAACAAGACCAAGCGAAAAAAAAAATAAAACATCACATCAGCAGCCAGGGTAATTGTAATTAAATACGTCTCCGATGAGAGAAATGTGTGTGTTGGATAGAAAAATGATGGAAATGAGGAAAAGTGACAGAAAATCAAAACAATCGTGTCCCATCAATCAAAAAGTAATCAATATAAATCCTGATTTCAATCCCAATCACAACAATAATCACAGATTCCGTTCGCATAGTCATAGCCATGTAGTCATATACGTAGTCCTTCGAAGTATGTATTATCCTTGTCAAGGACTTATCAAACTATTTTTAGCTCATAACCATCGAGTGCTGGTATTTTTATCTTTAATGAATGGCCTTGCATAAACGAATCGCATTAATTTTTCAATTCTATGACATTTCGCTATAAGAAGAAAAGCCACAAGGACTACCATTCAAAAGGACTAAAAATGATGTACGTCCGTTGAATTCGAAATTCAAAACCCATTGCCGTAAGCCCTATTTGTCCTGTCGATATAAAATTGTGAAATTGAATTTTGTTTTCTGTCACTACTTCTCCCAGATTTCATTTACACAAAAAACTTGACTATTCTCCTCATGAATGCAAGTGCTCCAATGACCGAATATGTATGGATGTACCAACGAACGACATGAGATTTTTGCTGACATACATCGACATGCCTTTTCACATTTAATTAAAAAAAAAAAAAAACAGAAACGAAACCAACCAAGGAATTTCTAATTATATTCCCCAAGAAAAGAAAGTCCCATGGCAGGGCATCATGCCGCAACAGGGGTGGAATGAGAGCACCGACTGCGACTAGATGGATGAAAACAATTAAAATTTTTCTTGTTTTAACTTACTGCACCCAAAAGTATGCAGAAGAAGACCCATAACTTAAGCAAGGTCTTTCTTTTGCACACCGATCCGAAGCTGCTGTGCATCTGCATCCTTGCAGAGTCTTCTCTTTTCTTCTTCTGATTACTTTTCTGTTCACTAAATCACCAATTAAAACTCTCCACTGAACTATTTTTAAACACCACTCTACGGTTAATCAGTTGTTTCCTGTACCACGGCGCGAAATTAAATTTTTTCAACGATTCTTTTTTTTTTTTGACTCTGGTCCTTGTTCCTTGTGATGCTTTAGATCGGACGAGACGTTATATCCTTCGCCGATTGTAAGTAACTGTTTCTGTTGCCACAACTAGCAGACTTTTATATTCTGAAAAACTGTTGCTGAAGAACCGTTATACGTCATACGAATACTCTTAAACTGAAGAGAATATGCTGTCGAAAGGACATGCGCATGGGAAAAGGATTCAATTACGTTGCCTGAGCTGATTCAAAATGGGGAGGTTTGGGGATAAAGGATTCAATTACTCGCTCTGAGGAGGATTATTTCACACCAGTTGAAGTTGTCCTTTTTTTATTTCTCTATTTCACTGTGTCTCTTAGGCGGAAGGATTCCCCAAAGGCAGCTCCTCGACGAGCGGTTTAAATTTGGTTTTGAAAATAATTGTTATGCGAGTGATGGTATCGAATGGCGATCTCGATAATGACGTTGACAGTAGGCAGTCAGGCTCTTCGAGTGATATGAATTTAATTCCTTAGCCAAGGATTCAACACTCAATATGTTGTATAGTAAGTTCTTTTCATATTTGGATGTATGTCTAACAGAGTATTAAAGTGTCAAAGTAATTATAATATTTGGGCAAATGATGAGCAACCGCGGTGTGGTGTAGAGCAAAGATGTGCCATGTCACAGTTGCGGCAATCGGCTTAAGTTTTCACGAAGAAAAACAACCAAAGTGGTTTGCCTTAGAAAGCGAACTTAAATCGATGGATTTTTGTGGCAGTGAAAATTTAATGAGGAAAGTGAAATTTAATTTAGTTTAAGGGACTGATTGCTGGCTATTGAGGGGAAGTTCCTTTGAGTGAACAATTTTGCAGAAAATTCTAAGAAATTAATTTATAATACAATACTTGGTTTGTGCAAAATATTAGCTTGTGTTCTCGTATAACACTACTACCGTAAGTAATACAATTAAGCTTTTTCCAAAGCCTCTTATAAATTCCTATAATAGAAATCACGTGCTTTTGTGGATAGAGAAATTATTTTTGTGTACCATAAACTGCTGACTAAATTGGTCTGAAACCTTCTTAGAAATCTATAAAAACACCGCATTCTAATGACTAGTATTAAGCCTCGGAAATTATGCGGCACAAAATAGACATATTTGTATTGAGTAGAGTAGAATCCGTTCACTATTCGGGAACATACTTTTAACTTTATTACTCTAATTACTCGTACGCTTTTCCTTACACCAGCGACTCAAAGGCAACCCACAGTAAAATCCGAATGATAACTATTTTACAGCAACAAAAGTCTCTAAGAGTGCTGATGATGGGAGCATTTTTTTTGCCAGGTACCGCGCCTTCAACTTAAGGGTGACGTCGCAATTGTAGTGGAACAATTCAATGTCAAGGGATGAAGGGAAGACATCGAGGGTATATACAACCTCAAACACTAAAACTACAATAGCGAGTAGTTTATCGATTTCTACAATACCATCCACCTCGTCACCGGAATTGCACTGCTTGAGGATTGGATCATCAAGATCAGCTTAATGTTATCTGATAGCTGCCGTACATTGAGCTAAATTACCCACTTTACTGTTTATATGTTGTTTCTACACAGTCGTTTTTAACCGCTTGGCCACCAATCATTGGTTCAATCATTGGTACCGAATATGCTTCAGACCCCGAAATTTAAAGTTTCAAGAGAAAACTCCTGTAAGCATAGACGGCTGCGTTGTAAAATTTCCTAAGCTGGATTCAGCTGATTTTAAAAGAAATTCATTTTTCTTAACTGCATAATGGCAAAGCATCTAGACCACCCTGTTGAGTCTTCGCCAAATCCAAAAGCCTACTGGGCAAGAGGTCGAAGGATTTGATAGTTTTTTTTTTATCATCACGACTAGCAGAGGCACCAAATTAGATGTGAATAGCAGAATAAAGAAAGCAAACGCTGCGTTCGATGTGTTGTCACACAATCTGGACTTTAAAATTGTGTACTACAATCTCTCGAAAGAGGTAGAACTTCGTAAATAAATACCTGATTCTGATTGTATCGCAAACGAACAACTTCAGTTAAGAATGAGGAAGTACCAGAGGATTGTTCACAGCAAAGACAACCTCACCACAGTGACTGCCATGATGAAGAGTAGATCATTCGGACAAGATGCTGCTCAGAACAGCCGAGGACGAATTAAAAACAGTAGGAATGACCTAGAGGGAACTGAAACACTTTGTAGAAAACCGAACTTATCGTACGTAGCCAATTTTGGCGTTCAATGACTCAGAAGCGGCTCCAAATGGCAGACTAGAACCTACTGAAACCTTTTTACTCCTTTTTTAAAACGTAAGCATTCAGCTCTTTAAGATGAAATTTTGCGTTCACAACAAGAGTTCCTCTATTGTGTCATGCTCCTCACGATTCTTCTA
Source organism: Volucella bombylans (assembly GCA_949129095.1). Lineage (NCBI taxonomy): Eukaryota > Metazoa > Arthropoda > Insecta > Diptera > Syrphidae > Volucella > Volucella bombylans. Next base: position 57,727,184 of record OX422144.1, read on the forward strand.
CAATAACAGAAATTTGGCTCTCTATCTATTCTCTGAATTCGTTGATATCCAAGTGCCTTTTTAGTAACGAAATCTCACTCATTCTCAACTCACATTTTGGGAATTAATCTTTTTATTGTAGAAGAGTAATGTGAATGCTTTATTGCACGATACTCACTTCCTTTAGGTGTTGCTACAGTGTGTGATAGACATGGGCGCTAATCAACAGCTCTTTACATTTGCATGAATGATTCCACTTCTCCTTTATTATCTTAATTTTCTGAAGTTTCCAGACATTATTTCTACGAGAGCACCTCTTCGTATATATTTTTGGAAATCTGTAGAAATGCTCATAGAGTTCGCAAGACGATCAATCAGGTTAGTTTTAGGATGGAGGTTGCAGTGTACCTGATGGATTAATGGCAATATTGCTGATTGTTTCCCACACTTGAAACAATCATAAACAATATGATGCCACTAATTCTCTAGAAGGGTATGAGTACTTTTGTTTATTGATTCATTAGGAACATTATCTCTTTTCCAATACCCTGATTAAATGTCTAACCTAGATACTGAACTTATACTAAATGTGCTTGCCTAAGTGTGAGTGTTGAGCTACATTTGCTCATCAAATTTTAGGAACTGGAATGCTGCTATTGCGATTGTTCTTCATTGTTTTTCAATTCCTAAAATTCCTAAAACCTGCAATGACAGTTTTAGATGGTTACATAGATAGAACAAAAATAGCAGATGTAACTTTGACCTATACAGTCAAGTTCTGCATGCTAAAAGACCGGAGAGAACTTGAGAATATATTCTACCTCTTACCCACTTCGTGACTTTTCGAAAGTTACTTTCTGTCCAAGCATCTTTCTAATACGAATATGGTTTTTGGCATCATTATCTTAAAGAAATGCAAGAAAGGCTATGAACGTGTAACCTACTCCGGAGACGCGTCTTATCCCTTTAATATCATATGTACTCGTATACAATACGTTTTTGAATTAAGCTCATATCTTTCTATGGGAAATTAGACCGATTTTTCGGTTTATAAATCATAAATAGGGTTTCCGTAATCCGGATCTGAAGTGTGTATATTCCAAAACCACAGTCTTTCAATAGCCTTATTACTGATTCATTCAAGAGTCCGAACAAGACCAATTGTTAGCTTATGTAATCTTTAATTTGCAAAAAATATCCGCCAACTATAATTTTATCTAAAGATCCAACTTACCCTCGGTTGCTTATATAGTCCTTCCTTGATAAAATAACTATTGTGCGTTCGTTTCGCATTCACGAATCATGCATACAATCAACTTTTCCATAAAAAATGTGTCAATCAAATCGGGGATTAATTATGCTTTGCAGTGCGAAAATAAATACACCTTTGCCTCCTTTGTGATGTATTGTATCTAACTTAAGCTAGTACCACCAGCAAAGTTCGTGAACGATTGATTCAAACTTTTCGACACACTCGTAAATACAACAGTGAATCTGGACACATTTGTCCAAATTACAAGTTTCTTTTTATTTTTTATTTTTTGTTTTGCACATTTGCGCTATTCGCGAATTTCCAAAATTAATTCGTGCCATTCATTCATATCTGAATAACTACAATGATCCGAGGTATCAGGGCCGTTCAGCATCCGCCAAATATGGTTCTAGCCGTCCATCCACTGGCTAAACGCTGCTACTTTCCTGTCACAACTTTACAAAAATAGTCTCAAAAATAAACACTCAAATCTTGTCGGCGACCTTTTACATTTGGGTCGGCTAAAGAGAGTCCATGTATTTACTGACATCAATCGTCGGAAGCAGGCTGTTTCAACCGCCTGAGCATTAAACTTCTTATCTCGTTCTTATTACCAATTTAGTTGTTTTAAATTGCGTAGAGCTAGGAACTTTCGTGTTACCAAATGGAATAACATACGTGTTAACAAAGCCAATGATTGGTAATCATTTAATTTAAGTTCCCTCACATCCGTTTTTCGGCTGCTACCATCAAGCAAATAAATCACTTTCATCTCCCGGTGAAGAAGATAGCAAAACGCACGCAGTCTGCAATACAATTATTTTAGAAAATTGATAGGAATTATTTGAAGCGCAGCTCGTAGGTGACATTAATGTTCGAATATATCTAACCTCCGCTGCACAGAACAGTAACATGTTTTCGTTTGTATTTTTTGAATACTAAGCATTTAGCTCCACAGAATTTCACAGTGTGACCTCTTTCCGTACACCTAAAGCATCAACCATCTTCTTCAAGCAACTGCTTATTTGCATTTACGAGTACTGTATGCATACAATTATCGATCACGTGCAGACTTTTAGGGTAAAGTCGTAGGACGATCCCTAAGAGTAACCGTCACAAGAAGACTCATTGCCTCCATGAGGCGTTTTCGCCGGGCAACGGTGGCTATTTCATGAATAATTAACTCCGTTTGATATTGCAGACTTCGTATGCTCCGTATATACGCAAACTTATAATATTGAATGGGTTCCCTCTGTGCACGTATTCTAACACCGACAAATATAAGCTACGAAGAGGAGCTCTTTAAAAAAAAAACTCTAACTCCAAGGCGGAACAGCAAGCGCCGAGAGATGCATGGTTAAGAGAGTGCTTAGCCTCTAGTTTGCGGATTTCGGATACATAATTGGCTAAATCCCCAGCCATCCTCTCAGCGGAACGGGCTCTGCTGTTAGGTGACCTTTATATCCCGATTACTCTTGGGAATCAAAGTTGACCCAAAAAAAGTTTTAATTTCAGAAACTGATGCCTCTTTAAAAGCATCGACGTCTAGGTATGCACCTACGCTTCTCATTCCAGCTTTTAACATCAGAGATTTAGTGGCAGCGATTATCGAACTACCACAGGGTAATGCGTTGCAAGAATTCGTATGCACCTCAGCCTATTTCCCCAGAGACATAGGTGCGATTCCTCCTGTTCTGATCGAGCTTAGCCACTGTCGCAATTGGCATCTCGTTCTTGGATGTGATGCCAAAGCCTGATCTGGGGTAGCAGCGACAACAACAAAATTATATTTTTAGCAAAATTCTTCTTATGTACAACTTTTATAAACTCTGTATGAGAGGAGGTACTTGATCACACCATCTCGACTCCCTTCCTTCATAATTTTATCAAGGATTGGCTTGTGTTAAATGAGACATCTTTATTGGACCATATGTACATAAGGTACAATATAGGATGCAATGCTAAACTAGATACATGAAGAAACCTACGACCTGGAGTACTTTTCAAGAAAATCTTGCTATTTAAGCTGACTCACAGCCCTCATCTATACAGTCCATTGGGGACTGATGCAACGGGTCAGCTAAATGAAGCTATTATCTCATTATTTAAATGCAGTTGCAATTTGAAACGCAATATGGTTAAAAGGTGTGTACCATGCTGCAACCCTCAACTTGAACAAATGCGTAAAATAGTGAGAATTTTTTTTTAACAAATCCAAACACACCGATAATTGGGACTTTCATAGGTCCGCCAAACATTAACCAACTTCTATAATATCAATAATTCAATAATATAATACTAATTAAAAAAAAATAAAGAATTGAGAAAGTACAAACTTTCCGAAAAGGTCTATCAAAAGACTCTTCAAATAGCTTAGATCTGTTACAAAATGAAGATGATACTTTCAAAGCTAATCGAAAGGAAACTCTAAAAATGCTACTTAAGGTTCATTTCCCAAACTCGATCCTTTTCAGCAACACACAGTATGTCAATTCTGAAGTCACATTCCTACAAGAACAGAGTTAACAGCCTATCATTTAAGCCATATAAGGCATCTGGATCAGACGAAATCTTCCCAGCACTGATTCAGGTCCAGATCCTTCCCACTCTAACCTCTTAATTTAGGTATAGGTTCAATTGGGGATACATCCCACAAGCCTGGAGGGAGATAACCATATAAACCTAGTGTTCTAGTCTTACATCACTTTTTCTGGAAATCATGGTATTTTGATAATACCGGATATGAATCCATTTCGGAAACCATGTCCAAGAAGGGTATTGATCATCTCACTAACCGTTAGGTTAGAGCGATGTTCATAAACCGGAAAATCTCCACATCTTCCGGTGAGACTAAAATCTTTGTCTCAGCCGTCAAAAGTTGCCCACAAGGTTGTGATCTCTCACCACTCTTGTGGTCACTGGTCATTGATGACAAACTAGTAGAACTTAGTAATTTGGGCTATCAAACAATAGGATATGCCGAAGACTTAGTTATAATAGTGGAGGGTAAACAACCTAAAGACGTTTGCTATACGATGCAGACTACTCTAAAGATAGTAAATGACTTGTGTGTTAGAGAAAATCTCGCAATCAACCCCAGTAAAGTTGTAGTTGTTCCCTTCACTCGTAAATGCAATCTGAGCCTTGACCAGATCTCTCTTAGCGATACGGAAATTGTGTTCTCTAATGAAGTGAAATATCTTGGAATGGTTCTCGATAAAAACTAAATTGGAATTCACATATTAATAATAAATTTGTATGGTAAATTTGGGGATTAACCCTAAAGGTCACCCATTGGATATGATCAGATAGCAATGATAGTTTTTCCAATTGTTATGTTTCAGCAGCTGTCAGAGTTATCAATGGGGGAGAGTACTGTATTTTGTAGAGGGGTAAAAAACTAGCATTTTTTACTATGGGAGGGGGGTGGTCTATCTCGCCCCGTTTAGGAGTTAGGGGCAATTTTAGAAAAAAATTACTTAAAATGGGAAAGAAATTATTAAAAAAAACAACGGCAACACTTACAATAAAGTACTATACAGCCTAGAATTTTCTCTTTAATATAAAATTTATATCAAATTATTCGTGTGAATAGTTTTTGCATAATTCGCATTCAAACTTAAATTTTTGGTAAAAAATGAATTTTTTTTTTAAATCAATATTATTCAAAATTGTGAAATGATGTGCCCAATTGAATTTTTTGGATTAATCTGAATCGAACACAAAAAACCGCATGGTTACTTTAACTATTTACTAAAACTATTTTTTATAAGACGTTTTTTTTGATATTTATGGTGATCTCACTTTGAGGATTAATATTGATGATAGGGTCATCTTTGTAAGTAAAGTACAGCAAATCATTTAGCGTGACCCAGAATGCACCACGAGGTGGTAAATTTGCATTGCATTCCGCGTCCCAGTCAGTCAGTTTGTGAGTAAGTTAGGTGTTAGTTAAGAGTAGTCAATTAAATGTTCAATGTACGAGTACATATTAAAAAGGTATGTAAGTTTTGTCAATGAAGTCATCGTCCGTACTGGTGTCAATGTCGAGTTCGTTGAGTTCGTCGATGATGGTGAAGAGCCGAGGTTGTTTTGGTGGTAAAATACCTTCTAAGTGCTCATTGTGAACGGTCGGAGGGTCGAAGCCCACACTTTCTTTACCTTTGACAAAACCTAGGTACACTTTTTTACGTCAATAAAAAATTCCTTGATTTGGGAGCCCATGTCGTCCTTATAATTTTTTTCAAGGCAGTATTTCCGGTAAAAGAAAAGTGCCATATGTTGGTGAAGGTCCTGCGTTGTATTGCGGCATAAAATTGATTTTTCCCTAAGCATGTTCTGATTCTTCTACCGCGAGCATCGAACTTGTCGAGTTGTAGAGACTGAGTAGGGTCAATGAATCTCGAGAAGAAATTCTCCAGACGAGTCCTGAAACCAAAGGATGCCCCCCCCCCCTCCCCAACTCCCAAATAACTCCATCATTCCCCTGGGCTGGATCAAGGTGTCATACGACCCGTGCCGAAGATCAACCTGGCTGAGGGCCCAGTATCTCCAAAAATAGCTCAGTCGCAAACGGAGTATCCGGATACCTGGCGACCTCCGGATTAGCTAGCCTTATCTGTATATGGCGGATCTCTGTACAGATGGACAACCCTTTCTCCGCTACTCGTGGGACTATCAATGGAAAATAACCATAAAACAAAAACCGAGGCCGGTACTCCTTCATTACCGGGCGGTGGAACGGTGACTACACCGACTACCGGCAAGGCTCCTGCATTGCCGAGAGGAGGCAAAACTGTGGCAGGCCATGGTGCGCCATCCTCTAAAGGCAAAAGGAATAAGCCTAATAATAAGAATTCAGGAAGTGTTAAGACTGTGGCAGGCCATGGTCCTATCACCTCCTCCACCCCTAGCAGCAGCAAGTTTGTGGCAGGCCACGGACTTGTCGCTGCTACCAAAACTCCTTCGGGGAGTGTAAAGACTGTGGCAAGCCATGGTCCTATCACTTCCCCCGCCCCCAGCAGCAGCAAGTTTGTGGCAGGCCAAGGACTTGTTGCTGCTACCAAAACTCCTTCAGGGAGTGTAAAGACTGTGGCAAGCCATGGTCCTATCACTTCCCCCGCCCCCAGCAGCAGCAAGTTTGTGGCAGGCCAAGGACTTGTTGCTGCTACCAAAACTCCTTCAGGGAGTGTTAAGACTGTGGCAAGCCATGGTCCTATCACTTCCTCCGCCCCTAGCAGCAGCAAGTTTGTAGCAGGCCACGGACTTGTCGCTGCTACCAAAACTCCTTCGGGGAGTGTAAAGACTGTGGCAAGCCATGGTCCTATAACTTCCCCCGCCCCCAGCAGCAGCAAGTTTGTGGCAGGCCAAGGACTTGTTGCTGCTACCAAAACTCCTCCCTCCAAAGAGGAATCTGGAGCTCAGCCGCATCGGCAAGTTCCATCTAAGGCGCTCTACATAAGACGCCGAAATGCTTCACGCATCAACAAAACCTTCGGATCAATTCCGGAGGTGGAGAGAAGTGCGGAAATAAAGAGCAAGGTTGAGTGGGCTAAAAACATCCTAAAAGATGGATTTCCCACTGCTTCCACTGCTCACAAAACGTCAAAAGACTCCTCTAAGCGTCAGAGATCGTTGGAGGAAACCGTACCGGTTTCCAAGAGGCCCAAAACACACAGTTCCACAACCCCTGGGCCATCCAACAGCAGATCTCTGAGGTCTTATAATGAAGTCCTAAAGGACGCATTGGTGATCGCGGTGATCGACAGAAGCGATACCGACGGTTCCATTACACCGGAACGGTGGCAATTGGTCAAGTTGAAGCTCTCGAGCAACTTCTTGGCCATCATGCGGGAGAACCCAGGACCACCTCCTATCACAAGCGACGCTGGCTGGCACCAAGGCCATGTCAAGCTCATCGCTTGCTCCAACCAGAGATCTCTCGATCTCTTCACCAAGGCCATCGATGGTTTAGGAGAGGTTTGGCCAGGTGCAAAACTCGAGGTCGTATCTAAGGAAGACATTCCTAGTAGACCTCGAACTCGTACCTGGATTCCAGCCGAACCCTCCTCTCCAGAAAGTATCCTGGAAATCATCCGGCTCAGCAACCCGACTCTTCCGACTCATGACTGGAAAGTCGCGAAACTGGAGGAACTAAGGGGTTCTTATAGATGCGCGTTAATTGTGATCAATAAGGAATCCCTTAATCCTCTGGCGCAGACGAAAGGCATGATTCGGTTCGGATTCGAGTCAATTCACTTAAGGGTGTACAAAAAGGATGAGCTGGATGCTGATAAGCAACCTCCTCCTCCTTTAACACCCGATATCACAACCTTGGATCTTGGAGCGTCGATATCCTTTCCAGAATTGGATAGCGACGACTCCAATCAGTCCGAGGTGACTACCAAGCCGTCGGTCTCCTCTTCTGACACATTGTCGGAAATGGAAACCGATGACGAAACAATTAGAGGTTCTACACGATCAGAGATAGAAGATGAGCTCTTGGGCACATCTTCAGAATCAGAGGACCTCAACAACACCGTGGTGGAGGCGACTCTGGAAGACTGTAGCAATGATACGGTTTCTCCAGATTAATCTCCACCACTCAAAAAAGGCTTCGGCCGCACTCATTCTGCGTCTTTCCAAAAGCGCAGAAGACATAATTCTAATCCAGGAACCATGGATTGCAGAAGGCGTGGTTCGTGGACTTAGGACACCCTCATACGTTCCGCTCTATACAAGAGACAAAGGTAAGATTAGAACTTGTATATTAGTGAAACGTAGCCTTAATGTATTTCTACTTCCCAACCTCAGTGACCCCGACCTAACCGTTGCCAGATTAGAGACTGCCAAAGGCTCTTACTGGCTGGCATCGGCTTACCTTGGCCACGACCAAGTGGGCCCTCTCCCTGGTGATAACCTAGAAAGGGTGGTACTGGAAGCGGGAAGGCAAAAAACTGGCCTCATAATCGGATGTGACGCTAACGCACATCATACGGTATGGGGCAGTACCGACATCAATGATAGAGGTGAGTCACTTTTAGACTATATTTTAAGTACTAACCTCTTAATTTGCAATATTGGCAATGAGCCCACTTTCATAACAAAAAACCGACAAGAAGTATTAGATATTACTCTTGTCTCCGACAGCATCACCCAAAGGCTAACAAACTGGATGGTATCGTCTGAACACTCCTTTTCAGACCATAGATACATCCAATTCAGTCTGAGTGATGCTCCCCCCAGCCAACCAGCTTTCCGGAACTACTATCAAGTCCCCCGCGTGACACCAATGAGCTCGACATGAAAGTCAGGGAATTTACTCTGACTCTCAATAAGGCTATGGCCGCTTCCTGCCCTCTTATTCAACCAAGAGGCAAGAAAAAGCCACATTGGTGGTCATCGGCACTAGGACTGCTCAGAAACACCTGCAGAAAACTTTTCAACGCAGCAAAAAGCACAAGAAAAGTGACCGACTGGGACTCATATAAAGAATCCCTCAAATTATACAAAAAAGAACTGAGGAAGGCAAAGCGACAATCCTGGAGGTCATTCTGTGACAAAATCACAGAAACCTCTGAGGCTTCGCGGCTAAGAAAAATCCTCTCCACAAATCCTATGATGCCCAGCTGTTTGAAAAAAACCGATGGCTCTTGGACAACCTCAAGTGATGAATCACTCAACCTGCTTCTGGACACCCACTTTCCAGGTAGATCCCATCTCGCGGCCAGTAGCAGCCCAAACAAGCCTACTGCAACCGTGACCAAAATTCATAGTCTGATTACGAGAGACAAACTGCTCTGGGCGCTGCATAGCTTCAAACCATACAAGTCTGCTGGTCCGGACGGTATTATACCTGCCGAGCTACAGAGATCCTCAGATATTATTCTACCAGTGTTGGAAAATATTATGAGGAGCTGTGTAGAACTTATCCACATTCCACTGTTATGGAGAGAAGTCAATGTAGTATTCATTCCCAAAGCTGGAAAATGTTCTCATGTGGTCCCAAAGGACCTCAGACCTATAAGTCTATCATCATTCCTTCTGAAAACTTTAGAACGACTGATTGATATCCATATTCGAGCTAAAGTTGATCCAAGACTTCTGTCTGCGGCTCAACATGCCTACTGTAAAGGGAAGTCGGTGGAAACGGCTTTGCACTCTCTGACTAGCCACATCGAACGATCCCTACAATATAAGGAGTACACAATGGTTGCTTTCCTAGACATAGAGGGCGCCTTTAACAACGTCAACACATCCGCAATCACGACTGCGCTGTCAACTCTGCAGGTAGACGGCTCACTTGGGGAGCTGATTAATCTAATGCTAACAAGCAGGATAATCACCTCCAAACTGGGTGAGACTTCTGCTAAAAGATATGTCAGTAGGGGTACGCCGCAAGGCGGTGTCCTCTCTCCCCTTCTCTGGAACTTAGTGTTTAACGAACTACTGATATACCTGGAAGCGGGTGGTAGCAGAGTGATTGCCTATGCGGATGACGTTGCCATAGCCGTCTCAGGAAAACATTTAAATACCATTAAAGAACTCCTCCAAGTAAATCTTAACAGATTAACCTGCTGGGCAGATCGCTGTGGATTGGGAATAAACCCCCATAAAACTGATCTTGTCCTCTTTTCTAGAAAATATAAAATTCCAATCATAGACCCTCCTTCAATAAACGGTACCAGTTTAGCTTTCTCCGATACAGCAAAATATCTGGGTCTCATTTTTGACAGGAAACTAAACTGGAAACCTAACATTCAAGAAAGAGTCAATAAAGCTACAATAGCTTTATTCTCTTGCAAGAAAGCCATTGGGAACAAATGGGGCCTTCAACCTCGCATAACCCACTGGCTATACATCTCGGTCATAAGACCGATACTTACTTACGGGGTGGTTGTCAGGTGGACGGCCTTGGAAAATGCAGTCAACCGCATTAAATTAAGCAGAGTCCAAAGAACAGCATGTCTATGCACAAGCGGAGACTTGCGGTCTACCCCCTCTGCGGCATTAGATATTCTGCTTCACTTGACACCCCTCGACATTTTTAGCAAGCAAGTAGCTGCGACTGCAGCTATTCGCCTTAAAGCGACTAAACAGTGGACAAATAATTCATTTGGCCACGCCAACATTCTTAATACATTAGGAATCCTCACAGAGAACACCGATTACACCATACCTGAACTTTGGTTTGACAAAAACTTCCATGTAAGCTTCCCCTCTAGATCATTCTGGGAGGAGGATGCTTTCATGGAGGACAAGTCAATCCATCTCTACACAGATGGATCTAAAACCGACAGCGGAGTTGGTGGCGGTGTTTTCTCAGATAAGCTAAATCTAAGCCTCTCTTTCCGCCTTCCAAATCACTGTAGCGTGTTCCATGCGGAAATTTTGGCGATTAAAGAAGCTCTGTCCTGGCTGAAGAAAAACGTGATATCTGCAAAGGATATCCGCATATTTTCGGATAGTCAGGCCGCCATCAAGTCCCTGGACTCGATCTCATTGTGTTCTAAAACTGCCCTTGAATGCCGATCATCTCTCACGGAGATGGCAGAGCAGTTCAACATTCACCTCTGTTGGGTGCCGGGCCACAGAGATATTCCAGGGAACTGCAGAGCCGATGAACTCGCCAAAATTGGAACCACTCTACCTATCCTACCGGACAAAGGTAGTATAGGTATACCAATCGCTACGTGCAAACTAACATTAAAGCTAGATGCCAATAAAAGAACGGACCTTAGGTGGACTGCTGGACAAACATGTCTAGCAACCAAACAGATCTGGCCAAGGCTGGATCTGAGTCGATCTAAGTGTCTGATCCTTTTAGATAGGAAACATCTCAGCGCCATAATAGGTGTCATTACCGGACAATGCCTCATAGGCAAGCACGCAAGAAGGCTTGGCGCTTTTACTAACGATTTCTGTAGAAGCTGCATGGACGAGGAAGAGGAGGAGACAATCCCCCACTTACTCTGCACATGCCCAGCTCTCTCTCAGAGAAGGAAGCTTCACCTAGGAGCTTTCTTCTACAACGACCTAAACGATCTAGAAAAAATAGACGTTAACAGTCTCCTACGCTTTATTAAAAGCTCAAACTGGTTCCAGTAGTAAGAAGATCACAGATCCACGTGGCATCACAATGGGCCAATAGGCCTAAGTGGGTTGGTATTTCCAACAGCCACTCTTACCTAACCTAACCTTGTTCTGATTCTCAAGATCATTTATAGTGTTGGTTGCATCGGTCTTGTCAACATATTCGCCTTTGCTGTGGTTTGTAATTTCATGAGTCATAGAAGTAGGGAACATTTTCTCAATACCTATGTATTGGCGTAAGCTGTCGGTACAAATACGACGCTGTTGGGGTTAACGTGTTTGTGTATATAAGGCCACAAGTCTTCTTTACTTTTGGAGTTCACTTTAAAGAAGCGTCCGACCTTATCTTCCTTACAAAATAACCCCAACACTACGATTTTCATTTGGTCGGTTACAAGGCCTCTGTGGTATTTTATATATATACTCGTATTAGTGAAACTTTGTTATTAATGAGAACTTTGTAATTTTGTGATGAGTACTATGGATAAAGAGTATTGATGACATAGGCGCCTGCCTGACGAAAAGCACATACCCCGAGCGGAGTAACGAAGTTGCGTGAGCGTGACCTGCCGCCAGCGGAAAGAGAGCTGAAATCCATTAATCCCGCGAAGTGGTCACGCGTGTACTTTTAATTACGGAAACTATTGATATAGGCGAATTTGAGTTTGAATGTGAATTATTCAAAAACTATTCACACGAATAATTTGATGTAAATTTTATGTTAAAGAACAACTTTCAGGCTCCCATAGTAAAAAATGCTTGTATTGAACTGTTCTATAAAAAACTGTTATCAATTTTTGGCGCCTAAGTTATCGTACTCTCCCCCGGTTAGAACCTCAACTGTGACCCCCCCTATCTCCTCCGTTTGGTCTCCTCCGTTTATTTCAAAAACTATGCATAGATTTTACATGATTTAAAAATTAACTAATAGAACAATGTATTGGCTTTTAAAAATGGTATAATACTTAATTATAAGTTAATATTTTTTTTCCATTTTTAGTACTTTTTTTATGAAATTGCCCCTCCCGCAAAAGCGATGGGTTATAGACCTCCCCCAAATAGTAAAAAATGCTTATATTGAACTGTTCTACAAAAAACCGTTATCATTTCTTGGCGCCTAAGTTATCGTACTCTCCCCCGGTTAGAACCTCAACTGTGACAGGTTTTTTATAAGTTGATGAACATTCAACTAGAGAGTGTAAGTGTAGGTTTTGTTTTTTGATTTTGGCGGATCTGATCCGCCAATTGCGGGGAACTACGACCTAAAAGATGTTTTGTACGTACTCTTATCTCTAGCCGAAATAAAAATACCCGATGCTATGATGCTTAGCTGTGTTCAGCTTGGTCTAACAGTTTTCCAACAGCTGATCTTTCAATAGACTCAACTTCTTGTTTTAAGAATCGCAAAATATTTTTTAATAGTCTTTCATCTAACCATCAAAGGATAAAGTAGAGCTATAGTAATGGGACAACTCAGCGGTCTCCTTACACTTGACAACTATTTGCTTAAGTCATCGCAGATGATAGCCGATGCGTAAGTCACTTTGCATGCATTTAAGAAGAATGATTTTGACCATGATGTAATACGAGTTTGTGAGTGAACGACTACAAGCTATTACAGTATTATATAGCTGTCTCAACTGTCAACTGTCTATGGCATCAGTTTCACTATATATGTATGTATCTGTTCGCACGTTTGGTAGTGTCATAAGTTTTTGCATTAATCTGCCATTCAGTTCCCTCGGTATCTCCATATTCCTCTTGTAACAGAGAATTGGCTCCATCATACATAGAATGCATTGGAGGGAGTCAAACCTGCAAAGATATTTGCTGCATTGCTCGTTAGCACAGACTGCAAGGAATTTAACTTTTCGATACCAGAGAGTAATTCATTTTCATGGACGGTAGAGCGTATCCATTCCTGGTAGTCTCCATAAAACCGTTTTAACTGCAATTTGGGCGGCTGTATACAATTGTACAATGAGACCGCGTTGAAGTTAATGAACGTTGAGTATTCTCACAGATTGGAGTTGGATCGATTCGTTGTTTAATTTCCGTATGACGAACTTTCAGTCTTGCGATAATTCCCTTATTTCGACCTCCCTCCCTTCGGCGTTCTTTTCAGACCTTTTTTCTAAATGTCTTTATTAAGCATGTTTAAATTAGTGCTAGCTGTTGTAAGGCGCTGTAGATATGACGAAAGCTACAATTCTAATTCAGCGTATAGAGTAAAGAATTAACCACGACTTTATCTTTAAAATAACTTATAAATCCGCTTATCTGATACGTTCAAGAATATATTAACAAGTATTTCATTACAACATGTACTCGTATATATTGTAAAACCGAATTCTATTGCGTCATCACAATTCATCGTTGTATTCGCTTTATATAGGTAAAGCTGCGTAAAAAGTTATTATTGTACATTTGGCATTAATGAAAGGAGATAAATATGATACTCGTATACTAGTTAGTTACGTATGCATTTAAACATGTGATGCCAAATTAGACAATTTGGGATATAATTAAAGAAAACAGTTTTTATTCTTCAACAGAACCGTTGTACACACTTTGCATTCATAAAATACGCGATTTTGAAAAAAAAAATTGGATTGGTTCATCTTGGTTTATGTTAGGGCTGGGAAACAAAGAGTATCCAAGAGAAAAGTGGGAAAACAAATTTTCTAAGCAGGCAATTACAACTAATTGGAATGCGAAACCGGATGCAGCATAAAAGGGAATTGTACCCTGTTTAAGCCATTGGGAGTTAAGGGATATACAAAGTTTTTCTTGTCGTGCTTGGTGTAATGGGCGATTATATACGCGTATTCTGGGCATTATAATTCAAAATGCCGCCACCACGACCAGTTGGGTCAGGGGAATACTCTTATCCTGTTTTCTCCCTTTTAAAATGAATAAAGCGGACGTCCTGTAAGAAGATGGACGCGTTAATGATTTGTATTTCTTTTGCAGTAAGGGATGAAATTGTCTTGCTCCCCATCAACTTTGCCATGCAAAGGCAACGGCTATGTTGCTTTTCTAAGTGGTTGAAGGAGTTTTATATCGGACATTTGGGTTTTAAAATTAACATCTAGAAAGTTTTGATATTTATAAAGAAAAACGAAGAAGATAAAATTGATTTGGAAAAAGTTCGAAGGTATTCACTTTGTTTTTTTCTAGCTTTGTTATTTATTAATCACTTCTCTTTGGTTATGAATAAAACACATTTTTTTTAAATAACGCTGCCCTGTTCTACTTTTACAATGTACATAAATGATTATTGAAATTTTAGAAAAAGGTAAAAAGGTTCCTCTCATTGGTTAGGCAAGACACATTTGGATCAAATTAAGATGTACTTTAAGGTACTATATAGGGGGTGGATAGAAGACACGAAGATTAGACGGATCTATCTATCTAGAGGGTGCACGAAACAATCGTTTCAAGTACATTCGGCTTTGTAATCGGATTAGGTGACCTTCATATCCCGATTACTCGTGGGAATCAAAATTGGCCCAACAAAAGTTTTAACTTCAGAAACTGTAGAAACTGCCGATCGGACGTCTGCTGCCAACTCTGACGCTAACTCAGACTCAGGCACTTTGTATTAAGACTCAATTAGCATGCTATCGGATGAGTTGTGTGTATAATCCGTGAAATTAGCCGTAAATAATATGAACGAGTTCCATAAGTCTACCGGATACATATAGCTAAAACCTTTGGAGAGGAGAAGGTTAAAACAAGCTCTGAAACAAAGTAACCCTAGGGAACATGCTCTAAAGATTGCAATTGCCAAAAGCAAAAACAACGGCACAGAGGCTAAAAAAACGACATCGGAAGCAAAGAGAGTCCAAACATTAAATGCTACAGTCGACAAGGTCCTATATATCAGAACACTGGGCCGTATCATGCTGGGTGTAATCCTGGAAGACATAAATCTTAACCCCCTTAGTGTTGAGCACATGGCTCAAATACAGGACGGAGTTAACAATGTTTTGATTGTGCTTCGAGACGAAGAGGGTCAGCCGGCTTTTAACAGCTCTACAATTCAAGCTGGCTGGATCGTGTTTGTTCACAAAATGAAGCCACTGCAAATTGGCTGAGGAATGATTTCTCCAAAACCAAGGAGAAATGCGATCTGAACGTGATGTTAATGGAGGAGGACTCATTTCCGAAATCACACATCAGAAGATGGTGCTTTCCGCAAAGCATTGGCCTAGCTACCAAGAAAATGCTCGCGTCCTTGGATGCACAAAGCTCATGTCTTATCACCAGAACATGGAGAGTTCTGCAAAGAGTGGAAGGGAAAGATCTACATGGTCTTTGCTGTAAATGACAATGCGGCGAAATAGCTAAACGAACTAAAAGGTCATGTCGTGTACCGTTTCTGTAAGCTGAGGCTCATTATAAAGAGTTCAGATAAAACTTCAGCTACCTCCACCAAAATCAACACCAGTAGGTGTGATGGAGGTGACGTTCACAGCGCAGACCTCCAGTTGTTGCTTCGTTAATAGTAAGGTAAAGGGTAACTGAAGCAGTCTTTACAATCGTTAGTGGATGCACTGTGTACCAAGAGAAAACGTAAAGGAGGATAAGACAAAAATAGGGTGATTGAAGCAAGGGAGTATGTCTGAATCAGATGATTCTTAGGTCAATTTACTGACTTACTTAGATGGCGCTACTAGCCGGGGTGAGCCTAGGCCCTCAGGTTAAAAGTTTATCTAGTTATCATAATCGTTGGCCAACTGGATTTGGTTGCGCACTCAAAGATGGTTGAGGTCTCCCTCCACTTGTGGACTCCACCTAGCTAGATACCGGGGAGCCTTGGAGCCGGAAACTTAATATGTATTCACTTTACACACCTTAGCCATTTTAGACATTTTGGATCAAATATCATATCACATATACACTATAGAGCAGGACTAATATTATAAGCGTCTTATATGCAGCCCCCTTAGTCTTGCTTGATAACAACTTACTACTCAATATCCTTTTAACCTAAAGAAACAGCCATTGACAAGTATTTGATTTCCCTAGCTGCCTATTGTGGATGTGTTATAATGTGTTTACATTATATGTATGAATTGGTCTAACTAACAATTGCACAGTTTTGAGAAATCCTTGTTTAACTTCAAACGAAAACTAATGTCATATATGTGGTCATTTACGCACTTATCTGCATTTTTATAAAATTTTCAAAAAGGGTCTATGTGCCCTGATCCCCCTCATATGTATTTTGAATATAACATCTTTCAAATGGTGCCCATTGTTAGCTTTGACCTGACGTGCTCTTTCCAGAGAATTTTCCATAACTTTTATTAGAATTTCAGGTCCCAACACCCTTGCTTCTTCTCGAATATTTGCCTTAAGCTGTTGTATGGTTCTTGGATTATTTGCATACACCTTACACTTTAGATAGCCCCAAAGAAAAACAACTGGTGCCGATAAATCGAGTGAACATGGTGGCCAGTTGAAATTTTAAAATCACGATATGTGACCCCATCTTTGGATTGTTCTTCATCTCTGGCCTTAAAAAATGTTCACTCATTGCCCGCTATTGAATGCCTCATACATTAACCGTAACTTTTTTGTCGTTTTCGAAAAAGTATGGTCCAATGATCCTTTCTGAAGTTACTCCAGAGCATACTATGTACCTAACTGATGTATTTAATGTTCAACAATTATTGTTGGGTGCCCCATATTCTGCAGTTTCGTTTATTGATGTGACCATTTAGGTGAAAATGGGCCTCATCACCCATTATGAGGTTGTGAATAAACTCGTTGTACTCTCGGAACAATTCTTGAAAACGCCGAGCATATTGAATACGTATTTTTGGATCACTTTGCTTTAACTCGTGAACCAATTGCACATTATAGGAAAAAATGTACAACTACCGTAAAATTCTTTACAAAGACATCACCAACTGCCTCATTTCGAACCGTTCGTGGTATTCCGATACGCGGAAGATTACACACAGCTGAACCAATCGATAATTTACGAATAATCGAATGCTGCCTCTAAAGATAAAATTTAACAACTTTTGTTCTTTGCCCTGTGCTGAGTCGCACCATCATAAACTCCTCAAATTTTTCACACGCTGACTTCATTGTCAGAGTTATAATGAAAAATCGAGATAGCCTGCACGGGACGATAATGACATCCCTACTTCGCACTTCGCACCAATGCATCACCCTTTAAGGAATTTGAATTTAAATTTTGGTGGGGGCTGACGCTCCCATTACTTTGGCTTAATATTATACAAGCTCAATCTAACTTAAAAACTAGGACTTAATGATGGAGGGAATGGTGGAGAAGATCAAGTTTGGGACTAGAAGTGCTCGGGTTTAAGTCGATCACAATAGGGAGATAAGAGAAAGATATCATCCCAGGATAGTCCTCCAAGGGGAAATCGAAGGAAACGACGTACGATGAATGTTCTCGATTAGGGATATATGAACTCGCTAAAAAGGGGACCACACTTGGACGAACAAGAGTAATGTAAAGTGACCTTGTCACATAGGGTTTGCAAAATTCTTTAGACCATCATTTGATAAAACCAAGTGATGAGTTGACTTTAAGGATTATCTTATTAATTTGAGAACGGAAGTTTAACTCTCTATCGTATAATATTCCAAGGCCGCGAAGGGATTGAACCTTGGGTACAGGTTGGCCATGCAGAAAATAAAGTCGAGGAAGAGATTGATTGGACATACGATACGAACTCATAGATTAACATTTGGAGACATTAAACTCTAAGAAATGTTTTATACGCCCAGTGGAAAATCTATCGAGGCCTTCTTGAAGGAGATTAGAGTCTTGATGTGAAAAAACAGTTTTAGAGAAAGTGTCGTCGGCGTAAATGGATAAGGGGCAGTGTTTAATAATCCTCTCAAGATCGTTGTTTTAGATTAGACGAATTTGGGGGGCGAACAATCAAAGAATAAGAGTCAAGCAAGCAAAGAATTTTCGCTACCACAAACGAAAAATAAAACTGCTAGTCAAACTTTCAGATTTACGTTACAAATTTATTTCACCTTACCTCTGCGAATACAGTTCACGAGTGTCGAGGCTAAAACGATTTTGCCACCATCTAACCCACCCATATACGTACTATGCATTGTGCGTGGTAATTACAACAACAATATGATGATAATGTGATGAATGGTGCGATCTATGGTTCGATCTGCATTCTGCTGCACTGTTGTTGTAGAACCAACCTCATAATAATGAATAATAACGTACAGTTTGAGATATGCAAGAAATAAAGTGAGTCAGAGATAACACTAACAAATAATAAATTGATTGTGAAGAATGAATATATAAAGAATATAACAACAAATTTATGTTTGATTAAGTCGGGAACATCCCGGCCCCCCTGGACTAGTTTCGGGACAATGGGAGCACGGCCAGTTTTGCGATTGGTCGTATGAAACTGCCATGCTTCGTTTTAACTGTTGCAACACGTATAAGGTCATCCTGTCCTGGATGAACTGCCTCGACTCGGCCAGGAATCCATCGGAAGAAGATTTGGTTCCTTAAGGACCATAACGTCACCCATTTTCACCCCTGCACTCGCTATCTACCACTTAGGACGTTCTTGCAGGGTAGTAAGATACTATACATGCCAGCATTTCCAAAACCCTTAGACCATAGATTGCAAATGATTCCAGTGACTTAGTCGATTTTGTGACGTCTGTAGGTAATTGGGCTCTGGAATGACAGTGTATGGTTCTCCTATTAAAAAATGGGCTGGAGTTAATGGATTTAATTCATCATCAGGTAATATAAAAAGAGGACGTGAATTCAATATTACTTCAATTTAGTTCAACACAGTGTATAGCACCTCAAAGTTTAGAATCGAGGATCCTATTACCCGTCGTAGATGCGATTTGACCGATTTAATTCCGGGCTCCCAGAAAGCACCAAAGTGTAGAGCGGCAGGGAGGTTGAAATTCCATTTGATTCCATCCGGGGCTAGAGCAGCAACTACATCAGCGTTATGAGCTTCAGACATCTTGTTTGTGTAGATGCTGGAGCATTTCCCACGTCTTGACACGAACCGACGAGAAGCAGCTAAGAAAGCATCAGATGTTAGGACAACTTACCAGCTCTAAGTATATTGCCTTTGTGAACATACAAATGAAAAGTGCCACATACACCTTAGAGAATTTCGGATTTCGCCCACGTGAAAATTTAATACTGCATGGACCCGCGTAATAGCACCCAGTGTTGGCAAACGGACGAGCTGGTGTGACCCTGGATTGCGGCAAGTCTCCCATGATTTGCGAATTAGTGGCCTTTCGTTGTAAAAAGCATGATTTAGTTTCCGTATCAAATTGCGGCTGCCAAGGATCCAATACTCCTGACGAACAATAGCAAATATCTCGGCAAGTCCAGGATGAAAGCGATTTCTATGAATTTCATTAACTATAATAGAAGAGACATGTCAATTAGGTAAAACGACAGGATATTTCATATTATAAAAAACGTTAGCGTGTTTGATTCGACCACCAACATTTAACTATCAGTATCGATAAGGGTGTATATTTTTTGAGTTTGGACTTGCTAACCAAATCCTAGTTGGGTAGAAATATCTCTCGCGAATATCTGGTGTTGAATGTGTCTGATAACAAAACTCCTCAGGAGATTCCAAGGCCGAATGATGATTTAACAAGTGTTCTTTTCGGAAAATGATTGATAAGCCGACAACAATAGGCGAATATTCGAATCAAGCGTGACCAAGAGGAAATTTTAGATATAAGACGATTTATAGTATCCGTGTATGTTGTTGTTTTTAGGAAATGTTTTGGAGGTTGTATTTCTTCAATGGAGATCATTACATCATCTGTTTGTGACTCGAAGGACTTTGACATAGGCCAAAGTTCCCGCGAAAGAGACGGCCAATAGGGACCTGTCCACCAAAGATGGTGATCGATGAGTTGAGACGGTAGTACTCCACGAGAAGCACAATCCGCTGGATATAATTCCACGCATATCGCGGAATTTTCTCCAATATAGCAAAGGTGCGGTTTGCGACAAACGTACAATACTCCAGCGACGGGGTGGGAATGTCAGCCAGCGAAGTACGATTTGCGAATCGCACCATGCAGATACGTTGAGAGTAATTTTCCACGAAGTTGTGATGGTTTCGATTGGCTGCGTTAGAAGCAGTGCGCCGCATAGCTCTAACGGAGGAATAGACACTGGTTTAAGCGGAGCAGCTTTAATTTTTGCGGCAACCTGAATACCTTAAATTTATTTTCCGCAATTTTACAGCACGCGTATACTACAGCACCGTAGGCTACTGTTGAGGCATCCGAGAATCCATGTATAATAGCTCAACTTCCTCACATGATTGTAAAATATTTCGCGGCACACGGATCCTTTACAAATGATATAGCTCTCGTTGATAACATAACCAGTGATCAGCAAAACTCGATGGTAGTGGGTCGTCCCAGGAGAGGTTCAGCGCTGACGACCAAAGCTCCTGAAAAAGGATTTTAAATAGAATAATAGATCAAATATGCTAGCTACTTCTGACAGCAAGGTTCGTCTAGTGGCTGTAGCACAAAATCGAAAATTAGCCAATCGAAATGAGTAAACATCGGATGTAAGACTCCAATACATCCCGAGCACCTTAATCAGAGAGTCTGAAGAATGTTGAAATTCAATCGTCTTTGGGTAAGCGAGCAAGCAAGGGCCAACAGTTCGAATTTAAATTTTGAAAACTACAGCAACTACGAGTAGACCAAGTCCGATTGAAGTCTTCAACAGAGTTTGCCCCAGTCATGATGTCGTCGACAAACACATCGAATACCTAGCTCAGTTTTGTAGTGGCACTGTCGGGTTTTAGTACTGCGTGGTGTGGTTAATAAAAATATTTGCCCAGTACCTTATTCAATTTGATCTAATGGAATGTAGACCATATGACCTAAGTCTTCATATTCCTTTATGAACTTTGCATAGAATTCATATAAATTAAAATCCTTTTGGAAGCGTCGTTCCATAGAGTTTAGCGAACGCGAATAGGCCTTTTGAAAATGTTGTTCGGCTGCATCCTGAAAATGTATGTTGTCGATTGGGGGTGCTTCACCGAGCTCCCTGAATTTTTGAAGAAGCGAGTCCACATTTGATGTGTTATCCTGAATGACAGAAGGATAACGCGACATGATTTGGAAAAAGGCCTTCCAAAAACTCACCTGTAACAACCCAACCAAATGACGTACTTTGAGCAATTGGTAGTCCATTCTTTCCCGGATTTTGCTCTCCATTGCAAATGCACCGCATTTTGACAGCACCAAGAAGAAAATCAATAGTATTAAAAGTTGGGTTTGCTAATTCGATATTGCGTAGGTGAGACCAATTTGAACAATCAAAGCCGTGTGAAGGCAGATTTGACGTTAATTTCTTTAAAACGAATGCGTCCACAACAAGGTTGGTACCTTACGCGGGAATGTATTGTGAACGATGACAAACCGCCAGTGTTATCTGTACACGACACACGACAGCGGAACGGTGATCGACATTTATTTGCAGAATATCCTGCACGAAGACAATTAAAACACAGGGATTTTTCTTTAATGAAATTCCGACGCGATTGAATGTTAAAGAGATAAACATGGGACATTGTGCTAGAATATGACTACTTTCACATTGAGGACACTTCACTGATGATTGCGGAGATTCAGATGCAAAATGAGTCCGAAACTGCAACTGTTGTTTGTTACTCGACGTTATAGGGCGAGTTAATGCATGACAGGACTCAAGGGCATCACATCGAGATTGTAAAAACTTTAATAGCTCGTCGAACATACAATCATCTCACGATGTTTTGATTTATTTCATTGCCCAATTTTTTGGGAAGCAAAATAATTAACCATGGGTTGCGACTATTTGAATCAAGCGCCTTGAAACCACGAATTACCTTATCTGCACCGTTGGAAATCTCGGGTAGCGTTTGAACGTTGCCGTCAGTTGCAGATGGAAGTGACAAAAACGTTTGAATAAATGATGTAACGATTAGGTGAGACCGATCGTAATGCTTCTCTTAACGATCCCACGCTTCTAAATAGTTCGCATCGGAAATCGGCAGGTGTTTAATAAGATTTTCAGCATCATCACGTAAAAATGATTTCAGATACTGAAACCTTAGTGTAGCTGTGAGAAAAGGTTTATTATCGATCACGCAGGTAAACGAATCGCGAAACGAAGGCCAGTCTTTATAATTTCCTGAGAAAGGCGAAATAGTGAGTTTTGGCAGATGAGTGATAGGTGATGTTGTTGAAAGCTTTTCGAAAAACGAAGATTGCTGCGACGCAAGTTTCTCAAGCGTTGATTTTTCTTTTGTTTGCTCAAAAGTATGTTTTTCGCAAATGAACTTAGAAACTTTCGAATGCACATTGAAGAAACGTTTTTCATATTCAACGAACTCAGCTTCGAATTCTTCGTACTCATCGCCATCCGCGGTAATTTTAAGTATCTCTTGGTGATGCGTTGTAAATTTTGACCACGTTTCATTGAGCTTATTTAATTTAATTTCTAAAAGTTCCAGAGAAGTATTCGGAGCGATGTTGTCTGCAAGTGATGCATCCCGGGTCAATCGACCATTAATATTACAGCGAACGCGTTTTAATTGATTCATGTTTCGGGATAATCAATTATGAGTAAGCACAGATATACACAAAATAAATTGTTCAATACATCACCAAGTAACAAGTCACTATTTATATTGTAGTTTTTCGATTCGAACAAAAGTTGTAACAAAAAGGTTTATAATTAATTCAAATCACAACTCACATTCAAATCAATCAAAATTTTTTAATTCAACAGCAAAGGACCAATGTTTCAGATTAGACGAATCATGGAGCGAACTATCAAAGAAAATTTTCGCTACCACAAACGAAAAACATAAAAAAACTGCCAGTCAAACTTTCCGATCTACGTTACAAATTTATTTCATCTTACTCCTGGGAGTACAATTCCCGAGTGTCGAGGCTAAAACGATTTTGCAACCATCTAACCCACCCATACACGCAGTATGCATTGTGCGTGGTAATTACAACAATAATATGATGATAAGGTAATGAATGGTGCGATCTATGGTTCGATCTGCATTCTGCTGCACTGTTGTTGTAGAACCAACCTCACAATAATGAATAGTTTGGGATATGCAAGAAATACAGTGAGTCAGAGAAAAGATAACATTAACAAATAATAAATTGATTGTGAAGAATGCATACATAAAGAATATAAAAACAAATTTATGTTTGATTAAGTTAAAATGAAAAAGTGGGGATCTAGATGACTGCCTTGTGGGATACTAGAAGTGGCTAAAAACGGGGTTGAGAAGGCTGACCTAAACCGAATGCCATAATAATGGTTCTCCAGATAAGAAAATATCCCTTTTAATAATATGAGGTCAACACGGAGGGAAGACAAATTGAAGAGGATCAATTGATGCGATATTTATCCAAGGCCTTAGCAAAATCTGCAGCAATAACATCTATTTCGTTGCCATTTTCTAGGGCTTTTTTTTATTTTTATAATGGGCGCGCGCTCAAGGGGTTTGTATACCCTTAAGGTAGGTGATTGTTCACAGCGCGGGCAAAGGAAATTTAGGGAGGAAGAAAAGAGAGGTACCGATGTACATTGCTTTTAAATGTTTTCAAGTTATAACGACCAAGAAATACAGAGATCGTCAGGGCATTCCATAAGCGAGTTGTACGGCTTAGGAACGAATCACGATATTTTAGAGTACGTCCGAAAATGGCTTGAGATGAGCATTCATAGCGAGACGGGTGTTACGGTTGAAAGTTTGAATGGGCGGAACGCTACTGGCGCTTTCAGTGGAGCACTGGTAGTGGAAATAGCGATAAAACAAAGTGAGACAGGAGACATTACGTCAGTGTTCGAGGGTATCAATTGACTGACTGATATTAGTACCGTCAATGAGCTTTATCGCACGATTTTGAATCCTATCTAGCAGGTACAGAGATGTTTTAGGAGCACCTGACCAGATCGGGCGGATATATTGAGGCCAGATCAGAGTGGGTAAACTATTTCTTACATCGCTTGAGGAAACCTAGACATTTCGCAGCATTTTTGGCGATATCAAATATGTGGTCATTCCAACGTAAGTTGTCATTGACACACACACCGAGAATGGAAAGTTTTTCGGTTTCGACGATGCAAGTGCCATTCATAGATAATGGCTGGGTATTTAAATTTCGCTTTAAAGACAGCAGACAGCATTGTGTTTTGGAAGCATTAAATTCCAATCTGTTGATAGTTCCCCAATTGGTTATGCTGTTGATATCGGAATTTAATGAGCTTAGCATACGATGCCGTTCTCGTTGTACAGCCGAAGAGCAGTGAGTCCGGAAACGAATATGAAAAGCAGAGAGCACTGTCATCAGCAAAGGAATATATTGGATTAGAAGTAGCAGACAAGAGATCATTAATGAAAATTAAAAAGAGTGTCGGAGACAGAACAGAGCCCTGGGGCACACCAGCATTTATTTTGTGAATATCAAACTTGAATCCGTCCAAGACAACTTGAATTGAACGTTCCGAAAGGTAATTTCTAATCCATTGAAGAAGAGAGTCGTCGATCCCAAATGCACGCATTTTCGACAAAAGACTCTGTCAAATGCCTTAGAAATATCAAGTGCAACTATCTTGCTTTCGCCAGATTGATGTGCGCTTTGGTTCCACTTTTGGGTAAGATATGCCATCAAATCACCAGTGGACCTGTTGCTATGAAAACCATATTGCCGGTCATTGAAAAGTTTTCGTGTTTCGAAATATTTCATGAGCTGACGATTTATCAGCGTTTCCATGACCTTGGAAAGAAGGGACGTAAGTGCAATGGGTCTGTAGGAGGAGAGAGAAGATGATTCGCCTTTTTTAGGGACGGGCTGGACAAATGCTGTTTTCCATCTGCTCGGGAAGAGTCCTAAAGAGTAGGATTGATGAAAAAGCTTACGCAGTGGTTTTGCCAGCGAGGAAGAACACCTCTTCAGATGAAGGGGAGATATACCATCTGGACCAGCGGATTTATGTATGTTGAGATCTTTAAGTACTCTTGCTACTACACGAGTGCGAAAGTAGATTCGTCACATTGAAGATTCGACGCACTCAAGTGTATGCGGAGACAAAGCACAATCTGGGAGTGTTGAGCTGGCCGCAAAGTGTGCAGCAAGCAGATTGACCTTATCCAAAGAGCTAACAGCTGGAATGTCATTGTAAATGAGTGTTGGGATGGAGGATGAGGCGGAATTTCTAATGTTTTTGACGAACGGCCAAAAATTTTTACTGCCTTTGGGACATTTCAGTATTTTTTGCCTCATTTTTTGGTCGTTTTGGAATTTCACACGCATAAGAAGGGCGTTGCAGTCATTTCTGGCTCGTTTGAACTTCTTTCGGTTTTCCTCTGTCGGGTTGGTCTTGTAGGACCGAAAAAACATTTCTCTAACCCTGACGGCCTCTTTACAGCTCGAGTCGTACCATGTCTTTTCTTTTGGTTTGGTACTCTTCATCCGATGAGGAATAAAGGATATCATTCCAAAGAGAATGGTGTCTGTAATCATATCAGCAGCTACCTCCACGTCGTTATCGAGGAAGCATAACGACCAGTTAAAATTCCTAAAGAAGCTGTCAACACCGCTCCAGTTGGCTTTCTCGTACTGCCATACGGTTCTTTTAGGAATTTTTTCTCTAACTGTGTGGTCGGTGTACGAGAAATTAGCTGATATGACACAATGGTCCGACGAGCCTAGAGGTGAGAGCACATCAATGGTGTACTTATCAGGGTGAGAAGTTAAAAACAAGTCCAGGGTGTTGGCGGTATGACTATCAACGTCTGGTATTCGCGTGGGCTCATTTACAAGCTGCGTTAGGTTGTTTTCCGCAGCGAAGATCTCAACACACCGTCCTTCGGGTGTTGTCTGTCCAGAATGTCGAAGCCACCCAGAATTGTGTATATTGAAATCGCCCGTAATAACGATTTCAGTATGAGGATATAGGGATACAATTCTTTGAATGGAGTCAGACAGCGCATCAAACTCGTTAAAAGTTGAATTGCTGTCCAGTTTGGGGCTTCTATAAATAAAGCAGTAGTGGATAATTTGCTTACGGAGATGGAATTTTAACCACATGAAGTTGAATTCCGGATTGAAACATGGATCACATTGTGGTGGAGTTTGGTAAGCTACATCACTACGCACATAAATGGCGAGACCGCGGTGAGAGAAGAATAATGGCACTAGTTCGCAGCCAGGTAGCTTCAGATCAGAATGATCTGAGAGGTGTGGGCGGGGATCTACCTGTGTTTCACTAAGTGCCAAAACAGCTGGTCTGTACTTACAGACGTGAACGTACGCAGAAAAGTGATTACTTTTTAGCCCGCGTATATTGGCTACGTCTACCCTGAATTCCCTAGTCATAATCACAGACAAACACAGAAAACACAAACACCGACGATACTAAGCATGGCTGCGAAGTGAAAATTCTGAAATTGATTCACCGGATCAAATTTTTGTAGGTGTTATGCCCTTACAACAATATGAACCAACAAAATTTTCACTCACAACCCGCTATCCATCAGTTATTACATACACTCAGCCACTGCCCGCCCGTACCGTATGGTAAATACAGTAACGGCAGTGATTGAGTGCAAGCAACAGTACTTCGACTAGGAGCGGGAGAGGTGGGATACCCGCACTGTATATATTTTGTTTTTCTCACTGCACTGTACTTTTTGTTTTTTTTTGTATTTTTTTTTTTTTGCAACGCACGCGATGTTTTGTTTTTTTTTGGACAGCACACAATAATATTGCGAGTGCACTGGTTGAGTTGTGCACTCGACGGTGGTCGACTCGGTACTCCGCTGAAAGCGCAAGGGATACGAATTCAACTAAGTTTGTTGTAGTTGACCTACCTTTCAGAAATCCATACTGTCTGAGTGATATAATTGACTTGCACTGCAAGCTTAGAACTTCACATAAAAAACTTACAAATATTTTAGGTATGCGAGAAAGCTTAGCAATGGGACGATTGTTAGTTACTTCATTCTTTGATCCCTTTTTGTGGAACGGGATTATGAATGAGGTCTTCCATAGTTGGGGGAGTTCCCATTGTATTCAGTGAAGAAAACGCGACAAACGTTATCATCGCCAATGAACGAGCTTCCTCGCATTTGTTCGTGCGAAAAGATGAACTCCTGTTCATCCTGTTCATCAACAAAAAGTCGTCGGGAGTAGACAGTATTCCAAACGTCGTATTAAGACACCTGCATATTATCCGACGCATTGGAAAACAGCAGTGGTACATCCAATCCCGAAAAGGGATAAAGTAAGAACTAACCCTGCTAATCTCCGGTTAATTAGTTTGCTTCCGAATATTAGCAAAGTACTCGTATTCGAGAAAGTTTGGTTTTAGGGCGAGGCATGACACTATTCATGCTGCGTCAGAGCTGGTCTCCGACATACAATGGAATAAATGCATGAACCAGTGTACGGGTGCCTGCCTCGTTGACTTTGAGAAGGCCTTCGACACCGTTTGGTTAGAGGAACTTTTCTATAAGTTGACGAAAACGGGCCTGCCAAAACCTCTGCTATATATGATTTACGGCATGTTTATGGGAAAGAAGTTCGTTGTTAAATGTAACAACGTTATTTCGAGCAAGATCTTTGAGATTAAAAACGGCTTACAACAAGGGGCTGCGATTTCTCCGATACTGTTTAACATTTACACAAGTGATCTAGTAGGTTCCCTCAATCATGCCATAGCGTACGCAGACGACTTAGTGGCGTACAGATCAGGTCCAGAAATCGATGTCATCAATACTCTGCTGCAGAGTGATTTCGATCATATTAAGGCGTATTGCGACGATTTGAATTTGAAAATTGAAAACAATCTTGTTTAGAACTCCATTGAGATGGACTTCTAGGGATACTAGATATAACTGGCGAAATTTGGTCATCATTGGACAGCACGGACTGCCATCAGCGGTAAGAAGCGTAGTGAGATACCTTGGTATCTGGCTCGACAAGTATTTGTATTTTGACAAACATATAGATGCTTGTCTTGCTGGGGCCAAGAAGGCCTTGGCCCTGACAAGAAGACTATTTTGCAGCAGTCAACTTGTCACCAGGGTGAAGGTCATATGCAATGTGGCCCTAATCAGGACAGCTATCGCGTATGGTTGTCCCATGTGGTTCAATGTAGCTCCGTATCAGATGGAAAGAATTCGGGTGTTTGAAATGCAGTGTCTTATGACCTGTCTCGGCTTGTACAGAACACCAGAATCAGAGTATAAAAAATATTATGCCAACAAAGTCCTTTACGATGGGACAAATCTGAATAGGATTGACAATTTCCTGATTAAGGCGATTCGAAGACACGTTCCGAGGGCAATGACCAACGATAATAGCCTGATCTTTGGGGCTTAGTTCCCCAATGAAATGTACCACGAGAGCACACTTCTAGAGGGCTTTATCCCGCCAGAGGCATTTCTCCATATTGATTCTAAAGGGTTAGTGCAAAGCAAGGATGATATCCCGGTAATATACCACCGCCACCGCTATGCCAGGGGGCAGGGACAAGCAGCTCATCTACGACGAGTATGTCGCCAACGCTCAGGAGCTCCTTCCTTTTAGGCCCCCGATTGCGGACAGGGATCGAATCGATGCCAAAAAACAATACACCGAATTCTGGTGGGTTCTAGAATGGGAGAGGGTTGGCTCGCTCTCCTAGGTCGGTTCGTTACTAAGATAACATACTCCTCCTAGTTGTATGTTAGATTAAGGATATTTAGGGAGGTCTCATGGAAAGGCCGCGTTCGTTAGCATGAGGCCGCGCCTCTGAGAGGTGACCGATGCTTTATTGCATTGGTTAAATCTCGGTGATGCTGTTCCTGTTGGATGGAGACCATGACACTTATTTTGATTTTTCCTCAAAGAAAACATGCGAGAAAGATACGTATATTTTCGTATATCTTTTTATCCCTTAGCCTAGACAGCGCATAACGGCTTTCCGTGGTATCTATATTCTGTTGGGCCAATTTGACGTTAGGTGGCGAAAGGGAGTCAAAAGTAGGGGCAGAGGTCCGTGAAACTGAGGAAGAAGGCGAGTTAGAAGCGGGGTTTAATATATGCGAGCTAATAAAATCTGGAGCCAAATCTGACAGTATCAGGGACAGGGATTAAATTAAAAGACACTCGTTGATGTTGGGTCTTGGATGGAAGAGGGTTGCTTAGGAATACAGACAGGAGGGGAGAAATTGGGAAATATTTTTGTTTTAAGGCTTCAGTTGGGGTCAGGTGTAGGATGTAAATAGGGATCATTTTTTCTATATGTTTTTAATGGTGGACTGATCTATCCACTTGAAGACCCGCTTCTTTCCAAGGTTAAGGTTGGTTTTGGATGGGTTAACAAATAACCATTCATATTTAGCCGGCAAGTTTAGCTTAAAATTACGTTTATTTTTGTGTTGAGATGTTGGGAATATTGCATTGTGCCGCACCTCTTTTTCAAAAATTCAGAGATCCAAGCAATATCTGTGTAATTTGGGCATCTTTGACGAGTAGGGTGATGAACATCTGATTCGTTGTGCAGAGTGGGTCTAGCCTGCTTTGCCACTCTGAAGATGTCCACGCGTGTTAAATTGTGTGACAAGTTTCCGTGGGGCGCCCATAAGATAGCCTGACTCAACTTCAGCCAAAATTTAAGTATCGTGTTTATTGTGCGACGGATAATGGGTTGGAAAACCATCGATTTTGTGACATACTGTTTACGTTGTGTGTTAATGCACCTGGGGCAATATTGGCGCCAACACGGTTCTCCGCCCACAGACTGGCAACAATAAGTATTAAAGTTCAAATGAAGAAATCACTTCATCCGAGAGAATACTTCTTTTAAGCTTGTGAAATTCCAACACGACCAAAAAATGAGGCAAAAAATACTACAATGTCCCAAAGGTAGTAACAATTTTTGGTCGTTCATTAAAAACATTAGAAATTCTGATTCATCCTCCATCCCAATGCCCATTTACAATGGCATTCCAGCTGTCAGCTCTTTGCTTGCTGCACATCTACTTTCAGATTGTGCTTTGTCCCCGCCTACACTTGAGAGCGTCGAATCCTCAATGGGACGAATTCACTTCCGCACTCGTGTAGTAGCAAGAGTACTTAAAGATCTCAACATACACAAATCCGGTGGTCCTGATGGTATATCTCCCCTTCTTCTGAAGAGGTTCCACGTTGGGAAAACCATTGCGTAAGCTTTTTCATCAATCCTACTCTTTAGGACTCTTTCCGAGGAGATGGAAAACAGCATTTTTCCAGCCCGTCCCTAAAAAAAGCGAATCTTCTTCTCTCTCTTCCTCCAGACCCATTGCACTTACGTCCCTTCTTTCCAAGATCATGGAAACGCTGATAAACCGTCATCTCATGAAATATCTCGAAACACGAAAACTTCTCAAATGACGGTTTTCGTAGCAACAGGTCCACTGGTGATTTGATGGTATGTCTTACCGTAAAGTGGAACCAAAGTCTACACCAATCTGGCGAAAGCAAGAAAGTTGCTATTAATATTTTTAAGGCATTTGACAGAGTTCGGCATCTGGCTCTTTTTTCGAAAATGCGCGCTTTTGGGATCGACGACTCTCTTCTTCAATGGATTAGGAATAACCTTTCAGAACGTTCAATTCAAGTTGTCTTGGACGGTTTCAAGTCTAATATTCACAAAATAAATGCTGGTGTGCCCCAGGGCTCCGTTCTGTTTTCGACACTATTTTTAATTTTCATCAACGATCTCGTGTATGCTACTTCTAATCCAATATATTACTTTGCTGACGACACTACTCTCTACGAATAGGAAACGTACTCTGACTCACGTCCCTGCTCTTCGGCTGTAGAACGGGAACGCCAGCGTATATTAAGCTCATTTAATTCCGATATTAGCAATATAACTAATTGAGAAACCACTAACAGACAACACAATGCTGTCTCCTGTCGTTAAAATAAAATTTAAACACCCTGCCTTTTTTTATAATTTACGCGCGCCTAAGGGTTTAGTTACCCTTTTACTGTTGCCAAGGCGCGGGCGGAAAGGTAGAAGGAGGAGAAAGGAAAATTGTTTTTGTAGTTGTTTGAAACTAAGGTATGTTTGGTTTCGATATTCGCTCTCCAGGGGTGGGAGTCCGAATAGGACGGAGAGTTTTTTCTTCACTCAAAGTGATTCGAGGTATAATTCACAGTATTTTTTTCTGTGCTTAAAACTCTACAACAGCCAAATCTACGTGTCAGTGTTATGCCTTCACACGCAGAATTTTTCTGTCTGAGTTCAAATTACACAATTAGCGTATCTCGAAAATTTGAACTGATAGAGCAAAATGGTTTGCGGATTCAGTATCAGAATTCCCAAGTTACTCTAAAACCAATTAACTTTAGTTGTTTTTCAGTGAAATCAGAATTCCTTTTTTATACTTTTGTTTTTGCCTTAAAGCTAAGTATCTAAATTCTATCCAAATGAAAGGAATCAATGGCTGCGTTTTTTCAACTTCACTTGAGCAATTCTTGTCGCGACTCCCACCTTACCACCATACTGAACCGAAGACATTCTGTACTGTCGTGTGAGTAGTCTTTGAAATAGTTTAGGGGTCTGGCCCCAACTATTCGAGCGAGCGACGTGGAAGATTAGAGGCACAACTAATCTCTCATGCCCTTTCATGTCTAAACCCTTTTGGGGAATGAAACCGTTAATACCCACGCTTATCTTCATTTTTACAAACCATTGAAATATGTAAATTTGTGTGGGTACAAATGATAGAACTTATTCTTTTCAATAGAAATCGCTTTATTCAGTACAGTTACAATTCACTGTTTAATTGTTTGTCTTAATACAATCCAATTTCTCAACCGCTTATACTTTTCTTATCTTTTACTTAAAACAACTTAATCACTTCTCCTTGGGTGTGCTGGGATTTATAATCGAATGACATACTTCGAGAACAATCCTCGCCATCCAGCGTCTCATTCAATTTCCAATTTGCTAGAAAATTCGATTCCACTCCACAGTCGTCAAGACTTTGTTATTCAAGTATCGAAATCTTCTGCTCTTCGATTATCGACATCCTCTGCTATGTCAATCTAGATGTCGCTGCTCACATTTAAATGGTTATCACACTGCTCCCTCCCTACAGTTGTTCATCCCGAACAAGTCGTCATTCATCATTCCGTTGAAATGACACATTCTATCCAATTTTCAATTTTCCTCGATCCCACGCTGGATCCGGTAGACAACGTCATTAATGCAGGTTATCACTAGAGTCCGACCGAAGGTGAATTTTTTGGCCGAAGCTGAAGCCGAACTTCGGATTCTTCATCACCTTCGGCCGAAGCCGAATCTAATGGAGATTGCATTTCAAAATGCTAAAGAACCTAAAATATAATAATCAGTTTGATAAAATTGATCGGTAGATATTTTCTTTTTTATTACTTTATTCTACAAAGACACAAACAGCAAAATAGCCAGTAAAATATTGCAGTAGACTCTTTTAAATAACATATAAACGGAACAAACAAAATGAAGGCTGAGCAAAAAAATAAAAACAAAAAATAACCAGTAAAAAAAATCCAAAAGCCTAGGTACATTCGATAACACGTAAATACAACAAACAAAGTTAATATGAGAAAACAAACGATGAAGTAGAATTAATAATCAAAATTAAATTACTTAGCATAATATTATATGCAAGAAACAAAAGTTTTTGTACATTTTCTCCCTACAAATTAGCCCTTCGATCAGCATAAATTTGTCCAGCAGCGCTGAATAATTGCTCACTCGCTACACTAGTAGGAGAAGCTGATTAATATTTGTTAGCTACTTCTTACAAGTAGGTATAAGGACTTGAGGCTCAATAATTAAAAATATAAGCATTCCTTGTAGCTACCTGCTACAGAAACGAAACAAACATGAAATGACTTGCTCAAAATCTTCGGAAAGATGGTTCGGCTTCAGCAAAATCTTCGGCCTTTTCTGCCGAAGCCGAATGTTTTGCCGAAAGTGGAAATTTATGCCGAATGTGGCCGAAGCCGAAGCAGAAGCTGAATGTTCGGTCGGACTCTAGTTATTACCTTGTATGGACCATCCCAGTTCTGTTGCAATTTTGGTGATTTGCCTTTCTTACGGTGAGGATTATACAACCAGACCAGATCTCCTTCATTGAAACCAGAAGATTTCGCCTTGATATCGTACCTAGTCTTCATGCGGCTGCTTGTTAGCTTCATCTTTTCTCTGGTGTCTTCATGGAATTTACGAATCGTGCTGTGCAAGTCATTCACGTACTCGTTCACCTCTTTGGGCTCCGTCGGTGGGGATCCGAATTCTGCTTCACTGGGCAACCGAATTGTTTGACCAAATAAGATCTCGGATGGTGTGTGTCCTGTTGAGCTATGGACCGCGTTTCGGTAGGCCGTTAAGAAGAGGGGTATATGTCGATCCCAATCCCGCTGGCAGTTGCTGACGACCTTAGAAAGATGCTCATTCAAGGTCCGATTGAATCGCTCGACCATTCCATCAGATTGAGGGTGTAGTCCTTGTCTTTCTTATTCCCAAATATTGGCATATTTCCTGGAAGACTTTTGATTCAAAGTTTCGCCCTTGATCAGAGTGTAGCTCCATTGGGACCCCAAATCTGCTCACCCAGTTGTTGAGTATCTATTCGACTACGGTCTTAGCCTTTTGATTTGGGATGGCGAACACTTCCGGCCACTTACTGAAGTAATCCATGGCCACGGGAGTATATCGGTTACCATTAAAGGTTTCAGGAAACTGCCCAGCGATGTCGATGGCTATTCGTTCGAAAGGTGCTCCGACATTGTATTGTTGCATTTGTACATGTGGCTTTACTTTTGGACCCTTAGTAGCCGCACATCTTATGCACATCTTGCACCAATTCTCGACATCTTGTTTAGCGCTTAGCCAATAGAAACGTTCCCTTACCTTTTCCACCATCTTGTTTATTCCCAAATGGCCTCCTGAGATTCCGTCATGTATTTCATGGAGTACTTGGCTGACTCTGGACCGTGACACTATTAGCTGCATACGAGATGTTGTCCCATCTGCACTTTCCCATTTTCTCTTCAGCAATCCATCTTGCACACAAAGCGAGTCCCATTGTGCCCAGTATGCCTTTAGAGTTTGGCTCCGATCTGATATCTGCTGCCAGCTTGGTCTTTCCTCGTGTTCCTTCCAGGCCAATATTGGTTCGATGTCATTGTCTGCCTGTTGGGAGGAACGGATTTCGTCTATACTCCAACTCTCTATTGGCTCAGTCCTGATCATTTGGATAGTGGCCTGTTCTTTCGCTTTCTCACCACTTACTACTTCAGCTGGGAGGCTTTCATTGCATTGTTTTACCTGCGAGACTGGGATAACTACCCTGGAGTCGACTCCTGCTACAGACTTCTGCCCCGCGAAGTAAGCATTTCCCAACTGATGGCTTCCGGAAGTTTGACCGGCTTCTTGGTAGTCATTCCTGCCGGTTTTTCCTTCTACTCGTATTTGCCTGTAACCCCAATGCAGGCAGCCTTTTCGTCGTACCGGTTCTTTACAATGCCCTTGCAGATGTATGTAATTTATCGCAGTTCCAGCAGCGCATTCTTCGTCTTCCCCACAGAATATTTCGTTGCACTGTAGTTAGTCTTGAGCAGGAGCATTCACCAGATGCCATTGCCCTGACGAAATGTATTCCGTTGGAAGCCTGATTGGCTGCTTCCATCGCCAGAGCAAAGGCAAGTGCTTCAGCAAGGGTTCTTTTTCCGGACATCCTTACAGCTGACTGTAGCTCCAAATCTGCGATTCCCTTGATGAATGCGTCCTTTGCCATTTCGTCGATTATTTCTTGGCTGCGGTGGGATATGACAAATGTGCGAGTCAACTGACGTCTGCTTGGAGCTGTTGCAGTGTTTCTAATTATAAACCTCCCGCATGTGGCTATCCCCAAACCGTTTTTCGATAGCCTGCAATAAAGCCATATAGTCTCTATTCTTTTTGATACCGATTGTTTGTAACAATTCTGTCGCAGGACCGTGTAAGGCCACCGCTAGGGCAAAGCACTTCTCCTTATTGTCCCAGTGGTTCGCACAAGCAGCCATTTCGAATTGCTTCGTATACGCAGACCATGAGGTCTGACCATAGAATGAAGGAGGATTCAACTCTTTTCTCCTTGGACAGCTTCAAAAACATTCTCGGAGTTTCTGTTTTCGCACTTTGTCGAGCTCTTTTGCCAGTTACTCAACTTTGCTGTCCATTTGTTCGAATTTTTCGTCAACATTCTTCTCTATTCCTACAAATTTGTCATCGATTTCTTCGAACTTTGGCTGGAGAATGTTCTTTTGTTCTTCCAGATTATTCTTTTGTTCATCCATTTTCTGTTGAAGACCGTCCAGATTTTTCTTCTGTTCGTGCATTTTTTGTTCAAGACTGTTCTTCTGTTCGTCCATTTTTAACAAGAGAAGTTGCATCATCGCAGCCATGTCACTGCCGGTATTTATCTGTTCATCCTCGTCAACGTTAAAGGAGTATGTATCACGATCATGTCCCTCGTTGTTCAAAGCCTCCTGAAGTCGGAGAACCAAGTCAATTTTTCCTCCACTGGAGCTGAGGATTCTCTTGTTCAACTCGGATTTGAGTTGGACGAGGGTGAACTGCAAAGGTTTGTGTGGGTAAAAATGATAGAACTTATTCTTTTCAATAGAAATCGCTTTAATCAGTACAGTTACAATTCACTATTTAATTGTTTCTTTCAATACAATCCAATTTCTCAACCGCTTATACTTTTCTTATCTTTTACTTAAACCACTTAATCATTTCTCCTAATTAACACTTCAAATTCAACTGATGAACTAACTTGCATACCTTGGGGATGCTGGGATTTATACTCGAATGACATACTACGATAACAATCCTCGCCATCCAGCGTCTCATACAATTTCCAATTTGCTAGAAAATTCGATTCCCCTCTCCAGTCATCAATGGTCGAGACTTTGTTATTCAAGTATCGAAATCTTCTGGTCTTCGAGTATCGATATCTTCTGCTCTGTAAATCTAGATGTCGCTGCTCACATTTAAGTAGTTGCCACAATATAAATAACATATATCTAATACTGCATATTTCTCCCACGTATTTGCATTGTTGAATTTGAATTTGGCAACCCAGTTGATTAGAGCCATGTAGCAAATTACCTTCACCCTCGTATGATTATTCGATGCTACAATACAAACCATTATCTTTGTAAGGGCAAAAACAGCTTTGGGTGCAGCCCTTGCAACATCTATAGTAAATGTTTGTTAAAATACAGATATTGATAAAGCCAGATCCCAATGTAACATATTTGAATACATTGCGACAAGCAAGTGGCTGCTCGTTGACCCACGACGATCGAAAACTTTCGCCAATTCTTTCAGGTATCAATAGAGGGCCCCAGACAAATCGTCCTAAAAAAAATGGCTTCCGACTCCGGAAACTAATCTTAAACTTCTAGTCATCGTTTAATATGATGACCTCGAATTTTGGATCTTATCTCTACGCGATAAAGTCGACTGCACACACTACTGCATGGTGAAGAGATACCATAAGATCGCAAGTGTATAGATATTGAATAGGATAGGCGAATTAAGCGCACCTTGTTGTAGACCGTTTTTAATCCCAAACTAAGGCTCCTTCTTTAATATTTTCTGATGACTTATGCCATTTACCAATATCTTGCAAGTGTTGAAGGTACTCGTGAGACCATCTCTGCCACAATCTTTCTAGCATTTGGCGAAGTTGCTGATAACGCGAAAGTCTTGATGTGGCTAACTGGATTAAAGATGGTTCAGGAACTGTTTTTAAAGCATCTCCAACAACGAAGTGGCCTGGGTGAGAGCTTCCAGATCACTTGGGTCATCCGAGAGAGGGCAAATGGGACGAGAGTTCAAAACAGACTCCACTTGTATCAGGAACGTGGAAAATTCCTCGTATGTAAGAACAGCATCTCCTATCACTCTCTTGATGTGGAACTTGGTTGACTTAACAGCTGCCTCCCATTTACCTCCAAAGTGAGGCGCTGCGGGAGGGTTGAATGACCACTTCGTGCCATCATTGGCTAGTAGATCTACTAGCGATTTCATGTTATTAGAGGCAGAATTGAACAACTTACGCAGCTCTGCATCAGCGCCAACAAAATTGGTCCCACAATCACTTTTCAAAGTCGAACAAATTCCCCGGCAAGCTCGAGGTGAACTGCAGATGTAGAGAAGCATACTCGTACAAACACCACTAGATATCCCTTATGTACCTCGTCCTTTCCAGGTTTTTAGTGTGAATGGGCCTGCATATTCCACACCCGAATGTAAAAATGTACGCGAAAGAATTGATGGGAAGCTGGCCCATAATTGACTGTATTGCGACCTTCTATAATCTAGTAGCTCCGTCTAAGCGTGGCCAGCATTTATTCAACTCTGCCATGAAGTGTAGGCTTATGTGTAAAGTCCAGAATCAGTTTTGTTAGGTTTGACTCGCGTGGAAGGATTATTGGATGCTTCGTGTTCGAATCGATTTGGGCGTTCCGAAGCCGTCCGCCAATTCGAAGAATTCCATAACAGTCAATAAATGGAGTAAGGCGATAAATTGGGCTGCTGTGATGAATGTACTGTAAGCTAGACAAATTTCTAATTTCTGAAAAAAAAAACACTCGATCTGTACGTATTTGATCCAAAACACCTTAGCTTCTTCTAGTTCCTCGGGCTTCAACCATCGACTGAATTTTGTGATTTTTGGTAACATTTCCATGAGATTTAGCTTTTTGTTTGAGGGTTTTCGAGAAGTATTGGATATTTGCCTTGTAGCGAAAGCTACTATTGGCCGACGTTCCTTCAGTGCTTGTATCCAAGTTAAGACAGAGATGGCCAAAGACTTGAGTCGAGTTGCAGCCAACTGGGCCCGAAACACCAAAGTGATTTCTCAAATAGCTGATATGGTGACAAACCCCTCGACGCATGATCAGCTGGGTTGTACTCTCCTGGTATATGATGCCAATCCGCCTCAGGAAGAATTTGTTGTATTTGAGAGACACGGTTGCGTACAAAATCGTTCCACCTAGTTGGTTGGCCTTGAAATACAACAAGGCGGTACTGGAATCAGTCCAGAGATGTATAGCTGATAGCTCAAGATTCAAGACTTTTCGAATGTAATTCACGTGGCGTGTAAGAAGCAAAGCTGCTGAAAGTGCCAAACGTGACGTTGTAACACGAAAACTTCTAGGTGGATTACATGATTTGATGATTTTTTTAATAGGAGGCACTTTGGTCTTCGAGGCTAAAATAATGATTTGAATATTGTCTATATCTCTGGCAACACGAAGATAGATGACTGCACCTAGAGCCAAATGAGAGGCGTCGGCAAAGCCATGAATCTCAGCAGATAAATATGATGACGTTAATCCAAGCCATCTTGGTACACTGATTAAATGAAGATCTTGAAGCTCATGAATGTAGGTTTTCCAGCGCAGCTCAAGGTTTAGAGGAATAGCTTCATCCCAGCTTAGATTAGCTTCCCAAAGCTCCTGCATGAATAATTTTTACTCGAACAACCACTGGCGATAACCATCCCAACGGATCGAAAAGCTTCGCAATATGAGACAAAACATTTCTCTTCGTGTAGACATCGGGTTCACTGAATTGTTCAGAAGTGAATATGAATCGATCTTCAGCAGGTTGCCAGTTGAGTCCCAAAGTACGATGTATGGGAAAACCGTTGCGTTTGGGATGATGTACAGGACGCACGCTCTTGAATAGGCACATCTTCTAAGAGACTTTCGTGTCTGGCTGCCCATTTTTGAAGTGGAACCCGCCTTGAAAAGATTTATTATTTGACTAATTTTGTGCTTACCCTTCGAGATGGATGAAGCTCCACTGTAGACATCATCGACGTAAGTGTTCTGCTCGATAACTTCTTTGGCCTCTGGATAAAGATGACCTTCATCTGATGCAATTTGTCGAAGAACTCTGTTTGCGACATACGGATCTGGGCTGGTTCCGCATGCTACCGTTGTTAAGACGAATTCCACCAGATTTGAGTTTTCAAGCCACAAAATTCTCTGAAAGTCCCAATCATTGGGATGAACCTGAATTTGTCTAAACATTTTCGTGAAGTCAGATGAGAAAGCAAATTGATTCATCCGCCATCGTGTTATAACGTCTGGAAGATCCACATGAAACTTTGGGCCTTCATGAAGGAATTCGTTAAGTGACAACCCTTATTGGGTCTTAAAGGATCCGTTAAAAACAACTCGGAGTTTAGTTGTGGAGCTCATCTCACGCCCAACTCCATGATGTGGTAAATAAAATACCTGATCAGCCACTTTAGGAGGTTCAGATGTTCGGCGCATGTGCCCTAAATCCTCGTAGTCTCTGATAAACTTAGAGTAATCTTCATAAAACGTTGAATTTAGCATGAAACGTTTTTGCATTCTATGAATCATGTTTACCGCTGCAGTGCGAGCGTCTCCGAAACTTACTGGACGTGACTTAAAAGGAAGCCTCACTCACAATGAGTGGTGTTAAAAATCTCCTCGCATTGTTCCTCTTCTAAAGTTAGTTGATTACTAGGCGACCTGAAGACTTTTTCTTGAATCCAAAATCGTTTTATTAGGTCGTTGAGTTCATGGTCAATATGGCAATGGAAAACCTCCGCTTCCACCGATGCTGTATGTGCTGCCAGAGAGTATCCAGCGCAAACTGGTTAGTTGAGCAATTGGCGCTTCCGAAGCCCATTTTGGATGATTTGACTATAGACTTCAACTCCTAGTATAAGAGGGCTGATGATATTCAGGATCTGCGAGTTGCAGACCCTTAAGATGAGGCCAGTTGTTGATAGCAACCATTGTTGAAGGAAGATAGCTAGTTAGTCTTGGCAAGATAAATGCGACGCACGTCAGGGAAGTATGAGCTCCGATTTGCGATGTAAAAGCTTCTTTGAATGGAGCCCAATCCGAAAACTCTCCACTAAAGATAGGAAGATCCATTACCGGCAAGCGAACATGTGTAGTTTTAAAGATGATTCTCGAACCATGCAGCAATGCTAATCGGACAATGCTCTGCCATCCATGGAAGATTTTTGTGTGATTTGTTCGAGCAAAATCGCCATCTACTCCATAGCATCGGGATAATTTTATTCACATTCCATGAAGGCTTTTCCCTTGAAATATGGATCCTCGTCGTACTCGGCTTTCTGTTCACTCTTGACTGATGATCGTAGTATTCCCAATGAATTATGG
The DNA here is from genome assembly GCA_949129095.1 of Volucella bombylans. Classification (NCBI taxonomy): domain Eukaryota; kingdom Metazoa; phylum Arthropoda; class Insecta; order Diptera; family Syrphidae; genus Volucella; species Volucella bombylans. The sequence goes on from OX422144.1 coordinate 57,767,826, forward strand.
TTATTCTTGTAGTCATTCCAATTATTAGAAAGAGCTTTAATGCTGGATTCTATTCGATGACTGGTGATATTTGAGCTGGATTTAAGTTTAGCAAACGAGTTCGAGATTAACTCAGAAAGCTCGCCTTGCTGCTCTAGTAAATGTTGAATTTGATTAGCCTTAGACATGATAGTTTTGTATTCCAATATATCCGGCTTGAAAAGAACCAGAAATGTAAAGATGAAATGTTTCTAAAAATGTGTAAAAGTTTTTACCGAGGAAAAAACTTAGGAGATAACCTCACCCGATCACGTTTTGTTTAAGAAGAAAAATTTATTAGGCAAAATAATTTAACATTTGTTAGAAAATGACCATGTGCTTATATAATGACAGCACAGATGGAGTTGGTGTAAGATAAAAATAGTTCTGCATAAAATTGTGAAACACAGACCTCAGTGGAACAATTATATAATTATTAAAAGATAAAAATATATCATGATATAGTTAATATAGTGTGTAATGATTTATAATCAGTAGCTAAACCTCGAAAATGTGCAAACAATTAAAAGTGAATAGTCAATGGAAAGTTTAAAAACGAAAGTACGATCTTTTCGTAAAAATTTCGTTATTTAAACATTAAAAAACGCATATTTCTTATCAAAACATTTAAGGTTTTGTAGATTCAATTAAAAGAAGCATGCACTATTTTAACGCGATTTATCCAGTCGTTTTCTAATTATCGTGTGCTATCAATTGGACAAAAGGGACGAAAGATTTGCTAGTTAATTTTACCATTCGTGAAAGAACTGATTCCGTAATTAATTGGTTATGCATATACATATTATACATTTCCTCATTGGAAATCCAAATCATTTTAAATTAATACAAGCGTCAAACAATTGTTATGTAGTAGATGCAATGAAAATGTAGTAGTTTCTTTGAAAGAAGTTTAAGTAAAACTGACTATTAAATCATTATTGGTACACTTTAAACTTACCTAAGTCTGTATTAATATTTAAGTCGACACCTTTCTTAAGTCGCAACTAACGATTTGTTGTTAGCAAGGCCCAATTATCTGAGAGAACCAATTTGCCCAACAACCGTATGCTACGTTTAAGCAGTATTTCGTCCATCGATACAGTAGTATACAAAATTTGAATATAACGATCATGTATCGTTTTACTGCATAATCCAGGGGGTAACGAAGAATTAACACTTGAAGTATGCAATGATTTTACAATTTCACTAAGTGATCGCCCAGTACAGTATTGTACAAATTTGAAATGGAGAAATTGATAACAATTTCACATCGCCAAATTGTTGAAAATGGCAGAGAATTAGTTGCTTTCTACGATTTTCTTATCGCCTGTTATCTTACCAAAAAAAAATAGACAAATCTGACAAAGAATAAATTACTTCGGGATGCCGAAGATCTTCTAGAAAGAAATTTATGTGCATTGCGCGATAACTTTTTGGAAATTCCCGATCTGGCATTTTTGTAAGAATTGCCTATTTTGCAGATAAACTTAATGGCAACTGTTTTGGCCAAGAATTGTACAATATTTGAGTCAGTTGTGAAGTATCAATGGCTTTTGTTTCAATAATGGCAAGTAATCAGAAACATTAAAGGCCTCTAAGCCTGAAGGCTTCTCAATAGGAAGCTCAATTATAAAATCCCGCAGACCCAAACTAACGAGTTTTTTTTTTTTGTCGGAACAGAGCACTTAGCCAAAGAACTAGCCCATTGTACTAATAGAAAGTGTTACAAATGAAAATGTGAGGTGTCAGTTAGGGAAACATTAAATAGAGCGCAGAATACTATAATAATTGCAACCTAAACCAGAAGTTCCGGAAATATAAGAACTGTTTTAAAGAATTACACGGTGTTCTATAAGGCAGCAGGTAAAATCAGGACTTGCACCCTAATCAAAAACCAAATAGAGGCATTTCTTTTGGATAATTACAGCTCATGTGAAAAGGAATGTGGCAAATAACTTTGTCTGACCTCGGGCTACTTCGCCTACGACTCCTAGGTAGTTATCTCTTAGAAACTGAAGGACTTGACAAGGCAGACAGATTGAGTGCTGGTGCGGTGACGCAAACGCCCATCATACACAATGGGGAAGTGCTGATATTAACCCAAGAGGTGACTGTTTGTATGATTTCATTATATCTTCCAACCTCAATATTTTCAATAGAGGGCATTCACCCACTTTTGTGGTGAAAAATAAGCACGAGGTTCTAGATATCATCCTTGCTTTAAATACAGAAGAGTTAGAAATAAGGAAAGGGAGCGAAGTCGACGAAGCGTCGATGTCGAATCACCGATGGATGAAATTTTAAAAAAGAGTATGTAGTTTTCAAAGAAATCTTAGGAATAGTTACAAGAACATATGGCGCACTAGTATGGTGGAAAGCAAAGAACAAGAAAACGGTTTACGGAAAATTAGCGGCGGTTCAAATCTATTACAGTTGCTTCCATATCCATTACAGTTGCGTTCCCTATCACCCCTACGGCAGTATTGGACACCTTTTTGAACCTAACAGCGCTTGGTTTATAGATCAAAACCTTACTGGCAACAGTGCGATCCGACTCACTAATTTGGGTTACAGTAGTTTCGGACACGGCACGGTCCTAACGGAGCTATTACGAGCCACTCCAATTCTAACGGATGAAATTCCTTCCTTGGTCAACTTTGACATTCCGTATTGTGATAACCACTTAAATGTGAGCAGCGACATCTAGATTTACAGAGCAGAAGATGTCGATACTCGAAGACCAGAAGATTTCGATACTTGAATAACAAAGTCTCGACCATTGATGACTGGAGAGTGGAATCGAATTTTCTAACAAATTGGAAATTGTATGGGACGCTGGATGGCGAGGATTGTTCTCGAAGCATGTCATTCGAGTATAAATACCAGCATCCCCAAGGTATGCAAATCAGTTCTAAAGTGTAATTTGAAGTGTTAATTAGGAGAAGTGTTTAAGTGGTTTAAGTAAAAGATAAGAAAAGTATAAGTGGTTGAGAAATTGGATTGTACTGAGAGAAAGAATTAAATAGTGAATTGTAACTGTACTGAATAAAGGAATTTGTATTGAAAAGAATAAGTTCTATTATTTGTACCCACGCAAACATTTTACAATATTTACATATATAAGCATTCCGGCATTCCGACATAAAATCCAAAAGAGAAATTTTGCTCCTGAAATGAAAACCGGAAGGAAAATTTTGCTTTCGGAAAAAGTGAGAAGAATGCCAATGTAACAGTTTTATGTCATTGTTTTTTTTCTCTGCGGAGTGAAAAAAGAAAGCTTCTGTCGGCCAATCGGAAAACGCAATTACAATTTTCTATACGAGGTTTTTCTTTGGGCAGGAATTCTAAAAAACGTAAAATCATTTAAATTTTAAAAGAACTGCCAAATTCGTAAATGAAATGAAATGAAGTGAAATTATACAATAGAACTCATTAAACGCAGAGTGCATCAATAAAAATATTCCTCCTACTTTGCAAATTCTTTTTTTTTTTAATTTTTACTTTTGACATTTGACACAGATTTTAGAAAAAAAAGTTTCCGCGAGTTTTTGGATTTAAGAGAGAATTCATCTCTACCCCTCAAACTTAAGCAACAAATTCTCTTTTACAAATTGTTACAAAAATCTTGCGGGAACAGACTTCATACTTGAAAGTATCGTGCAAAACTTACAGGCCAAAACCAGTTGCACAATATTTCAAAAGTTTGCACAGCTGCGCTAGCATACAGGGTTTAGTGATAAAAGAGGGTAAAACAAATTATTGTATAGGCTTTCGGCAAGAGTGAACACCCAACCTAACACTGTGCTGGTTACTAAGATGGTAACCATAGATTCCTCTGCAAATTCAAACGACACAGCTGTAGAGATCAAACGAAGAGTCACTCCAAGAGCTGAGACACAGCTGTACTTAATCAGTTCGAAAGCCTGACTAAAGAGCATTTAATAGTTTTTCCTTTTCAATATATTGCTTGATTTGGGTGGTCAGAATTGATTCAAAGCCTTCAGACAGGAAAGGAAGGATAGAAATAGGTCAAAGATCTGAGGAATTACATTTTTTAGGGATTGGGGTAATCTTTGTTTTTTTCCAGTCAGGTTTAATTTACAAGCTGGGGTTACTTATTTTCCGCTGCGAATATCTCAAGTTTTGTCTATTCAGAACTTTGCAGCCACCCAGAATTGTGTACGTTGAAAGCACCTGCAACAATGATTTCAGTATGAGGATACATGGGATACAATTTAAGCAACGCATCGCACTCGTTAGACGTTAAATTACTATTCAGTTCGAGGCTTCTGTAAATAAAGCAGTAGTGCTTTGCGAATGCTTTGACTTGTCATCTATGAAATTATGTATGTATCAGAAGCCCACACCATGTAAACATGATTGACGCCTCAAAATCCACCAAGGGAGTCAAGATACGACTCTTGTTGGACATCTAAATTACAACGGCTCACAGCGGTTTATTTTCTTATTAAATAATTTGCTCGCATTTTTATTGGAAAAATGTTTATTTAAATTCTTCAATAATTCAATACAACATTTGTTTGTTTATTATTAATTTGTTTTTTTTTTGATTTTCTGTTTGTTTTTAATCTTAAGCGTTTGCACAAAATAATTACCATTAACTAATATAATATCTCCTTCTCATTTATATATGCACTTACACATACACATATACATACATTGAAACGTACATACATACATATATAAATATATATATAAACTTGGTATCAATTTCTTTTCTGCAAAAATAAAATAGGCAAGTGAATGAACATAAACATTTGTTTCTTATTTATTTATTTCCATTTTCTTTCTTATATAAAATAATAGAAAAAAGAAAGATTAAAATAAAAAAAGTAAATCATAATATTTTGGAATGTAAAACTCTACATACATATACAGTTAGTCAAAAAATTATTCACACCCCCCATAAAGAATTACAAATTATTCAATATCTTTAAAAAAACAAATTCTATTTTTTCGAAAAAAATATATTTTTTTAGTAATTCGATAACAATTTTGATTTAAGTAAAAGTAATAAAGAAAAAATTATAATACTAAATATACAATATAAAATAAGAAAGACCTCCCTTTTTTACGCCAAAAAAATATTCACACCCCATACATTAAATTCTAATTTTCGGGTCGCCTGGTTATTATTTTTATTTTTAAAAGAGAGCGTGTAGTGATCAGTTTATTTTAAGCCGGTTTTAAGTCTAAAAGTATTAAAAATGGTCAAAGGAAAGGAAATTTGCCATGATATTCGGCAAAAGATTGTGAATTTTCATAAGAAGGGATTGGGATATAAAAAAATAAGCAAACATCTTCAAATTAATAAAAATACAATAGCATCTATTGTGAAGAAGTATAAAGAAACTGGAAAAATTAAAAATCTCGGTGGCAGGGGGCGTAAAAGAAAAACAACGACCAAAATTGATGAAGTTATTTTGAGAGAGGTCAAGAAAGATCGACGAATATCAGCAAACAAAATCGCAGTTGACATTGAAGATGGATTTAACGTTAAAGTTACAAGTCAAACCATTAGAAACCGCATAAATGCGGCAGGGTACAAAGGAAAAGTTGCAATTAGGAAGCCATTCATTTCCAAAAAGAATGAACAACGAAGACTTGAATGGGCTAAAGAAAAAGTGCTTTGGTCTCCTGAGGACTGGAAAAAAGTTATTTGGTCGGATGAAAGCAAAATTTCACTTTTTGGTTCTGACGGTATAACACGCGTTTGGAGGAAGCAAGGAGAGCGTTTTAAAAAAGAATGTTTACGACCCACTGTTAAACATGGTGGAGGTAAGAATCTTCTCCCATTTATTATGGTATCCATGATATTTTATTTGTACATTTTACTTAGGAAACCGAATGATTTGGGGTTGCATGTCTTGGGGCGGCTGTGGAAATCTAAATTTCATCGAAGGAATTATGAGAAAGGAAGATTATCTCCAGATTTTGCAAGACAATTTGCTTTCAAGCGCTGAATTGTTGGGAATTGATGACAACTTTGTATTCCAGCAAGACGGAGATCCAAAGCATACCGCCAAAATCGTTTCCAAATGGTTTTCCCACAACAATATTAATGTATTGGATTGGCCTCCTCAGTCACCAGACCTCAACCCGATTGAGCAGTTATGGGCTATTGTGAAAAAACGGGTTGCAAAGTCTAGGCCTTCAAACATCGCCAATTTAAAAACTGTGATTGAAAATGAATGGAAAAACATAGCGCCGGATATTACAAATAAGTTGGTTGAATCTATGCCGAAAAGGTGTCGTGCTGTAATACAGGCCAAAGGCGGGCACACTAAATATTAAATGTGCGGTGTGAATATTTTTTTGTCGTAAAAAAGTGAGGCCTTTCTTATTTTATATTGTATATTTAGTGTTATAATTTTTTCTTTATTACTTTTACTTAAATCAAAATTGTTATCGAATTACTAAACAAATATATTTTTTTCAAAAAAATTGAATTTGTTTTCTTAAAGATATTGAATAATTTGTAATTCTTTATGGGGGGTGTGAATAATTTTTTGACTAACTGTATATATATACTCAGAATATAGATACAAAAACTATCTACAAGTTCCGTTTTATTTAAAAAATATTTTTGTTTGTATCTTATTATATAAATACATACATATAATTTTTTGTTTGCTTTTATAGGTAATTTTATTTATTTATTTATATATTTTTTTGTTTTTAATTTCATTCCCTTATTTGTTGCGTTCTTTTTGATTTTCTTTTCTTGTTCATAAATGCATAAAAATAAACCAAAGACAAAATAAATTATTGATTGAAAATAAGTTAAAGTACATTTTTTAAATACATAAAGAAGTACATACAGAGATGCTGGAAATTTGTGGTTTTTTTTTTACAAAATGGGAAGAATAAAAAATTCGAAAGCAACAAAATTGTTTAATATTCGAGTAGGGATTATTTTTTGTATTCCGTTTTGTTTTAATTTTTACACATCATAAGCAAGGTACATCGTGCAAAATATAATCTAATATTGGACTTTGATTGTTTTAAATAAATTCTGGAAGTTTGTTTTTTTTAATAGAAGAAGCTCTGATTCGCGTTACACACTACTTTTGTTAAAATGTTTTATTCTATAAGGATACTGTGGAGTGCTTATTAATCAAATAATTGTTATTATTCTTATTTTATCTCATTAAAATGTTGTTATTTTCTGGGAGTTACTACGATGACTTCGATGTTCAGAAAGGTTTGGGAGCATATTGTGCAATCCGCGAAAAAATAACAATTCAACAATTTTTCAGATACAGACACTTCGTCAAATGAATTTTACGGATTATCAAATTGGAAGCGTCCGCCCAAAAATTTGCTTTTATAAGCCGGATTCGGCCACTTTAAATCCGGGCTTGCTCTAGTAAATCAATTTTAACAAAAAAGAAGGTTTAAAGCTACTTCTCGCATTCCAGAGGGTGATCCAATGATTTAAAATAGTATTTTCGACATCCCAAATAAAAGTGCAAATACGATGTGGACATCGGAATGAGATGAGACCATTACGACCATTACGATCAAACGATCAGTAATAGTAAATGAGCAAATTTGGACTTTGCACCCTTAGTAATAAAAAACAATAGAAATGCTGCGTAATACATGGCATGACCTTAAAACTTGTCAATATCGTTGATGAACAAACTTATCAAGTTGGAGCAGTTTCAAAACTGTTTACAAAATCTCGGAGTAGCTAAAAATTGGTGCAACAAGTGCAGAATATTAGTCGTATTCTACAAACGCTGCATGAAGAACAAAGTAGCAAATGGTAGACAAGATATAAAACTGTGGAAACATTTCAAAATACCTGCGCTCCATTAAGAGAAGCCTAAAAGCGTCCGTTTACACAGATTGTCTAAATGCTTCTCTGCAACCAAGGACGTAATACAAGAATATTCAAGAGCTGACACTGATCTTAACTGTTTAAATGATAACTTTGTAGAAAACAGTCCTACTTTTTTGAATTCACCTATTGAAAATGTACTTGGCTTGGTAAATTGTAATCTCAGCAACAGTTTTGAATTTAACGAAGTACAGAAAACTGAAGCCTATGGATGTTAAAGAACTTGTTTATTTCCATAATAATACATAATTTTCAAGCTCTTGCGCCACTTTTGCACTGTTCCAAACTCTTCTCTTTGTCATAACTAAATTAAAAGGGCTTGTCATTTATGTCTCAGAATTCTCCCTTGTTAGTCATAAATTATTTGTTATTTGGTCGCATGGGTAACAGCAGGCAATCATTTCAGAGAAATTTTAATACGTATCTAAAAACTTAACAGATCATGCCGAAATCGATTTCGCTAGCGAAATTAAACTGAATTCTGTTTTTTCCATGTTACGTTTAATTGGAAATGTTACTTGAGCACTAAAATATATTAATTGTTTTCTTTTTAATGAGAATTGCATCGTAAGAGGCACAAAAGAAGTCTGGCTTCGAAAAAATCTTTTAATTTATCATATTGTAAGAGGCATAACAAAACCATATCATTGGAACTTACACCTATTGGTATAGTATATAGGGAAGAACAAAAATCATGGCAACCGATGCATTTTTGCAATGTAATTTATTAAAAATAAATGTCAACTACCATTTTCTCGGTAATCCTATTTGTATACAAAGTGTTGCCACTTTATAACCAATTAAACCACAAGTCTGTACCTAATTGGTCCACATCTAGTAAACGTAGTGCAGGGACAATTTCAATTAATTCGCCTACTATCTACTTGGCGCCAATCAATTATGCCGACCACAAGAACTAAGTGACGTCGATTGATAGATTCTCTTCTAGAAATTCCTAATTCCAGATCTTTTTAACAATACATGCATCACCGGCATCTTTCCCACGTGCTTCCCTACGCTCGAGCAACCTGTCTATTGATCATTTAATTGCTAGAATCAACAGCACTTAGCAATAGCTCGCAAATTCCTATCACAATTGCTTTGTTTCCGCTTGAATAACACCCTCACTCCTAAGCCCCTCTCTGCAACATCGAAATCACTTGAAACTTATTTATTTATAATTTCAAATTCAAACAGAAAACGGTAATCTAATTAGAAATAGCAAACTTTAACAACTTAATCCTAAAGTTAGTGGGGGGAAGTGTTCAAATATTTATAAGAATAACTTTCTACACAATACAGTTTCGATTTTTTTTTCTTTTCAATCAAATAGCAAAACAAAACAAATATAATACAAAAATAAAATAAAAAAGATTCTTTTCCAAAATAGATGCCAAATCAATTATAATAATAAAACAGAGATTCTTACAAAAAAAACGTGATCATAACAACTGTTAGCAGGTCTTGTTTTGTTCATTTGATTGTCGTGACTTTGAATTGGAAGAATATTTAGTTTGAGCCACTACTGTTTGAATTTTAATTCAACACATTCATTTGCCTAGAGGAGACTGTCATTTATCAAAACGAACTGCAATAAAGGCAAAGGTGCATCGCGGAATGATAACTTCGTAAGCCCTTTTCGCTTGGTTGCTTCGGGACTGGAACAAGTGTGGTTTGGCTGAATCTCTGATGCGTAAAGTTTTGTAATGAATAAAGTGGTGAACGTGCTGCAAAGTGCAGACACATAATAAATTGAATTAATTCATTCACTTGTTTTAATTATTGTTCAGCAAATGACAGTTTGGATTGATTTCAAAGTTGATAGCTGAACAGATGTTGGCTTTGTGAGAGCAAAATTAATGATTGTTACACATTCGCCGTTATGGTTTACATTCGACAATGCAAGAATGTAAAGAGACATTGTCAGGGTGATTGAGTAGTTTGCTACTGTGCCGTGAGTGATTTCAGCTTTAAACTTAAAGGCCAGGAGCGGTCCTAAGTTAGGTTTCAAAGCACTGATCATTAATAAGAACATTCGTACGTTCGTTTATTGATCAAAATGATCATCTTTAAAGACATTAAATACTCATGTTAAAAACTTGTCAACTTATGTATATTGCGGAAATGATTCAGATAATACATTCAACTAACTTACTTTCACTTAGTGACACTTTATGTGTATTTGGCTATCACTGATACTCGATTCAACAAAATAGCCAGTGCCTGCTTTAATAAAGTCAATCTTTGAGTTACATATATATGGACAAAAGTTCCATCTAAACTGACGGAAGAGAGAAAATTGCGACTGCTGTATAAGTCCTCAATAATTGACAACTAACTGCCAACAGTGGCTAGTGTCTCTACAGTTTAGAAGACATTCATGGTATAAACGAATAAGGAGAAGCAGCTTCAAAACGACTTTCAAACCGTGAGTATGCCTTCTCAAGAAAAAGATAAGGGGTTATGTCGTCTAAGGATAATGAGGAAACTGCAAAGATTAATAAATATATTGCTGCGCATTTTCTTTTTTTTTAAATTCCTTCACCCATTCACTCAACAAAATATCTATTAGAAAAAGAAGATGTCGCAACTCTAAACTAAGTCTGGAGAACAGCCTCACAATTTTATGCACACAGATTCCAGAGTACTGATTTCGGGAACTATGATGTACTAATTAAACAAACCATTGCCTTACAAAATTAGGTGGCAGGAATAAGTTACTAAGGAATTTGTCTTCAGAATTTATTTTTCATTTCTCCTTTCAAAGAACAGAGCAGAGAGTTTGCTTCGATTCCCTTTGGTCAAATTATTTTCGTACAAAAAAAAGTTAAGGCACATTACCTCATGAATAGATTTTATTTCATTCTTAAACATCTCTTCTACTCGTCTGCCCTAAGTTCTGCTGCATCTTTTCAAATTTACATCATAATTCCCTAGAATAAATATGCAAACACTGTTCAGTTCTTTTTAGCAACTTGCTACCGAGTAATGGTGTGCTGATATGCTGATGTGTTGATTTGGTCATCAAAGAGATTCAAGGTTAACCAAGCAACCCACTGTATTCACACGAGAAGGGGGACAAAAAAATTCAACAATACAATGTACAACACCAAAAAGGCTTCTCTGAGAAGATAAAAGAAAAAATAAATAAATTTGAATTTCAAATTCGAAAGAGAGCGTTACAACCGAAACCACTTTTGGAACGCCGTTTGCATAGCTAATTACTTATTCTCTGTCATTCTTCTAGCTCACTAATCTATTTATCTATTTTTGTCCAATGTTTAACCAATTTTTCTTCTTTTCCTTTTATTGGATTGTCTTTATTTTCTATTACAATTATATGTTGTGTTTTGGCATTTCTCTGGAATACAAAGGTTTATGTCGGAAGTAAACAGTTGTCATGACCACGTTGTGAACTGGGTTCAATTCGAGAAGATAGAAATAAACTTTTTTCAAGGAAACTTTCAACTTAATGGTAAACTTTAACCTAAAATTTGGCAATTAAAATTAAAAATAGCTACATCCCCGAATAACGCGTTTAGAAATTCAACCAAATAGCCTCACTGAGAGTAGAATGAGTAAAATTAAAATACTATTGGTCCAACAGTAGAGCCTTGTGGAATGTGATGTTCCTGGAGTGGCAGCTCCTTTCATGTGCTTTAGATTTTCTGCGTAATTTTCACGACTTTCGTTCGGAATGATATTCTCGTCAATATTATCACCACCATCGCTGTGCGATGTTGATGGTTTCGTATCGGACGGTACAATAGATTGCCCGATATCGGAGAGTAAAACTACCGGTGGTTCATGCATTGGCTTCAATTCACTTCTACCTGCTGTGGTGGTAGGGTGAGTTGTTGTTGAGGTGGTGGTTGTTGTAGTTGTTGGGATAAATGTGCCATTTTCAATCCAATACACCGGACTGTATTCGAGTTTAAGATCTTGCAGGTAATTCTTACGAACCTATAAATTAAATATATTTAATGTCATTGAACTTAAGATTGAGTATAGTACGAACTTACCTCGGCGGAGATATTTCTCGACACACTTTCTGTGCTTCCGTAATAAAAGGCAAACAACTTAGCTTGGTAGGGTGCCTCAAATGTGATATAGTTGCCCATCAGTGTAACATTGATTGCAGTGCCAGGTGGTAGAGTTGAACTCACTGATTTTGTTTCGAAACTTTTTTCGCTGTATTTCAGGCCCCAGTTGATTTCGGTCGGTGTTCCAGTGCTCTTTTCGTAAATTTTTGTTGTTAAACCCCGTGCTACTCCTTCGTGTGTTCCCCAGTATTGCACATGGTCGAAGGAATATGAAAAGACAGTCTCAATAAGACTGGGTTTGTCGTATTTATTTTCTAGAATACCATGAGCTGTAAAAGAAGGAATGGAGGAATGTTAGGCCTATTTTTTGAAACACAATTACATAATTAAAAGTACTATAAATCTTCAAGCCTTTATCCCACTAGCGTAAGATCTTATTTTGAACCTGATTGAAAAGTATATTCTGCTTTAAATATTTCTCCCGCGTTTTTGCATTCCAACTGCGCAATGCAGAAAGGTACAAAGGAATGACTGGTTTCAGCCAAAGACAGACATGTTGACACTTGACATCTGCCTATTCGGCAAATACATATTTACTGATGCCCGTTAAAACTTATAACCATAATAGGGGTTTGTTATGATTCCTTCCGTTGAATCGAATTGATATCAGTTAAACAGATAATTAGAAAAAAAAAGAACTAAAGTTTTTCTTTAATTGTGCGGGTAAAAATACCATTCTGTTTGGAATCCACTTCATAGAGAAATTATCTTTAAAACTTGCCTGAAAGATCACTCCGAATACTCCGACAGTAACTCGGTTGATCTTAGAGAGGTCTAATTGTATTGATTATTGTTCCAAGCAGGTTCGTATTTTGTTAGAATTATAATTATCTGACAGAATTGTATTTGCAACGTCCGTTTCTGAAAGTATTTGTCGAATGCGTCCCCTTTGATTTATTTTTTCTCCTCTGGTTTGGGATGGGGAACCAAGGAAATGTCGATGAAGTTAATCAAGTGCATAAGAAGAATAGCACTACACATTCTTCCTGGAAACATTTTCAAAATGTAAATACATATTGCTAGACGTTGTAGGCATTGAGAGATTCACACTTAATAAACTTGGAGAAGAGCTAGAATTTTTCTCTAATAACTTCAACTACACGTTCAGAGCAAGTACAAACAAAACAGATAAGTAAAAAAAAAAACAAAAAAAAAACTACAAATTACTACTCACCCAATTCCGTCGTATTCGTCTTTATATCTGTTCGCAATCTGTCCAACACAATATCTCTCAATTCATATCGGAATGGCTCGGTTTCAATCAGCACTTCACCATCGTCGTACTCCCTTTCACGATGATCTTCTACGACTAAAATCTTACCCAATCCAAGAGTCGGATCAAATCGCCCCAAATTAAAATCAGCTCCCATATGATCACCATTCGACTGATGATTGATTCTTCTCCTCGCAATATACGAGTAATCATCCATACCTATCGCTCCAATGGGTATGCCAGCATTAAACTTCCTCCATGGCTTCCATGATATCTTCCCCAAATGGCCCTTATTGACGAGCACATCAAATCGCTCATACTTCTTCACTTCTTTTAAATATGATACAGCACACAATTGCGATTGCTTTTGCTTCTCGGTGTGCCCGCTCGTTTGTACTCCATCGATGGTTACTCGACACACATAGATGGGATAATGTTCCTCCTCAGTTATGTACTTGCCACCCTGTATGGCATATTCCAACTGTTTAGTATCGCTGGCACTATATTGCTCCCACATGAGAGTGCTCGATGTCACTTTCTGACCCAGTTGTGAATAGGTCTGCTTATACGTAAGGACGACACTGGCATCGACTCTGGAAATACCCAATAGGGCGACTGTGAGAAGAAACGCTAAACAGCGACAATTTACTCTAAAAGATTTTTCCTCTGTTCTTCTATGCTTTGTGGCACGAAGTGGTGATGTTGTTCCCTTCGTTGGATTCATTGTGTGATTGATTGTAGATGGGTGTGTTTTATCTGGAATCGGTAAAAGGAAAAAAAAACTGCTGAATGAGAAATCGATAAAAATCTTTTAAAATAGCAAATGGAGGAGCGAGCAGAAGGAGAGTGATATAATAGAAAGAAAAAAACTATTGTGACAGTTGTCAAGTCAAAACAATTGCTAATATTTTTATATGGCGACAGAAAGAAGTAGGTCAAATCGATGCTGAGAAGAAGCATTGAAGAACTAACGAAGGAGTTTGTTATGGGAATGTCGACATGAATTGAAAGAATGACTATATGAATAAATGTTTCAGATAGTTTTGGACATTTTCTTGTTTTATTATGTTTTCTTAGCAAAAATTTACTTTGGAAAATCTCCAAAAGACTCTCTTATACAAAGATTTTGGCACATTTCTCCCATGCAATTTAGGAAATATTGAAGATCTAGTTGGTCATTGTAGACAATTTACTGATTTCTTTACTGATGATGCTTGTGGCTTCAGAAATAAGAATATGTAAATGTGTCTTAATTGCTTCTATTTAACGTAAATTCAAATGCTTTTCCAGTTCAGTCAACCAGAGTAAAATCTGATAGCAATGAAAAACATAGCAAAAATTAGTGCTTAATATTTATGAATGTCTGTTGTGGATACTTAGAGCCATCCTCCGGAGTAACGGAGATGTATTTCGGTGGATTTTCGATATCCACCTGTTGTATGCAGAAATTTTCTGACTCAATGACACCAAAACTCTACTTGCAATGTAATTACTACCACTAGGTTGAATTTCCGCTGGTGCAGCAATACGAGTAATCCTGGCTTTCTGAACTGAGAAAGAAATATTATAGGATCCTTACGGATGACTCTTGAACCAGTTAGAAAATGGTAGCTAGTTTCTTTTTCAATAATGAAATCAGATTTAATTTCTAATTAGGTAAATAGGTTCGTAACGACTAAACGGAGATCTAGGTAATCATTCGTTATATTTTAAAAAATATTTATGTAAAAAAAGAATATTGCCCATACAATGCCTTATTGTCGTAAAAGGCGACTAAATTTGAAACAAATAGGTACGTTCAAGCAACACCAAAACAGTTTCCGCTTCGATAAAGTGCTTCTTGAGTTAGATTCTGAATACTGTAAAAGGATAAGCGGTAGCAAGATAACATGTGATAGCAGTAGAATTCGAGAAGGTACCCTTACAATTTTTAACCAAGCATCAAGCAATAGAAGAAGTGCAGCCTCGAGGTTCGGGCAAACGAGCTAACATTTTCGAGAAGAAAAAAATTAGGGGCAGATTCAATTTCCGAAATATGTGAGAATATATTGAAGACGAGGAAACTAGCTAATGGAGAACAAAGAAATTTGCAATATACGAAAAGAATACCTCAACGCATTACTTTTACGAAGAATTGCCGCCCAATACCACTTTCATGGATGTCGTGCATAAAGAGGAAGCGTCAGATATCACAGAACCCGCATTTAGCGGAATTGTAAAAAACAAAAATGAAATGGAGGCGATGCAGTCAGTTCGGATCACATAATTTATAAAGTTTGAGCCACAATCGAAAATCGTGGATTGAAAATGATCGCGATTTTGTTTTATAATATGATGGAAAACAATCGGATGTCTAACCAATGGAGGCTGAGCTTCCTTGTTCCACAGTTCAAACATACTCATATGAAAATATACGAGAAAGTTCTATACAGTCGACAGCGCAATGTTATGAAACTCCATGGCAGTCAATTCAACTTTATGAGAAGCATGTCGATTACGACTTTCATTTCATTTGTTTTTTTTACGATTAAATGTTTACGATAATGAGGGAGAAACAACCTGAGATTTAAAAAGATCCTAACATCGTCTTTTCAATTTTGAAAAGCGTACGAAAGAGTTCACTAAGATCTTATAATGGCGGCTCTAATGGTCAAAATGTACCAGCGACGTATGCAAGAATTTTACTGGATAAGTAAAATGATGCTAGAACGAAAATTGAATGCACAGCCGGAATTAACAGAAAATTCGATGATGCTAACAACTTATATATGTACCTATACTTCAGCTCTCTGTATTGCGAACAGTTTCAAATCAGATTTCCCTGATTTTATTCGGTAGGTAGTCCTATCGAAAGAACTCCAATGAAAGAAGTAAGCAGAGTTCAGAGGTCATTGAGTTTTTAGAGCACAGATCCATCGATGACAGAGGTATGCGAACTGCAGATATACGAGGGCTATTCCAAAATCAAGCTCCGAAGTGAAAAATATTTTTAAAAAAAACCAAAAACATTAGTTTTTTGCACAAAATAGTTTTATTAACATCTAAATTATTTTCTATTTTTTGGTAACGTGGGATGAGCTTTTGTATACCCTCCTTAAAAAATGGCACCGCCAGTGCGTTGAGGCATTGATTCACACCGTTCATGAGTTCCTCACTTCCAAAATGTTGAGATGCAATGGATGATTTCAATTTTGGGAAAAGCTGATAATCACTTGGTGCCAAATCAGGATTGTAGGGAGGGTGATCAAAAATATCCCAATTGAACTCCTCCACTCCTTTTGTCATGCAGAAGCACCACACCTTTGATAAGCATTCCTCGTCTTTTGTTCTGGATTGCTCTTCTCAACTTACGTAGAGTTTCACAGTAAACCTCTGCATTTATTTTGTTTCCAGGTTCCATAAACTCGGTCAACAATATGCCTTTACTGTCCCAAAAAACTGTGGCCATCATTTTTCGATAAGAAAAAGTTTGTTTGAATTTTTTTGGCTTGTTTGGGGAATGAATGTGCTTCCATTGTTTTGACTGTTCTTTGGTTTCTAAGTTTACATACTGGACCCAAGTCTCATCTCCAGTCACAATTTGTTGTAAAAATTCTTCACTTTCACCGACGATGAATTTGAGCTGCGCCATTTCCTTCGGCTTGCAAAAAACGAATTACACTTCGTACCTCATAGGCGGCGGGAGATAAAATTGTATACTCCATGTTAAAACGGCAACTATTAGAAAAATACTGAACGGTCGAAACTTGGCATATTATTAGAGAATAATGTACTGGTTGCAACATGCAGAAACACGTCAACGAAGTGCACGTATGTTATGAATTGTAACACATCGGAGGTTGATTTTGGAATAGCCTTCGTATTTTAAGGATATGCGCCTTTCCTTCTGCTTTAAAGAACAAGTGTCAGCAGAAGGATCACAGTTATGTATAGTTTTAGGTCACTTCGTAGCAAAGAGGATCATATGACAGTCATTTTCCGACTATTGTTTTATTTTTTCTCGTACCAAGTAGCTCTTCATCACCCTTCTTTTTTTTTTGTAAAAGAAAGCTTTATTACTGTGCCTAGTAGCATAATGAACGAAAAAAACAAATTCTGGATTTGATAACTGTTTAAAGAATAGTTACCCATTTCATTATACATGATCCGCTCTTGCGTAAAAGGAACATTGCTTAAGTCAAGGACAAAAAATCGATAAACCAACCATATCTCAAAAGCACTAACAGTACGAATGTTCGTGTTCACTTCGTCCTAGTCACCCATGGTTCTCCTTTATTTATTTTTTTTTAATGAAAAGTACCACTTTACGGTGTTATCTAATTCTACTTCATCTTTCAGCTTACACAAATATTGGCACGTGTTGCAGTTGACCACAGAATTATGGTGTTATTAACCACACCTTGTTTGTGTGATTTATCCTTTATCCTATAAAGCCTCATCCCTTTAAAATTCAAGCTGACAGCTTCTTTCAACAAAATATTATTATTATCACATCCATTACTCATCTCCCAGTAGTCCTATAACTTCAAAACTAAAGTCAGGTAATATCGCGGTACTAAATCTATAAATGCGTGCTGAATATTAATTTATTGCTCAGCCCTGGGTTTCATTTGTCAGGGATGAGATTCCAACTCTACTGATTAGCCTAATCAAGGCTGAATAAGAAAGCCTTTGAAAAAACACTCTTCCAACGCGTGTTAAAGAGTTAAGCCTTTGATACACTCGTAGCACCAACAAAATCATAAAGCTATCTATAGAACTTTCGATGACACATCGGTTCCAAATTGCGTGCTGTTGAAGCTAATGTCAACTGTTACGCAGTAAAGCGTATTACCTTTCCCCAGAACAATAAAACTGCCATAACCCGAATAATACAATTGTTACGAGCGTTATAGTCATAAAAAAAGACATAAAACCCTCCGTCAACCGGAAGGTCAACTTGAGTCTATTTAGTCAAATGTTGCGTGCAATCTGTCACATACGAGTACCTACACTAACCTACTCCCACTACCATTCTAATCAAATGATTGACCTCAACCCGTGTTGAATTCCAGTGAATTAACAAAACAAAACAAAAAACATATACGAGGCGTAAATTATCACATATGTCACCATAAGAGTTGTCAATATCCAACCTAAATACCACGTCGTGACCTCTACTCATCAGGATAAAATCATAAACCCCCCTCTTCCTGGTCAGACGAAAGTCTTCAATGTGTTTCTCGTTGTAAAGACACCGCCTAGTTCATTGACTCGATGATTTACAGCCCCAAGTCCATGTCCACTCTCTCCTTTGCAGTGTACGAGTATATTCGTATGCTTGAATTGCATTTTTAATCGCCCGTCTCCTTCATTCAGTGTGCCAATGATAATGGAAGGATATTGTCGAAAAGAATGAAACTATGACTATATTTATAGATATATGTATATCCACGCGTGTGATTTTAAGGGCGGGTGTATATCCGGAGAAGTATGTGTTAGCTGAAGTGTGGTTCCATCGATAGGTTCACCATGTTGACCAGAGACAAAGGTATCAAGTGGCTGAGTCCATAGTAATCCATTCCGTTACATTCTTTATCTGGCTAACATGGGAGTAGCTACTGGTAGTAACCACTGGCAACATGGAAATTTGACACACACAGCGGAAGCTTGAAGACCTTTGGTTATTCAATGCCTTGCCGACTGTCGTCATTGTAGTCCTCTTCCTCGTGGTTGTTTTCGTTCATTTTTGTCATCTATTCGTTTTTATGGAAAAATCGATTGATATTCCTCGATTACTATCGAGGACAAAGCAATGAAATACTCTTGCTACCACCATTCTATTTCTTCACTTCTTCCACCTTTCTATGCCTCGCCCTCTGTGGTGTTTCAAAATGAAAGCTATTTTAGCCATCGGGCGTCATTCGGTGTTCGCCCTGTAAGGTGGAAGTCGATTTAAAAGAGTTTATTGTGTAAAGGGAGCAAGGATTTCAGTATTATGGATTACAATAGGAATCAGCAGCCCTTTCTTGGAGTGAGTTTTAGTGCAGTAAGGAATCATCATGATTTCCGAAGTAAGGATGTTTCTGAAGGTTTCTATTTTCATATAGTCCAGCGGCAATATAATAGCCATCACTTTTTTGTAGGGTTCAAATAATTTAATATGAATTAAAGCTCTTCTTGGAGACAGTATATACTCGTAGAATACGAAAGAGATACCAAAAGTAACCCCTGAGCAGTGCTAAATAGTCAATTTTGTGGGATGCCATTACGAGGCAAGTTCCTTCATATAACTTAATTATAGTATATCGCTTTTTTCTTATCTAAATTATCTTAAATAGAGACAATCACATTTGTAAATGGTGTAAGTCGAAGTAAAGTAAAGTTTTGTATTGATTCTAGATAAACTTGAAAAAAAGGGAAGGTTTTATCATTCTATAAAAGAAAACCGATACTCTTCGTTGGAAAAATAAATTTAGAAGACTTCGTCATTGTCATGCAGTGATAGTGTATAAGTTAGATGGACAGATTTTGATAAGAACGTCTACAAAAACCCTTACGAAGTAATGAATGTGAATGTGCCAGAGCTTTTTATCCTTAGAACTCCGGGCACACAGTTGGGAATGGATGATCTTTTGCCGTAAGCAAAAATATCTTAGATTAACTTACTGTTGTACAATATATTACAATATATGCCTTAACTTGCCTGAAGTTTTCAGTTGATGTGTACAAACAATCAGTTTGAGATTTACAACCATAAGAGCTTGAAATTGGTACAAAAAGTCTTATCCAGCATGCGTCAGAAACCTACTGCGACACCGACGTACATATGAGCATACATACATATATCAGTATCAATTTCGTCCTGGTAGATTGAAAACAGATCAAATTTACACTTCGCCACTTCCATTTAAGGATCCATGTAACAACGATCATTCCCTATAGACCTGATTAGCTGCAATATGACTCTCAGATTACAGCATGTTAGAGTTTCTCAAAGTAGGACGTTTGAACGTAAAATTCTTTCGATGGAATCAACAGCAACTTCTGCAAAGTTACTCCGACAAATGCGGAGCTCAGTTTCATAGGATTTTTTTTAGAGCTTAATTAAGGCAAACAGCGCAGATGAACTACTACGCTGTGGGTAACTGGGTTCGAAGGCTAAAATAAGAATATATGTAATTCTCTAGGTACAGCCTTGGTTATGGATAATCTGATGGTTTAAGACACGAACAAAACAAAATCAATTGCTAAATTCGTCAATATAAGGCTAATATGCGTGATAAAAAGAAGAAAGACTACAGCCCCAAATATAATTTCTGCAAGTTCCTTGGTAAAATATATAAGAAATATATACTTTTACTCTACACATGACATAAGGATTGGCATTAGCAATTTTAACATAAAACTGGACAACCTGAAAATGGATTCAGGCTGATAAATACTTACTATATGAAAGCTTGTCATCGAGCGACTGTTATCACAGGAAATCGCGAGAGCCGCTGCTGATCGAGAGAACCACTGGCAACACTGATTTCTCCTGATCCACAGAAAAACAAAACAACTCTGGTTCGATTAAGAATGATGTCTTGTGGATGCAGCAATACAAGATGCCGACGTCAAAAATAAGGACGAGGGAAGGTCAGCAACTCAATGACCAAAAAAGAGGGGATGATTACTGACTTCTTAGAAGGAAGACGTGCATATTATTAGCAATAAATTAAGAAAACATACCACGGAAACAAAACATGCACGAGAACCTGTGGTAACAAACATAATGTGGAAGAAATACTTCTGTAGGCTCTTGAACAGTGATGATAACCAACATTCTACTAGCAAGTAAAGATGACGAACACCCCTCGCTAAAGCAATATCATGGAGTAGTAGAGAACGGAACGGAAATGGAAAGGAGTAGAGAACTCAGTAGTTAATTTTGGCTTCTTTGCCAAATTTATTCCTTTATGCAGAATGCCGATGGTGAATGCATTCTGTATAACTAGGATCAACCACAAAAATATGGCATAGTAGAGGAAGAAGACCTTATCTCTAACTTGCCGTAGAGGCTTATTGATTGGCATCCGGGTTCACCACGCAAGGTAGCACCTTCTATGTACATATTCATATGTAGGTAAGTTGGTATTCTAGGATCATCCTCATCATGTAAAAGTTAATGCACTGTGATTCATTGCTTCAATTTTTTTTTTGGAGAATAAGTGTTGAATAATTCGTAATACTGCCGTGATAAATACATGGCATTTAGTATTGTCGTTTATTCTCACGAAAAGATGGAAAAACAAAGTCGGCCCCCTTAAATAAAATCTTATTTTTAAATAAAAGTATCCATAGCCCCTACTCTACCTTTACCTTACAGTAATCATTTATTCTATTTTCATCAACAGTGCTCCATATAAATTACCAGTAGCATTCCGCCCCATCAAACCTTTAATTTATGAATGCTTCCACTTTCGGACGTACATTGAAATATTGTGATTCTTTCCTAAGCCGTACATCTCGCTTATGGAATGCACTACCGAGCTCTTTACTTCCTGACCATTATAACCTTCACACATTCAAAACTAAAGTACATCGGTACCTCCCTTTCTTCCTCCCTAGCTAACCTTCTTCGTGCCCATGCTAAGGTCGTCAGTAGTTCTGTGGTTCAAATTAAGCGGATGTTCTAAAATGTTTGGTTTTAAAAACTATGTAAAGGGTTATCCAACATGACTTCTGATAAGTAAAAACTAAGAGCTTATTACATGTGGATCGATACACACTCCCACAACGTGTTGAAATAGTAAAAATTCACTACAAAAACAGTGAAAATGTCGCAGAAACGTTTCGCGAACTTTTCGCTCCGCTATAATGAATTTAGTCGGTAAATTTAAACATTTCTGACAAGATAGTGATGTCAAGACTTCCAACTCATGTTCGTGTGCCCGGCTCAGCTGAAAAGATCGCCGCCGTAGCTGAGAGTGTTGCTGAAAATCCACGTGTGTTCATTTCAAGACAATCACAGTAACTGGACCTATCCGCAACCACTTTACATCACATTTTGAACTAAGATCTTCACCTACATGCTTATAAGGCCAGGTGACACAAGAGTTGAAGGCAGCAGACCACGCGCAACGCGGTATTTCCGCTGCTGGAAATGAAAGAACAAAACCGTGATTTTTTACACAAAATTTTTGTGAGTGATGAGGCACATTTTCATCAGTCTGAAATTGATGCTATAGACGTGGACAGCGTAGACGTCGACAGCAGTTCGGCGCTACATGCCACAGAGCTTGTGCAACAATGACCTATTACATGACAAATTTCCTGAACGTGTGAAATCTCAAAATGGAGACTTCAATTGGTCGCCGAGATTGGCCTTTCTCTTTGATGCTATGTTAAAGATAAAGTCTACGCCAATGCTGCACCAACGGGTCCGGGTCCAATGGGGGTGGCCGTGGTATAGTGGTACTAGCAATCGCTTATCACTCGGAGGGTCCAGGTTCGAATCCTGCCCATGGCAAGTCAGTTTTTCATTTGTGTAATTGGAACTCAGACAGAAAAATTCTGCGTGTAAAGGCATAACACTGACACGTAGATTTGGCTGTTTCAGAGTTTCAGGCACAGAAAGTAATACTGTGAATTATACCTCGAATCACTCTGAGTGAAGAAAAAACTCTCCGTCCTATTCGGACTCCCCCCCCCCCCCCCCCCCTGGAGAGCGAATATCGAAACCAAACACACCTGAGTTTCAAACCACTACAAAAACAATTTTCCTTTCTCTTCTTTCTACCTTTCCGCCCGCGCCCAGTCAACAGTAAAAGGGTATCTAACCCCTTAGGCGCGCGTAAATTATAAAAAAAAGCACTGACACAAAATATCAAAGCTGTTATACGTAAAATACGACCGCAATTATGCGAAAACCTGATGAAAACTTTCATCAAACGAATGACTATTTGTAGGCAGAGCCAAAGCGGGCATTTGGCAAATATTGTATTTCATTACTAATCTCAGAGTTTGTACTTTAGATTAAAATAAAAATATTGTTGCGTTCAAATCACAACCCAACAACCCTCCGCTCCCTTGTCCATCTGTTGTCTGTTGATCTCTTCTGTTCTCCTCCCCCTTCTTGTGTTGTCCCTTCTTTCCTTTCTTCCCGCCATGCTTTGTATGTCAAGGTGCAGGTGGGATTAACTAGATCCTTTAGACTCCAGCGGACGGATGGTCTGGCACCTTGATGCCCTAAGAGGTCAACACATCCAGCAATGGCCGCGAGCCCAAACTACATTCGCATTGTTTTCATAAGAAAATAGAAAACATGTATATAATACCCTAACCCTACAAAAGAATTCAAAGCATAATTGTAAAAGAATAAGAATAACCAGAACTACAACACGAACAACAAAATTAAGGGAGCTAACGAGGAACACACCAACGGACAAACGAGAAAAAAAAACTACAACACCCAACGGATACGACAGGATGAAAGTCAGTGATTGTGGCGGAAACGGCTTACCCTCCTCCACCGGTAGATACCACAGCTAGAGAGCGACCCTAACCAGCCTTAACCAGCTAAGTACCCTTTTTCCATCAGATTTACATATTTGACCACATTCAGTGTAATAACCGTGACTGTAAACCTTCTTCGCGCTTGTGCTGTGAAACCGTGCGTGAGAAATTCCGCAACCCGCTAGCCTTAACTGTACGACAACGTGGACTTCTTATACGAGTATGGGAATATACGAGTAGTTGTAGACATAACATATACCTCAAATATGAAACTTGTGTAAGTTTTATGTGGTCTCTCAGATGAGGTCAAACACAACATTCAAAAACTTCCTTTCAAGAATATTCAAAAGCAGATAGTATGTACGAGTATTGTACGAATATTTGGCATATTCAAAACAGTGTTATACGAGGGGCGTTCAACATATTCTCGGTATCGGGGTGAAGCTGTGGTTGTATATATAAATTGACTTATTTATCAAGTAATACTATTATTTTAGTGCATTCATGTAAAATTTCATATAAATGTGATTATTAATTCGCGTTTTATCTCTAGGTAAACAGAATCATAATGGCAACTGAGACGATGATGGTGAAAATTGAGCATCGCGCTGTAATTAAATTTCTCACTAAGCAAGGAAAAAGTCAAAAAACTATTCATGAAGAGATGGTGGCTGTTTACCAGGGTTCCGCACCTTCATTATCAACTGTGCAAAAGTGGTCAAGTGAGTTCAAGAGAGGCAGAGAGAGCATTGAAGACGACCCCCGCTCCGGCGCCCCGGCTACTGCTTGTACGGGAGAAAGCATCAAAGAAGTCAAAAAACTTGTTCTTGAGGATGCCCGAATAAAGGTGAAAATGATGGCAGAGATCACCAAGCTTTCAATTGGTACCATTCACACCATTCTTCATGACCATCTTAACCTTTCAAAGGTCAGTGCAAGGTGGGTGCCACGAATGCTCGCAGCGCCTCAGAAAAAAGTGAGAATCGCATGCTGTAGAGAGCTTTTGGAGATGTGTAGTGAGAACGCGGAATAACGCGGTGTTATGAATCGAATTGTTACTGGGGACGAAACATGGGTCCACCACTATGACCCTGAAAGCAAACAAGAGTCCATGCAGTGGCATAGAAAAGGAACAGACCCCCCGAAGAAGTTCAAAGTCACTCCGTCTGCCGGGAAGCTCATGGCCACAGTTTTTTGGGACTAAAAAGGAATCTTGCTCATTGAGTACAAAAAAAAAGGTGAAACCATCAACGCCACATCCTATGCTTCCACTTTGCATAATTTGCGGGAGGAAATTAAAAAGAAAAGACGGGGTAAACTCGCAGAGGGTGGTTGCTTCTTCATGACAACACTCCTGTTCACACGGCGCGAGTATCCAAGGCTGCTGCGCGAGATTGTGGTTTCGAAGAAATCCAACACCCACCCTATAGTCCAGACCTTGCCCCTAGTGATTATTTCCTGTTTCCGGATTTGAAAAAAATGTCTTCGTGGAAAAAGATTTTCGGATGATGAAGAACTCAAGTCGGCAATAAATGGGTATTTTGCAGAGAAAGAGGAAATTTATTTTTTTGAGGGTTTAAAAAAGCTTATCTCAAGATGTAACAAATGCATTGATGTTAGGGGAGATTATATTGAAAAATAAAAACAATCTAAATTGAATTTGCATTTTCCTTCATATCGATACCGAGAATATATTGAACGCCCCTCGTATATGCATATATACAAATATATACTCGTATATAATGAGTTTGATCTTAAATGTTTTCTTAAAAAAGGTAAAACAACGAAAAAATAGAATGGTCAACGGCCTCGCCACATTCAAAGCATCGGTTCTCACTAGATCACCGGGATCAAGCAGTGTTGGGCGCGGTAAATACCTAGATGGTGGAACACATGGGAACTCGGTACGCCGCGTGCTGTTGACAAAACGCCACATGGGCATAGTACCCCGGCGTAAAATCCTGGACTTTACAAATTCGTTTGTATCGATCCTTTGAAAAATAAAAAATAACAAAATATAGAATGCATCATAATTTCACGAACTTCTAATGACAGAAACTACAAAGTCGGCTTGAATTTAAAGAATGGCAAAGTTCGTGGTGCAAAATCATCAAAAACGCCCATCAATAAATCCGATAGGTATACGAGTATATACATATATATATTTTTTTATAATTTGGGCCAGCTCAAGGCCCAATTTAAATACCCTTAAAATGCTTGCACACAGCGCGGGCGAGGGAAAATCAGGGAGAAAAGAAAGAGAGGTACCGATGAATGTTGTTTTTCAATGTTTGAAGTTTATAATGACTAGAAAATAAAGAGCTAGGCAGGGCATTTCATAAGCGAATTGTACGGCTTTGGAACGAATCACGATATTAGAGTACGCCCGAAAGTGGGCTTCAGGGTATACTGAGCCTTCATAGCGAGACGGATGTAACGGTTAAAACCTTGAAGGGACGGAATGCCACTGTAGATTTCTATGAAGCACTAGTGGTGGAAATAGCACTAAAACAGAGCGAGACACGAGACATTACGTCGGTGTTCGAGGGTGCCCATTGTCTGAGTGATATTAGTATCACCTATGAATTTTATCGCTCGGTTTTCAATCCTACCTAGCACCCGACCAGATGCGGGCATGTATCTCAAATTATGGGCGGATAAATGACTTATATTTATATTGAGGCTAGATCAGAAGGGGTGAAGTATTTCTTACATCGCTTGAGGAAAGCGAGATATTTTGCGAAATGGAAAGTTTTTTGGTTTCAACGGTGCAAGTGCCATTCATGGACAATGGCTGGGTGTTCAAATTTCGCTTTAACGACAACAAACAGCATCGTATTTTAGAAGCATTAAATTGTACTCTGTCAGTGCTTCCCAAATTAGTTTTGCTGTTAATATCAGAATTTAATAAGCTTAACATACGTTGGCGTTCCCTTTTCAATTAGCGAAGAGTAGGGACGTGAGTCAGGGAACGAATATGAAAAGCAGAGAGTACTGCCGTCAGCAAAGGAATATATTAGATTAAAAGTAGCATTCAAGAGATCGTTGATGAAAATTAAAAAGAATGTCGGAGACAGAACGGAGCCCTGGGGCACATCAGGCGAAGAAGCTTTCAAGTCTATACAGCTCCGCGCACAGCACATACAGATGACATTAAATGATCGGTAGAAATCAGTAGGCTATTAAGGCAGCATTTGTCTTTATTAAGACATAAGCAGTAAAAACAAGTCTAGCAATTAATGCAAGCAAAGTAAAAATTCTAAAGCGACAAAGGATTTTATGATTTATCTACCTTGGCTCATACATCAAGTAAAGAGTAACTCTTGCCAAGCGATAAGGTTAAGAAGACAATTGCTTCGGGAAGCCCTATTTCAAGCGTCGAATGAAACTCTTTAGAAGACCTCATTATCACGTACCTGTTATGCGGCGCAAGATTCCGCCTGCGTTGACGCAAACACAATATAGAGTACAAAGTACAATGAAGAACTTTACCAGCTATGTATACAGCGGCATGGTCTGTACACAGTTACAGTGAATAAGGCAGCTACCTCATGTGCAAGGCACAAACGCATGGAACAACGTAGCAAAGGAAGATCTTGCCTAAAGCGGCGTATGCAGAAGCAGCTAGCTTGGGAAAGATACATATGCTGACTGAGACGTGGACTTTATCTATAAAAAAGTGCTAGTAAAGAAAGTGAAATAAGAAGGTAGCGCTTGCATTACTAATGCATTACCTACACTACGGTGACCGCCATTATCGGAATTCCCAAATTGTTAACCAAATCTATTTATTTTCACCAAATCACGTTTCCGAAGTTAAAAGAGCCTTCAATGTGGCCTTCAACGCCTATTTTGCAGAACTGAACTTTAACGGGCATTTATATTTCAGCTCACTAAGTACTAAGTTTAGGGTGATTGAATTAAACATCCTTCCAACGCCACCGTTTCATTTACAAAATAAAATATACCTAATAAAAAATTCGTGTTCACAATTTCTCCTCACGAATTCGAAAATCCTACAGCGGCGCACTGGTGAGAATATAAAAACAAATTTATAGTTCCCACAATAAATCGTAAACTATCACATGTCTGAGTCAGACTGGCAAGGACCGTCTAGAAATACCAAAGCTCGATGATCAGACTCCAACGAAAGAAAGTCATTACACAATTCCACCCAGTTTTACGATATGAATTACGTAAGCCACCGCAAATCTACTGACCATCCTTGACCAGAAAAACAACTACTGTCCCACAAATTACCTCTGAATTTCAATTAAGACATTTATTATCAACAGTTTTCGTTGTGTTTTTTTTTTCTTATATATTTGTATGTTATATTTTTATTTTTGCAATTTTAGCAATTTATAGCGATGAATAAAATTAATTCCGCTTATCGCTGGATGAGAGATTGAGATACTTGCGACGATTCTATGCATACGATTGTTTGCACGTACGAATACATGTGTATGTAGAGTGTTGGGTCTCCCCCTCAAGATTTATACCAACAGACAGATAGACATTCAAACACCCATGTGCATTAGATCACCCCAGGCACGAAATTCGATACTTGACAAGGACAGAGCTTACAGGGTGGGTATTAAAAACTAACCGGGGGACCACCGTCTGGCGATAGAATGAGCCCATCAACGAGTACGATTACGATGTTGGAATACGAAAACCATTGCGAAAGGAATACGAAAACGAATCCGAGTAGGTTAGCAAAGCGAAACAAAACGATTTTTGCATTTATGAATGCATCTATGAGTGGCGCATTAAATAAGCTGGATAATTGGAGGAATTAAGTGGAGAAGGTAATAGTCGGTCGGTTGGATTACAGGGATAGGGTTACTAAAGCAGTCTGACTTGCGCGCGCATATACGAGTACACAGCGTTTCGCATATTATATGGATGTTTGAACCTGGCTTATGTAAGCAGGGTGTAGTCAGGAATAAGGCTCAAGTTACAATCGATTTAGTTGATGTAGGGTAGTGTTATTGAAAATAAGGCTGAACTTCATTCATTCCGAAGCGAAAGTTGTACATTTGTTGTAAAGTATTATTTTCAACAAGGTGTCTGTACGAAGTAGTTATAAAGCACAAACAACGTTTCGCTTTCTCTGGCCTATAAAATTATACCGTCGAAAGTTCTGCGACTTACCGTGGGACAAGAATGACGACCATTTAGGATGCGATAATGCTCAAAAGAAAGAGAAATAGCAATTGACAAGTTTTGAAAGTTTTCGTTTATTATTTGTTTCAGATTTCAGATAATTATACAGGACCGTACATTTATTTTTTATTGTACCAAGTACGAGTATAGGATACTCGTAAATTCCAATGAAATCATTAACATTTATTTTTGTAAAGATTGTGCTAAAGTATTTTAAAAGTATTTCTTCATTTTTTCTTTGATTTTGCTGGCTTTGTGACAGTGGACACGTTCACACAGAAAAAGTCATCCACTTGTCAGATGAATATGAAAAAATCGCTCACTCTGCTTTGGTTTGAAGTCGAAAGGAACCGAAGGTTCCCTCTCACCATGCATAACTGACAAAACTTTCTTAATGAAGTATCTACATATTTAACAAAGTATTCGCCCACCTCATTAAACTGGAATACACCCCAGATTTGCGCAGCATAGCAAATATGTAAGTGACCTTGCGAGGGCCTCAATGATCAATTTATTGCATGTTTGAAGTCCTTTAGCTTCTCTTGAATATTTTTTTCAAAACATGACTGAGGTGCTATAAGAACTATAAGATATTTATATTCTTCTATTTATTCAAGATTTTGGGTATGCTAAGTGCATTTTTCTTTTCATTGTATTCGCTCATTTCAAAAGATCATAACTTCGAGTATTCTGTCTGGAATATTCATTATTCATCCAAGAAAATTGAAAATAGAAGTGGGCTCAAAACGCAACCTTGCAGTTTTCGATTTGAATCAATTGACCAAATATTTCCATCTCTTTTATCGATGTTATCAAAGGCGGCCTTTGAGAAAAAGGAAATATCTTTTTTTACATCCCTCAAAATGACCCGAGCAATGCTTGTCACAGCAAAGATGTTTTCAACTGTAGAAAACCGGCTTTAAACTCGATAAGTAAATCCAATCTATTAGGCGCTCCAAGACATTTTGGTAACCGCGCTTAAAAATGTCATTCCTATGTAATTGATCGGCTCATTTAAATCGCATTTCTTATATCTCTGAAAACAATATTTTTCTCGGAATTCTACATACGCTTGCGGCTTTACTCAATGATTAACAATTCCGATGACAGCTTGATGACGACTGCGCGCCATCTTGTTCGGAGTTCTGCAACGCTTTGGAGCTCTCTCCAACTTATTTCTAAAGAGCTCGATTCCTCCTTGACTGTTCTGCGCCATGTATGATTCGGGCACCCCGCTATTCTGCCTACTTGGGTAAGCGAATTCCGTTGCATGGCGTAGGATCA
This sequence comes from Volucella bombylans, assembly GCA_949129095.1. Taxonomy (NCBI): domain Eukaryota; kingdom Metazoa; phylum Arthropoda; class Insecta; order Diptera; family Syrphidae; genus Volucella; species Volucella bombylans. Next base: position 57,797,959 of record OX422144.1, read on the forward strand.
TCGGATCATATGATCGTAGGATGTGTCCAATCCATTACCACTCCTTCTCCTCCGTATAGTAATGTCTATAGGTTCTTGTCCCGTTCTCTGATAAAGCTGTGCATTAGAGATACGATTGGGCCAAAAAAAAACATCAAGATGATTCTTAGACTTCTATGTATGTACGAATGTTTGCTCCTTGCGTGCGGTATTGGTGTCCATATTCCAAGTACTGCACCTATAAAGCAGTACTGATTCTACGTTAGAGCGGATCAGTCGCAGCTTCGTTGTTAAGCTGAAAACATTTCTTTTTCAGATTTTGGATAGCATTTCGAACGCAGCTGTAGGCTTCCTCATTCTGCTGCACATATCCAGATCGGTGCCACTACGGTCAGCCGAGACCACACTTCCTAAGTATAGAAAGTTGTCGACTTTCTCGACCTACTGTCCGCCAATGCTGCACGGAGTGCATCGCCTGATAACCACCAAAAACAATAGTGGTGACAGTATACACCCGTGACGAACTCCACTTTGGACTTCAAAATCCTCAGACATCTTACCATTGTGCAAAACGAGATACTTATCACCCTGGCATGTCGCTTTAATAATAGCTATGAGTTTTCCTGGGATGCCTCTACTGCGTAAGGCCAACAGTAAAGCATATCGATTCCAACTGTCGAAAGCCTTCTCGAAGTCGATAAACAGTAAATGTAGCGGAGATCTGTACTCAACATATTGCTCTATAATGATCCGTAAGGTGTCTATGTGGTCGATGAAGGAGGATCCTCCCGACTTCAAGAGTTAAATTTAAATGTTCTCTGATTCGTTCCAGAATTATTCTAGCCATTCTTTTTGGCTACGGCTGGAAGTACGCATATACCTCCCCAGTTTCCACACTCAATAAGGTTTCAGTTTTTTGGTAGCTTGATGATCAATGATCATTTCCACTCATGCGGAAATTCTTCACTATCACAATTGTGCGGTGAGTACAGAAAATTTCCAAAGTGCTCATCTAGTAAAGTTGATATCCCTTGCAAAAAAAAAGCACACCGTTGAGTGTTTTGGCCATCTTCCAGAAAGACAGACTGTATTTTAATTTGAGACTACATATCTTAGCTGTAAAAAAAAAATTGTTTCTGGATTTCTCGCACTCCCAGTCAAACCACTGCTATTTACCTTTTCTTATTAATTAGAACACCTATACCACTGATAGATTGTAGTCCGCTTTCGCTTACCGCGATTATTTCGTGATTCAGATTAACCCTTTCTGTAGCAATTGACCTTTCTGTACTATGACGAAGAACTACCAGCATCAAGTCGTACTAACTACTTTATCCACTTCCGAGATATACTCGTAGAGTCGTTGATTAGAAGCGTCCCATTTTTCCAATAGGGATTCCCTGAATTGACGCATAACACATACAGATTGTCTACCATTTAATCATGGAAAGGTATACGATTCAACAATTTTTACAAATTATCCAAATTCTTTATCAAAATTCGCGGCCAGTTACGACTTTGTTATGTGCGTTAACTCCTATTTTTGATCGTTATAATCGTCCCGGTAAGTGAACAATTGAGAGTTTAATGAGAAAATTCGAAAAGACCCATTCACTCCATAATATTGTCGTACTAATGAGACAGCGAAACGAAAGAGAAAATATTGCTGCTGAACGTCAGTTGGTACATAAGTCAACGCCGTAATCAATCGATTCAGCGACGGTCGCAAAAACTGGATGTCTCTTGAAAGTCCCTGTGGCGTATTTTTTTAAAAGAGTTAAACCCAAATACACATCGTACACGTCCAATTTCCGTTTATACTCGTATTTAAATATAAAAGAAGAACCAGATTATCACTGAAAAATCATCCTCAGTGAGCACACTGGAGGTGTTCTAACAACAGCCATTTAATACAAAAAAAAAATTGGCTGTTTGATTTAGATTTCATGCCAAATTGTCACATCAGGTAAGATCTTATAGTTAGTGCAAGAGTCGAACCACTAAACGAAATCTTGGCGGACCATGTACTGTTGATAGTATTCCTTGAATACATCTGCTTTTCATTAGCAATTAGGTTTATATATGTAGTTGTTTCGTAGAGTTTGCCAGTTGTTGGTTTTTTTGTTTTTTTTGCAAAAACGCCTGATGTTGTAAAGATCGCGAGACTCTTCGACTTCCTTGAGCTGAGAGGACGCAAAGAAGCAATCCACTTAGAAACCGTAAACATTTCAATGGTTCATTTCGGTAACGAAATAAATGTATCTTTACAGAATTTTAAGAACACTCTCAGCAATCAAGTTTCTGTTACGTCGTACAAACCTGTCAGTACCCACACCCAGAGATTTTTTTGTTTATAATTAGCGCGCTCTCAAGGGATTTTAGTACCCTTAAAATATTTGTACACATCGGGCCATAGCAATTGCAACAATTCCACTTCAAATATGGACTGCAAATAGCAATTCAAGCGAGACATTCAATATATGTACTTATACGAGTACAGAAGTACAGAGCATTCTTCTATCACGGTAGGAGCCTGTTCCAATCGACTTGAAGCGTTTCAAGCACAGAATCGATAAAAAAAAAACCTAATGTTTGGGTCTCTGATCCCCGAGAGGTTTTCTTTGATTTTTTTTGTATTACATTTTTTCTAATGTATATGGTGACCAGATAAGAACGATAGGAAAAAAATTAAATAAAACAACAACGGTGTGAGATATAGAATTCTAGCTTTATTTTGAAGCTACGTTCATTTGATTATGTGTGGAATAGCACATCATTCAAATGGCCGCCTCGGCTTCGTTGGAGTGCTTCAAGCGGTCGGTCCAATTTTTGATGACTCGGTCCAATATGTGCTAGGACTCGTAGTCCCAGAGAAAATAATCGAGTGGTGTGAAATCGCATGATCGTGGCGGCTAATTTATGAACACTCGCTGTGAGAATTTCTCCATCACAACTTCGGGCGTTGTATGTATGTATGGCATGTACCGCCATCTTGTTGGAACCACAGCTCGGACGGACATATCGATGTTGTCGAGCTCTGACCGACTATTGACATCGCACTATACCTGCGACCATTGACGGTAATGGTGTCCGCTTCCTCATTTAGAAAGAAATAAGGTCCGCTGAAGCAACCATGCCGTAAACCGCTCCAAGCTAGCACAATCTTATACGGATGTAGGCCCAAATCCAACCGCTAAATAAGCCGGGTTGACTCTCTGACGATGTCCAATTCAGCTGATCGACGCCGAATCGACATTTCTGGGTCTTCTTCGATACTGGCCGTTGCAGCGGCTATGTTTTCTTCATTTCGCACCAGTCTCTGTCTGGTTGGTGGCCTAAAATCCAATAGAGAGTACTCACGCTCAAACTTTTCTACGATGCGACGAATTACCTGCACACTGAAGCCATGATGACGACCGACATCACGACGAAATTCACGTTGCGTATTTACAACTGAGCCGGAGTTTCGATAATATTTTTAAATAATTTCTGCATGTTCGGCAAGCATAAAACGATGTATAATGAAATGTAAACCTTACCGAATATTTTGACAGCTGGATGTCATTGGTAACTTTCACAGCTGCTGAAACATAACAATTAGAAAAACTATCATTGCTTTCTGGTCACCCGTTAATTCACATGCTGTGGTTTTTCTTCTAATTTTTAATTCTTTTCGACTTGTGTCTTCTATGTCTCCGCTGGTCCTTCTTCACCCAGGAAAATTGTCTGCCCTCCTAACGTTGATTTTACTTCCCGTTTCTGGTTAAAAATTCCCGTGTCTTTTTCGACAGTTTTTCTTTCAGGCTGGTGAAGTCCCAACGACAGTAACGACTTCTCCTCAATTTTACTTTGTCCTACCACTTCCTTTTGCTCATCCATAAGATAGGTCCCCACGCTGACTGGTATAAACCAATACAGACCTCGTTGTATAGTTTTTGTGTTATTCGTTGAATCGAACATTACCTTTGTAAACATGGGATCGCAGTAACCGGAATTCGGCTGGTATATATACTTTATTAAAATATTATTCTTTAAATAACCTATTTCCATCCTAGATTTCTGGACCCTGTAACAATATGTATTACAATCAGTTTTTCAATATTAGTGTGTGAAAAGTATCATAGATAATGCTTAGTTTCGAATTTCCATTAACAAGTAGCTTCCGGCATATTATGTGAATTATAAGTTACACATTTTTCTAATGATTTAGGTTAGTTTGTGTCAGGGTCAAGAAATTTCTTACTGGAGAACCTGGATGAAATCGATAATGCTTAGTTTATATTGCGTCATTTATTATGAGCTACGTTAATTTTTCGTCTCTAAGATCCATTTAAACTAAACAGACAAAACTTTAGTAATCCCTTCTCACTAATGTTAAAGCTATCAATGGTAAAAAAGACTTTATTTTTTAATTCAACATCAGTTCATTACATAATCATATCAATTATCACCCCTTGGTAAGGTTCTCGCTCTATTCCAGCCTTCAGCCAGTGAAGTTAATTTGAAGTTTAAATTCAATCATCTGCAAAACTGTAAACTAATTAACTCCGACTAATCTTACAATAGCCATTGGTTGTATTTACTCATAACAGACGCGCATTTGTGCTCATACATTTCGTTTCCATCCTCGTGTCCATCGTATTGTAGTTTGGCCCATGATATGGAAGTAGGCGTCAGTAATTAGAAAAAACAAAAATACATACTATGATTCGTGCTAATTGCTGCAAATTAAATTAAACTGCTAAATCTAAGCGAAGCGTTACTTTTTGTTAATTAATCACGCTAAGCGCTCTTTGAATAGATATAAAATGTATTTTTACTAATTTTTAGGATTCAATAAACATTTTGCCAATTTATTAGCGATTCAAACACTGGAAGCTACATATTTACTATTTGGTGTGCTAAACGCTGTCGGCATGGCAATGAAAGAGAAAACCCGCAGGCTATACATAACATACTCGTATGCACTATAATGAAGTGGACATTTTGGGATTTAAATCCGTTGTTTGTGACGTTAAAAAAAATTTAAAAATGTTTATTCGTATGCCAATTGGAAATATCGAGTTATCCCATGAACCCAGTTCACATGTTAGTCCAATGTCAAATTTAATGCAAGGAATCATGTGGTTAAGTTCGGAAAAGATCTCAAGTAGCACATCGAACTAAAAACCAACAATAAACCATTAACAAGTATATAGGACAACCAGATGAGTTTATGTACTTTAGGTGGTACTAACAACTACTATTCATTAGTGGGTTCCCCCAGCGCAAGGATTCTAAACGTTCCAATCACAATAAACTCTCGTCGACTTAGACGCTGACCTCGGGGATAGATTCCGATAACTCTTTCCGCTCTTTCTGTGATGCGTGCGGTAGATTGATCTGAGCACTGATTAAAACGACTTAATCGGAATAATCGAACAGACTCTAGAAGGCAAATGATCTAAGAAAAAAGAGAAACAATCTGTTGTGATTTGGGTGAAAAAAAAATCAGACATAAGCGTGCACGCAAAGAGAAAACAGCCCTGACCCAAGGCGCTGGTCTGAATGCCACAGCAACAACAAAAAAATATGTAAGAGGTTGCTGGCATTCCTGGTAAGGTTGCAGTTTCGGAGAAGGTTGCAGTTCTGGTCAAGAATCGGATGTCGTAGCAAAATCCACTTTTAAGAAAACCGGAATGCAAAAAGCGCGAAAATCGGCTTATCTACGAGTATATAGGAGCTGATATAGATATTCAACGATCCAAACTCGAAAGACTTGCAGTGAGAAAAGTCTGAACAATGCAGAGGATAAACCTTGTGAAGATTAACTGTGGGAACTAATCAAAATCAAAAATGTCTGCATACCTACTTGTAGATCTAACTAACCAAATAAAGGGTTTTCCAATAGGGACTTGACAACTTTGAATTTAATTTGTGAACGCACTTTTTAACTAATCATCAAACTGTCACTGTCAATTTATTCAATAAACTCAACATTTTCATCATGGTAAAGTACACGAACGAGCAACGTCTGCAAATTATAAAAATTTTCTACCGAAATTCGGAGTCGGTGACTGCAACTTTAAGAGCGTTAACTCCAATTTTCGCCCTAGTAGACAGGCATTAACAAGTTTAGTGCAAAAATTTGAGTCTACATATTCGTTGTGTGATTGCCATGTCAGTGAGACAACTGGTTGGTCGAAGTGTCGAAAATATCGCTGCCGTTCAGGCGTCCGTAGCAAACGATCCAAATCAGTCAATTCCATGGCGTTCTCAAAAATTGGGCATCGCTCAGACCACATTATGGCGTATTTTGCGTAAGGATCTTGGTTTACACCCATACAAGATCAAGCTGACTCAAGAATTGAAGCCGATGGATCATTTGAAGCGACGTACGTTCTCCGATTGGGTCCTGGAGAAGATGCGCCAAGATGATGAATTTCATCGCAAAATCATCTTCAGTGACGAAGCTCATTTTTGGCTCAATGGGTTCGTCAATAAGCAAAATATGCGTCATTGGTCGGGTGAAAATCCACATGTGCTTCATGAATCACCACTTCATCCACAAAAAATAACTGCTTGGTGCGGTTTGCATGCCGGCGTCGTTATTGGGCCATATTTTTTCGTCGACGATAACGATCGTCACGTTACTGTGAATGATCAGCATTATCGCGCCATGATCACCGATTATTTCTGGCCCGAATTGGAAGATATGGACTTGGACGACATGTGGTTTCAACAGGATGGTGCCACAAGCCACACAGCACACGCTACAATCGTTTTATTGAAGAGTAAGTATGGTTAGCGTGTTATCTCAAGACATGGGCCAGTAGATTGGCCGCCTCGTTCGTGGGATTTAACGCCGCTTGACTATTTTCTGTGGGGCTACGTTAAGTCATTGGTTTATGCCAACACGCCGACGATGTTGGAAGAGCTCAGAGCCAACATTGAACGTGAAATAGCGGCCGAAATGAGTGGCCGAGTCTTTGAAAATTGGGTCCAAGGAATCGACCGCTGCAAACGTGTCCGCGGTGGCCATATGAACGAAGTCGAGTTCCATTCATAAATGTTTTGATTGTACTTCAAGACGATAATAAAGTTTTTGAAATATCTCAAATGGTTTGCGTTTTATTTAAAAAAAAAGTTGTCAAGTCCTTATTGGAAAACCCTATATAACCTTATATACAGTTTTTCTTTCAGAATTAGATTGTCTTACAATTTTGGACATAATTCGATAAGTTTTGCTTACTTCCTCAAACCAAAAACATTTATAATATCAACATTGCTCCATACCGGATTTGTACGTAGTTGCTATCAAATTTGCAAGCCAGAGCATCGAATGAAATTATAGATGGCTATCATATTTGATAGCCATGGTGCCCTAGGAAACATAACTGGCTATCATATAAGAGAGCCATGGCAGCCAATGTGTTAAATATGATAAACTCAGGAAAATGAGACTTATACATATGTTGAGATGCTAATGCTAGGTGCAATGTAAGAATCTGAGTTGCTAAGGATGACAACGACAGCGCAAGCGATGCCACAGTTTCTTTCAATGAGCACCTTCACTATGTAATTGAGAGACTTAATGATATAAGTGCTCGATTAACTTTTGCAAGATCCGAACCGAGCTACATTGAAAATAGACAATTGTGAAGCACAAACGGCTAAGATTGCGCATCCGTATCCTAGAAGTTTATTGAAGTTACTAAAAAAGTTCGAACAATAAACAGTCAGATCCTGCCTCTGAACGGTGTGAGAACTTATTTCGGGCAGAAGATTTGCTATCGTCTGACGAAAGACTAATAACGTAAGAAATAATTGCTTGTGTTTCGCTGAATTGAACGACAAAAAAAAAAAACATCCATTTATATCTTATTATCTCTGAAGCACTTAACCAATAAAATCACATCAGAAATTCGCTTTTTTTATGAGAATGATTAAACTAAAACTTAGTCCAATATACTCCTCCAAATATTATGATTAATTTTTAACAAATTGGCGTTAATAAACTTCTTAAGCAGATTTCTCTTTACATCGTGACTCCCAAGCAATCAAATTGATGCAACAGTAGAGGTCATGGGTATCAACGTAAATCATCTTTAAAAATCTCAATGCACTCTTCTCTATCTAACCTTTCTTTAATCTTGTAAAATTCACAATTAAGCCCGACTTTCATATGAGTAATTGCCTGTCAACAATCACCATGCACTAACCCTTGTGATTCCTTTCTGAGACCAATTTCAAGTGCAACAGTACAACTAGAAAGCGCCTCAAAACTCCTGTCATTATGTCGTCCCGCAATTATTGAATTATACTTCAATTGAAAAATTATTCATTTGACCATATTCTTGTGGCGACTCACTGACCCTCTTCAACTCGAGTAACTAGTGGTGACTGCTGAACTGGAAAGAAAATCTCTGTTCCCTACACGAACCACTTCACAGACGGACCTCGCGCAATCATAATACAAACTCTTCACGAGCAAACACTAAGTGAAAGTTTCGATATGCTTAATGGATTTCCCATGTTTTCATATCAGAAAACAAAAACTCTGGTGTTTGTCCAATTTACAGAAACCTAATCAGGTGCAGCACGAAGCCCACGAGATGCTTGAAATTTGAAAAGTACTAGGGAAAGAACAAAACACGAGCTACGAATAATCTTAAAGGCCCTTATCCGACGTCAATTGAACTTTCCCCTCCTCGTCAGAAGCAATGTTCAATCGAAAAAATCACTGTTTTCTCTTTAATCTCAAATGGCAATAAATATCAATAAATCTGCAATCGGATTTCATTTTTTCGAGGGCGAACCAAAAACCCATAAATAATCCCTATGCTCTCCCAAGAACCAATATTTTTAGGTCACGACTTGAGACTTGAGAGTAACCTCTTTGGTTGGCCTTTTGAATAATAGCAGCAAAGGCAATAAATATGTTTAAATCATTTCCTGGGAGAAGATCATCGTCATCTTCATCATCATCGTCATCAATATCATGTGCATCTATGATCGGGTTAAGTATCAGAATGAGCAATAACTTAATTGAATTACTGAACCCCTGACCCTTATGAGAAGTCCAAATAAAAATCCCGCACTTTGGATATATAGAGCGTACTACAAATAGGCGTCATATTCTAATCGACAGCGGACCATATAGAGCGAGCATATTCACATATACGGGTTCACAGACCTTCAAAGTGTAAATGAGTCCACGTTCCCAAAAGATAAATTTTGACATACTCTCGGTAGGGTCGACTTCATTATAAATAACTTCGTTGCGCATTCCATTGTCAGAATGTATGATATGACGACGATGGGTACGAGTGCTAGTACTCCTACCTATTCATACTCCAATACTGCGGTGTGGCTACTGGGTACACTGTCCATCGACCAGGAGGTCGATGACATAGTAAAATTAACTAAATCCCACACAGATGCAGATACAAAACATATCTGGATGTATCTGCGGGTATCATAGCCGGCAAGATTTCATACATACATGATAATGGTGTTGAGCATTTTTGGTATCCGTACACACATTTTGTTCCGTTCAAAATGTTGTGTGTGCTTTGTGCATGTTATGCACTTGAGCATGTTTTATAGCACCTAAGAGACCCGGAGACGTGCATATTGGAGCGACGTTGTGTACCCTGATGATGTCATTATGTTATGATATCGCTAGGTTATGTATGGACATACATATATGTATATGTAGACCCTGAGAAGACCGACAACCGGCGACTTGCAACTGACAATGACAAGCCTTTTATCCCCAAACTTTGGCTCTCTGGCAATCTGTTGTTTCCTCTCCTCAGGGTAGGTTGGTTGCAATAAGGACGAGAATTGTCCGTACTCAGTAGTCACTACAGATTATGCAGTTAGTGGATTCAAATTCAAATTGCTTATGAGAGTTTTCAACAGCTTTGGGGCGTGAGTCTGGGATTAAATGCTACTCTGCTTCAGCCGGAGGGCGGAAACGATGAATTCATGACCTAATGAGATGTCATTGCCTGGTGTTGTTTGCTTGTCCGTGCACAGACAGTAGATACGGTGAGATACTTTTTCCGTTGCTCTTGAAGAATCTTGAGGATGAATTTCATTTTTGTTTCTTTTTTTCTGCAAGAGAGAAACTACATACCATGACTCAGTCATGACTTGGAATTTAGTCAAATTAATGGAATTTTGGGTATAATCTGAGAGCTTTTTTTGTGTTCATTCCGGGTCCGTTGATAAGAACAGATGTGATTGTGGACATTTTGATGTATTTTCATGGTCAACTAAGTGACAATGAGAACTTGTAGACTTCATGCTTCAGTGACACCGACACTGGTGACAACATCAGATACGTCCACATGTGTGGCAACTTAAAATTTGCCGGCACATCAAGAGAGTATATATGAGTAAGGGGCGAGTTGGGTATTCCTTAGAAATCAATATTTATAAGCAGATGACTGTTGCATAAGTGAGTGTGCTTCTAGGAAAGTGGGATTATTCGGTCACAATTCATAGTTTTAACAACTTTTCCTTGATCTCGCACAATAGAATAAGATATGTCGAAACGCTTAATGTCATTTCATACCATATTCTACACATTTTCAACCCTACCTAAAATTGGTACCTAAGAGTTCCTTTACGATCAGAGAATAAAAATGAACTTTCCGGCACATTTTCAGAACCGGAGGACTCGAATGACACCGCGTGTGAAGGTTTCGCTGGTTGATTGTAGCAATGATGCTACGGTTTTTCCATATTAACCTCCATCACTCCAAAAAGACTTCGGCAACACTCATTTTGCGCCTATCCGAAGACGCAGAAGACATCATCCGAATCCAGGAACCATGGATTGTAAAAAAGGTTCGTGGACTTTGGACACCTCAATACGCTCCGCTCTATACAAGAGACAGAGGTAAGATCAGAGCTTGTATATTAATGAAACGTAGGTTTAATGTACACTTACTTCCTAATCTCACAGACCCCGACATAACTGTTACTAAACTGGAGATTGCCAACGGTTCCTACTGGCTGGCATCGGCATAACTTCCTACCCTACCCTCTTCCTAGTTGCAACCTAGAAAGGATGGTCTTGGAAGCTGGAAGGCAAAAAACTGGCCTCACCATTGGAATTATCGGAAGACTTAATGTAGAAGACTAATTATGTAAGACCAATGAGCTTGACATAAATGTTTTGCTGCTTCCTGCCTTCTTATTCAATCTAGAGGCAAGAAAAAGCCGCACTGGTGGGCGTCAGCACTGAAAGCGCATCGAAAAGTTTGCAGGAGGAATCTTTTCAACCAAGCAAAAAGCACAAGAAAGGTCACAAACTGGGATTCATATAAGGAATCCCTCAAAATATAAAAGAACTGAGGAAGGCAAAGCGACAGTTTTATGGCAAAATAACAGATAGGTACCTCGGTTAAGAAAAATCCTCTCTACAAATCCTACGATGCCTAGGTGTTTGAAAAAAAATCGATTGCTCTTGGACGACCTCAAGTGATGAATCACTCAACTCAACCTGCTATTGGGGAGATGATCAGTCTTATGGTAAATGACTTCTACCAACATATATGTGTCAGCAGAGGTAAGTCGCTAAACGGTGTCCTTTCACCCTTTCTCTGGAACTTAGTAGTCAATGAACTGCTGATATATTCTTTTTCTTTCTATCTTCTTTTCCAGGTAATATAAAATTCCAATCATGGACCCTCCCTCAATCACCGGTACCAGCTTTGCCTTTTCCGATACAGCAAAATACATGTATCTTGATTTTGACTGGAAACCTAATTTTCAAGAACGATTAAAGAAAACTACAGTAGCCTTATTCTCTTACAAAAAGCCATTTTTCTGCTTTTCATATTCGTTCGCGGACTCACGTCCCTGCTCTTCTGCTGTAGAACGGGAAAAGCAGCGCCTGTTAAGCGTGCTCTGACATTCTTCATATGCGCTTTATATCGAACTTACGATAACTTACGTCAGAGGCACAGACTCGAAATTTACAATCCGAAATGTCTCTTTAGCGTTAAAATGACAGATAACGTATTGTTCCCTCAAATTTCTAATACAAATCAATGCCAAAAGCAGAACAGATTGTCAATTATCAACTGTCAACTGTCAAAGCGCGCTAAAGTAGGTCTACTTTCTCTTTGCAGTTGCGTTTACGTTATTTACGATAGAAAGCTCACGTGAAGCTTGAGGTAATATTATGAATTACCCCGTATGTTTGCGTTGTTTCTACTCGATATATGAAAATAAGCACGCAAGAATGCGATATTGTGAACTGGGTGTAATGCTTCCAAAACACAATGATGTCTGTGTCGTTAAAGCGAAATTTAAACACCCAACCATTATCCATGGATGGCACTTGCAACGTCGAAACCGAAAAACTTTCTATTCTCGGTATGTGTGTCAATCACAACCCACGTTGGAAGGATCACATATTTGATATCGAAAAGAATGCTGCGAAATGTCTAGGTTTCCTCAAACGATGTAAGAAATATTTCACCCCCTCTGATTTGGCCACAATGTGTAAGGCATTCTTCTGCCGAAGGTTGGAATATAATGGCCATATCTGGTATAGGATAGGATAGGATTCAAAACCGTGCGAGAAAACTCATAGATGATGCAAATATCACTCAGTCAATTGATATCCTCGAACACTGGCATAATGTCTCCTGTCTCACTTTTCACCACCAGTGCTCCATCGAAATTGCCAGTTGCACTCCGCCCCTTCAAACCTTCAACCGTAACACCCGTCTCGCGATGAACTCTCATCAGCATACCCCCAAGCGCACTTTCAGCCGTACTCTGAAATATCGTGATTCGTTTCTAAGCCATACAACTCGCTTATGGAATGCACTGCCAAGCTCTTTATTTCCTAGTCATTATAACTTGCAAACATTTAAGACCAATGTGTATCGTTATCTCTCTTTCTTTCCTCCCTAATATGCCTTCGCCTTCCTAATTTTAAGGTTACGCAAAACCATAAGAGCACGACGATTATAAAAAAAAAAAATAGAAAAATTGGTAACTACAATAAACTAAACAAAGTCCAAAGGACAGCATGTTTGTGCATAAGCAGAGCCTTACCCACCACTTCCACCGCGGCACTGGATATTTTGTTTCACTTGAGACCCCTCGATATTTTCAGCAGGAAAGTGGCTGTTGATGCAGCTTTAAAGCGGCTATACTGTGGACAAATAAAGTACTTGTCCGAGCTAATATTCTTAATACACAAAGAATACTTGCAGGGAATGCAAAGACTTTCATGTAAGCGCGAAAAAAACTTAGGGCTAAGCATTTGTTTCCATTCAGCTCTAGCAAATTTGTCGACAACAGACAAAACACATGTTTAAATCATTTTGCAGAGCTCGAGAATACGGGATTCTACGAGATCTGGTTACGATATTGGTTTGAGATCCTGTTACCCGCATCAATATTAAGGTCTGATTTCCTTAGAAGGCTTGATCTTATTAGTATTTAATATACACTAAGCACCATATATCCGGATTTATGTCGTCCATATTTTTAAATAAATAATCCTTAATCATTGTAAAGTAACGTTAGCCATTTTTGAAAAATTAACGGCCACACTAAACAATGCGCAGGAATGCGAATTTGGTTTGAATAAAAAGTAAACATGCAAAGTTCCTTCGCAAGCTATGGTAACCAGATAAGAGCGATAGGAAAAAAAATTTAAACAAAACAATGACGCTGTGAGATATAAAATTGATTCCGGCTTTATTTTGAAGCTACGTTCATGACATTATGTGTGGAGTAGTACATCATTCAAATGGCCGCCTCGTCTTCGCTGGCAATGCTTCAAGCGGTTGACCTCGAGCTTGCCCAAAGTGGGTGGCTTGTTAGCATAGACTAAGGACTTGACGTAGCCCTAAAGAAAAAAATCGGGGGTGTCAAATCACATGATCGCAGCGTCCAATTGATGAACGCTTGACGTGAGGATGACCCAGTCGCTAAATTTCTCCTTCACAACTTCGATCGTTGCATCGCTTGTATGGCATTTAGCGCCGTCTCGTTGGAAACACAGCTATGACCACAGAAAGTCGGTTAACATCGCTCTACCATTGAGGGTAACGGTGTCTCCTTCTTCATTTCGAAAGAAATAAGATTCGATAATGCCGCCATGCCATAAACCGCACCAAACAGTATATGCTTGTTGACATAGCCGCTGAGCAAAAAATGAGCTTCGTCCGAGAAGATGATTTTTTGGCCAAAATCCGGATCTCCGGCCAACATTTCCTGCCCCCAGTTAGCGAACTCACGGCGTTGTCTATGATCGTCCGGATTCAATTCTTACGTCAGCACAATCTTATACCGATGTAGGCCCAATTACAATCTTAAAATAATTCGGGTTCACTCTCTGGCGATACCCAATTCAGCTGATCGGCGCCGAATCGACATTTCTGAGTCTTCTTCGATACTGGCCGCTACGGCGGCTATGTTTTCTTCATTTCGCACCAGTCTCTGTCTGGTTGGTGGTTTAAGGTTTAAAAGAGTTATATTTTATCCGCAATAAAAGTTTCGCGAATTAAAGACTGATTTCCAAAATAATTCTTCAGTTCTTCTGATGTAAGCCTGTTCATAATGAATTGTCAGACAATAGTGAACATAAATATCGCAGAAAATGACAGCATGGTCCGAAAGTTATCACTATTGGAAGATCTATCAACCGATTTCGATTTTTTTTAAATAACTTTAGGTCATTTGCATAGAAAACATATTCAGAGTTTTTTATTATATTTTAGAAGCAACCTCATTTATGAAAATGTAAAGAGCACTTGTGGGACCACATAACTGATCTAGATAATGTATTATCCTCAATAATTGTTTTCTATCAGTGAGATATGTTGGACGGAATCCCAAATGTTTCATTTCAAAAGCATATAACTCACATAAATAAAAGTACGCAAGTCGTGTTTCGTCGATTTTATAGAAAAAAAAAATCACACCTCCATATTCAAATTATTGCTATTATTAGAAAATTAAGGACAGAAGAAAAAACAATTTTTTTCTTTTTTTCTTCAGATAAGAAATGTTACAATTACCGGGAAGGCTTACATCACAAAAAGATTAAAAATGTTACTATAACATTTACATACTTCAACAAATAGTAAATAATATTCAACTCAAGAAATTTGTTCCATGTAACAAATTGTTAGTAACATTTACCCTTTTTTACATACCCTTAGATGTATATATGACTATGGAGCTCCTTTAGACCTTTTTCTATTTTTGTATTAAATTTGGTATGGAAGCCAGTGAACTGTCTTCGGTTATCTATATCAACGGCTCCATTTGTACTATCTAATGATGCAATGATATACACTTGAGTCATTTATAGATTTATTGGAGACTCTGCTTCTTTCATGTAAACATCAAAAGTAATACCAATTTAAAATACCACATAAAATTAGCGATGCGGTTTAAGGTACAGGGATGTCAAAATATTTTATTTTGAAAAATCATATTTCGTAGATTCAATAATCAATAAGCAGCTCAGAAAATAAACAAATAGATCACCTAGGATAAGTATATTGAAAGTCTCCAATGAGCATAAATACAAAAGTATTGTACAAATTTGTACCCATAGACAGGCTTAATCCATGTATTTGAAGTGTAATATTGACAACCGGAAAGCTGACGTGCCGTGGTTCGCAGCTATTTTTCTTCATACGAGTAGCTTGGCATGAGATTAGTTAAAATACGTGTGTTATAAAAACTAAACACCCATTTTCTTAGGGAAATATTTTTATACAAAAAAAAAACAAAACTTAGTTTTTAATTTTTTTAAAAGTACTCTGCGGACTTTTTTGTTCCTTCTGGTTGTCTCTTATAATTGTATGACGGATAATCTCGTTAATGTCCAATAAAATTCTGCCAACATTTTCGAGAACCATTTTCCTTGGTATTTTTTTTTCCATCGCCATGATTTCTTAATGAAATCTCTCCCTGCGCTCGTCGTTTAGAGCACATAAGTTTTCGGGGAAAACGTTTAGATGGGAATCAAGGAAATGAATCTTCAAAGACATATAACATACCAAGAGTTTATACACCTGTAATAGTTTAGAAACCATATCCTTATTGTTTACTCAGTTTGTGTTTCCCCCAAAAAAAAAAAGGTTGACCACTTCAACAA
Source organism: Volucella bombylans (assembly GCA_949129095.1). Lineage (NCBI taxonomy): Eukaryota > Metazoa > Arthropoda > Insecta > Diptera > Syrphidae > Volucella > Volucella bombylans. Next base: position 57,814,070 of record OX422144.1, read on the forward strand.
AAGAAACCCATGTATTTTTTGTTTCTGTTTTTAATTTTGAAATAAAATTGGAATGCTTCAAGGCCTTCCTTATATCCGGCCTTACAAAAAGGCCTTCTTTTAATTTAGCTTCGCTCAATCTAGGAAACAAAGTTTTCAAATACAGAAACCCTTCTGCAGTTCTATCCATGGCTTTAACGAAGTTTTTTTTGAGGCATAAATTTGATGTGTAAAGAGGTTTTCAGAAATATTTTTTTTGTCCAGGAATGAAATTACTCCTTATTGGCCATTCGTTTTTTAATGTAGTATTGATTTATAACTCCTTGCAACACAAGCAATATTCCAACAACTTTAATATCTGCATATATTTTTCAAGAATGACGGTTGTACTATGTTTACTCGAGCAGGTTTTTTATATTACCATATATTTTATATAAATGCAATTATGCAGTAAGACTGCTTTTAAACTTAATTTTGAAGAATCAATGAATAGTCTCCATTGACCTGTTGAATAGCCATAGTTTAATTTATTCATAAGCCTATGTATAATACAGCACCCTAATATGTAAGCCCACTTTCTTCTTTAAACAAATCTAGAAGTCCATCGAGTTGTCGATACACTGAAACGTGTCTACTTGGATGAAGTAAATTGTTGAATTCTGCAACCTAAGAGTTCAGCTTGAGCTTTAGACAAATTTAGTTTGAGCTTATAATAAAGCGTAGGAGACTGTTAACGTCTATGTTTTCTGGGTCGTTTAGGTCGTTGAAGAAGAGAGCTCCTAGATGAAGCTTTCTTCTCTGGGAGAGAGCTGGATATGTACAGAGTAGGTGGAGGATTGTCTCCTCCTCTTCCTCGTCCATGCAGCTTCTACAGAAATCATTTGTAAAAGCGCCCAGCCTTCTTGCGTGCTTGCCTATGAGGCAGTGTCCAGTGATGAGACCTAATATGGCGCTGAGATGTTTCCTATTTAAAAGGATCAGACACATAGAGCGATTCAGATCCAGCTTTGGCCAGATCTCTTTGGTCGCTAGACATGTTTGCCCAGCAGTCCACCTAAGGTCTGTTCTTTTATTGGCATCCAGCTTTAATGTTAGTTTGCACGTAGCGATTGGTATACCTATACTACCCCTTTCCGGTAGAATAGGAAAAATGGTTCCAATTTTGGCGAGTTCATCGGCTCTGCAGTTCCCTGGAATGTCTCTATGGCCCGGCACCCAACCAAAGTGAATGTCGAACTGCTCTGCCATCTCCATGAGAGATAATCGGCATTCAAGGGCGGTTTTAGAATGTAATGAGACCGAGTACAGGGACTTGATGGCGGCCTGACTATCCGAAAATATGCGGATATCCTTTGCAGATATCAGATATTTTTCTTCAGCCAGGACAGAGCTTCTTTAATCGCCAAAATTTCCGCCTGCAAGACGGAAAGAGAGGCTTAGATTTAGCTTATCTGAGAAAACACAGCCACCAACTCCGCTATCGTTTTTAGATCCATCTGTGTAGAGATGGATTGACTTGTCCTCCATGAAAACATCTTCCAGAAGGATCTAGAGGGGAAGCTTACATGGAAATTTTTGTCACACCAAAGTTCAGGTATGGTGTAATCGATGTTCTCTGTGAGGATTCCTAAAGTATTAAGAATGTTGGCGTGGCCAAATGAATTATTTGTCCACTGTTTAGTCGCTTTAAGGCGAATAGCTGCAGTCACCGATTTGCGGCGTACCTCTGCTGACATATCTTTTAGCAGAAGTCTCACCCAGTTTGGAGTTGATTATCCTGCTTTTTCGCATACCTGCAGAGTTGACAGCGCAGTCGTGATTGCGGTTGTGTTGACGTTGTTAAAGGCGCCCTCTATGTCTAGGAAAGCAACCATTGTGTACTCTTTATATTGTAGGGATCGTTCGATGTGGCTAGTCAGAGAGTGCAAAGCCGTTTCCGCCGACTTTCCTTTACAGTAGGCATGTTGAGCCTTTGACAGAAGTCTTGAATCAACTTTAGTTCGAATATGGATATCAATCAGTCGTTCTAGAGTTTTCAGAAGGAAAGATGATAGCCTTATAGGTCTGAGGTCCTTTGGGACAACATGAAAACATTTTCTGGTTTTTTGAATGAATACTCCATAACAGTGGAATGTTCTACACAGCTCATCGTAATATTTTCTAACACAGGCAGAATAATATCTGAGGACCTCTGTAGCTCGGCAGGTATTACACTGTCCGGACCAGCAGACTTGTTTAAGACGTACACATCTTAAACAAAAAAAAACTTGGTGCCCAAGGTTTATTAATACTCTCAGAAATGTTGAGACCAAAATACAATACATTTTGTAAATGTAAATGTAAACCGGCCCAGGCCGGTTCTTGGTTGGAACCTGAAATAAACTCCCCACAAATAAAACAAAAGAATTTGAGCATTTTCGATTCATATTGTAAACTATATGTATTTAGTATACTTCTTTAAAACCAAAGCGTAAATTAACAAAAAAAAAACTTTTCAAAATTAACAATAATCCGTTGAAAAAAAAACAGTGTTGTAGCAATATTAAACGCCAATAAACAGTAATATCGTGTTGAAAATATATATAGTTACAATACTTTTATTTATCATATATTTAGGTATTTCGATATAATAGAACTGTTTTATTATCTTTCTGTTAATCCTGTATCGCAAAAGTATAACTGGACCAACTAACTAACAAACGCGTTGACCAGTGCAATCAAACGATCGTGGAAACTATTAATAATGCTTAGTAAAGAACAATTTACGATACGGAAAACTACGTCTCGATCATTATTATATTAACTCATACCATATTTTTCCAATCCCCTTCTCGACAGGTACAACTTGATTTGAATACAAAATACTGTGTTACGCCTGACAATAGCCTTGTCGGCTAACCCAACAAAGTGATTAACTAACGTACCGATCGTGGGAAGGTGCAATCATATATCATCAAAATTAATCTATGACTGCATTAAAATTGTGATGATTACTATGCATTGGATTGCCACATCAAAACTTATCTTCGTGACAATCAAAAGTTGATCCATTTGTCACAGACTTTATAGCTGAACACAAAAACGCACACGATCGGTTAGCGCCATTTGAAGTGACATCTGTAGAAAGTGCGTAAAGTGCAACCAGGCGGTTTTTAAGGTTAAATATAAATTATAGTTTAATCACACATTCATGTATGAAACAACTTCCCTCCGGAAAATTTAACTTTTCATTTGAAAAATTTAGAGTAGCCCCAAGCCCACATGCTGATCCTCTATGCCGGAAGTTTACTGAGATTTTCACATAAAACTTCCATGACGCTGATGGTCCTCTAATAACTCGTTTCGGTCTTCTCACAGCTATTTCTAATAAAACACAATGAATCAGTTTTATGACCCAAAACAACAACAACAACAAACAATAAAAGAAAATCATTTCAAGTATCTTTCACGATCACTGTGGCCCCCACATACAGCATTGTAGCACAATCGTTAATGTGCTCCCTGCTGTTCCCATTGCTAGTGAAACACATACCCATTCAGTTTCCACTTATCTACTATCTCCTAGTCACGATCAAAAATTAAACAATTCTGGGTCAGGTTCTCTTTTCCAAATGCACAAGAGCCCCATTTGTGTCAACTATGCGTAGATAGCGATCAGTAATTGATCAGAAATTGAAAAGCCCCCCGCCAAGATCAATTAGAAAAAGCTCAAATGATGATGAGGCAAGATCTACGAGTGCTCGTAATTCAAAGTAAATATGCTGAGTTTGCTCAAGCGTTCAAGCAGATTGATCCGCATATTTCTAGAGAAATTATTATGTGTGATATTTCATGCTGGTACCACGAAGACCCAAAGACCCAGGCCTCGAAGATACTAAAGATCCAATTGAAGGTGTCCAGCGGTTTCCAATTTACCGCCATCAATTCAAATTGGATGGTAATGTTGTGAGGCCTTCTGGATGCCTAATCTTCTCTAAAGCGAATCAGATCGGTTTGAAGTATCTCTTTTTCGGCTGTTATCGCTGCCTCTGCCGATGACCGGTTTTTCATTAAATGTTACATGAAACTGATGTAACTACGTGATTTGTTGTTAAGTTATTTTTATGGTTTAAATTGATGGTGGCCAGTATAAGTTTGATAAAGATGTTTGGAAGGTATTTGCTTAAAAGCGGGGAACGCAGGCCTTCAGAGGAGAATGACAAGTTCAGCAGCCAATTTGAATTATTAATCTAAGAACAACATTATTGCTGTTATGAGAAACTTTTGAAAAATTGCCTTGAATTGCCTAGGCTTAAGCCTACTACTTACTTTTATGCTATGGTGGTGACATAAGCTTAGTTCTGTGGAAGAGATGGGAATTAGATTCGACCTTACGCATTTGTACATGCTTCAGAAATATTAAGATACCAACTCAAGAAGGTCAGTTTATCCGAGCTGTAAGTATTTAGAGTTGTCTGTAGCTGAATGAACCTCAGTTTAAATCATATACCGAATAAATTCGTGGCAATACGCTCTGCGATAGTTATTAATCCGTAAAATTACATAACTTATGTGCTTGGATAACAAAAAAGTATGCCTAGCGGTGTGTGTGTGCTGTGTTTCTTAGTTGAAATAACTTGATGATTTTTTCAGTCTCAGGTTTAACTCTATTTTCTTGACATTCAAACAGCACCGTTCGGATAAGACTGGCCACAAAGCCTATTTTGACCGCTGAACAGACTCCAATTTTAAGTGTTCCAAAGATCATCAAAATGTTAAAAATTCAGAAGGTATGAAAGAATATTAAAGAAAAGCATAGTATCAATCTAAAATAATTTCTGATAAAATAAATTATATGAAAAAAGCAGAGAGTTTTGTATACTAGATGGCAAACAAGCCTCAATGGAATACTAGCCATTCCAAACAAAAGCGTTGTGTTGAATCTCATAAAAACAAGCCCAATATGAACTGGACTGAGCTGAAGAGCGATTAGACAAAACATAGATCTTTTAATCCTCAAGACCAGTGCCTTGAATTAACGTTCTTCGTTCCCTAGACCAAAAAAGGTACCCAAGGCCAATAAGGTACCCGTTTCCAATGAGGTACTCACGGCCAATAAGGTATCTGAGGCCAATGAGGTACCTAAGGCCAATCAGGTACCAAAGCTCAATGAGGTACCCAAGACTAATGACATACACAAAAGCCAATGAGGTATTCAACGCCAAAGTGGTAACCAAGGGCAAAGAGCTAACCAACGCCAAAGAGGTACCCAAGGCCTAAAGCGGTGTACAAAGCCTTAGAGGTACCTGAAGCCTAAAGGATAACCAAGATCAAAGAAGAAGCCAAACCAAAAGAGACTCAAATGTAGCAACGTTCAGTTATTTGGAACATCTACCATTTACCAAGGGATTGTGAGTTGCTAGAATTATTTATTAGTACCCATGATAAGGTTGTAAAGTAATCAAGGCATCTGCGGCTCAGACGGATAGAAACCCCAACTAAAACCAGAATCAGTGGAAAAGACAAGCCAGACCAACCTAAAAAAGAAGATAGGCCAGCTCTGATTGCCAGCTTGTTATAAGCCATATGGAGAATCTTAATTCGAAAAATGCATGAAAAGTGTCGAATTTGATACAGAAAGAGCCTTCTTGTTCCACTACATAAAGGCAGAGCGATACTAGATACTTTAACAACTACAGATCGGCAACTTTCATCTCGTGTATTAAGAGAATGTGTAAGCGAGTTATAGGCAGTCATTGCGATCAATGCAGTTTTGTGGGCCAATCGACATACGAAGAGATTCACGGCTTACGGATAAAGCATCAGAGACATCTGATAAACATAAAAACAAAACAAAAAATTGTGAAGAATAACATTTTTTCCTGTTTACCCAAAATTTCAGAGGAACCTTTTGCACACTGATCTCTATGGAGCTGCCCCAGTATGCGACGTTCGAAGGGGAGCCGAATAAAAACAAATGGATTGCTCAAATACATCGCTTGAGATTCGATCCAGAATATAGTAGCCTTTAAGATAAAATCGAAATAAGAAACTTAGTCTGCCCCATAAGGTTCCCCCTTACGTGAGAAAAAAAATGGGTTGGCTGAAGAGAAGAGAGATATTTTATGTGCCTAACGTATAAAAGCTAGGCAAGTGCCTCTCAAAGGCTTCGGGTTAAGTGTGGTGATACAGATTTTAATTGGCGGCCAAATTTAGATTTGGCTATGGCATCGAAGTGACCGCAGCGAACAAGGGGAATATCGAGGCCTTCGCGGACATAAAGGAGTTCGCACTGGCGGTTATTTATATACAAGGAGAAAGCCTGGCACATAAACAAGGAGATACATTTTATGTGAAATTCTCACGGGATACTATAGATAACTCCCAGGATCAAAGTGAAGTTGATGTTTTCCGTTGCTATCGAAACATTTATATATGTACCTAGTCCTGCCACAAAATCTGTTACAAATATAAAACGTTATAAAAAAAAACAGTACACATATTATATTCAAAATTGTTTCATTTATTAGACCACAATATTGATTATTAAAAAAAATTGGATTCACTCGAAATGACTGCCTTTTGCTTAAACACAAGCTTCCAAACGGTGTGACCATTGGGCTACTGCGGCACGTACGGTTTCCATGGAGATCTGTGGGGAGTCTTCTAGGGCATATTCAATTCTGACCACAAACCACAATCCAGTGGATTCAGATCTTGACGGCCAATCTTCTGCTGCTATAAATCCAGGAATATTGACTCTGAGCCGCTCATGCGTGGTTTTGGCTATGTGAGCTGGAGCAGAGTCTTATTGGAAGATCCATCTGTATCCATTGAAAAGGGTATTGGTCAAAACCTTTACAACACCCTCTAGCACATCTTCTTGGTAAAACTTTGCACCAGTTTGTACGCCTTTTGCAGAGAAATGGAGGGATGTGACACCATGGCGAGAAACCCGCCACAAAACCATTACGAAAGCGGGATGATGTCCACGTTGAACCCTTGGAATAATTTTTTTCGATTCCTTAGATGAAGTGGCCTTCATATTCATTTTGTTTGTTGAAAACTTCTTCCACGGTAAAAAATTTCTCATCCGTAAACAGAATGTTTTCATGACCATTGTCCGCGTGCAATTTCAAAAGTCACTTGCATCTTTCCAGCCTAGTTTTTTTTAGTTGAGGAGTTAGAAGATGACCCGTATACCACCGATAGGCTTTTATATGAAGATCATATCGTGGGGGGTGGCCGTGGTGTAGTGGTACTAGCAATCGCTTCTCACTCGGAGGGTCAAGGTTCGAATCCTACTCATGACAAGTTTTTCATTTGTGTAATTGGAACTCAGTCAGAAAAATCTGCGTGTGAAGGCATAACACTGACATGTAGAAGATTTGGTTGTTGTAGAGTCTGAAGCACAAAACAAGCGTGAAAGTTATAACATTCGAATCATTCCGAGTGAAGAAAAAACTCTCCGTCCTATTCGGAGAGGTAATATCGAAACCAAGTATACCTGAGTTTCAAACCACTACATTACAACAATGTTTTCCTTTCTCCTCCTTCTATCTTTCCGCTCTCGCCATGGCAACAGTAAAAGGTTATCATAACCCCTTAGGCGCGCATAAATTATAAAAAAAAAAAAAAAATCATGCCGAATCAGCCTAAACATGAATTTGGTTGATATATCCAATTCCTTCTGCTTCCTAAGGGGATTTCTCCAAATTCGTTTACGCACTGCCTTCACTACCGCATTCGTACGGACGAAGCGCGGGCGACCACTTCTTGGCCTGTCCTCTACTCCAGACAGTTCGCCGAAGCGAGCAATAGCCCGAATATTATCGATATTCCGAGTGGTTTTAGCAACTCGAAAATTTGGGCAGTACTTTTTCCGCACTTATGTAACGCTGTTAACGCAACTCGATTTTTTTTAACGCCCTACTCCATGTTAATAGTTTGTAAACTGAAACCAAACTGACTACTATTCTTCACTGATCAGTGCATGTGTTCTGAAAAAAAAGTTAACGGTTCTATCAGCCGCAAGAAATTTTGAACGATAAGCACTGGAAATTGTGTAACAGAACTTATGGCAGGACTAGTTTTCTTTTTACTTTACCCATAAATTTAACGTTCATGAAATTTAACACCGAGGATCAATAATAAACAAAAAGCCTTGTAAAAAATTTTTGGTAAGATTCGGTATGATGCAGAGAAAGGACTCACACTTGGGCTGATAGCTTCAGACCGTAAATGTGAGGCAATGATCTGAAGAATCCGCCCACAAAATCACATATTTATGAACGGATCATTGCTTAGAAAGTCACCCTGTATTTGTATGTTATATTAATTATTTATAATTCTTGTTTATTAGACACTATTTTGTTTACAAACAAATTGGCACCAAGCCGCTCCCTAGCTAAAGCGGTTTAAAACATAAAATCTTACTGCAAATCGATGGAAATTAGATACTCAGAACGTCGCTCCCATCTCCGGTAGATTACGTCAGAGCGATAAGTTTGTGTACTTGTATGTATGTAACATGAAGCTGAAAGATGCTAACTAGAGACGAAGAAAAAGACAGAACACCTCAAATCCGATCTACATACAATACATACATAGATACTAAGGCAGTAAATTTACAAAAATTAGAAAGACTATCATAAACAGCTAACATATACAGAAAAGAAGAAAGGCGAAAGCCAGTTAATAAATCCAGTATTCCTTCCTGGTTGAAAAATACTAAAAGGCAACTGTTTTTGATAGTGAGTCAATGGACCTGACCTGAGTAGAATAAGAAAGCTTACGAGTACTTATGCAAAAAATAATTTCGGATGCCAGTGAGCTTGCCTTCAGCCAGAATGTAGTTGACAATTTCGGCCAGAGTCTCAATTCTTTTACCTAATTTGGTTGTGTGAAGTGCTATCGCTAGATCTGGTGGCTCTAGTGGTTCTAGTGTAATAAATTTAAGTTTTAATACCAAATTTAAAGTTTTAAGGAGAACACATTAGCCTGCAACTTTTCTTAGGAAAAAGAATCAAAATAATTAAACAAAAGTTATTAAAGTTAAATAATGGGCAGTTACTTCTCGGATCAAATAAAGAAAGCCAAGGTATGTGCGTAGTACTATCCCAAGACGACGATTTTATTGTCACTCAACAACCTGAAATGGCATGTGTCTAGTTTTATACAAAAAAAAAAAAAACAAATTGCAAAAGTGATAAACAGAGTAATTAAGTCGACAAATTTCCATTTCTAAGAGTTAACTTGCCGGGCGTTTTTTTCCCTTTTTGATGCATATTTAAACAGCTTTCATATAAGCAAACTTGAATCTCGTTAACATCTCACGCATTCGTAAATCATAATTTGCCAGATTAACAGTTTTTAATCCCAAAGACGAGTTAGACCTGGAAGATACCTAGAAAGATACGCGTCTGAGACCGCTCTAGATGCTTCTCCTCATAAGCAGTCTTTGCCAACACTTGTGTCCAACGTTCCAAAATGAATAATCAATCACGGATTAAAGTCGTGTTATTAACTCTAATTTTATTTTATTGTTACACAAATTCAAAGAAAGAAAATATTTATATTCACACATAACCGTCGACAACCAGTCATGACTGGAATTTAATTTCTTCCAAAAGAGAGTCGTAATCAAAACCATATCATGGATTTGACGTTTATTTCACTCCAGGAAAAGAACTCTTTAAACGACATTCGATTCAATTAGATACGTGCAATGGTTTAGGTTCTTTTTTTAAAAATTCAACATACTCGTAGTCTAATTCAATTTAGGAGTTTTATTACTTACTGTGGATTTGCATGAAATTTAAATGAACATGGACAGGATGTGTGGAGGTTTCAGTTTTTTTTTTTTTTGCCTGAAAGGATAGATACACTATTAGCATTGAAAGGTAGGAAAAGTAATTTAATTTCTAAAGTAAATGGATAAGAAGCTTAAAAATTGCAAATTTAAACTTAAGGGTCGACTACAGAAACATTAAAACTTGTTATTAATGGCAGGATAAATTTTGTTATCTAAGAAAGACACACCAGAGTTCTGAAAAATAGACTATCAAGAACTATAGCAATTAAAATCGTGCACAACACAAATGATATATTTAGGTGCGGATTTATCATTGGAAGCAGACTTTAGGATAGCTATGTTCTCTAGACATATTTTCATTCTTTTCAATATAGCCTTGTATGCGAGTAAAAAAGAGTAAGTAAAACCGACATCATGTTCGAAAACGGACTTATTGATTTTGCTAGTGAACGGAAAATTGTCGTAGCAAGTACGTGTTCTCCTCATCTTTGGATCCACAGTGGCACATGACGGTCTCCTCTCAAAATATGAATAGTCGAATTTATCATATTGCGATAGATGCAAGACGTGCACCTGGACATTCACACATTCCGAGATACCAAAATTGAAGCGGACCACTCCCAGGTAACTGAGAAGATTTTATGTAGTATAGCTGCAATCGCAAAAGCGGATTGAATATCGAGCAACACACATCTTAGCCTCTTAAGATAAAAGCACACCTGTTGATAGCAAAGGACAAAAACCGAACACAAACTCTCCGAAGAAAAAGTAGATAGCTCAACAAACGTCAAGTCGAGGTGATCGATAGATACTACTATGCGAAGGAATTCCGGAAATTGTTTCCAATAGAAGAAAAAGAACATCAGTCGGTGCTAAGAATTTGGTAAAACCACTTCTATGGGCTAAAACGGCAAAGACGAATATACCACTATCAGGCAAGACGCATCATTCAATTAGAACGGAGATTATGTTTTTAACGAAAGTGAGGATAACAATGTATATCTAATAAATCCAAAGGAGTAGGAGTGCAAAAGCTGGAGCAAATGGTCTTTGGAGGAACAAGTACCAGTTCATTTGTAAGACTTGGTTGGAGGATCATATGTCCGATGAATGAAGCCTCAGCATACTGCGTATGGTTAGATAAAAAAAAATCTTCTCAACTCTGCCAACTACATGAGCATAAGCCAACTAAACATCGCATATAAGATTCATTGCTCCGTATTAGCTGAACGCTTAAAACCTATCGGCAACAATATGTTAGGTTCATATTAAAGTAGTTTTAGACCTGGTAATTCAAAATATTTACTCTAAGGAAGATCCTGGAAAAGACCCGATATCACCTACCTCCTCGTCGATTATAAGCGCCAATATTCCCGGTCAACCTGTTAATGGAGAACTCCATCTGTCGATCTAGTAAGGAATATCGATGCAGGGAAATAAGTCCACTGGGGAATTTATAATAGTTCCCACTCTATGGGAAACATGTCCACTTTCTTATGGGAAGTAAACACACATTCAGAAATAAGAAGAGGAAAGTACTTATCCTATATTTATTAAATGTTCCAAAAACTACTTCTTTTCGTACGATTTCCCTTCGATATTACTGGTATTTTCAAGTCTTACAAACTGAATTTTGAAGGACGTATCAGGTTGTAACATAAGTATTACACGACTTTTGAATGTATGTTTAATGACAATTAAACATGCACCAAATGCAAGAATTTAGTCGTCAATATAATTTCCTTCATTAGACAATACTTCTGCCTACCTCTCAGGCAAATTCTTAATACCGTCACTAAACAAAATTATTTGGCTTCGACGAACATTTCGAGATCTAAAATTTTTTTCATCAAGGAAGTTTTTCAGACTTCGGAACAAGTGGAAATTTGAAGGTGATAAATCTGGAGAATAAGGCGTATGCACAATTTTTAACCAACCGGAGGTTGGTGTTCCTACGTGTATTCAATTACCTGTATTCGATTAACCAAACCAGGCCGTTGACAATAGACTTCTGCGGGGATAGTCTGGTTATGAGGTAACAGCTCAGCATCCCACCATACAAACAGTACCAGCTTGAGCGGGTGAAGTCCATCTCTGGGATGTGCTGGTCGGTCTTCTGGACTAAACCAATGATGGCGACGTTTAATGTTATTTTCATCTTCGATAAGGATCTGGTTCAAGAACAGCTTCGATACTTTGCTGAAGATTATTTTGGTGGTGTGGTACCCATTTTCTTAACTTTCTGAACTTTCCCATATTTGTTAGGTGTCGATTGATGGTCACATGGCTTGCGTTGAGTTTTCTCGCGTAACTGTTGTTTTTTTTTTTCGACGGTGGACTCTATGAGAACACCCTCTCCATACACATTTGGGATTTATCTAGTGGCTTCACTTCCATTCTGATTTTTCCGGAACAAAAACAGTAAAATATGCCGAATATGCTCTTCTGATACATTCATTTCAAAATTCAGTTAAAAATGCTAAAGCGAAATTTCCAGACGTTCAAACATGAGCAAGGTCTCCCAAATACTAATTTTAATAACAACGGCTTCAGCATTAAATTGATTTTCTTCATTTTATGGCAATTGGAAAATAACCCCCGAAAAAGAGCGCAGTATTTACAATACGTTACAATCTGATATTTCGCGTGTATTTTTTTTAGGTCGTTTTTCGATATTTTTATGTATTATACTCGTATATAAAGGGTTTTCCAATAGTGACTTGACAACTTTGAATTTAATTTGTGAACGCACTCCTTCACTAATCATCAAACTGTCACTGTCAATTTATTCAGTAAACTCAAATTTTCATCATGGTAAAGTACACGAACGAGCAACGTCTGCAAATTATAAAAATTTTCTACCGAAATTCGGATTCGGTGACTGCAACTTTAAGAACGTTAACTTCAATTTTCGGTCGTAATTCTCGCCCTAGTAGACAGGCAATAACAAGTTTAGTGCAAAAATTTGAGTCTACATATTCGTTGTGTGATGTTTCCGTGTCAGTGAGACAACGGGTTGGTCGAAGTGTCGAAAATATCGCTGCCGTTCAGACGTCCGTAGCAAACGATCCAAATAAGTCAATTCCACGGCGTTCTCAAGAATTTGGCATCGCTCAGACCACATTATGGCGTATTTTGCGTAAGGATCTTAGTTTACGCCTATACAAGATCAAGCTGACTCAAGAATTGAAGCCGATGGATAATTTGAAGCGACGTACGTTCTCCGATTGGGTTCTGGAGAATATGCGTCAAGATGATGAATTTCATCGCAAAATCATCTTCAGTGACGAAGCTCAATTTTGGCTCATTGGGTTCGTCATTCGGCGTTATTGGTCGGGTGAAAATCCACATGTGCTTCGTGAATCACCACTTCATTCGCAAAAAATAACTGTTTGGTGCGGTTTGCATGCCGGCGGCGTTATTGGGCCATATTTTTTCGTCGACGATAACGATCGTCACGTTACTGTGAATGGTCAGCGTTATCGCGCCATGATCACCGATTATTTTTGGCCCGAATTGGAATATATGGACTTGGACGACATGTGGTTTCAACAGGATGATGCCACAAGCCACACAGCACACACGTTTCGGAGGAAATCTGTGGCCGAGTAGTTGAAAATTGGGTCCAACGAATCGACCGCTGCAATCGTGCCCGCGGTGAACGAAGTCGAGTTCCATTCATAAATGTTTTGATTGTACTTCAAGCCGATAATAAAGTTTTTGAAATATCTCAAATGGTTTGCGTTTTATTTAAAAAAAAAATTTGTCAAGACCTTATTGGAAAACCCTATAAAAATATATTTTATACACATAACATATATGAGTATTTTGTTAATTAAATTTGGCATATGTAGCTACCAAATAATTTTGGCAGTCGAAAAGATGATATTTTTCTTCCATTAATAAAATAAATTGCATGCAATAGGTAGTTGGTTTTCACATTCTATTTTGTTCTTGGTCGAAGTGACAAGTTATTTATTCACATTTAAAGGGAAATAAGACTACTCAAATGTTTAAGTTTTTGAATTATATATTTCCCATCTTACATGGGAACTACACTACCGCTCAAAAGTTTGGGGGCAAAGAATATTTGACAATTTGAACCGAAATAACTTTTAAACGATTAGAGATATTTTAAAAATTATTTTTTTTAAAGTGTAGGGGCGATTATTTTTTATAGTAATTATTGAAAATTGTACTATTTTCTTTTGAATGGCAATAGTTTACATATTTATTTCAACTTCTTTTCATTGGCCGTGGCTCAAGTGGTAGTGTATGGGCTTCCCAAGCTGACGGTTCAGGGTTCTATACCAGCCGTGGCCAAAAGACTTCCTCAGGCAACTAAAATCTCGTGAGATGAATAGTTGCCTAAATACAACATCAAGTCAATCTACACTAATAACTTAATCTCCCCATTAAATGCTGTATGCGACCAAATGGAGCAAAATAGCTACTTAGCCCGAACATCTTTCTCTGTTTTTCTATCCAAATTACCGAAAAACTTAACACGTGCTCAGGCACCTTAAGTGGATTGAGCTGACCATACCATATTTTGAACTATTTTTCGTTGCTCTTGGAATTTAATGCTTGTACTACAAAGTATTGTAGTACAGAAGAATGCTTGGGGTCATTATCTTATTGGAGCCAAAAGTTATCCCCAATCAAACGAATGGAAGGGCGTGGTCCATCAAAATACTTTTATGGTGTATCCCACATTCTTCAATGTGCAATCGATTTTTACCAAATCTCCAACTACAACATAACAGAGCGATCCGCAGACCATAACCGAACCGCCTCCATGTTTCACAGTTAGAGCCACACACTGTGAAGCCATCTTTTGGCCCGATCGGCTAACAAAACTCGCCTATTTGACCCAAAGACATTGTGCTTGAAAATATAGTTTGCAGCTCATAAGGCCACACCTAAAACACAATATTTTAAAATACTATGCGATTTCTGTAATTTCCACATTGACATAATCGGGAAAAATTTGCGGATAATCAGTGGACAATCATTTGGGAGTGTCGAGATAGATGTAATTACAAGACAGCCAACAAAGAACATATAATCGCAAAACTATCATATAACTCTAAAGTAGTAAAGGAACGTATCCATCTCCAGTAAAAACATCAGTATGGAGATCAAGCGAAAAATAACTGGAAGTACCAACAGCTGTTTCTATCAGCTAAGAAGGCGGTTGAGTTCTACAGCCCTAGCTCGAAAACAGTATGGAAAATGCTCATCCTCCCGGTCCTATTGTGCAGCACAGGTGTCTGAACAAAGTGGCTGAAAGCTCACTGCTTTGAACCAACGATTCTCCGTGTGATTTCCAGTCCTGTCGGAGTTTGAAAGGGTGTGATACAGGTGGGTAGTACAACGAAGAAATATACCGGTGACATGGTTATAATCAGAGGACTGCAGCTACAGCAAAAAAGATGGCTAGGTCGAATTCATCCCAGTGGAATAACGCAGTAATGGACCTTACCTAATGTGACGCACGTAAAAGGGGACCTTAACCATTTAGATATGGGTCTGGCTTGTTTGAACCAAGAAAGCTCCTAAGCTATTATACAATGTGAGAATAAACCAGTTAAATGACACTTTTCTATGTAAACTATTTGACTTTACCATTGCATAATGACTGTATAAATTACCGTTGGCCTTACCGTTGCAGAAAGTCTTGGAGTTGTTCCAAACATTCGTAAACACCTGTCAAATGCCCAGATATGTTATACACATTTATGACATCATACCTTGTGGTAATGCAAACCTTGTGAATTGTAAAAAGTAAACATTTCAACTCACGTCAGTTAATTCAATCACAACAGTGTCAAAAAATTGGAATTCAAATAGTCACCCTGTAATGCTCAATCAATGGGAAAATAAAAAAGGCTACGCTCTTTAACCAGCTCTAAGCTCACAAATCAAGTCATTTTTGATTATTGATTCTTGTTAATGATCTTATGACGCAAATGATATTTATCAGGTAGAAGGATTCAAATCCAACTACACCTACGCAGACCTGTCTTTCAAGTTCTATTTGAGTGTATTAAATGATTTGCCCCTCCTTGGAATTTATTCCAATCGTCCACCATTTATTCCATATGGCACGAAAATCATGTGAGTCATGGTTGTGATTTGTTTTACTTATTTTTTTTCTTTTTGAGATCAAAATTCATAGTCAACGGGTAAAAATGAAAAAGAATTCAAAGAACCACATCATCTTCATTAAATAAATGAGACAAGACCTCGACGAATAACTGCCAAAACGTGATAATTCCTCGGGACTAAAGGCAACGCTTCTTACCGATCACTTGTACGAGTATACACAAAACGATCTCAGCGACACTTTTGTGATCACCAAGAGATTAAAGATCAAAATTGTTCGCATAAATATTCTGCAGTATTCGACGGATTGCGTAACCGCGTTAGAAACATGTAGATATTCACTTTGGAGACATATAAAACTTTAGAGGCAATCGGTTTAACCGCGGCTTAAATTGGCGGGACGACAGGCGTCCACAACATCGTCATCGTCATCGTCATAGTCATTAGTCGCGGCGCGTTCCTTTATTACGACGAATGGCTCTCTCATACCTGGAACCGCTATTAAAATGCTCTTTTTTCTCTCATTCAAACCAACTGGATTATGAAAACATGAGCTGTAGATACATTTGTGTCTGCAGAAATGAAATTCTTTCGTTGCACGTCAAACCGTTCGGAAATTGAAAAATAAAACAAATGATTGAAACACGAGATCCAATGATTGCCACTAATTGGATGGGTTCAGTTCACTCAGACTTTTGAGCTCCCATAGACCCACTGTGACTCAGTAAAGCCACTACGCCAGCCACTTGGCCACATAAGTCACATACTCGTACTTGATGCCAATCGAACGACCTACCGGACGACAGACGCAACGTTTCATTGTGAAAATTGATCGGACAGTGGACGAGTAGTGCATGTGCACAACGAATAGATATAGCGATGATGACAACGATGTCATTTCTTCCAGATTAAAAGTGAATGTTGTTCCAATTAAATCACGTTCTCCACATGTGCTATCATCTCATCGGTTCGCAGGATACTTGGCGGATTCCAGAGCGGATCTAAAGTGAGGAAAATCGTGTCCAGCGTCGGGCCTGTAAACTGGGTGTGTGCTTGTTTGCTACAAGGAAACCCATGTGGGGGATGAATGGATAAATGTTTATGGCAGGTTTGACTTTTCAATTTCTCAGGGAAAATCGCAGGAAAATTGCGCGCAATTAATTAGGTAACATACGAGTACGAGTAGTTGCAGCCATAATGGTGAATTTCTCTAGGGGGAAATTGCGATTAAAGTGAATATATACATACATAGATGTTTACCTGTCTGGTTGTTTATGACTGTCATGTCGACTAAATGGTCTATCGGATAGTTTATGGCCAGCGATTATGGGATGGGATTTTTTTTCTAATTTTCACAATTAACACGTCGATTTGTTGGAAGTGAAATAGCTTGTTACTTGATAGTATAGCAGACATGGACAAGTTATTATTGTTGCCTTATTGAGATTTGAAATTGCTGGCTTCCTGGGTGTTGGGCGCTGGGAGCCAGTAGCAGCAACAGTTGCTAAATGTTGATATACTTTAGGCGATGAAAGTCTTGTTATGGATTTAATTTGTTCAACATGAATAGCGGTTTGTGTTAGAGTGATGAAAATGCAGCAGCAACTTGAGATTTTTTAAAAAAAAATAATTATCGAAAGTACGATAGAAGCGGAGTAAATTGTGTAACATTCTGCTTGTTATGCTGGAATGTTACATATCTAATAAAGGCTTGTTTTAACCAGAAATTAAAGCATTTACAAATCAAACTGTGGTACCTTAAAGAACTTATTTCAGAAATAAAGTCATGTCCTTCCTATATGAAAAGATAACCACACTTATTCCATCACAAATCATGATTTTCGAATCTTTTCTCAGTAAAAACAATTTGAGGACTGTTTTCAGATATTTTTTTTTAATTTTACAATTATCTCTGACCTAACCTGGGGTTCGGAATCAACATTCGCATACCATATACGATTTGATTGAAGTCGAAAAGAAAACACAAGTTGGCTGCTAAAAGTAAAGAATTATGTCAAAGCAGACCAAAGGATGTGTAATGATGATGATGAAAATTGGTTGCCAAATCTTAGATATGACGATGTTTTTAGTAGAGGATATATGTTCTCAAAAACGTAATGGGAAATGACCACGACCGGGAAAACACACTGTACACAATCTATCACCCAAAAAATTCAATTTTTTTACAGCCGTTCAAGAATCCGCTTGTATTCGCCACCTTGGTTTATTTGGTTTATTCCGTGTCATGATCGAAAATTTAGGTGGACTAACAGCTATTAGCTAGATTGTACAAAAGTATTGGTTCAAAGACGACTTACAATAGTGGGGCAGGGTTAGTGTTTTAAGGACTGACTTCAAAAACAAAACAAAAAAAACTTATTGCCAGGAGAAACACTACACACATGCGTTAATACGAGTATATACTCCGATATCTCGTTCAAATCTGTGACATCAAAAAAATAAGTGAAACCTTACGATTGCACTAAGAGCGATTTCTTCAAAGTCAAGAACCAAAGCGGTATACTCGTAGATTGTACAAACTTTTGCATAAGTGTCACCAAATAATTTAACCTGTGCATTTCTAGCATTTTAGCAATATTCTTTCAAGAGCAATTGATACAGGAAGGAAGTAACCTGAAGGTCAGTCGGCTTTCAGTCCTCAAGGATATGGAAAGATCAGTTCTGTGTTTGGTACAACAAGCAGTAAATATGTTACCCTATCCATATTTGGCCACAATTCCTGCTCAAAAAATACTCTTCATTCGAGAATCCCTTACACAGTAAAGTAAGTAAATGATCTGATGTTCTAAAACGAACTCGCGTAGGCTTAAGAATACTCGTAACAGCATACAAGTATGACTGTTGTATACATGATACGTAATCCAAATACGGAAAACCTTCTTTCTATTAAATATTGAGTATTCATCACAGCAATATGGGATCGGTGATCAGGTGGATCTCTTTATGGTATGACGAAGTTGACTAAAGGCCCGATATTACGGGCTTCATTGCTGTTGTATGGATCTGAATAAAATAAAGAACTTACACAGAAACAAGTTCATTTTATTGTCCTAACATATTTTTCGCTCAAGCGAAATGAAGCTTCGTCAGTCAAAATAATTCCGGTTCAGTTCATATATTTGTAACGGTGATCCGACTCAAGTCTCGGTTAATAAAGGCTTGGCCGCAACAACTTTTTTTATTAAAATGTTTTTCTCGGGTAATGCTGCGAATAATGAAGATAGAAACCTCGTGACTTTTTTCGAATAACATTTGTCTTGCTTTTCAAAACTTGTTAACACTTTCTGACTAGCGAAAATACTTTGCGGCAGCTGTAACGAATAATACAAAGTCCGTTCCAAAGTGAACAGGACTTTTTAAAAATAGGTATATTTAGTGAGCAATTACATGCCAATGGATGACCTCATGACATTTAGACGAATAGAAGCGGAGTTATTGTGTCTGAAGTGACAGTATATTTGTGTCATCGTTAAAAGGAGGCCAAAAACTCCCTTTGCAACGTTGTGACTAGTGACGAAACGTTATCCTTTTAATATGCTAATATGAAACGTCAAAATGCCGAGCGGCAGACACCAGACGACCCAAAACCCAAAAGATCTCGTTTGGGGAAAACAAAAGTGAACACAATGTTGATTTTTTTTTTGAATTCCAGGGGCATTGTCCACAAAGAATTCATTCCACCAGGCCAAGCAGTTCATGCACAACTTTATCTTGATTCGAAGCGTTTGGTGAATCGTATTCGTCGTATTCCGCCAGAATAACGAGCAGAAGGAAGTTGGCATTTGTTGCACGATAATGCGCCATCTCATCGCTCGACACTTGTGACCGATTTTTTTGGCTGAAAATCGCAAGGGAAGCGTTTTGTGGACGTAGAAGCCATCCTAAAGGTTTGTGCAGATATCCTGAAGGACATCCCGGCTGACGATCTAAAACACTCGAATAGGTTTTGCCAAAATTCACTGTTCGAAGGAATCAGCGAAGTTGAGTAGACCTACATACGGGCGGTACAATGTTCTATAATACTCCGAAGCATGTTTTTATAATGCTCGTTCGACATCATGAGTTGAATTCAAATGTACTTTGATTCTTTCCAGGATTCGCTTTTAATTCGACCACAGCCAGAAAAACACATATGCTCCACGATTTTCCCGCGTTCACCAAATTGGGCTTATTTTACAATGTGCTTGCTCTCATAGTTTCAATAGCTCTGCCGCCTGGACTGGCACACCTTTGAAAAATTCAGCATTCTTTTCAACAACCGCATTAGCTGTCTGTCCATTTCCTGAGATTTTTGAGGGAAGTTGCTTGGAGACGAGTCATCTCCTTGGCAGTAGCAAAAACGGTACTATTGTACTAGACGGAGTGAAAAGTTACCTCCTTGGGAATAAAAAAAAATAATTTTTTTAAATGTTTTTTTTTTTTTATTTTATTCAATGTATACGAGTAGCTTGATATACTCGTACTTATTCCAGCGATTTTCCAACTTCTTGATCCCGTCCGAAAAGTAATTTTCCGGAAGGTCTGCAAAGTACTCCTCCGTGGCGTCGATGATTTCTTCGCGTGAGCTGAATTTTTTATCGATGAGCCATCTTTTGATGTTTAGGAAGAGATAATAGTCCGAGGGAGCCAAATCGGGCTAATACGGTGGATGCAACATCAATTGGAGCCGTAAGTCATTGATTTTAGCTGTGGTTGCGATGCTCTTGTGCGTCGGCGCATTGTCTTGCAAAAACAAAATTTTTTTTCGCTTCATGTGAAGCCGTTTTGCAGCGATTTCGGCCACGACGAAAGTCTCGAAACCAATATTTAACGGTGTAATCTGACGGAGCATTAGCCCCATAATATTTATCCAATTTTTCTTTTTTTTCTTTCGCCGTTTTGCCTCTCAAAAAATAATGTTTTATGGGAGAACGAAAATCGTTTTTGTCCATACTCAACATGATGCCAAACACGTCAACAACAACCAGCTGTCAAAACAAAACTAAAGACAGTATCGCACTGAAATTTGGCATGTCTGCCTAAATATGAACGGACTTCAAGGCACCGGACTTATAGCACCGGTTTGCTGAATTTTAGGCATGTGCAGTGTTGATACATATATTTACGCTTTTCACCAGCACAGTGTGAAAATACAAGCGTAGTGTACTGTGCACATACCCCTATTACTGAGGCTGCTACAATTTTAAAATTGAGTATCGTGCAACTGAGTCGTGATTTTTCTCTATAGCATTTCTCATAGATTTCTAACGATTGCGATCAAACAAATCTGCTGATTGTTTCCACTTCTAGATCGAAATTGGTTTAGCACTGGACGATCACTGATCACTGTCTGATTGGACCCATAGAACACACTAACATTCCGCACCCCAAACACTGAAATGTGTACCTAAACTAAATAAACGTGTAGCTTTTAACACAAGGCGTCACTACTCTGGAAAAGAGAATGCTAACAGTTGGATGCTATTAAAAAGCAGACGCCTGTACAGAATAGGGGTAAACCTGTTCTGGTACTAGACTATAGGATGTTGGAACATCAGAAAAGAAGTGAGATGTAGAGTTTTGTATTATAAAATTATATAAAAATATATAATCTTCCTTCTTCTCCAAGTATTAACTATGTTTAGCTGAAAAATTTTCAACTTGTTTCTAAAAATTGTACAAACAAAATACAAATATACATACATATACCATATGTACACCCATATGAAGATTAATATATCTGTGTCATCTTTTATCTGCCCCTTTTACGTTATATGAGTGTTACGAGACTCTCTAATTTGATAGTCTTGTCGGTTTGCTTTCTACGAATGTTTTGTTCTACCACACTGTCCATACGTAACAGCTGAATTGTAAAATTAATTTATTCACCACAAATCGCCCACTTTTATTGACCACATTATTTCTTGCTTTGTTTCTATTTATCTACACTGGACTTGAAGTTGATTTCTACAATTTACAGCGATTTTTCAACACCTGTGCCGGATATTCCGACTTCCTAAGGTTGTAAGTCTCATAATCATGTTTTGCGTTCCTCTTTTCGGTAGTAATTATACTCGTAGTATGTATACGTTTTCCGGGGTAATGAGTTATTATGTTGGTCACTTTGTGAACACATTCGGACACCTGAATTTATTGTCTAGACGTAGACATTTTTAAGCGGTTAATGGTTAGTATTTCCCATCGCTAAATAAAGGTGCTAATAGTTTTGCAAATTTATTTTAATTAACAAAATATAAAATATGTCGTCATTTAATAAGAGGTGCGGTGTTTGGGTTGCCTTTTGATCATGGAACCATTCAATACTAGTTTTATCTAGAATGTCGCTGATGTTAAGCTAGGAGTAACGCCACTTAAGTCAGAACCTGCATATATAAAGGTAGAAAAATTTGAATGTTGAGAAAAAAAAAATTAAAAACAAGGCTTACAAAACGCGGCTTTAGAAATCGCATCGCCTTCTCTGCAGAAAAAAAAATAGAAGACATTCTTCTGTAGAAAAAATGTTCGCAAGTCTTACTAGAACGTGATATTACCATGCCAAAGACACAAGGCTCAACCAAGATGCTTCCACAGATATGAATGAAAATGTTACATTTACAGTCGCTACAGAGAATTGAGAGCTTAGAAGACTGTTTAACGACGACGATAACCAACATTTCATTTTTAACCAGGTTGAACCAGACAACGTAGACGATTACACAGATCAATTTGGTTCACTTGACTAAGAAAAGGTTTTGATATCGTACTCTCTCTAAGGCGCAATATTCGTAAAGATCTTTTAGTAGACAGCTCACTACTGACCTATTTTGAATAAGTGAAAAGTGCAAACTCATATTAAATGTTGTTTGTTGAAAGTATGGTCAATGAAAAGCATTGCAACAGAGTTGCTCAGTTCTAAGGAAAGGAGACTCTAAACATTGCATGAAAGAACCTCTCTAGCGTATTTTAACTACATAAAACCGTTCATGCTCACCACTGTGATCTAGATCAACTAAACTAAAAATCAATATTTCATCAATTTAAAGATCGCATACAAGAATGAAGAACTTCCTTACTATTCTTGTGCAACTTTGCAAAAGAAAACAAAATTTGAGAATGACCAGACCCACGAAAACACAACCTAGTGAACACATGCATGAAAATAGACGAAACATTTCCTGGTAACCTTACTGTCTGAAAGATGCCTTCAGGAGTTTAACAAAATTCGCCCGTCGTTCAAGAGGTCTTCGCTAGATAATTAAGATAGACATGGTTGCAAAAGGACTCATATGTCAATGGCTGCGCTAACATTCCCAAATGGTGTTACGAATATTACCTGATCTCTGTATCGCAAGTGCGCAAAAGAACTTGACCCTTCGCAGTGTAGGTTGTTCTTAAGCCACTCTATCGCTCTAATGCACCATATGAATGGTGTATGCACTTCGAAAAATGCGCGCGCACTATTATAAGTGTAAATGCAAGTGTACTCAAAAGCTAGAAAATGTTGTCACGTTTTATACAGAGCATATACTGTAACTCCGATTCTGGACATACAATAAATAGGAACAGGTATTCCTATAAGACTGTGTATAATAGAGATTAAGAATGCAGATTCGTATGCAATTGATCCAGGTGGAAGGCCATGGACTTATTGTCAAGGGGGTATCTTATGACGAAACTTGTCCGAAGTACGACGGAAAAAAAAACATATTCGTTGACATCAAGGCCAAAATCAATAAAAATATATACATCTTATGCTAAATATGATAGTTGGGAAAATACAACCCGACGACACGACAACAAATAACAGTTTGCACCTAGCGGAATTCGCAGCTGCAGGAAACACGGTAATAAAGAGCAAATAGTCTCAAACAAAAAAATGCATTTAGTGACCTACACATCATCAAGTAGTCAAACCGCCAACCGAATGCCGATCCATGAAAGAAAACATGCATTCAACATACTGTTGCGTACTTTCCATACTTTCAGAGACGCAAATATCAATTACATATTTCCTGTTAGTCACCCGATTCAGAGTACAACCATCCAACGAAAATAAAAAGCTTGACGTCAAACACCTCAGGAATAGCTAGAGCCTACAGTGACCGACTGCACAAAAAACTCTATAGTACACCATCGCCCTCTACAAATGCCAATGAACACTGGATCAAGTGCGGTACATTTATTAGGAAAGCAAAAGCGACTTTTTTAAAATAGAAATCATGATTGATGGGAACGACAATAGCATCACAAACCCAGGCACAACGGAAGACTCTAGAAACGAGGGAAAAATACCGAGCCCGAAAAGGGAAGAAAGGAAGGCCCCATACATCGTCTTAGCTCAAGGATATTGAAGAGTCTCGCGATTGTATAAGATTGTAAATGGTTTTCCAATAGGGCCTTGACAACTTTGAATTTAATTTGTGAACGCACTCTTTCACTAATCATCAAACTGTCACTGTCAATTTATTCAGTAAACTCAACATTTTCATCATGATAAAGTACACGAACGAGCAACGTCTGAAAATTATAAAAATTTTCTACAGAAATTCGGAGTCGGTAACTGCAACTTTAAGAGCATTAACTCCAATTTTCGGTCGTAATTCTAGCCCTAGTAGACAGGCAATAACAAGTTTAGTGCAAAAATTTGAGTCTACATATTCGTTGTGTGATGTTACCATGTTAGTCAGACAACGAAAATATCATTGCCGTTCAGGCGCCCGTAGCAAACGATCCAAATCAGTCAATTCCACGGCGTTCTCAAGAATTGGGCATCGCTCAGACCACATTATGGCGTATTTTGCGTAAGGATCTTGGTTTACACCCATACAAGATCAAGCTGACTCAAGAATTGAAGCCGATGGACCATTTGAAACGACGTACGTTCTCCGATTGGATTCTGGAAAAGATGCGACAAGATGATGAATTTCATCGCAAAATCATCTTCACTGACGAAGCTCATTTTTGGCTCAATGGGTTCGTTAATAAGCAAACTATGCGTTATTGGTCGGATGAAAATCCACATGTGCTTCATGAATAACCACTTCGCCCACAAAAAATAACTGTTTGGTACGGTGTGCATGCCGGCGGCGTTATTGGGCCATATTTTTTCGTCGACGATAACGATCGTCACGTTACTGTGAATGGTCAGCGTTATCGCGCCATGATCACCGATTATTTTTGGCCCGAATTGGAAGATATGGACTTGAACGACATGTGGTTTCAACAGTATGGTGACACAAGCCACACAGCACACGCTACAATCGATTTATTGAAGAGTAAGTATGGTGAGCGTGTTATCTCAAGACTTGGGTCAGTCGACTGGCTGCCTCGTTTGTGTGATTTAACGCCGCTTGACTATTTTCTGTGGGGCAACGTAAGTCATTGGTTTATGCCAACACGCCGACGACGTTGGAAGAGCTCAGAGCCAACATTGAACGCGAAATAGCGGCTGTTTCGGCCGAAATGTGTGACAAGGTCGTTGAAAATTGGGTCCAATGAATCGACCGCTGTAAACGTGCCCGCGGTGGCCATATGAACGAAGTCGAGTTCCATTCATAAATGTTTTGATTGTACTTCAAGCCGATAATAAAGTTTTTGAAATATCTCAAATGGTTTGCGTTTTATTTTAAAAAAAAGTTGTCAACCCTATATAAGAAAACTAAGAAGCAGACAACTAGTTTCAATCAAAGAACGTAGCTGATGCGGGTTAAAACAAGCTGGGGAAAAACGAGGCCAGTAGGGTCGACAGACTATAACATGGCTGGAGGTGTTGCGCCGAAAACGCACCAAATTATATATCAAGCACAGGAGGTTGAATGTAGCCGTATGTCAGAAATCTGAAATATCTACTCTATACATTATATCTGCAACAAAAACTATGCTATGATCTAATCTCTCTGCTTTATGTCGAATACACATGGATAAGGTCGAGTGTAAGGTGCGAAACTTTTCTGCAGCATAGGCAAACATACTACAGACCTAATCAACGAATAAAACCGTTGCCACCGCTTATGCCAGAAGGCTTAGTATTACAAAATGGGAATTGCACACGGGATCAAAAAGTCTGGAGGGCTAAATACAAGGAAAGTACAAGCACTGTATGGGGTGGCTGTAAACACTCTCAAGCCACTTCTCTTTATAATTTAAATTCACCGCTTATCAAAACTAAACGACTTCAAACTCACATCATAAAATCTCCCTTAATTTATTTGTTTTAATAAAACTGTTTTAGAAATTCGCATATTGGCACTTCAAAGAAAAATTCCATCACACGCTCTTTCCAAAAATAACCGAATATTTTATTCTATTTCCTTATGTCGTATAATTTGAACATCAAATACGTTTGCTTCTCTGTTCCTCAGGCAGAGACACAGAGATTTTCCATGCACGTGACTCTCGCTTCGTAAATTATGATATTCAGATTTGCATAAACCCAAAAAGTAAAAAAGCACACAGAAACTAGCTCCTTAAAGGGCCTTTAATATAACAATCAAATAAAACGGAATCTGCACAAAGATCATCCTCAGCCTTCTGTTTTTTCTTCTTTTCTCTAAATCTCAAAGACCCAAAGGAGTGGGAGTGTAAGCGAGACTGTAAAGCAAGGACATGTTTGACTAAAACATCAAACAAAAGCCAGGAGATTAAATTTACCCCCGGATATATAATAACTTTATGAGAAAAAATCTTGTTGTTAGCAAGCAAAACTCACACAAGCAACAATTCTGCTCTAATCCAGAAGGTGGATGAAATGAGAAGTTTCACAATAAAAAAAAAAAACACACAAAAATTAACTCGCACTAACGCCTGATTTCGGCTCACTAAAATATCTAAAGAACTTTAATGCCTTTCACTATTTATGACTCTTTGCGAACACTACCCGCATCGGTAACACTTAAGACGAAATCGAAAGTTGTCACGTTTCCAGAAACAAAACGATTCAAATATTCAACTCTGCAAACTTCGGATACTTATAAACGGCGACAATGTTATTACTTACTTTATTTACAACTACGACAGTCTAGAGCCTCAATTTACTTAACCCGTATTACGCAACGACTGACAACTGAATCTAAATGTAAGAGTGAAGCAACTTCACTCGGTTACGCGTACAAATGGACTGACTCTGACCAGACGATGACATGCGCCCAAAGTATCACTAGTCACAGAATTAAGGGTTCAAATTTCCCAGTAGCACCAGCTCAAGTTGCGTGCAACGACCACATAGCTTTACAATGACTGATTGTACTTTTACCAGTCACTACAAAATAGAAACTGGAGGAGTTCCCCCTTCTGCAAACTGGACAACTGGGAATGGACCAGACCTCTGCTAAAGCAAAAAAAAAATTAAAAAAAAAAAACTTGCTCACTGAGGTGTTAAAGCGACGTCTGTCATTTAATTTTGACTGGCCAATTAGTTTCAGCAGATTGTTTATCAGTCTCGTAATCACCGAAATCTAGATCACCGGTCTAGGAAAGCTAACTCTGGGCAGAGATAATAACAGAACCAACAGAGTAACTCTGCATTCGGGGGCTTGGAATGCAGCACACAATCCTTTCGTTTAGGTTGACCCAATTTCTGCAAATGTGATTCGTTCTGGTGACTATTAACGCGCGCCAGGATGACGCTATCATTGATGGTGTCGTTGATATGTAGTACTTGATGGTTTAAGTGTGAGTGGGCGGGTATGTTCCATATCGAGTACGCACTCATCTCACTACCCCTAGTAGTTGGATGGAAAAATTCTTATCTTCATTATCGCATGCATTCATGTTAGAGCATCGTTTAGAATAATTTCGCATACATACTCGTAATACGTAGGAGTGCGAGTTTAGCTCATCTAAATCATCCACTTTCGAACTTTCGCACCCCCTCTCTGGTCCCTTTTTTATACTTTTCAATGACACTGTGCCAGTGTCAAATGGGTCAACGGGAGTAATATACATAAAAGGAGGGGTGGGCAGAACTCCTTCTGTCTGTAGTTGGAAATAGTTTTTTTTATTATACTCTGATGCAATAGAGCTGATTCCAAGAGTCAGGTTCAACTCCCTCCATAGGAATGGCAGTGGATCGATGAAGAATGAGAGTAACACGAGTATACACACATATATATGTATAGCGAGGCCTTGCTGGTCCTGGTATAGGTCACGTCATTGATTTATTTATGCAATGGTGACTAATCGTAAAGGATGCTGGGTTCATAAAGTTTAGATTCAATGAAACGATGCGAGCTTGCATGAGTCATCCGGGGATGATGTTACCTTTTTTCACTAAATTAAGCGTATTCGAGTGCCGGAAGGGTAAATTGAGTCATTGAGCTGGCAACTTTGAGTGAAAAATATTCTGAAGTGATACCACGAAGTGAAGATAACTCACTAATATTGGAATTGGCCTTGAGTGGTAGAATACTTGTATTTCTTTTCTGACTCATTCGAAAAATGTATGTTGTATTGTACAATCTATGGAATTAGTAAGACATTCCAGATACTTTAAAAGTTCTCCCACAGGAAAGTAAAAGTTGCTGTAATTTTTTTACGAAGAATTTATGATAAGCTCAAACCCTAAGCTGAGCTCCATAATGGGTATAGTCTTCCAAATTAACATGAACAGTTTTGGGTTTAAACAATTTTGCGCAAAGATCTGGGCTTACATATGAAGCCCAACAGGTCCTGGAGTTCAAATTTTCGAACACTTTGTAAAACAACATCATAACAGAGTAGCGAAGTACTAAAATACACAAAAAAATCAATAAGCGAATAGCCACTATAAGACGAACGATCGGAAAAACCGAGAACTTGTCTTTTTCTGTCGAATTCACTCTCACCATCTGAACCTAAATAATTTTGGAACCTAAACTTAGAACGGAGAATGGCACAAATTCGTTATGCCATCAGCTTATTTTCCCTATGATTCGTTACTACCGCCAAACACAAAAGTCAGCAGCCGAACTCAGAATACTGTGATTTCAGGAAGATGAGACTTATCAGATGCCGCGATGTTAATACTCAGAATACTATCTAATCCACTTAACGCTATCCAACAAGTACACTGAGGAGATTACCGGCTGGAATGTGCTACCAAAGTTCTCCATGTCAGACCATTGGTATATCAAATCGCATGTGATGTTTTTGAAGAGAAGGGATCGGCAGAAAACCAACTGGACGCGCTTTAAAGAGGAGCTCGACAAGTCCTCCAATGCTCCGCTCGAATTTGGAACGAAACAAAAAATAGAGGAAGCTGTTTAGATGTTAAACAAACCGTACCAAATGTTTTCAACTGACGTGTCGAGCCAGGAAAACACCCTCCATGGCAGCGACGACGTAAGCAAGCCCGAAAACTTTTAAACAAGTCATGTAAGACTAATTTCTAGGAAGACTGGAATCCTTACAGATCAGAGCGTGAACAATATGTTATTAGAAGCCAATTCGGATTTCGAAAACTGCGCGTTATAATGACTGAAACACTCCGTAAAACCAACAGGTTGCTCAGTGTCCTCCAAATGGAAAAGTTGGCCAAACTGAAAACACTCAGAAAATCTGATGACACCTAAACCGATGCCACATGTGTGGACTCACTTTCCAGGTTATCTGATCAGCAACAGCTCAAAACCAGCTCCTATCAACGAAACAACAAGTTACTAACAAAACATGTCACTAACTAACAAAACATGTTACAGGTGGTATGTCATCGATTGTGGTGACAGATGAGACCATCAAATACATGGTTGTTTCCTTTGATTGCTTCTAGTCGTCTGGTACTGATGACATATACCCAGTTATGCTACAAGAAGGTATACCTGCTCCTGGCAACATTGAAGATAATCTTCACTACTGGCTGGCACTGGCGCTGGCAAATATATTGAACCCTGGGTTGGTCATATTATGAGGCAGAGGAAGCCGACTGACGAACCTTTCATGATCTTGCAAGGCGACTGTCTTTTGGCTCTGATCTTATGGATACATATGTATGTCGTTTGATGCAATGACACCAAAACTTCTGTTGCTGCGAAAATATGGAAACGACCTTCCCTATGCCCAGGAATTATTGATTTCGGCCATAACCTGAAACAAAAACGGAATGTAGTCGGGTTTTCACGTATGATTCCAAAAAATGCGACGCTGGTGCCTTTTTAGACGATCGCAACATTAAAATTCACTCCTCATTAGAAAAACTTGCGTCTATCTTCTACTCGGAGATATTCGTCCTGCCATAATCCTGATGGCAATAAACTGTTGTATATAGTAAAGAAAAGATGGAGGTTGTGAAGTATATGCAACACCTAAGTAACAATTAAAGCTTACTGAACCTTCTAACACAACATCCTGCGAAGCTCGCTGTGAGAGTCTATTTTTTGTAACACTGAGTAGTAACTAGTAACTAGTAAAAGCAAAATATGGACGTGAACTAGATTTTTTGTCAAAGACAGAAAACAAAATGTATACTGTGAAGCATACTTAATTTCGGTAGATGCACATGCGATGTGGGTCTCAATGACAAGCATTTTCGTAAAGTTTACTAACTTTACTTGAAAGCTTTCGCTTTGAATACATATAACGATTACACCAGTCGTTGTATACATTAGTATGTCATTATTAAAGTTTTAAATGTTTATCTCGTGTTTAGCAAAACCAATTGAAGTCTTTAGCGCAGAAAAGATAAAAATCAACAAAAAGGTGCTCGCAGAACTGTTTCTGGCTGACCCTGTGAAAAGTCTAGATGAATTACTCTGGTCACGGATAATAGTCAGAGTGGGAACATTTATTTGATTTACTGAATCATTTTATTGATAGTAGTCCAGCTTGAAATCTTGCATCGTCCCGCAATAACAAATTCTTATCAACGCACCAGTTCTCTAAATAACCCGGAGACATTTCGACCCTCAGAGCACTTAAGAAAAACAGCTGGTGTACACAAGATCGCGTAGAATTCCTACAAAAAGGCCAATCATTACTACTGAGTTGCTGCACCCATTGCATGCCGAACGCTTTCTAACAGAGTGGAATAAAAAGATGATAAATATTATCCACCATCCGAAAAGCAATTTGACGGAGTAAGAAATTCGAGAGATGATTTTTTGCTTAGCCATCCGCAGGAGAGTGTGCCGAGAAGAACTCGCATCGACTATCAGGGCTACTTATGAAGGACCTAAGTGCCATGCCTTAGATAATGGAAAGTCGTCAGCGAAATTTAAAGTCTAAAGGGGACATGCTTTTATCATTGAAATCAATTTATCAGGTATGACCTCTGAGGAAATTCAAAGGATTTAATGAAAGGCAAAAGGGCATATTAAACACCTGATGCAATGCATTCAGTCTGTGGAAAGCGACACTAGTCTCACTCGTAGCAACCGTTTTTTAGACCATCTTATGGGTCTCGTGGCTGAATCGAACCGAAGGTTCGTCTTATAGAAGAATGGCTCCAGAGCCTATGGATATCGTTATCACAATTGATAGCTCCCACACAGGTCTATTGCAAAACGTGCCATATAATGGAATTTGCTTATCCAAGTTGACATGAGAATATAAGAACAATCTGATTTTTTGGGGACAATTTGGGGGGAGCTCTAACAAGTAATGGTAATGGCGCACATTCTTTGGGGACGTCCTATGCTTCTCGTGGAGCGCGTGAACGTGGTTATCACAATTTAATCTCACCTCTATAAATAAAGGAAGGGTATCGATATATACTCGTATATTGTAATTTAAGCTGGAATCCAATATTCTTAAGCAAAATATATATGGGATATGTCTGTGTATTGGTCTTAAAAATGATTTAAAAAGCTTTAAAACCTAAAAGACTCCACTGTTAACATTGATAATCTTGTTCAAACCAAGACAAGGTAACAAGATGTTGGCTTTGACTTGACTTGAGACAAGTTTCTCAGATAAATAAGATAAATGTCTGATCTCAACCCTTCTACTTCGTTTCTTTTTAATTTAGGCTACCCAACTTGCTAAATAACCAACTATTCAAATTTGTTAATTACGGATTATGTAACAAAAACACAAAATCCATGTTGACACTGTGGAAAACTTAAAAAAAAAATCAATGTCAAACCACTATGCTGCGTATTCATAGTTTCGTGTCATTGCCATTGCCTTGTGCTGATTCCTTAACTAATTTCAACAGCTTAACTGGACACGAATTGTGTACGACATAACTCAGTGCCTTACGTCACTTTCAATTGATACAAATTATCAAATACCTTGGCTATGCTGGGATATGCTTGTGTCAACAAATAACAAATCTCAATCCATCATTTCGTTAGAACAATATTAGCGCTGGTGGTTACAACTCATGGACGCACAAGTCGTTTTCCAAGCGCTTAATAAACTTTCATTTGAGAGATATAAATTGAATTTGCGCCTGAGGCACACTTTGAGCACCCGCTAAATCGACGAGTCAGCAAGTAGAACTAGCATTGCTTTACCACTACCACTCGACATGCTACAGTAGATCACACAAAAAAATGCCACTTAACTTTACTCGGTCGGTTCAGATGTTCTGTGCTCGCACGGTTTTGTGGTTATTACTGTGGTTATGGTTAAAAACACTATTGGTACTTTTTTCCATGAAACGAGCTGTTCATTTTATTTAAATAAGCTCTTAGTTGTAACGAAGGTTTCTTTTATTGTCTGTTTATACCACTGAATTCGGGTCCCTTTGGTCGTAATTATTATCCTCATCACCGGCATCGAGGCATCGTCAACGTCTTAACCACAATTAAGTGACTCTAGCCACTGAAGCATCACTTAATGGTGCGGTGCGGCAGCACATTTCAAGCAAAATCCACTCACTCACACAGTTTCGGAACTCACGCAAGAGGAAAATTTTTAAACAGCGGATGCAAGTGATTTCTTTCAGTTAAGTAGGAGGGAGAGGTAAATCTTTAATTTTTGTCTTGGTACCATAGTGTTGTGTTGTGCTAGTCAGCAACAGGACTGTCAAGATACAGTAGTGCAGAAAAGTATTTGTTTCTTTAAAAAAAAATACGGGTATATAAGTATTATAATATAAGTATACAATATTAGTATTATATCGGTATACGAGTAACCGATACTGTTACATTTTATAATTACCGCAAAGGATTTATAAGACACGAATGGTGTACCACAGGGGATAATCTTAATTCCCCAATTATTAAACGTGATACATCACTGCATTCTTTTACTATCAATGCTTAAAGAAGCTTTCATTTTCCCTAAACTGTATTCTATGTATCATAAATATTTACAGTGTGTTTCAGAACTTGTGCTGGTCTTGAAGAAAATTTGGAAAGGCCTAAGCTTAGAATATGCGCAAAAATTAAACATATAGCCACCGCGGGCACGTTTGCAGCGGTCGATTCGTTAGACCCAATTCGCGTTCAATGTTGGTTCTAAGCTCTTCCAACGTCGTCGGCGTGTTGGCATTGAGCCAAAAATGAGCTTCGTCACCGAAGATGATTTTGCGATGAAATTCATCATCTTGGCGCATCTTCTCCAGAACCCAATCGCTCCATCGCTTCAAATGGTCCACCAGCTTCAATTCTTAAGTCAGCTTGATCTTGTATCGGTGTAAACCAAGATCCTTAAGCAAAATACGCCATAATGTGGTCTGAGCGATGCCCAATTCTTGAGAACGCCGTGGAATTGACTGATTTGGATCGCTTGCTACGGACGCCTGAACGGCAGCGATATTTTTGACACTTCGACCAACCCGTTGTCTCACTGACACGGCAACATCACACAACGAATATGTAGACTCAAATTTTTGCACTAAACTTGTTATAGCCTGTCTACTAGGGCGAGAATTACGACCGAAAATTGGAGTTAACGCTCTTAAAGTTGCAGTCACCGGCTCCGAATTTCGGTAGAAAATTTTTATAATTTGCAGACGTTGCAGAGTTTACTGAATAAATTGACAGTAACAGTTTGATGATTAGTGAAAGAGTGCGTTCACAAATTAAATTCAAAGTTGTCAAGTCCCTATTGGAAAACTCTCTATATACATACTATACGATTTAATAATATAAAATTCTGACATTTTATGATACATTAGTCTTTTAGACGCACGTTTTTGTTGAACACACTGTACTGACAATTTTGTTCAGGTAGCCACGATTGCAATGCTATCAAAAAGGCTGGCAATATGGACAATGGTTCCAAACGAATCTACAATAGATTAGGAGTCGGTTAAATTGATTGGTTGCCTTATCTGTAACAACTGGTATGATTATTGGTTTTCCTTTGAATTTCATTCATAAGTGTTTTCCGTTCGCCAATATAAGTGAGACAAACTTTCGAATGCCCTTGATGATGGCTGTTGAGGGTTCGCTCAGTTCGCTGTAGAAATACTGGCCTAATATTCTCCGTTTTAGAGAATAGTTTAACTTCATTTCTTCCTTGCACCCTCTGTAAAAATCACTTAAAAACAGTCTTTCAGCCTGTAAGCCCTATGTTTAGCAGTATGAAGCTATACCTCAATTATGTAGCTTATGTAGATTGGCAGTGTTATCTTCGTTTTTGTTCTAGCTCTAGGCAAATAAGTCTTAAATATATCACTAGGATTCTATCTCCGTTTGCCTCATTTCCGAATAAGAATTGAAGCGAAAGCAAAGGGTAAATCCCTCCTAGTTTCAGAGAAGGCTTGCCCTGAAATCGCTTAGAAGTAAACTTTTTTTTTTATCGAAGCGAAGGTAACACCAAAAATATTGTCGAGACTTTGAGATCAATTTGAAGCTTTAAGAATCGGAAAAGTCTTCGATTTGCACGGTTTATTGCCGAATCCGAAAGACGGGTGAGAAGACTTCACTTTCGAAGGTATGCCATTGCCCGCGGAAAGGGTGAAGACGTCAGAAAAGTAAATTACTTTTTGAAGTCAACCCTGCTTGCGTGTCATGTGACTGCGAAACGCAACCACCGTTTTGTTAGCCCCCTACAAATATGACATTGTTGATACTTCACTGACATACAAACCGAATTGAAAGATATACTATAATCGAAAGTAGGCAAGTGCCGCTCACTAGGTACGTTTGAATGACGGTAATATAATTGGAGACGGATCAGTGTTTGGATCATTAAAATCCAAACAATACTCCAAATAGACATGACTGTCTTAAGGGTAATGTCGGGGGCAATAATGCCGATATAGACTAGAATTAATAACTTCTTTGGCATTCCGAAACTTTTTGAACTCCAATGTCGGCACGGGAAAAAACTCACCCAACCGAAAGAAATTCGCCGGGCGTAAAAAAAACCAGCTGGCATTGCAGTTGTCATCTGAGTCGGCATCTACTCTTAGTCACATGTAGCCTTCTTTTACACGAAGCTTCTATCTGAGATCATTCAAGCTGCAATTTTTCCAAGACCATACGTTGAAAACAGCGAACACTGCACCATGTAGCACAATGAAAAACCATGGAGCACCATTTGCAAATGTGTTTCTCTATTTGTGATTTCTCCTTTAATTCCATCTGTTTTTCTTTCGTCTCCAGTTCTGAGCGTAGTTCAACTGAACGAATGCATTTGAAAGTACATATGTATGTATGTATGTACGGCATGTACCTATGTCTCCCCAACCTCAAGTTCAGCTTGACTAGGTTCTCGTGCATCCTTTAATGGGAGTCGGGTTAAGAAGATTACGTTACACTAAATTGCGGTTGACACTCGCTTGCTTTCATCCAAACACCCAAGCTCCTCTGTGGTTCCAGCTTTGGCCTTAGCTATAGATATGCCTAAATGTATTGCAGCTATAAAAATACGGTAGGTGGTGAGGGTTGTATATCACAAAGGGTGGTGGCAAAACGGTGGCAACTGTGAGTAAAGTAGGTGCAGCGTCATATCGCGTCTCC
This sequence comes from Volucella bombylans, assembly GCA_949129095.1. Classification (NCBI taxonomy): domain Eukaryota; kingdom Metazoa; phylum Arthropoda; class Insecta; order Diptera; family Syrphidae; genus Volucella; species Volucella bombylans. The sequence goes on from OX422144.1 coordinate 57,849,779, forward strand.
TCCTTGCTTTAGTGTTTTAGTTTTTTTTTTTTTTTTTTTTAGTTGGAGCTTCAGGGTCGGAATAACTTGTACCAATGGAGACACAACATGGACGACAAACAAATGTAAATATGCTGATTTACCGTATTGTTGTGTATTTTTATGTTTTATGTGCGTCGTATGGTTGTGCATGCTCGCACCCTTGTTGACGCTGATGGCCGGAACTTCTGAGTTGTTTGTGTATGTGCAATTTATTTATCATCATTATCTTGCACATCATTGTCAGTTGGCGACGACAACATCATCGGCAATACTTGTACGCTGTTGACATTTATGGCTTCGGACAGCTACGAGAATATGCGGCTTAACCCCAAACCAATGGATGGATGGGGAAAATGCCAACTGTGGATGAGACATGATGATTCTGCCTCTGGAGCATCATTTTCTGCTTTGCCGAGTGATAGAATAGTGTTTTTTGCCTCATTATACGAACACTGGTAAATAGAAATCACATTGAACATGAATTAATCCAAAACAACAAAGAGATGGCTGGGGGAGATGTGGGAGACTAGTGGAATAGGAGATTTGTTTGAGTAGAAAGTTGTCGAATTTAAGTGTAAATATGAATGGAGCGGTAGGAATTTGTTTCATCATTCCATGATATTATGATGACAGACCGGTAGGCCAAATCTGTCATTTCTGACAGAAGCTTTAGCAGATGATTAAACATCATCGGAATACAGACATTCGATTGATATCGAATGGGGCTTATAAAGTGTATTTTTTTTTTTTTTTACATATAGATTTTCCAGTAGGGATAACATTTGACACAGTATTGTTAGGCAAATCATCATGAATAGACTACATTAGAAGAACGTGCCCGTATCATTCAAAATTACAGTCAAAATCTGTTATAACGACATCGGTTATAACGAAATATCTGTTATTGCGAACTAATCTTGAAGATCCGGCCGAGGTTCATAAAAATTGTACTAACCGAATATCGCTTGTAACGATATCACCTAGTATAACGAATTATCGCTAATACCGAATAGTTTTAAATGGAAAATTTAAAAATCTATCGCTTATAACGAATATTAAAAAAAAAAATCAGTAGCTATTGCAAATTTCGTGCATTTAAAATGATAAATTCTGGGGATTTCCCTTTGCTGTTTTTTTTCGCATTTCGCATTCTGTTTTTGAGATTAACTGGAATATTAATTTTGTATATCAAGAAAGGTTAAAAGTGTTAGTTTTTTTTTTTTAAATGAGTTCAAAACGTAGAGGTTTTACAATCGAATAAAAATCTACAATAATTTCAAGGCTCGAAGGTGGTGATTCCAATAAAAGCTTGGCAACAGAGATTTCTGTATCGGCTTCAACAATCTTTACCATTTTCAAAAACCGAGATAAAATTAAGAATAATTTTGAAGAATCCAACTTGAAAATAAACATCCCGACATAGATACTGCTTTGCTCAGCCAGTTGAAAGCCCAAAGAAGCTTGAATACTCCATTAAGCGGACCAATTCTACAAACTAAAGCAGAAGACTTTGCAAAAGGGTTGTGAAAAAATGACTTCACCTGCTCAACAGCTTAGATTCAACGATTTCGGCAAAAACATAACATCGTTAGTGCAATGGTAAGCGGTGAATGTGGTAGTGTTTCTAAAGAAATTTTGGACGATTGGTTGCGTGGTATTTGGCCAAAGCTGCCAGAGGGCTATTCAGACGATCAAATCTTCAACATCGACGAAACCGGTTTGTTCTACAAAATGACACCTAATAAAACTTTAAAATTCAAAGGTGAAAAATGCGTTGGAGGTAAAATGTCAAAGGAACGAATTACGGTTTTAGGAGAAGCTAATATGACCGGAAATGCTAAACAAAAGTTGTTGGTTATTGGAAAATCAATATGCTTTAAAAATGTCAAGAAACTTCCATCATTGTATGAGTCCAATCAACGAGCCTGGATGACATCAGACATATTCGAAAAACATTTAAGAAATTGGGATAGACAGTTGACAAAACGAAAGGGAACACTTCTGTTGTTAGTGGTCAATTGTCCTATACGTCCAAAGATAGATGGTCTTACTTCTATGAAGCTTGCGTTTTTACCACTTAATACAACTTCTGTGTTACAACCAATGGATCAGGGTATAATCAGATCACTAAAAGAGCATTACAGACAGCTTCAACTGCTAAACATAATTCGTAACATCGAGAAACAAGATGGATTTATGGATGGTGGATTTATCCTGATAATTCAATCAAAACTGAGTTCGAAGAATAAGACCATTGGATTTTGAGGCACTGGATTAAACATATTCAGTCATATGATAACGTATTGGATTCATACACTTTTGAAGATTTGGCTAATGTGAACAACAACATTGTGACTGCAAAGTTATTAACCGACGAACAAATTATTGATTCTGTTCAAAATGAAAATGTGGAGAGATGACAATGAAGAAGGTAAGAAGAGTTTTTTTTAGTTTTGTTTCTCTGACAGTATGAAAACATTTTGCAACATTTTTACTTACAGAAACTGAAATAATTTTAGTGTAGATGCGCTTCTGGCTGTCAATAATTTGAAATCGTTTGTTTTGTTGACTGATACTTTTGACCACGGTTGTGAAGAATTTTTGATCAAAATGGAGATGAAAATAGAAGGAGAGTTCATAAAACAAAAATGTCGACAACAGAAAATCACAGATTATTTTGTGATTGAAAAAAAATGGCAAATCGGTTATAACGAAACACCGGATATAACGAGCAAATTCACCAGTCCCATCGAGTTCGTTATAACCGATTTTGACTGTATTTTAAATTTTGAATTCGCGAAATTTGTTGAAGATTACGTGACTGCTTTGGTAATCACAATCAACCAACTGAGCTCGCTATTTATCGTGTTGTGGAAAAATTTCATATCGCATGCACTCTAAATCACGAGAAGGCCAAAACGCGTTAACATAATGTACATGCCCATCCACTTTGTGGAAGATTTTACGGAAATATCTTAGCTTAAAAGCTTATAAGATCCAACTTGTGCAAGAGTTGAAACCGCGTGGACGTTATACGCGTCGTAGGTACGAGGGGCGTTCAATATATTCTCGGTATCGATATGAAGGAAAATGCGAATTCAATTTAAATTGTTTTTATTTTTCAATATAATCTCCCCTAACATCAATGCATTTATTACATCTTGAGATAAGCTTTTTTAAACCCTCAAAAAAAAAATTTCCTCTTTCTCTGCAAAATACCCATTTATTGCCGACTTGAGTTCTTCATCATCCGAAAATCTTTTTCCACGAAGACATTTTTTTCAAATCCGGAAACAGGAAATAATCACTAGGGGCAAGGTCTGGACTATAGGGTGGTTGTTGGATTTCTTCGAAACCACAATCTCGCGCAGCAGCCTTGGAAACTCGCGCCGTGTGAACAGGAGCGTTGTCATGAAGAAGCAACACACCCGCTGCGAGTTTACCCCGTCTTTTCTTTTTAATTTCCTCCCGCAAATTATGCAAAGTGGAAGCGTAGGATGTGGCGTTGATGGTTTCACCTTTTTTTTTTGTACTCAATGAGCAAGATTCCCTTTGAGTCCCAAAAAACTGTGGCCATGAGCTTCCCGGCAGACGGAGTGACTTTGAACTTCTTCGGGGGGTCTGTTCCTTTTTTATGCCACTGCATGGACTCTTGTTTGCTTTCAGGGTCATAGTGGTGGACCCATGTTTCGTCCCCAGTAACAATTCGATTCATAACACCGTCCGCGTTCTCACTACACATCTCCAAAAGCTCTCTACAGCATGCGATTCTCACTTTTTTCTGAGGCGCTGTGAGCATTCGTGGCACCCATCTTGCACTGACCTTTGAAAGGTTAAGATGGTCATGAAGAATGGTGTGAATGGTACCAATTGAAAGCTTGGTGATCTCTGCCATCATTTTCACCTTTATTCGGGCATCTTCAAGAACAAGTTTTTCGACTTCTTTGATGCTTTCTCCCGTACAAGCAGTAGCCGGGGCGCCGGAGCGGGGGTCGTCTTCAATGCTCTCTCTGCCTCTCTTGAACTCACTTGACCACTTTTGCACAGTTGATAATGAAGGTGCGGAACCCTGGTAAATAGCCACCATCTCTTCATGAATAGTTTTTTGACTTTTTCCTTGCTTAGTGAGAAATTTAATTACAGCGCGATGCTCAATTTTCACCATCATCGTCTCAGTTGCCATTATGATTCTGTTTAACTAGAGATAAAACGCGAATTAATAGTCACATTTATATGACATTTTACATGAATGCACTAAAATAATAGTATTACTTGATAAATAAGTCAATTTATATATACAACCACAGCTTCACCCCGATACCGAGAATATGTTGAACGCCCCTCGTACGGTGAATGGGCCGAAAACATGATTCAACTTGATCCTCATTTTCAACGCAAAATTTTGTTCTCCGATGAGGCCCATTTTGGATTAAACGGATATGTAAAGAAGCTAAATTGTCGAATTTGAAATGGAGAAAACCGAGAAGCCTTTGTCGAGACGCCCTTATAACCATTAAAACACATTGTTTTGGTGTTCTTTATGGGCTAGTGGAATCATCGGCCCATATTTCTGTAAGGACGATGCCGGCCAGAATGTTACCGTCAAGAGAGAGCGCTATAGAAACATGATTTCTGACTTCTTCGTTCCTCAGTTAAATGGCATTGAGGTGACAGAGCTTTGTTTTCAACAAGATGGCGCAACATGCCACACGACTCTCGACACCATAAATTTATTGCGGGAAACATCTGCTGAGCGCATAATTTCGCGTAATTTACCTATGAACTAGCCTCCACGATCCTGTGATCTCACACCTTTCTTTGGGGGTATGTGAAGCCACCAGTCCATGCCGATAACCCAGAGACGTTGGACGATTTGGAAGCCAACATTCACCGTGTTATTGCTGATATACGGTCACAGTTGCTCGATTGCGTTTCTTTCGACATTGCGCTTCATTTATTAATGGCATAAAATTGTCTATTAAACAAAGCTAATATCATAGACATTAACATTAGCTCCAAGTGTTTTATTTAATATTGAATTTGTATACCTCTTAAAGAACACACCCTTTACAACACACTCTGGAGTTTTGTGAACTGTGCACCGAGAGTACGTAGTGGCATCGATTTCGTATTTTCGAAGTAACAGGAGTTATGTTGTCATTGCATCAGATGGCATATCCAGAAGACCAGCTGCGCAAAGTCATCTCAACGCCACATGGCGTTGGACCAAAGACCACTTCTTTTTAAACGGAAGATGGCTTTGAGACTGCAGCCCATTATATATATGTATATCAAGGCGAGGTTCATAAGTGCGTCTAGAGCAAAGCCAGACGTGCTAGGAAAAGCAGCCATGCAGCCGAATCAGATCGTTATTTGAAGTTTGATAAAAGCAGCAATGACGTATTCTCGTGAAAGTTTGTCGTGTAGATACGGAGGACCCTCCTCAGTGCCGAAAGTTCCTCTACACTGCCAGAAAACTGACGGTTTTATAGCTTGTATTAAGCCGAATAAATGGGGTCTTTCGCTCCCATCAAAACAAAACATCTACCTCCTTCACGAAAACGGAACAACCTCAGTTGTGATAGAATTGACTGAAAGCCCATTGCGAGTGCACTAATCGTCGTCAGTGTATACAGCTGCCTACGTTTTAGAGCAGACAGTCGATAGGCGTGATTCAAAAGCCGGTATAGCCTAATCATCTAGAGAGCGTAAAAAAGTGAGTGGATCAACATGCACTATAGCAGTGAAGATAGGAAGCCAGGCAACCATTGTCTATGACAAAAAAAATTTTACTGACTGTTGAACTGGGCCCCCGCCCAATTATCAAGGCTTCGCCCTTTAATGACGTTGTCTAATAATGAACGGGGGCAGAGCAAAGTACTGGTCTTATCGTAAACATCTTCAGATGACGCTACCGAAGGTTGCTACGATTTGATCAGTCACAAGCTGCCGGTCATAGGTCTTGTTGGCGGCTGGACCACCGGTAGTCCCTACCAGGACTTAAATCACGGTACCATGGGAGTCAGGAGCCCCCCGGATCTCGGTCCGGGCCTGACTTGTTAGAGGTAGGCCCCCTTGTGGGAGCGTCATGGTGGCTGTGGTTTAAACCCAAAATCGCGGGTAAGAGTCTTCCTATGGTTTTCCTTGGTTTTCCTTTTGGTTTTCCTTGGTTTTCCTTTGGTTGACTCAATGTGGAGTTGCAATAAGTGCTGGGTGCTGTGACCCTAAGAACAGTAAGAGGTTTTAGGTCGGCCTCGACTCATACCAAGGGTGGAACTTGTGCCGGCAACACAGTTCCAATTTGGTATCAAAAATAGTGAAAGTCATTGGAGAGCGATGGCAAGGCGTATCCTTGCTCCCATGGATGTATGGGCATCCCGTAGGTTTAAGCCCACACGGCAGGTACTTACGTTAAAAAACAAGAGACATCTGACTGTTGAACTTCTTTAATTTGAATTTATTATTTCATTACATACCCACATTATTAGCCTTTTCTTGACTTTTAAGAATTTTTTGCAATACATAAGGTAGGTACTTGTGGACATCCCTTTTATTTAGCTGTGGACTGTTCTTGGTAATTACTGGTAGCTTAAACAAAAAATAATCTCCTAGATCCTCAAAACAAAATTATTCAAATAATGACTGACAAAAACAATTTTATAAGGAATGCAAAACCAACACACGTTCTTTTTCCTATATTTATCGCAGGGGTCATAACATAAGAAAAGGAAAAAGTTGCAACCAGCAAGGTTGCTAATACCATATAGATACAAAAGCTTACAATTTCAAATGCTGGTTGTTTATTGGTAAACTTCAATTTTTGCGATTTATTGTAAACGTAAAATCGAGAGCGAAAACAAAACTAATCGACTCAACAACACAACAATCAATGCATGCGTTATTCCTGTTGTATACTTGCATTTGACTTGTTTAAACATCTCTTCAGGAAAACTTTGTTCCCCAAAGTATAAAGACATTATTCAATGGCTTAGTGATACACAAGCCACATGTGTACGTATGTATTGTACATATTTAGCTGGTTTGAAGCAAAAACTTTTCAATTGTCCTTTGTATCCATCCTGCAGTGGCAAATCGATTAAAACGAAAGACTTCCAAGTTTTGTTTGTAAACAACTTCAGTAAGGTATCTACGTCAATATAAGGTATTCAGTTAGACACAAACAAACAACGCAATAAATTCAATTTGCGAACTCTTGCGTACTCTACCATGACGTACCAGGTATTGTCTTCGACCCACCCGCCTTCTCATTCTTTATTCAGATACAACCAACCCTTTGTTCGCAACGAAAACAAACTATCGCAATAATTACTTACTGCTTACCGTTCTTTGACAGGTGTGGTAGTGCCTGCCCTAACTGGATATTGTCAGTAATCCAGGCAAGCATTCTCTCATAATGTAGTGCAAAATCGCATGGCATACCGCGATAAACGCCTCGATGGAGCGTGGGTTTCACATGTCGAATGTGTGTTGCATTAAGATAGGTTAAGATTTAATACTGGAGCTAATCAAGAAACACTCGGACTCTTGGATGGATATTGTGTCTAAGGCGTGTACCCTAAGGTTATGCGAGTTCATAATATTTTATTGCCTGCTATGGGACTGAGGGCAAATGTGGAAAATTAATAAAAGGCGTCATAAGAGCGATTGGCCTAATTTTTTCTCTAATAGTCCAGGTCAATGGTTATCATATAGTGGAGCTTTGAGCATATGACAGAATGGATAAAGAAATTCGAAAAAAAGAAATTCCCAGCTGGCAACACAGCCGATGACTTCATCTAGTTTTTGAGGTTCCAGCAGTTTTATACTCGTGGGTTTTCGGCTGTTGTCAATTACAATTTGCTTTTAATGACTGAGATTCGCGAAAAACACCACGGAAACGGAGAAAATCGATGGTGACTTCAAATTTAATGATTATTTCAGGAGAATTTAGAAAAAAAAATCGTAACATTGATTGAAGTATAAAATTTAGAATGATGCATGCTGAAATTATTAAATAGAATTGAATGTTGCAATTACATTTTTGTTTTTCATTTTAGCGCCCGACGTGTGGAAATACGTGTCACGAAAATTTGTCCTAATCAAATTTTAGAGGGTTGAAACGTAATACGAGCACAAGTTATACTTAAGCAGAATATTAGTCTCTCACTCCATTTTCTTAAACAAAATTACATTTGTATATATAAAGCTGCGATTAACGGTTTTAAGTATTTAATGTGCATTTTTTTTTTGAAAACGATTTTTTACCATCTGAGCCTTAACTCTGCACTCCTAGTTTTTTTTAAATTTTGTATATTGTGCCCTTAAATTTCCTTATGATTACTCAAATAGTAATAAATCTGTAGGATACATGCACGTATGGCCAAACTACCGTAGATTGGGTCCTTCTTTTCGAAAAACATGTTGTTCGAAATTAAGGTCTTAAAAAAACCGCCTCTGAGCCTGGCCTAGCAAGCAATCACATTGTGAGAGTACAGATTGGCTAACGTAGAGACTTTGCCTCCCCACCAATCTAGTTCATTGCAATCAAGATTGAGTATGTTTCCGATTGAAATACAGACGCAAGTTTACCTAACAGGGAGCAAAGCCTATGGTTGTCGTTCTCCATAAAGACGAAAGCGTCACATCGGGCTTATAGCCATCTGTAAAGACGTGAGTTCTGTGAAAAAGTCAGCATTATTGCCATCAGACTGTATGTCCAGTCCACAAGACCAGAGTAAAGGTCCCAGAAACTCCAGAGCAAGTTGTAACAAAGGCATACTGGATGGACTGTTCTTTGTAATGACGTAATTACGTAAAAGCTTTTTCCACCAAACAACTAACATATACGAAAGAATTGATATTAACATACCCGTGTAGAACCAGAACCAGTCCCATATCTTGCTAAAAGCTCTCTTACTTTTGTAGTCCGTAATGCGACATGATTAGTCTAAAACATGTCTGGTCACTAGATTGTGACGCGCGTGTCCTTACCGTCCTACTGTCTGCTATGGTATGTACTCGTAGTTTGCATCACAGACAAAAATTAATTCGCTAAGGAAATTCACGCACATGCCCCATACACTCTGAATTCCTTGGCGAGTCACCATTAACGATTTTCGGCGTAAAAGCTACTCTCACCGTTCTCTAGTATGAAGATCAGTGGCAGGCTAGTACTAATGAGTCTCTTCAGAATTTGAAACAATGAATTAGTCTATATCTTTCTAGAGCATGGCTGCGTATATGCCCTTGCCAACAGCGTATTTTAACGAGCTTTCAACATCCGTCATTACAGTTTTCTGATTACTTTACGTAGTCGCTGCAAATCTTCGTTTCATCTTGGAATTGAGGACATGTAATTGGCAGAACATAGTCTAAAAAAATTATTGAGGAAACTGTTAGGAAGCGCAGTTTTGCTCCTTAAACCTGTCAAGTCTTCTTTTTTTTTTTTAATTTTACTCTTAAGCTGAACTTGTCGTTCGATGTACCTATAGTCTGATATAAGCATTTACAATCTTACTTCCTACTACCGGATACGAAGAGTTAAGCCGTCATGTTTCTTCGTAGAACAGAGCCAAAATTTGGTGATGACCAAGTCAAAATATGGATGAGGTTTCATCTCCCTGAAATTATAGTATTTAACAAGTTAGGCTCCTTGTGCCGGGAGTGTCCAATAATAGGAGAAACAGATTGACTCAACGACGAAGTTATACTATTTTTTTTCGTTTAGTAATGTTCATTCAAACAACATTAGCCAGAATCTAATCTAACTGACCCAAGTATTCCAACGAAAAATGTAAAGCCAGGCTATCGGATTATTGTAAAAGTAGAAGGCTTAAGCATAAAGGATAAAGTGTCCATAATTGCCTCTGGTAACTTAAGGTGTTACATACGTTTCTCCGCTCAAAAACGGAGCGTTTTTCAAGATTTTTTTTTCACCACGATATTAAATTAATATAAAAAAAGTAAAATATACATTGTGTATAGTATTCCTTGACGAATACAAAACTTTATTGACAATTGAAGAAAAACAGTTATAAAGTATAAATTTCGCCCATCTCCGGAAACCTCTTTTCAAAAACGTGCTGGGCGGTACCAGAAATATCTTTGGTAGGTTTTTTTTTTTTGAGCGCGGGCTCAAGGGGTTTGTGTTCCCTTAAGGTGATTGTTTACAGCGCGGGCAAAGGAAATTTAGGGAGGAAGGAAAGAGAGGTACCGATGTACATTGTTTTTAAATGTTTGCAAGTTATAACGACCAGGAAATACAGAGATCGGCAGGGCATTCCATAAGCGAGTTGTACGGCTTAGGAACGAATCACGATATTTTAGAGTACGTCCGAAAATGGGCTTGAGGGTATACTGATGAGCATTCAAAGCGAGACGGTTGTTACGGTTGAAAGTTTGAATGACTGGTTTTAGTATCGTCAATAAGTTCTATCGCACGGTTTTGAATCCTATCTAGCAGGTGCAGAGATGTTTTAGGAGCACCTGACCAGATGTTGGCATTGTACTCCAATTTCGGGCGGATGAATGCCTTATATATTGAGGCCAGATCAGAGGGGGTAAAATATTTCTTACATCGCTTGAGGAAACCTAGACATTCCAACGTAAGTTGTCATTGACACACATACCGAGAATGGAAAGTTTTTCGGTTTCGACGATGTAAGTGCTATTCATGGATAATGGTTGGGTGTTTAAATTTCGCTTTAACGACAGCAGACAGCATTGTATTTTGGAAGCATTAAATTCCACTCTGTTGATAGTTCCCCAATTGGTTATGCTGTTGATATCAGAATTTAATGAGCTTATCATACGCTGCCGTTCTCGTTCTACAGCCGAAGAGCAGGGCCGTGAATATGAAAAGCAGAGAGTACTGTCATCAGCAAAGGATTATATTGGATTAGAAGTAACAGACAAGAGATCATTAATCAAAAATTGAAAAGAGTGTCGGAGACAGAACAGAGCCCTGTGGGACACCAGCGTTTATTTTGTGAATATCAGACTTGAAACCGTCCAAGACCACTTGAACTGAACGTTCCGAAAGGTAATTTCTAATCCATTGAAGAAGATTGTCGTAGATCCCAAATGCACGTATTTTCGACAAAAGAGCTTGATGCCAAACTCTGTCAAATGCCTTAGAAATATCAAGTGCAACTATCTTGCTTTCGCCAGATTGATGTACGCTTTGGTTCCACTTTTCGGTGGACATGCCATCAAATCACCAGTGGACCTGTTGCTACGAAAACCATATTGCCGGTCATTGAAAAGTTTTCGTGTTTCGAGATATTTCATGAGCTGACGATTTATCAGCGTTTCCATGACCTTGGAAAGAAGGGACGTAAGTGCAATGGGTCTGTAGGAGGAGAGAGAAGATGATTCGCCTTTTTTAGGGACGCGCTGGACAAATGCTGTTTTCCATCTGCTCGGGAAAAACCCTAAAGAGTAGGATTGATGAAAAAGCTTACGCACTGGTTTTGCCAGCGAGGAAGAACACCTCTTCAGAAGAAGGGGAGATATACCATCTGAACTAGCGGATTTATGTATGTTGAGATCTTAAGAGTACTTACTCTTGCTACTACACGGTAGGTTTCATTTGAAACAAAAAAAAAACTGTTAAAGTAGATGGATAAAACTAGTCTCTATCATAGCCGTTTTCAAAAATTTTCATTTTTAACAAAATGGCAGCTTTTTGAAAGTACGAGGCTATTTTTGACTAAAAAACGAGTCACATTTTTATTTATAACAAATCTAAAGATTAAGATATCAAAAAAGGAAACTACGTAGGAGTAATGGTATTAAGAATATCCGTGCGAAATGGCATGCAAATCGGTCCAGTGGTTCAAAAGATATTTCAGGTACCGACTCGGAAAACACTGTTTCGAGAAAAACGCAAACGAAATGCAAAATCTGCAGTGTGTCTTGCCTGCGTGGCTTCGAAAGCAAAATTGAAAATGTGCTCGTGTAGTGTCTTCTGGAATATTCTGAATTCTAATATTCTTATACAAGGTTTAAATCTATTGCTAAGCAGGTATAAATATTTGCGAGGGCACTGACCCGTTATTAGAGAAGGTAGGAAGGCAGAGTAGGCACGCAGCTACTCATGTCCCTAATGAGCGCTCCGCCCGGTTCGATGTCTAACGGTCATAACTTTCTTAATTATTGGAATTTTTGAAAAATTCTTGCGGCATTTGAATTGCAAAAGAATATAGAATTTTTTCATGCAAAAAAAAAATCGATTTTTTTTGAGCGGAGAAACGTATGTAACCCCTTAAGCAAATTTTGCTGTCAAATCGAATTGTTCTGGAAAATGGTCAGCGGAAAACTAAAACTGCTAGAAGAAATGAAATTGTTGCATGCTGCAATCATCCATTGAAGCATTGGCTGCATTAACAGCCATTGAAAATTTTCGCGATAAAAAAAAATTCTTACAATTCAAATTCTAAATTACACTCCGCTTCAACTGAATAGGTACAACATTTTTCAAAAGTTTGTGTTTCATTATTTTCAAATAATGTGCAAATAATATTTGTCTATTTGTCTATGATGTTGGAAAAAGAAATTAGAAAGAATAATTCAAAAAGCACCGTTATTTTTTTCTGGCTCTCTTGCAAGGTATTCCATATGGAAAAATTCAGTTTTTTTTTTTCGTCAACTGAATAGGTACATGGTCATTATATTCATTCTTTACGTGTATTTTGCGAAGATTGACACATTTAAGTAATTGTTGAAGTAGCCTAAGTGAAAATAGTTGTGTAAATTTAAATTTTAAACAGGCTCAAATTGACTTACTACAGAAGCAAAGACTAACCGGGCGGGCTATAGCTAAAGAAATTGATCGAAGTTTTAATGTGGTCTATTCTTACTTAAGAAACAAAGATTCGTTCAGGAAAAACATGAAAGAAGGTAAAAAAAAACGGCCATAACGGCGGCCGATAGAAGAGCATTTTGCGATGTGCTTCTAATTCTTCTGATTCAGCTGCGAAAATAAAGCAGAGAGCTGGTGTTAATGCTAGTGGTTCGACAGTTAGAAGAGTAATTAATTATGCCAATCATCTAAAACGTCTGAAACTTCAAAAGAAGCCATCTTTAAACCCTCAGCGAAAGCGTATGCGGTTGGAATTTTCGAGGTACCATACTGCTTTTCAAGAAGAATGTCGTTGCGTGGTTTTCTCATATGAAAAAAAGTTCAATTTTGATGGACCTAATGGGTTTAATTATTACTTTCATGATAAGAAAATGGACCAGCACTTTTTAGCCCGGAATCATAGTCGAGAAGGTGGTGTTATGGTATGGGGAGTAGTTAGCTATTATGGAACTGTTAAACTAAAGTCTCAAAGAGCAAATATGACCGCAATAGCTTATAAAGAAATATTGGAAAGGAATTTTCCGAAATTTTCGACTTTCCAACAGAACAACACTCCCATTCATACGGCGCGGGTAGTTAACCATTTAATAAGGGATCAAAATGTGGGATTGCTTCACTGGCCACCGTACTCACCGGACCTAATTCTTATGGAAAACGTATGGGGATGGTTAGTCCGAAAAGTGTACGAATCTGGTACGAAATACCCTGCAAGAGAGCTAGAGAAAAAATAACGGTGCTTTTTGAATTATTCTATCTGATTTCTTTTTTCAACATCATAGACAAACAGTTGCCAGAGTTTAAGTGGTTATGGGACGTGTTTTTATGCGTCTGCTAGCAAGACTTATTATAGAATAGTTTATTACCTCTTATAACTTTGTTGACATTAACCCAAGCGGTTCCGTGACATAACTCCAAGCGACATAAGGCCACATTTTAAAATTTTGCAAATTCCAGTACTTGGCCTTAAGTCACGTTCACAAAGCGACATAAGACCAATTTGACTTTGTCACTTTCCACTGTTTGGGATGGGTAACTCGCTTCGCTCGTTAACAGTATTTCACCCTTTTCTCCGCAGAGTTTAGCCACTCACACGACTTCGTCGCTCCGCTAAGGGTATGTCAACAACCGTCAGACAGGCACCTATAAGCGAGTCTGGGGGTGGGTGGCTCACTTCGCTCGCTTCGCACATAACAGTGTTATTCTTATCTCAATTTTAGCGTTGAACGAAATATTCCCTACGACAGTCTATTTTCCTAAGTATACCATTAAGTGTACTTGTTTTCAGACAAAATACCCTAAATTGTGGTAAAATTTCCACCATTGAGCGTAAAAGCTCTATATGTAAATATACTCGTAAATATGCATATGATACATCGCTCTAATCCGGGTAAAGGAGGAGTAAATCTCGGTAAAAAAAATCCCTAATCCAGTGGTGGAACAGCAAACGCCGATGGATGCATGGCTAAGAGGGTGCTTAGTCGCTAGTTTGCGAACTTCGGATACCAGGCGACCTCTGACTTAAAAATAGCAATCCTGTGGTTAGACGGGTAGACCACAGGCGACAGATTGTCCCGCTTATTCGTGGGAATCAAAATAGATAATTGTACCACAAAAACAACAGAGAATGATGAATCTACCATTGCATCATCAGGTAGGAAAGTTTTAAAACACCCTATCGATGCCGACATGATATCTGCTAATCAGACGAAGACATCAAGTATCGTCTCGGAGATGGAGGACCTAGAAGAGAACTTGTCTCTACGTAGCGACTCCGTCTCAGAAACTAGTACTTTGTGTAGTACAGTGTACTATCGGACGAATTACTCGTACATCCCGATAAGACAAACGTGCCTAAGACCTCTGACAAAGTGGCTCGAACTGAGTCCAAGAACGTCATATTCACGCCAGCTGAACAACGCAGATTCAAGCGTGCGGTAAAGAAGAGGTGTAACTACGAGCAAGCCCGGATTTATGCAAAAGATAAAGTGGAAGAAAAGAGTCCCGAGGTGAAGCTCATGCGAAACGAGTTCGCACTGCAAACACAACCATCGATAAAGCATTCCGTGGTGTGACCTTCAAAGCCGGTTGGCTTTTGACTCCACTGTAGAGTGGATGAAGAACAACTTCGCTAAGCTTAAAGAGAAATGTAGGTTAGGGATGATGCTTGTCGAGGAGGAAAATCTTTCAAAACCGCATGTCATCAGAGGATTCTTGCCACAAAGTACCGAGACAGATAGCGAAAGAATACTCGCAATTCTTGATGGTCAAAACAAAGAACTCAACACAAGAACCTGGAGAGTTTAGCAAAGATCAAACGATAGGGATACGCACACTTAGTCCTTGCAATAAATGAAAGCGCTATAAATCGGCTTGTAGAGCTGAAGAGCCTGATCTCATACCGATTTGCTCATCCTCAAAAGCTCGCACAAGACAACCAACCAGAGCTCTAAATCAGCGACTCAGCACATGACGAGTATGACATCAGTGGGAGCTGGTGGAGGCATAAGCGATATTCCCTCTAGGCTAGCGTCAGCACACCGCAAATACTGTAGCACCAAAAAGTGGAGGATCTGAACCCACAGCTGCAGCACGACAAAATGACAAAAACCAGTAACTCAATCAGATACCAAAATATCTGTATCCCAGACCGGACCACCCTGTATAACAAGGCATATACAGAGTGATATTTTGAGTGCAATTTCTGGCACAACGCCACCTCGACTACATTTAACAAGCTCGTCCTGCCAGACCAATTTTTAGATACTTTTTCGAGTTAATCGGGTTGTCACAATACTGGCTTCTAAGTCGAAAATGTTGTAGTAATGTCTTAAATTGCCGGAAGATGTCAAATCTAATGATATTAGAGACCATTTTACAGATTCATTTTGCAAAATCACCCTCTCGCCAAATTATGGTTTCACCAATCGATGGGCTGAGTTGCTGTTCTATTGAAACCACATCTCACCCGAATGAATTTCAACTATATTTTAAAAGAAATCTTCGTTAAACAGCTTGGAAATTCCATAATTGACATTGTAGGTCAGATATTCTCAATTTTTACCAAACAACGCATTCTTTATTGAATTTTACTTCAGTTTTGTCTGAAGTGTATCCACCAAAAATTTGGCCAAATTACACAAGCTATCTGGGAAATACATATATTCTACAACTCTTCAGCTCAGTATTAGTAAACATTAGTTAATTATGCACGCAACATTTCGTATTTTAATACGGTGGCTTAATAAAAATTAATTAATTGTTATCTATATGTGTTGGATATTAATTTCACTGTCGACTGGATCTGACCATATTAATTAGAGCGTCGAAATTGTAATAACATGTCATTTGTTTCTTTGTTATCATTGAGTGCCAAGGACAAACGATTTTTTTTTTTTTTTTTAATTAAATATACAACATTTGAGTGTGCAATAAGCAATTTTAAAGAAGAATAAATAGCCACCATACAGACAAAAGGATGTCAAAAACCTTTCACCATGACGGGTCTGTTGTTTTTAAAAAATAAGAGTAGGCTTCAACTTTTTGTGATTGAATATTTCTGAAAAAGAAACAAAACATACGAGAACGTGTTGGTTAATCTTTAGCACATCCGGATTATTTTTCTTCAAAATCAAACGCAACATCTGAAATATCAACAAAATTGTCAACATTTAAGTATACACATTTTGCAATTCAAGAAATCGTCATACCCAAAATAAACACGTTGGTTACATACAACGTTTCTAAATGTCGTTCACGTTTCTTGTATATTTTTATGTTACAGTTCTGCTTTATAAGGTTTGATTGATGGGATCATCGGTCGTTGCTTAATTTGTTTACACAAAAAAAGTGTTATTCTTAATAAGAGCAACCAGTAATCCTATAAACAAACATTTGAATTCTAAGAATTAAGGAAAAAAGTAAGCCAATGTAGAAATATGATCTTCAATATTATTGGAATGAAATGAATAAAGTTGTGTTGTAGCAGTTGCATGTAAATTAAAGAAGTCGACGGGATATATATAATTATTACCTGGTTACTGCAGCATTTTTGGACAAATTTGAAAAACATGACGATGCGGGAAATATGTGACGAAGCGCTTTATTTTTTAAGACATTCTCATATTGAATATTTCAACATGTAAATTGCAAATAATCATGTTGAAGTGGTAAAAGTTGCTGCAGATAACGTAGGCGCTTTGCAGTCGTTCCTGCGCATCCGATCCTGGTAGTGTTCTTCAATTAATAACCTAGATTTTGGCTTCGGTTTTTCTCTTACACACCAGTTTCAATGAAGAAAAATAATATACATAAAGGTGAATCGAAGTTTAAAGATCGTTTTTTAGCCAAAGACAGAATTGCATTTAGTTAGCAGTAGAGAGGTAAGTTAGAGTAGTATAGTATAGTATAAGCAATGAAAGTGGAATTTAAATTCTAGCGAAACGCAAGGAGCTCATTTCAAATCCTGCACAGAAAACGCGAAAAATATAACAAGAATTGCCAGTTCTTTCTGCAAAAACCAACATACTTATTCATAAAAAATACGCTGACTGATATTGATATATAGTAACTAAATTATTCTTATTAACTTCTCTAGTTGACCCGAAAACTACTGACCGTCTGACAATGAAAACTTTTTTTCGGTAATACTTGGGCCTGTTCCAAAAAAATGGATCTATACGGAAATGGTAAAACTACTGCCCTGATAAAAAAAAAGAGTCCAGAGTGGAGGAAGGGCTGGCCTCTATAATTTTGTGGATAGAGGGGACTTTTTGAAGACTCCGACCTGAGAATGTAATAGACTTTTTAATAGGAATACAATTCAGTTAAGGGTTTTTGCCACTACCCACGGAAAGGGTGAAAATTACATTACCCTTAATTAAATTTTCGGTGGTTGGGTGATGTAGAAATAGGGTTGGCACTGAGAGGTGTCAACATAGCGATTCCCGTGCTGTAACTCTTTCTACACATCAATTGTGCTTACCTTGCCTCCAAGTGGTAATCGACCTGCCAAACTGATCAGCAGACAGAAATAGCAGCCCTATAAACGGAACAGCGGATGAATTCCCCGAATGGAATCAACGGTGAAATAAAATCCTGGAATAAAGCAAACAAAGCCGTATTCGGACTACTCCGACATACTTGGAGCCTTGTCGGCGACTAAGTCAAGTTCTTGCAAACGTGATGGTGGCGGATGGACCAATGGTGGTGCGCACATCCCCGAACGGGTTACTGGCTTCGGTCTATATACTACTCGCCCTAAGGGTATTTATAGTGGAACTATCCCTCCAGGTTAGGGGTTCTGTTGCCGGAGTAACTGCCCGGTCGGATCTACTGTTGACAATTCTGCACATGCAATGTTAGGTCCCTTATCCACCACCTATTCATACGATCCATACAGAGCAATGTCTAGGTTTGGCATGATGGAGAATGCACGCTGCTTCACCACGGTCGGTAAAGAACTTCCTGATACCTTTAATGTCAAAAAAGGATTTAGACAAGGCGTTGTGTTGTCAAGCGATTTCTTTAACACAATTCTTGAAAGAATAGTGCAAAACTCACGCGCCAACACAGAAGGCACAATCTTTCAAAAGTCCGTCTAATTACTCGCATTTGCCGATGATATTGACATAATCGAAAGAAAGTAGCGTGATCTCAATTTCGCAAGTATTAGGACTTTGCCTACCAAGGCTCTGCTATAAATTCAAATAACGACACCAGCGCTGAGATCAAACGAAGAATAACCCTTGCCCATCGCTGCTTCTTTGGGCTAGGAAAGAAGTTGACTAGAAAAACTCTCTCTCGAACAATAAAAGTGACCCTATATAAGACCTTAATAATCTCAGTCCTGCTCTATGGCGCAGAGGCAGGGACTTTATTAAAAATGGATGAGAATGCTCTTGGCTGCTTTGAGAGGAAAATTCTTCGGGTACCTTTCGGTCCCGTCTGCATAGCGGTGAGACGAGGAAAATATACAACGACGAGCTTTATGGACGGCACAGCGGCAAGACACAAATGCTCTCGACATGACAGCGCACTAGAGGACGACTGCGGCTCAGGTGGCGCACGGAAGCTAAAGATCAATCTGGCTAGAGACACAGGTCCATCCCGGACTGTAGGGCCACCTTAAGTTAGTAAGTAAGTAAGTAATTAAATTGTCGATATGTATATGCTAAGAAACTATTCTATGTATATCACCTGTTTTATGGATATGCAGTATTGAGCAGTCTTCTTATACCTATATTCAATTTAATTCAATTCAATTTATTACAATAAAGAATTTGTACATTAAGATATTGTCTCTTATAGTACTAAGTAATAATATTTAGTAACAAAATGTTAAGTTTAAACAGAAAGAAAAGAAAAAATATAACAAACAAATTAAAAAATGATAAGTAATAGTAATTATAATGATAATAATAAGATAACATACTAAAAAGGAAAAAGAAAGACAAAAAAAAGGGAGAGGAAATAAAATAGTTGAGAAATTGGAGAAAGACTGAGGTAGAGTTGATAGTAAGGAGATACGTTAAGAAGAAAAGTACACATACAAGACTGTTTTGAAGCTAGCAGTATTTGACAAGCACTTTATATGAGACGGTAAGTTATTCCATAGTCTAATAGCATAAATGAAAAATAAACGCGATGAAATACGAGTACCTCAATTTGCAACGCTGAGTGCTAATGTTGAAAGTTCTTCTGGAAAGGGAAAATTCCAGTTTGGAGTAATGGTAAGGGGGTTGCTTTGTATTTATAATTTGATGTAGAAATATGCAATTTCTGAAATCAAGGTACTTTCTCAATGTACAGCCAAGAGACCGGCATGAGAATTCCGAGATTCTATCGTATCGTTGCCTTGCATAAACATACCAAACAGCATCATTATAAGCAACCTGGAGCTTGCGAAAAGATAGTGAAATAAGGTCACTGTAGACAGCTGCAGCATATGAAATAATGGGTATTATGAGAGTGAACACTAGTCTTCGGCGAGTATTCCAGGGGGTATGGTTGGCAGAAATCCAAAGTTTACGCAAGGATCCGTACACGCGACCAACAACGATATCAACGTGGTTATAGCCAGAAAGCTTTCGGTTTATAGTGAAACCAAGACTTGTAGCCGCCTCAACTAACCTAATCTTACTACCGGCTAAGCAAACATCAGGAACTAGACTTAACTCAAAAGACTTGTTTGATATTGGAGGTAATTGGCATTTTTTTGGGTTCAAAGCTAGTCCATTTTTATTTGATTGGGCAACAACAATAGAAACAAGATCCTTATTTAGTAGTGACACTAGTTCACCTATTTTATTAACCGGATGAGATAGGTAAAGTTGTACATCGTCTGCATGGAAATGGATAAGTGCGTGCTTACAAATCGATGCTAAATCATTTATGTACATACAGAACAAAATTGGGCCCAATATTGATCCCTGTGGAACCCCTTGAGAAACTGACCGGAGACCTGAGCGATTGTTACCAACAACGACTATTTGTGACCGTCCACATAAAAAGTTTCGAATGAGCCTTACAGCTCTTTCACTAAAACCATAGTAATGGTGCAGTTTCCAACAAAGAATAGAATGATTCACTCTGTCAAAAGCCTTAGAGAAATCAAGCAGGCAAAGCAGCGTCACAAATCCTTTGTCAAAATCTTGCCTGATATCACCCAAGATTTTTACCATGGCGGAAGAACAGTTATGGTTCTTCCTAAACCCCGATTGGAATGGGCTCAACAGGGAATTTTCAGCCAAGTGTTTCTGAATTTGTGACTCTATTATCTTTTCAAAGACCTTAGACAGGCAAGGTAAGTAACTAACAGGTCTGTAGTCAGAAGCATCGGACACAGTGGTATTTTTAGGAACAGGTACTACCTTAGCACCTTTCCATACCAGAGGAGTAGTAGATGTTGCTATGTATACAAGAATTGATTATATGTGTTAGATGGCCTATGACGTGCGGCAAAATAAGTTTTATGAAACGTAGTGGCAAGCCGACTTCACCAATAGCATTTGATTTTAAACCTTTAATAATACAAAGGACATCAACCTCCGTAACTACTTCAAAATCAATTTCCTGTTCAAGGCCTCTGCTGGAGACAAGGTCATACTCGAAACAATCGGCAGCATGATTATTAAATCGCCATCCAGTCAGTAAATCTACTTAAATCATGTGGTGCTCGATGCTGCAATCCCAGAAGTACCCCAAATTAGTGAACCAATACACTCTGAGCCGAAGAAAAAATGTTACTGAAGCTTTTCGGATGGCTCTAAAATCATTCAAAGGACTGCACATGGTGAGTTCATGGAGAATGTGAAGGTCAAGAGTACTTGTGAGAACCTTTAAGAGGAAAGAAAAAAGAAGACAGGTGGATCTGCGATTCTTCAGGATAACATGAGAGGTCTTACCTAATTTAGGTATGGAATGTTCAGTCCATGCAGCCTTTATTCTTAAAGGATGTCTCTGGCGCCCTGAAAAGTATTCTGTATTTCTGAAGGGCAGATACTAACGATTGTGTTGTTATATGTTATTAAGCTGTAAACTGTGTATCTCAATTGATCTCCAAGGGCTTGGATTTCATCAAAGTAGGTGTGTGATTGGCTGCTGGACTTCAACCAGGAAAATGAATGTTCATAAGTAGACCCAAGGATTGTTCTTCAGTTAATATCCATGTTCATAATTATGATTGAGATTCGTTGTGTTTTGGTCAGAACTTTGAGCAGTCTCGAGAATTACCCAGTAATGGTGATTTTTTTCGCAGATACTACGCGAAACGAAACGAAACGTTTATAGATTTTTAGGATGACACTGTTGTGCGATTATTCTATTACAAGAAAGCTTGAAGTGGCTGCTAATTTTTCCTCAGGTCTGATTGTATCCCTCATGTTTATGCTTTATCGCTTCAAATCGCGTTTCATAAGAGATAAAAGCAAATTGAATTTGGACTATCGTAATTGCAAAACGAGGCTACGTCTTCATTCAGCAGAACTCTCATCAAAACTTACAATAAGCCTTTTGTATCCTTTCCTTTCCTCCATGGCTTTATCCATACACTTTTCTTATGTTGTTGCATTATTAAAACTTCTTCATAACACTCATACAAATTAATCCACTCATCAATTATTATATTAGTTAAATCTGAGACGTCTTCAACTAATTCAAATTTCTACTCACTCATATTATCAAAGAGGAAAAATCTGCCTTCTAGGATGAATGGCGAATTACCAATGAAGAAAACAAAAAGAACTTTAACATCACACCACGAGAGTGAAAACTGAATAGTGTAAATGCACCATTCAGGCTCAAAAGAGGATTCAGAAAAAACGCCCAGCAAAAAACGAGTAGTGCAAATCGGGGCTTTCGAATTAAGTCCCAATCGATGGAATATCGCATGTAGCTTTTTGTGCAAAACTTAATACGGATGGTCGTTGAACTACCCTATACCCTACGACATGTCTTTTAGCTACTTTGACTTTACTTGGACTTTAATTCACAGTTTGGAAAAACCCGTCTTCATGATTTTATAATTCGACTGGCAACTGAAATTAATATGTAAGTCTGCACATCCACTTAAAAATTCGATTGAATCACATCCCATGGAAGGCAATACGTCATTCATCATTATTTCGCCCACATGGCAAATTCGTTAGGAAAAAGCCAGTCAACCCATATCCTGCCTGGATAGACGCCGATAAAGATAAAAAAAAACATGTTTGTGTCTCCAAAGTCCGGTTGCCTGCTCCGGACTCCTCTATGACAAGAAGAAATTCACTGAATGGATGTCAATTTCCGATCATAAACTCGTACATACATACTCGTACATACGAATATGTACATACCTCCAATTAATTTGAGTATATCAAATTTTATCGTCATTCAAAACTCTTCCCCGTAGAATTGCTGTCCATCCGTCGTTCATGGACAAAAATCTACCGCAACCGCATGAACTCATGGATTCAAAGCTGCGCCATCGATTTTGTCGACCTTTCTGCCCAATTAGTTCGGGGTTCACTGAAACCGTTCTCCTTCGATCTAATTTTTTTTTTGTTTGCTCTTCTTTCATCTGGATGTTGTTTTTATTTTTCTTGTGCGATACTGACTACGGTTTCATCATTAGATTTCATTTCTACCCTCTTTTTGTCACTCCCTTCTATAGAAGAAAAAAAAAAAAACAAATAACCTAAAGTACACAGCGACGGGCTATAATGGGAATCCTCTGCATGTGAAGCTCTGATGCAAACGTCAAGAGAGAGGAAGATGATTGAGCATTGTTTATTTTGCGAATTTTTTCTCCGCATTTCGAGGTCCTCTTCCATTTAAGTTTACATTTCGAAGAAGGCAAACCAAAGAGGAAGATGTGATGACAACCTCTTGCCCTATGCAGAATCCGTAACCAACATCTAGCATCCAGTGCGAGAGAACCCCTTTTTTGCTTGCGCAAAATGTGTCCTGCAATAGTAAGTGCATAGTAAAACCCGTGGCATATTCCATTGTGGTGCCGCACAATGTATGAAGCATCGGAATTCTTTTTTCGCCCCTCTGATCTCACCCTCGAATGGTGACAAACACGGAGGCAGCCCAAGAGGGTGGTGATTCTCTTTAAATTAAAAGAAATAAAAATCTCATAAATTTTCATGTGAATTTTATGTGGTTAACAATTGCATGCATATCGAAACTGCGGTACAGCATATTCGTAGAGCAGTGCACATTTCTACCCTTTAGGTCGCGCGTAATGATATCATGAATTTTAAAAAACCATGCGTTGATGCCCTTTGAACTGCTCCCCCTTAGCGAGTATTTAATTGGCCGCTACCAGTTAACGAGTTACTGTCTAAGTTCAAGCCTTGATTAGTATCACGTATTTTTTTTTTTTTTTTTTTGCACCATCCATTGAATCATTCCCTGGGAACAAGGCTACAACTCATAAGACCTGCGTTACGATTTTATGAGTTCCCTATTGCCTTGGATTCAGCACAAACTCGTGGAATTATTTTTGTGTGTCACATGGGCGCAGTGCCGACTTCGGGACATTGTGGCGCCATACCAAGGCGCAGGACTGTGCAGCGCATCAACGAAAAATGTAATGGCTTTTGCAGTTACTATGGATATTGGTCGGTGTAGGAGAAGCATGAGTTAACCCAATATATTGGCTCAAACTCATTTATCACGGTCAATAAATGTGGTTTCAAAGGATGTTACATAACACAACTGTGGGAACAAGCAATGGGAATATGGAGGCAGGCAGACTTTGGGAGAATAACTCAGGAGAGAGAAATACATCCATACGTATAAAGGGGGAGCGTGCGCAATTCCAATTAAATGGCATACTTCCTCAATAAAACTACACAAATTTTCGGATTTTTGGATTTACAGAGGGTGGATGAGTAGAAATTGGTTTCATTTTTACTAATAACGGACAGACAACAGCAGGTCCGTTGCTCAAATCGATTGGAAGTGGTAAATTTGTCTTGATAACTTCCTGAATTATGCACAATTTCTATCATTTTGGTTAGGGTGGAATGCCCTTGTAATTTGGAAGTTTTTTTCTTCGGGTGAGATTCCTATGAGATTTTGTTTCTCTAGAAGGTAATTTCTGGTAAGACCACCATTTTATCTTGTAAGACTTTAGACAAGTGTAGTGTTCAGCCAATGTGATATTCAGACGCCTGTTCAGAACAACTTGAATAATTTTATGCAATTGCCATAGACCGACTTTTAGCAACGAAAAACTTTTCTTAACTCAGGGAGCGGTATGGGAGTAGTTTAATCGGTTTTAAGAAAGATGTTAAAGCATGATGCGACACAATAGTTTTTAGAGAATGACAACGATAAGGTTTTTGTACATACAGCCTTTCTTTTAACGAAAATTAGAAGGGTTTTCCAAGTGCAAACTTTTTCAAAACTAAGCAGGATCCATTTACCTGCTTACCCCGTTGGAAGCAGGTAGAAATCACAGAACATTGAAAATTTACAAATATAGGGTAACCACATGAGAAGGATAGGAAAATTTAAATAAAACAACAACGGTGTGAGATATAAAATTGATTCTAGCTTTATTTTGAAGCTACGTTCATGACATTATAACACATCATTTAAATGGCCGCCTCGGCTTAGATGGCAGTGCTTTAAGCGGTTGGTCCAGTATGAGCGGCGTTATTCCGGCAATAGCGTGTCGAATGTTGACCTCGAGTTCGTCCAAAGTGGTTGCTTGTTAGCGTAGACTAAGGACTTGACGTAGCCCCAGAGAAAATAATCGAGTGATGTCAAGTCGCATGATCGCGGCGGCAAATTGATGAAGGCTCGCCGCGGGATGACCCAGTCGCCAAATTTCTCCTTCATAACTTCGAGCGTTGCGTCGCTCGTATGGCATGTAGCGCCGTCTTGTTGGAACCACAACTCGGATATATCGATTTTGTCGAGCTCTGACCACAGAAAGTCGGTTTTAACATCGCCCTACACCTGAGACTATTGTGTCTCCTTCCTCATTTCGAAAGGTCCGATGATGCCACCATGCCATAAACCGCACCAAGCAGTCAAACTTTGTGGATGCATTGACGCTTGTCCGAACACTTCTGGATTGTGTTTGCTCCAATAATGGCAATTTTGCTGCTTGACATTGCCGCTGAGCCAAAAAGAAACCTCGTCCGAGAACGTGATTTTCTGGCCAGAATCCGGATCACCCGCCAACATTTACAGTGCCCAATTAGCGAACTCACGGCATTGTCTATGGTCGTTCGGCTTCAATTCTAACGTCTGCACAATCTTAAGATCCAAAAGAGTGTACCCACGCTCAAACTTTTCCACGGTGCGACAAATTGAATGCACACTGTAACAATGATGACGACCGACCTCATGACAAAATTCATGTTGCGTATTTATAACTGAGCCGGAATTTCGATAATATTTTTTAATATTATATGCCGCACGTTCGGCAACCGATGCAGGATGAAATGGCAAACCTTACTGAATATTTTGACAGCTAGATGTCATTGGTAACTTTGACAGCTGCTGAAACATAACAATTGGAAAAACTATCATTGCTGTCTGGTCACCCTATATATAAATTTGTAAAATCCGGGATTCTACGCTATCAGATATTGTTTTTTAAAGCTTAGAGATTGTCACCGTTCAACGTCAAGTAAGCAGCAGAGCATGCAACGTAAAACGAAAATTATTTGTGTGGATTTTTGCAAGATTAATCACCTTTTAGCTAAAGAAATGCGTTTGAGAAAAACATTTCAACTTCAAAATGCTGACAGAAAACATCCAAACATTTTTGGTATCTTATACACAATATGAACAGCCTGCACAGGTAGCCAACAAATCCGACATATTCAAATACAGGATCACAAAAAATTATACCCTGTTCAACAAAAATCTGCAGAACAGGCCTTATGGGGTGGCTTTTTTCGAACACTTGTGTCTATCGCTCAGTTTTCGATTGAAAATGCTACAAATTGCCACCGAAGTGTCACTGGTTTACATTGAAATTGTTGTTGTACCTGCTCTAACAACCCGATACAGAACCAGTGTGATCCCGAACTCTGACTTCAGAATGCTCAATTGCATGTGTATCGGCCGTTAACATTTTTCTGGATTTTCTAACAGGACCAGAGTTACCAGTATTCATTTTAACAAAGCGATATTGTTTTTTCGCTTTTATTTTCACAAGCTCTTTTGGATATTGTTGCTTTTAAATGCTGTTGTTAATATTAATGTCAAAATGGTGGTAGGGGTTCCCATATATAAATATCATACACTTATTTGGTTAAATTATTTTATATGGATGTCAAAATGCCTGACATAGAAACCATTATTAATATTTTTAGAATAACTAAATATGATTGGCTTAAGATACATTTAAGATTCAAGAGGAAGTAGAAGCTTAAAACTAAACAAACATATGTACTTGTATGTGCATACATATGTTGAAAGTTAAGTAATTAAGTTCTAAATCAAATTGTATTTTTAGCTTATGGGTTTGAGGTTAATAAAAGTAGTTTCATCATAAGGTTATCTGACGCCTAAAGGGCTCGATTTTACATAAGTTGCAGGTAGCTTTAGAAGAATAAAGTTCGATTAACGAGAACGCTCTCATGATGTTATAAAGGGTTTTCTAATAGGGACTTGACACCTTTGAATTTAATTTGTGAACGCACTCTTTCACTAATCATCAAACTGTCACTCTCAATTTATTCAGTAAACTCAACATTTTCATCATGGTAAAGTACACGAACGAGCAACGTCTGCAAATTATAAACATTTTCTACCGAAATTCGGAGTCGGTGACTGCAACTTTAAGAACGTTAACTCCAATTTTCGGTCGTAATTCTCGCCCTAGTAGACAGGGAATAACAAGGCAATAACAGGCAAAACATTTGAGTCTACATATTCGTTGTGCGATGTTGCCATGTCAGTGAGACAACGGGTTGGTCGAAGTGTCGAAAATATCGCTGTCATTCAGGCGTACGTAGCAAATGATCCAAATCAGTGAATTCCACGGCGTTCTCAAGAATTGGGCATCGCTCAGACCACATTATGGCGTATTTTGCGTAAGGATCAAGCTGACTCAAGAATTGAAGCCGATGGACTATTTGAAGCGACGTACGTTCTTCGATTGGGTTCTGGAGAAAATGCGCCAAGATGATGAATTTCATCGCAAAATCATCTTCAGTGACGAAGCTCATTTTTGGCTCAATGGATTCGTCAATAAGCAAAATATGCGTTATTGGTCGGGTGAAAATCCACATGTGCTTCATGAATCACTAACTTCATCCACAAAAAATAACTATTTGGTGCGGTTTACATGTCGGCGGCGTTATTGGGCCATATTTTTTCGTCGACGATAACGATCGTCACGTTACTGTGAATGGTCAGCGTTATCGCGCCATGATCACCGATTGGAAGATATGGACTTCGACGACATGTGGTTTCAACAGGATGGTGTCACAAGCCACACAGCATACGCTACAATCGATTTATTGAAGAGTGAGTATGGTGAGCGTGTTATCTCAAGACCTGGGCCAGTCGATTGGCCGCCTCGTTCGTGCGATTTAACGCTGCTTGACTATTTTCTGTGGGGCTACGTTAAGTCATTGGTTTATGCTAACATGCCGACGACGTTGGAAGAGCTCAGAGCCAACATTGAACGCGACATAGCCGCAGTTTCGGCCGAAATGTGTGGCCGAGTCGTTGAAAATTGGGTCCAACGAATCGACCGCTGCAAACGTGCCTGCGGTGGCCATATGAACGAAGTCGAGTTCCAATCCAATTGGGGTGGCCGTGGTGTAGTGGTACTAGCAATCGCTTCTCACTCGGAGGGTCCAGGTTCGAATCCTGCCCATGGCAAGTCAGTTTTTCATTTGTGTAATTGGAACTCAGACAGAAAAATTCTGCGCGTGAAGGCATAACACTGACACGTAGATTTGGCTGTTTTAGAGTTTCAAGCACAGAAAAAAATACTGTGAATTATACCTCGAATCACTCTGAGTGAAGAAAAACCTCTCCGTCCTATTCGGACTCCCACCCCCTGGAGAGCGAATAACGAAACCAAACACACCTGAGTTTCAAACCACTACAAAACAATTTTCCTTTCTCTTCCTTCTACCTTTCCGCCCGCGCCCTGGCAACAGTAAAAGGGTATCTCACCCCTTAGGCGCGCGTAAATTATAAAAACAAAAAAAAATCATAACTGTTTTGATTGTACTTCAAGCCGATAATAAAGTTTTGGAAATATCTCAAATGGTTTGCTTTTTATTTAAAAAAAAAAGTTGACAAGTCCTTATTGGAAAACCCTATATGTACGAGTATGTAGGCAGTTATAAGATTTTGTTTTTACTCATATACTCGTATAAACAAAAATTGTAAATGAATGAATTCTGAGTAAAGTCATCGCCTGGCGTAATAGCTTTTAATTTAAATCAAGATAATTTTCGAAGAAAACATGGTGAAAGCTGAATTTTTGGATGTTTTCAAACGCCACGAAGACAAACTCGCCGCCTTACCGCTGCAAGCTTAATTCCATAGAGATGATATGGGCTCAAGTAAAAGGATTTGTAGCAAGCCAAAACAAAACTTTCGAAATGAAAGACGTTAAGCTACTATTTACAGAAGCACTTAGGAAAGCGGAGGACAATGAAAAATCGCTTAATTGCGTTAAACATGTTGAACTAAAAATTGAGCCTAAGATGTGGGATGTAGATGTTTTCGCCGAGACAGCAACATAGGACATGGTTTTAGCTTTAAATGATGAGAACGACAGGTGTAGTGAATTTTCTTCGGATTAGTTCTCTTTTATTATACAATATAATATTATTATGTAACATCTTACACTGTTTGATACAATACATCAGAATAAATAAAAAAAAAATTTAACTTATGCAATTTATTTATTTTTTTCTCAAAAACATAAAAAAACAGGTAGATCGCACCCCTTTGTAATTGTCTTCAGAAATTACTGTCGCTTTCAAGAGCGAAGTGCGTATGCGTTTCATTGTAACCAAAGTGAGAGGTAAGTATTCCTATGTTCCCTGTACTGCAGATTTTTGTTGAACAGGGTATAGTAAGGGGTCGGATATCCGAATACAACATGTAAAAATCTCAGCTTACCTTTTGCTGAATTCCGGTGATGATCGGCTCAGAAAATCGTGAAAATATGTCTGTGGTGGCTCTTTTACGATAATAAAAATTACCCGATAGAATTGAATGGGATTTTTGATTGTTTTTTTTTATTTTTTGAAAAAAAATACCTCTAAAAGAATCACTCTTTTTTAACAAAGAAGGCACATCGACGAACTGTATGAAAGTTATAGGGTCATGCAATACCAAAACTAGGGAATATGGTGCTCCAATGGACAACATCGCTTAACTTAAACGACTTGCCAATCGCTTAAATGGAAAACGTTCTCAACTTACTAACTGTGAGTGAACATACATGGACTGCCGCCACCACAAAGAGCAAAATCCCAAACAAGTGTTCTGTCATCATTATTATGGCTATTGGTTATAAATTACTTCTTGAGAAAATTTGAGAAATCATCGATAAAGGCAGCTTTCACTGGTGATGTAGTTCTCCTGGCAATATGGTGCGCAAGCCTCTCTAAACGACTTATTGAAATCGTCTTACTTCTGTAGTTTTGGAGGTAAGGGTTGCCAGAAATCGTTTACTGTCCCGTGAGACAAATGGCCATATTATAGAAAAAGAAGGGATCTAAACATTTTCCCCGGGACAAAATAAAAATACATAGTTCAATGAAAATAAATAAATTTATTAAAGTGAAATTATGTGATAAGTTCCTCTTTGAACATTTGATTAAGTCAATATATGATATTTATTAAAATAATTCATACTTTCATTAATATAAATAGTAATAATTCATATAATTAGTAATAATAAAAGAAAAACAAAAACTATAGACTAACAAAAATCTAAAAAGGATTCCACTTTAAAACTACTGCATATTAATGTCTCTAATTAATTTAATTTAAGCATCTTGTTTAATTAAACGTATTCAGTCTTTTTGCAATACTTTCAAAAATTTTATATTTAATATTAAATTATTTTGTGTATTAGGTTATACCACATGAAATGTCAGATTTTGAGAAAAAAATTTAAAAACTAATATTTTTTTTATAATTTTTTATTTAAACAAAATACAATATGAACCGTTGGCATCTAGCCAATTTCACATGCACTATGTCGATTTCCTCACAATATTTGACTGTCGTAGATGGTTCTGGCTTAGAAAACTTTGAAAACTTGAAAATGTCATAATTCGGATCTATTTTCAAATCATTTTGTCGTCCGTGACCACCAAAAAACTCTTTTCGGGACAAGCGACAAAATACCATTCAGTATTATAAGTAAGTCGTTTGGATTTCTTTTTTTCGTACAAGTAGCCGCATTAGAATCGCTATCTCTTAATGTCAATTCGCTCATTATAAAAGTGTAACGATAACTATCTGAAAATTAGAATGTTATTAAATTAGTTTTAACTAAAGCAAAAAAAATTGCAAATAAAACATCTGTTCGTACCGTAAAAAAACTACGAAAAATCTGTCAAAAATCCATGTGGTTGTTGTTGTGTTTCATAGATTTTTATATTTTGCTAATTTGACTGACAGCTGTTTGTTAGTGTGCAGAAATGTTAAGATAGATGCGTACTACTGAAATTTGATCGGCAATTTTGTTAAAGTAATATCACATTCTAATACTTGTTTGGTATACAGGGTGTCCCATTTTAGCAGTATAATTCACTAAGGGCATATTCCCAAAGTTCCGCCGAACAAGAAATTCTATGACCAGGGGTCTATTCTCACTCCATTTCAAGTTACAGCCCATCAAAGTAAGAGACCTATAATTTGGAGGTGTTACCACTTTAAACGCTATAATTTCTAAACTAGTACAAGTACAAAAATAGTTTTGGACATTTTGGAAAGATAATTTAGTAGTGCATACCAGTCTCAAATGCTTTGTGTACATCTGTGCAGCAAAAAAAAATTTATGGCTCGTTAAACTCAAAATTATGAAAATTTGCTGTTCCATTTTTTTACTTAAAATGCATTTTTCTTGAAATTTTTACTACAAAATCTGTTGATCGTACGTAAAAAAGTTTCTAAACATAATTTTTAGGAAATTTTGCAAGGATAAAAATTTCATAAAATTTCAGAAAATTTATTAAGTCAAGATTTTAAGAAATGGAACAACAAAATTTTATAATTTTGAGCCATAACTTTTTTGTATGCACTACTAAATTATCTTTCCAAAATGTCCAAAACTGTATGTGTACCTGTACTAGTTTAGAAATTATAGCGTTTAAAGTGGTTACACCTCCAAATTAGAGGTCACCCACTTTGATGGGCTATAACTTGAAATGGAGTGAGAATAGACCCCGCTGCTATACAATTTCTTGTTCGGCGGAACTTCGGGAATATGCCCTTAAAGGGTTATACTAAGCTGGGATACCCTGTATACATATATATGCATACTTTAAACATAACGATTAAGTCATCCACATATAATGTGGACGAAGGCTATTTCCCGGAAAAAGTGTTGTCTCATCGGAAAAATTGAATCTATGCCTGAAATTTGGGACGTCTCGCATAAACCGGGACGTCTTTCAACGCTAGAGGTAATCAAACAAAAACTCAGTTGGTATTAATTACCAACAGAAGAATATACCCAGCATTCAGGATACCACTGATGGAAGGGGCGGAAATGAAACTCCTGATATCCTAGTCTAATTCTTTACTTATATAGGCTGCCAAAACTACTAACTTAAAGTTATTAATCAAGATGCAACAAGCAACAATATTCAAAGTATTTTAAGTAACTTGAATGAGCTCAAAACAATGGTAACAAATAGCCAATTTGATTGATTTTGTTATCTGAAACTTGTGTTACTAATGAAATAGAGGTAAATAATTATAATATACGAGTATATAGATGTGACAGTGAGTCAAGGCATATTGGTGGTGTAATTGTTTATTTAAAAGAAATGTGGATATATGGTGCCTTGCACTCAAAGTTTTTTGTGATACTTACACTTTAATTATAGGGTCATTCCACGATAAATCGCCGAAGCTACAATATATGGGGAGCTCTGAACGACATCTCTCCGATTTGGTTAAAAAGTGGTAGAAATACTCATTGGAGTGGTACGAATCATAAGGCAAACAAATTTTGCAGAATTCGATATAGTTTGCGTGTAACGGAACTTAAATTAAAATTTATGCTTTCTTCTATATTTAAAAAAAAAGTCATAACTTTGGCTCTGCTCATCAGAATTTGATAAAATATACCTTGTTGAATTCAGGAAAAGGTGAACTTTCAAAGATTTGGAATAATTTTTATTTTCAAGGACGAAGGATATTTCAGAATATACTTTTTACATATATCCTTGAATAACTCAAAAAATGGTATTTTGGTTTTTTTTATTTTTTTATATATTATAGAGAGATTCGTCCTCTATTTCCATTTCAAATTTCAAGTTAGGATCTCTATGGGTTCGGCCAAAATAATGTTTTATAGGCGGCTAAATATTCTGTAATAAAGGCCTTAAAAACTAAAAAAAAAAATCATTATTTATTATCTTTTAAGAGCATATGCATATTCTTCCGATGAAAAGGAAAAATATTTTCCTTTCTTGTGAAACAGATGAAATATGATGAAGATTTCTTGTTTCCGGCACAATTCTTAAATTGCAAAATCCCGATTCCATCAATATTCATATATTTTATATTTTCTTTATATTTTCAGTTGCCCAGTTATATAACTGTAAAGGAGTTGTTATGGGTCCCCTATACGGTCTTCGTAGGCTAGCTTTGGCAGCCAATCTTTTTATTGTACCACCAAGTCCATCGCATGCGCTCTTACTATGAGAGGTCGCAAAGAAGTTCCATTCAGCATTCACTCCAAAATCCTGTTCATGCAATGTTAAATTAAAAAAATTATTTTTGTTTTTGTATTGCAGATCCATCGGAAAAATAAATAATTTTCTTAAAATGTTGGCATTTCTTGTGCAGGAACTAAGAGACGGGGCTGAAATAAGTGTACAGCGATAGTGTCATGCTTTAAGCAGTCACTGATTACAACAAAACTTTCATTTTTAATATCATCCATCTGGTTCCGGTAATATATTGCGAAAGGGTGAATCGTCGCCTGTTCGTTAGTGCAGTGGTATCCCTGCACTGCATCTTGCACAACAAAACCATAATTTTCGGAAAAGTCCAATAAAACAAGTATGTGCGTTTTCGTTAATACAGTTTTGACTTCCTTTATGTATCTGTTTTGTTGATCAGTTAGAAAAACATGACGAATGACAACACCAAGCCGTTTCAAAAAGCTCTGAATGAAATCCTCAGAGTTTTCAATTCTCACTTCCAATTTTGATCAGTCTGTGTGGGTCCACTGATAGTATGTTACGTCTTCTATGAAGTGATTACTAAAAGCAGTGTCAAAGATTCTCCTTAATTTAGAATAGTTTGGGCAATTAAGGCACTTGCCCAAGTAACAATTTATATCAGGAGAGTTACAAATTACCAAAGCTAAACAGGCTCTGCTGTCATTGAGATGCTTATCTTCGTTTTCTATCAGCCTTGATATATTGCTACCCACAAACATGAGTTTGATATTTTGATGGATGGTGCAAACACACACGGAATAAATTCCTTGGTCTTAACGACGCGAATTTAGAAAATCCAATCCATTATTATGAACTTCTTTGAACTTATAATATATCTCCCTAAGGTTAGCCAGAACCAGGCTTTTTTGAATATGTTTTTTTCTGATTTTCAATCTAACAAAAAAGCAAAACGTCTTATTTTTGAACCTGAGAAAACAAATTTTTGTTACCTTTATAGATACTCGTACGTAGTCTTTTTTCCTGGCATTAAACGGCTGATATCGTCTTCGCAGTAAAAGCTTTCTACCAATCGCTTGATATCAGCATCTAAGCTTTTCCCATAAGTTGATGGAACGCTTTGATCTTCTTGAAGTTTTCTAGATTTCTTGATCATATAGCTTCCTGTCGATCCTGGAAACTCTTCTATAATTTTGTCGACGCTCCATTATTTTGAAAGTAAAGACAACAAAACAAGTTTTTTGTCTTTGCTTGTAGTTTTATGGAAATTTTCTTTTATTTTCCCTACGATATATTCTTCCTCTCTGGAATTATCTTCATCATTATCAATAGTAACAGAGAAAACTTTCTCTGCAATTTTTAACATAGACTTTTTCAATTTTAACTGCATATATTTTAAGTCACTAAGTCTTCTCTTGTCGAATGTATCATCTCCAATATACTGTATACATTCATTAAACAAATTGAATGCAATGTCTTTATCAAAATACATTTTATCAACTTCAATTTGATCTTCAACCTCTAGCAATGATGGCGTTGTATCAGAATTTCGCATCTAACTCAATTTTTTCTTACACGTAGAGCAAATTACCAACTTTGTGTTCAATTTTGGTTGCATCGTAACCATCAATGGTCGTACAGACCGCAAATCACAAGCACTGGGTTGATGAGGTGGTAAATCCAGAGGATTGCACCACATTTTCCACACAAAAGCACTCATTATAAATTTATATTACTCACAACTCTTATTACGATACAATTAAGCCTAACTTATAAAATCCTCAAAAACGAGAAATGTGCAGTTACTAGTCATTGAAGAAATAAAACAAGCACAGTGACTTTTTTTTTCTAAAAAACTTATGTACTTATGTATGTGCACTCGAGTCATATGTGAGGATGATAAGAGGAGTAAGTAATAAATATTTAGTTTTTTGATTTAGCCGCCTATTAAACACTATTTTGGCCGAACCCATAGATATCCCAACTTAAAATTTGAAATGGAAATAGAGGACGAATCTCTCTATAATATATAAAAAAATATTCAAGGATATATGTAAAAGGGATATTCTGGAATATCCTTCGTCCTTGAAAATAAAAATTATTCCAAATCTTTGAAAGTTTCCTTTTCCTGAATTCAACAAGGTATCTTTTATCAAATTCTGATGAGCAGAGCCAAAGTTATGATTTTTTTAAATACAAAAGAAAGCACAAATTTTGATTTTTTGCCAATTTTTGAAGTTCCGTTACACGCAAACTATATCGAATTCTGCACTTAGTGAGTGGATGGATGAATTGATCGAGTTTTCACAGGAAGTCCTTGTGATTGGAGATTTCAATATTGAGTAGATGCAAACAAATGAATTATATAGGAGGAAAATTCAAAGAACTGTGATTAATTATGGCTTTAAACAGATTACTATATTGCTAAACCCACTAGAATAACCTTAAATTCAAAAACATTAATACTTGTAAATCTTGCAATAATGAACTCGAAACGAATAACAGCTTGAATCTATTTTAGCAACAAACAACCCAATTTTTAAAATATCAAAGAAGTGACTTTAATAATTGTTTGATTAAGACTAGTATATATAATATATGTTACTTAAGCGATACAAACTAAAGGGCTTCGATATTTCAAAATCTTTTACCACAGAACATCCGTTGAGAAAAATTATCAACCAATCGTTTCAAGAAAGTGTTTTCCCTAACTCTCGGAAAATGTCTCAAATCACTCCGATTCCAAAAGTTAAAAAATCAATTAAATGTGAGGATATCAGACCCGTTAATGCCCTTCCTCTTTATGAGAAGGTATTCGAAAAAGTTGTTCACTTATAACAGGAATCATTTTTTGGCTTTCACAAACTGATATTTGAAAATCAGTCGGGGTTTAGGAAACAGCATTCTTGTGAAGGTGCACTTAACATGGTCATAGCAAATTGGAAACAATAACTCGAAGCGAAAGCCAAAATAATATGTGTTGTTCTTGATCTGGAAAGGGCATTTGAAACGGTGGAAAGAGAAAAAACTAGAAAAGTATGGAGCACGCGGAAACTCATTATCCTGGATGGTTTCGTACCTATCACGCAGAATACAAAGGACTAAAGTGAATAAATTATTATCTAATGAAATTCTAATTAATATTGACGTACCGCAGGGTTCCATTCTGGGGATATTTCTCTTTAACGTCTATATCAATGACATAATAGTGAATACGCTTTGTTTGCAGATGATGGTCTATTTTATGTAAGTTGTGACAATTTAGACGAAGGTATAAAAATGCAACATGATTTGGGTAATCTTAACGTATGGCTCAAAGCAAATAACCTTAAGTTGAATGTTTCTAAAACAAAAATTATGGTAGTTAACAACGATGTAATAAGTGATAGTTCGATAAACATTATGATACCTGGGAATAGTGATAGACAATAGTGCAAGAACAAACACAGCTCAAAACACTTTGTTCTACAAAGGACTCCGACTTTTCAACACTTTGCTGAATGAAATAAAATCAGAAAACAACTTCAACAGGTTTAAACGTCAACTCATGAATTTTGTTAAGCTTCAAAATTTATTTCATGTCACTAAATTATTTATGTTATTTATATCCTTTTTTATTTAACTTAATTATTTATTATTTTATATTATATTTTATACATTTCTATAAATTTTTGTAGCTCCCTTTAATACGTAATCATAAATAAAAAATTGTTATTATTATTATTAAACTTTGTAAAATTAATAGTTAAAAAAAAAAAAAACTAAATAAACAAACAAACAAATATTTCTCCTTATTACAGGTGTTCTCAGTTAGAATCCCACAGCTGGTCTTGAGATAATTATGCACATCTTTCCAATTGAGAGATGGTCACTGCGCCTTATTAAACAGAATACAAAAAACGAACTATACTATCCGGAAAGAGGACTGTGGTCTTAATTATAAGATAAAAATACTGAACCGAGAAAATTAGGCAAACAACGATGTCGTAGGTGACAAATAAATAGCCTTCTATACCGATTGTTCCAAATCAGACAACGCTGAAGGAGTAGGTATATACTCAGAGAGATCTAATAAATGTCAAACCACTGCAGCGTTTTTTTAGAAGAGAATTAACTCTTGCACTCAGAGTTAAAGGCTGTAAGCAGTCAGAATAACAGGTTACAACTGGCAACCTGCAAGGATGGAGCTTACGATCTTGAGAAAGGTGCAAGCAGACAGCAGCGTATTATTTATAATAGCCCTTTCCAAATTTGACAAAAGGACAGTATTTATTTTCAGATCTGGCCAAATTACATACTATCACAACGCCGGTTCTGTCCACCATAGGTTAAGTTAGGTAAGAGTGACTGTTAGAAATACCAACCCACTTAGGCCTATTTAGCCCATTGTGATGCCAGCTTTCTTCTCTGGGAGAGAGCTGGACATGTACAGAGTAGGTGGAGGATTGTCTCCTCCTCTTCCTCGTCCATGCAGCTTCTAGAGAAATCATTTGTAAAAGCGCCAAGTCTTCTTGCGTGCTTGCCTATGAGGCAGTGTCCAGAAATGACACCTATTATGGCGCTAAGATGTTTCCTATTTGAAAGGATCAGACACTTAGAGTGATTCAGATCCAGCTAGATCCAGGCAAGATAGTTTGGTCGCTAGACATGTTTGCCCAGCAGTCCAGCTGAGGTGTGTTCTTTTATTGGCATCCAGCTTTAGTGTTAGTTTGCACGTAGCGATTGGTATACCTTTACTACCTTTTTCCGGTAGAATAGGTAGAGTGGTTCCAATTTCGGCGAGTTCATCGGCTCTGCAGTTCCCTGGAATGGCCCATCACCCAACAAAGGTGAATGTTGAACTGCTCTACCATCTCCATGAGAGATGATCGGCATTCAAGAGCGGTTTTAGAATATAATGAGACCGAGTCCAGGGACTTGATGTCGGCCTGACTATCCGAAAATATGCGAATATCCTTTGCAGATATCAAATTTTTCTTCAGCCAGGACAGAGCTTCTTTAATCGCCAAAATTTCCGCCTGGAACACGCTACAGCGATTTGGAAGACGGAAAGAGAGGCTGAGATTTAGCTTATCTGAGAAAACACCGCCACCAACTACGCTATTAGTTTTAGATCCATCTGTGTAGAGATGGATTGACTAATCCTCCATGAAAGCATTTTCCTCCCAGAATGATCTAGAGGGGAAGCTTACATGGAAATTTTTGTCAAACCAAAGTTCAGATATGATGTAATCGATGTTCTCTGTGAGGATTCCTAATGTATTAAGAATGTTGGCGTGGCCAAATGAATTATTTGTCCACTGTTTAGTCGTTTTAAGGCGAATAGCTGCAGTCGCAGCTATGTTCCCAATGGCTTTTTGGCAAGAGAATACAGCTATTGTAGCTTTATTGACTCTTTCTTGAATGTTAGATTTCCAGTTTAGTTTCCTGTCAAAAATGAGACCCAGATATTTTGCTGTATCGATTGAAGGGTCTATAATTGGACTTTTATATTTCCTGGAAAAGAGTACAAGATCAGTTTTTTGGGGGTTTATTCCCAATCCACAGCGATCTGCCCAGCGGGTTAATCTATTGAGATTTACTTGAAGGAGTAATGGTATTGAGATGCTTTCCTGAGACGGCTATGGCAACGTCATCCGTCATACCGCCTTGCGGCGTACCTCTGCTGACACATCTTTTAGCAGAAGTCTCACCCAGTTTGGAGTTGATTATCCTGCTTTTTAGCACTAGACCGATCAACTCCCCAAGTGAGTCGTCCTGCAGAGTTGACAGCGCAGTTGTGATTGCGGATGTGTTGACGTTATTAAAGGCGCGCTCTATGTGCAAAGCCGTTTCCACCGACTTTCCTTTACAGTAGGCATATTGAGCCGTTGACAAAAGTCTTGGATCAACTTCAGCTCGAATATGGATATCAGTCAGTCGTTCTAGAGTTTTCAGAAGGAAAGATGATAGACTTGTAGGTCTGAGGTCCTTTGGGACAACATGAGAACATTTTCCGGCTTTGGGAATGAATACTACATTGACTTCTCTCCATAACAGTGGAATGTGGATAAGTTCTACATAGCTCCTCATAATATTTTCTAACACAGGCAGAATAATATCTGAGGACCTCTGTAGCTCGGCAGGTATTATACCGTCCGGACCAGCAGACTTGTATGGTTTGAAGCTATGCAGCGCTCAGAGCAGTTTGTCTCTCGTAATCAGACCATGAATTTTGGTCACGTTGCAGTAAGCCTGTTTGGGCCGCTACTGGCCGCGGGTTGGGAGCTACCTGGAAAGTGGGTGCCCAGAAGCTGGTTGAGGTTGTCCAAGAGCAATCGGTTTTTTTCAAACAGCGGATAGAGAGGATTTTTCTTAGCCGCGATGCCTCAGAGGTTTCTGTGATTTTGTCACAGAATGACATCCAGGATTGTCGCTTTGCCTTCCCCAGTTCTTTTTTATATAATTTGAGGGATTCTTTGTATGAGTCCCAGTCAGTCACTTTTCTTGTGCTTTTTGCTACGTTGAAAAGTTCTCCACACCAATGTAGCTTTTTCTTGCCTCTAGGTTGAATAAGAGGGCAGGAAGCGGCCATAGCCCAATTGAGAGCCAGAGTAAGTTCTTGACTTTCATGTCGAGCTCATTGGTGTCACGCGGGGGACTCTGTCCACCATATTATAAGAGAAATCGTCCAAAATTGGGTATAAGTATCGAATTCGGAAATCGGTCAAATTACTGACCATTCAAATCCAAACAATTTGGAAACCAAGTCAGAATAGGATAGTTTGCCATCGGAGAGATGTAACGGTTGCTCGAAAGCTTACCAAAGTGTTGTGTAAATGTAATTAGAAGCAAGGCCTATCCCATCAAATATTAAACTAAATTAAATTATAAGTTTGTCTTTTTTTTATTGTCTTTTTGTTTCAATTTTCCGACTGTGCTATATAAATACATACATATGTATGTGAACATGTATGTGAACTAAATATGAAAGAACATTTAACTCCTGGAGTTAAATACAAGTAATAGACAGAATTAGTCTACAAGGCGTTGCAGTTCGGGGTGTAGCTGGGCGTCAACCACCAAATCTCTCTCCTTGCCACGGTATTTGGCCAACTGACTCCATTTGTGCATTATTTTATAGTTAGGTCCCCTTTCCTAAGGAGTGATATTTTTCTTCTTAGTTGTATGAAACGAAGACTCTTCTTGCCAGAATTTACTGCTTACTCATGAAGTTTTTGAAGATGCTGATTAGACATAAAGCGGAGATTCTTCATTTTCTAATTACGAATTAA
Organism: Volucella bombylans; assembly: GCA_949129095.1. NCBI lineage: Eukaryota > Metazoa > Arthropoda > Insecta > Diptera > Syrphidae > Volucella > Volucella bombylans. The sequence continues at coordinate 57,890,290 of OX422144.1, forward strand.
GTATGCATTATTCAAAGGCTTTCAGATATGAATGAGCGGCTTCCCCTTTTGACAAATCTAAACTTTTATTGAACTATAGGTAGTTGCCAGAAAATTGGCATAACTGTCTTTGATTTTTTTTTCTAATGCATCCAATCGACTGTGTGAATTAAGATGTAGCGAAGGTACAAAACCTTTATAGGACAGATGTTGCAGATATTGTATCCAAAGAAATTAACACTATCAAATAAAAAACGGTTTCCAACTGGACTACTCCTATTGCCAATCAACTATCGAAGCAACAAGTTAATCTCTCAATCAATCAACTGTTTGTCTTTGATATCGAGATCATATCCGACAACAGCTATGCCGCGAAAGTCATACTGACACCTGCTTTGGAGTCACAATTTTTTGCAGCACATCACAAGCCTTGGTTTAGTTTTGTCAACAAACACCTAGAACAAGTTTTCTTCAAAACAAAAAACAAAAAAAAAGAACGAATTCGAAACCTCTTTAAAGTTTGTATACAAACTAATACTACCTAATTAAGCAAAGTCGCCCAGCGGGTTATCGTTTATTCCATTAATTGGCTTGGAAAAAAATCGTTAATTCAAGGCAACGGTGACAGCATGGTTCCAGCGGTAACGACAATAACAAACAAGTCTCAAATGAGAGCAAAAAAAAAACAAGACAAAACCAGGAATCCGGCGAAATTTGCGAACCAGTTCACATCAAATTCCAATCGATAACAATCGTGAAACTGTTCAAGTCATGTGTTACCATCTTTTGTAGAATTCTTTATTCCTCCTTTCTTTTTTTTTTGCGTGTACGGCTGGCTATTGAAGGCTGACTGGCGCTGAGCAAGCTGTCTTTGAACTTCAATTCTACTTCAACACCCAAACCCGACCTCGTCTCTCAACTCAACCCATACCTGTACTTTATTCTCTCGAAATGAACTCGAGATAAAAATGATAGAAGGTTGAGGTTGAATTACCTTCCAGCACATCGCTCCGACCACGACAACCACACCACACCGCACCCATATTCTATGTTCTGCGCTACCACTCACACTCATCATCCACAATTTCGTACCAAAAACAGGCAGCTGTAGCTATTGAGATCTACGAGTGTAGCGACGAGTGTACGAATTCTCGTAAATGTTTCCAAACGTTTGGCAGATGAGATTTATAAAACCCCAGGGGGATGAGAGGAGGCTCCGATGAAACGATGAAGACCAATAGGAGTTCGTCGTTCGGTGTTTGTAGAGTACCACGACCATAGATGTTTGGGCTGACTATGTTGGCCTGGCAAATTACTCGTAGTAGGTAGAGCCAAAAGAACAAAATCAGATTCAGTAAAAATGGGTAAAAGTAAGAAATGAATAGAGGAATCTACAGTCTAATGGGAAACCAGATTAACCACTTTTTTTCTTTCTCAAAAAACAACAACAAATCATTCACTTACCTTCCGAAATGAGGTACACAACGTCTAACGTTTGCTGCTCGTGCTGGTGCTCCTCCTGAAAGTTCAGGATCAGACTCTTTCTTTTTTTTTTTTTAGTCAATGGAAACGTCAAAGGAAGGACACAATGTGTATACAAAAACAACAACAAAGGATTACGATTTTCTTTTGCCTCTTCCTCTTTGCGTTTGCTTTTATTTTCGCACAATACACTGGCACAAGAGGGCGATCAATTATTTATTCTCTAAACCAAACGAAAGGAGAAAATAAACTCCTACACACCGAGCGAGGACTGACGTCATTCACAGCAAGGATAATAAGGCTTCACCGGTATTTAATGTATTTTTTTCTTTTCTCTACTCTTTTTTGTTTGATTCAAATTTCTACGTCGACGCTTTGTCACATTCGATTATCATAAAAAATTTTCCTTTGCAGAAAAGTCTGCATTTACCAAATAGAGCAAAAAAAATATCAAATTCGATAGATCACACTTATTGTCTTGTCACACTGACAGCGTCACTTTGGAGTTTCCCGAGGATGCAGATTTCCGATTTCAAATCCAAATTCGTTTCTCTCGACGAGGTTGTTGCCAAACGAGGATGATTATTGCGGAATTTCCTTGTCGTCTACTTTTTCTTTTTTTTTTGCTTTTCTCTCCTTGACACTGTACCAAGCCTATTCTACTTTTCTCTTGTTTGTTTTTGTTGTTGTTGTATATCACAGAGGGTGAAGGACGATTCAATTATATAATTCACAAATGCGAAACACTCACAAAAAAAGGAATTTCGAAAAAACACGCAAATCCGACTGCGGCTCCCTCTCTCTTGGAAATCCTTACAAGACGCGTGTTGCTTATGCTTTTACGTTTGCTTTCGCTTCTGTTTCTGATCTGATTGAATTCAACGGCGTGAGTGAGAGAAAGGAGAGCATGTAAACAAAGTGTATTTTGTTGCGTATGAGCGAGCAATGAGAAAATTGATAATACAACAAAAAAAAGTAACCACACAAAAATATGAATTAACGGAGCGCACAACGCGTACCAAAGTGACACGTTGATGAAGGATTTACAACTGAAAGTTACGAGCACGCATTTAACTGTAATAACCTAACCGTATCGTACGCCGTTTATTCAACTTGCAATGAATGAATGAAACGATGAACATGGTGAATAGACGTACAGTCGTCTAGCGGAATGGAATGAAACGGAATGGCGAAGGCGATGAATTTTTTGTCATTTCAGTATTGCCAGGTGGAGGTTTTTCTTTGTGTTTTTTTTGAAAATTAGCGTCGTTCGAAAGAGGGTGGATTTAGAATGGCAGATGTGCAACACCACCATGTGGAATTTCAACAAAGTGATTGAGAATTCGGGTTGGGGTTGAGAAATACTGATAGGAATGACGGTTTGCCGGTTAAATCTACATTATAAATATAAGATTTTAGTATGACCAAGGTCATAAAAATACAACGCGGTATTTTTCTTTCATTTTTTTTTTGCCACACTCCTCTATTCGCCGATGATGCGGTGATCAACGCAACGGGTACAGATTTTGGTGAGTACCACTGTAACATGCAAGTGGACTTAAAAGCAATTGATAAGTAGTTACAACAAAACAAACTTAACTACCTAAATGTTAAAAAACCGCAAAGAATGATAATGAACGAGAGAGTAGGAGAAAGCAAAAGACTGAAGATTGGCGGTGAAAATTTTATCAAAAGTGAAGGAACTAAAGTATCTAGGCATTATAATTCAAAACACAATAGGCTTTATAAAACATGTTGATTACATATGTAAAAAGGTATCAAAAAATATGTTTATCTTTTTTAAAGATAAACTTTTTAAGTGCAATAAATATCTATAACGTAATAATTGTCAAACCACATTTTGAGTATAGTTCAACTGTTATTTGTTCCATGTAGTGATAACATAATTACAATAAAAGGCTTCAAATTTCACAAAATAAAGCCAGGCGTTATATCTTAAAATGCAATGGATATGTTGCTTATAATATTATTTTAACCTCGTTACTCGTTAAAGTGGTCGGCAATAAAATAAAGAATTGTGCTGAATGTCGTAGTATTTTTATATAAATTTAAGAATAATTTAATTCCAAAATGTTTACTAAACTATATGCAATATACAGGGTGTCCCCTAATTCACCAACAAAAAAATCTAAAAAATCATTCTACCTACAGTGAGGGTCTATCTCCAATGTTTATTTATCTAGAATTTCAGAAAAGGCTTACTTTGGTGTACCCTGACCCATGTTAACGGAAATTGCTTTGTTAGTGCTAATGGTAGAAACTTCAAGTAGGACTTTATTTTTAGAAGAAATACTAGCCTTTGTAACTGCGTTTAAATAAAGTTGATATCTTGTTTGATTCTTTAGATATCAAATTTCTAAGCGTGTTCCATTTTCATAACCCATGCTAATTTTTGACTTTGAGTTCACTTTTCTCCAGAAAATGCCTAATTAACATAACGTTTTACATTTTTTTTTCTTATGAAAATAACAATAATTTGTGTCTCAGCGCCACCTGTGACACCTATTACATTACTGGACACTGCCTCATAGGCAAGCACGCAAGAAGGCTTGGCGCTTTTACAAATGATTTCTGTAGAAGCTGCATGGACGAGGAAGAGGAGGAGACTATCCTCCACCTACTCTGCACATGCCCACCTCTCTCCCAACGATCTAGAAAATATAGACGTTAACAGTCTCCTACGCTTTATTATAAGCTCAAACTGGTTCCATTAGTAAAAGGATAATAGATTCACGTGGCAACACAATGGGCCTATAGGCATAAGTGGGTTGGTATTTCCAACAGCCACTCTTACTCATACCTAACCTAATCTAACCTAGGTAATTTTTATATTATGTGTGTACTAAAACACACTGCATGCTAGAGCCCGTTTTTGGATTTCATTGCAAATGTTTACTTATGATAACTGCTGCCTCACTTTTGATGACGCTTCGAGAATACGCTCTTCCAATTCAATTAAAGTTGCTATTTCGGTTGAATGAAAAAGTTATTTTATTCTTCCCCATACAAAAAAATGCAATACTGTAAGGTCAGGACATCTTGTAGGCAGGTGAATTGGTCCATTTCTTCCTATCAAACGGTTACCGTACTCTTCATCTAGTGAATTCTTAACCTCACGACCATAGTTGGCAGGAGCACCGTCCTGTCGAAAATATGATGAATCTAGTTGAGTCAGTGGAGTGTTGTCCAATAGTTCTGGTAAATCATTTCGCAAAAACTCCAGATAGTTTGTAGAATTCAGCCTAGGTGGTAGTTTGAAGGGGCCGATTAACTTGTTTCCAAGTGCACCTGTCGCATATTGACGCTGAATTTGTCTTGAAATGATTTATATCTCTTGTTGCGCTTAACGATTCAGATGCGCCCTTAGGCATTTAACGTAGATGCGCACCCTGCATGCCAGCACTGCGAAATTTAAATATATATTATCTCATTTGAATCCACCATCTTTATTATTTATACCATTTTGAGCCTGCCATATTTATTGCAGTCTATCCCAATTTGCTAACCTGGTTCTTTCTTTTGCCTTTGACATCTTCGCACGAACGCAACCTGCTTAAAATTAATCGTTTAATATCAAGACATCCTTAAATAATTTAAAGAGATTTAAAAGACATCCGAGACAGTAAGTTGTAATTACACAAATGTAAATAATGATGTAAATAATTTGTAAATTTTAATTAAAGAAATTTTGAAATTTCACCCAAATTTGGTGTTATTGCCAAATCGTCTCGCCGCCAACCACGCGGCTTTTCAATAGTTGCCGCCAACTGTTGCGGCAACATTTTTCAAAATTCTCAGACATTTACAAGCCCGCCTATGCCTTCAAAGAAGACCATCGTTCGTGACACAGGTGCTAAATCTTCCAGAGTGGGCCGATCTCCTGCTCCGACAGCACAGAGCCAATCCAGCGAGGAATATAACTGCTGTCTGTGTGACGAACCCTACTCCGCTGGAGACATGGTGCAATGCGACACCTGCTACGCCTGAAACCACTACAACTGCGCAGGTGTAGATAGCCGTATTCGGGAAATAACATACATGTATGACATGTGTACAGGTAAGAATAGTGGTAGTTCGTTTCCCAGTGTTTCAGGGGGGGTTTTCCAAGCGCTCTAGCCGTAGCCATATTAGCCAACTTATCAAATCCAGCCCCGCCGAACAGTATGAAGCGTCGAATCGAGCACTGTCCGCGTAGTCACTTCGGTAAATACTCTCTCCGTTGCTGCTACAAACACCGTAACTTCGGTTCCTGGTTTTCTTTGTGCCCCGGCGTTCAGCACACTGAAACAACCAGATATAGCCAACAAACCAGCTGGTGACCTGTCTGCTGCCATGTACGACGCTACGCCATGTACACTGTAGCGAAAGGGACTCGTAACCCGATTGCCAATGCAACGCAAAAGCCGGACAAATTGTTGAATCCTGTTTTATAGTAGTCAACCATCAGCCACAAGAAGCAGGAAGCGTGGCTAGTTCCGAGTCGTCTAAGTCATCGAAAAGCTTTGCTCGCCTAAAGCTGCAACGGCTGGAAGGGGAGAGGGAGTTACAAGAAAAACGAGATAAAGAATATTTAAACAAGAAATATCAACTCCTAAGTCAGATTGCGAACTCCGAAAGTGATGAAAAGGTGGCTGAGTAAGTCGCTGCCTCAACAGTAAGGGTCGATGGTTGGTCCGGGAAGACAACCACATGAAACTGTTGGGAATCCACTCGTAAACCCAATATCCGTGAGCTACGACGCCAAGAGCTGTCAACGAAGTCTTCCATGCCATCCGCGCCTCACTTCGCCCCACCATCAGCCAACCCAAGTGCGGAGCCACGACCACCGGCTACGCAATACCCTCGCTATTTTCGAATGGACACTCACCCTCCGCCTATACTCGAGACAAGTACCGAGGGCGGTCGACAGTCCAGGCTAACTAGCGAACAATTAGTTGCACGGGAACTCTAAATTTTCAATGGAAAGCCAGCGGATTGGCCCCTTTTCATCTCCAGATTTACCCGAAGCACCGAATTGTGCGGCTTTACCCATGAGGAGAATCTTTTTCGTGCAAAACCTCTGCGGTCACATCGAAGCCACTGTTTTGGTGGAGCGCTTAAACAATCCTATGCTTGTGCAAGGTCTGGTAGCCAGATTGGCCCTCTATGCTTGTGCAAGGGCTGGTAGCCAGATTGGCCCTAGCTTTATGTCTTAACTGGGAATTTCATAAGCAGACGTTACCGACGTGTTCATCCTCCCACTTTAGTAGGTGGGCGTATCAAGTGGCTGCGGCCGCCAACGGAGTTTTTCCGAATACAACATCATCCGAGGAGAAGCGGAACCGATCCAAAGGTGTGCGGAGTCAAGGATATCTTCATACTCATCACCAAGCATCAATTGTAGAGACTCCTAAAATGGAGCGCAAATGCTGCATCTATTCCCACAATTGTGATTCCGTAACAGCGTGCCAACGGTTTCTGGAGTTGAGTCTTACGGATAGATGAAAGAAAGTCAGGAAACACCAGCTGTGTCGGCGATGCTTAAGGCAATATGTCAGCAAGCCCTGCAACTCGACAGAAATTTGCTGCGTGGGCAGTTGTAATCTTGGCCACCACCGACTTCTACATAACCCTTGACGGGATAACAGTGGAATTCCTTCCAAAGAAGGAATTGTTACAGTACACTCGCAGATGAAAGTGGGCATTCCATGGGGCGAAATTGACTCTGTTCTGTTCCGAGTAGTGCCGGTGCTCCTGTATGGTCGAGGCGTTCGGATTCACACGTATGCCTTGCTTAACGATGGTTCTTCATTAACTCGTCTGCTTATGAAACATCCGCTGTGTTTAAAATGGACAGGGAACACCTCACGGTACGAAAAGCATTCCGAAGTTGTGCATCTGGAAATCTCAAGCACTGGACCCAACGCCGTGAAGTACGCATTTATCAATGTCCACACCGTTGACAACCTTTGTTTATAGTCTCAATATTTGGATCCTGATGAGTTGCAGAGCAAACACGAACACCTAAAGGGCCTCCAAATCGAACCGTACAGCAAAGTCGCGCCACGTCTGCCTATTGGGCTTAACAACGCCAAATTTGGATTCCTCTAAAATATCGAGAAGGAGATTCGAGAGAACCGGTCGCTACGAAGACACGTCTTGGTTGGGTGATTCATGGGCTAAGTACGGGAGATTCAGGTAGAAGGACCGAGGATGGCAACAGGCACAATTTTCATGTCTGCGAGTGCAACAGCTAAGACCTGCAGCGTCTGATTAAAGAATATGTATGCGGTGACAATTTCGGTACGCAAAATAATGGGAAAGAGTTGTTGTCTGGCGATGATCAGCGAGCCTTAAGTCTCTTGAACACTCATACGATCCGGAAAGATATCAGATTTGAAACGACGCTTCTCTGGATATTTGACCAGATTTCGCTCCCAGACAGCTACCCGATGGCCAGAAAGCGGTTGGAATGTCTGCAAAAACGGATGAGGCGGGAACCAGATCTTGCGGAGACGTTACATAAGAAGATCGAGGCGTATGTTCATAAAGGTTACGGTCGCCTACTTCCACCTGACGAAGCATCAACTGGAATAGGACGCTCCCGGTACCTCTCTATCTTTCCTGTGGAGAACCAAAATAAACCTGGTAAGACCAGGATCGTTTGGGATGCCACAGCTGCTGTCGAAGGTGTTTCCCTAAACTCGGTTCTTCTAAAGGGCCCGGATCAGCTCACATCTGTAAGTTTCGCCAAGACCAGATTGCAATTTGCGGAGATATCAAGGAGATATTTCATCAGATCCGTATACGCGAACCAGACCAAAATTACCAACGTTTTTTGTGGGGCAATGGCAGTGAAAATCGGCAGCGTACTTACGCCATGATGGTCATGACATGACCTTTGGAGCCACCTGTTCCCCGTGTACCGCTCCATTTATAAAAAACAAGAATGCTGACCAGTTTAGTGAGGAATTTCAAAGGGCGGTGTGTTCAATAAAAGAAAAGCATTACGTGGACGACCTAATGGACAGTGTTCCGGCTAGCCCAAGAAATTCGTCACATACACAAGCACGGTGGATTCCACATACGCAATTGGGTTTCCAACGGCTCCACGGGAGGTGGAGAACGTCCAAGATGTTACATCACTACGGCATGGGGAGATGAAGTTCAACTCCATACAGTCGTCGATTCCAGCGAAAACGGCTTTGCAGCAGTTGCCTACGTATGAACCTCCTTCAACGGTACTATCGAAACCCGTTTGGTCGGAGCGAAAACAAGAGTGGCACCCCTAAAATCGTTATCCATTCCCCGCAAATCTAGGTGCGACCAAGTGGCAGAGGAAGCCAGATTTCAATAACAATAGCCGATGGTTCCTTGGGCCGAAATTCCTCCAAGCTTCCCCAGATGAGTGGCCTAAAGAAGCAGGACCTGAAGAGTCCACCAGCGAAGAGCTGAAAACACATTACGTAAATGTACATACGCTCTGCAACTCAAGTGTTTTCCGCTCTGATGCTATTTCATGCTGGAAGAGACTTCTCAGAAGCTCTGCGTACACACTTTGATTCATCCACAACACTCGGGCCTGTGACAAATCGCATAAGGCGGAAGGTCCACTGACTCAGAAGGAGCTCCATCTGGCAGAAGATGCTATGTACCGAGAAGTATAGGGTAACGGATATCAGGAGGAAATCGCTTACTTAAAAGCTAGTCGCCAAGTGGAGAACAGCAGCCTCATTTTCAATATAAGTCCATGGACGACAAAGGGGTTCTTCGAGCAAGCAGACGGGTTTGCTATGCCATGGGAGTAACTGCAGACGCCAAGCAACCGATCATCCTCCCCAGATCCCACTCCACCACACACCTAATAATCATGGACGTTCACTGCAGATATAAACACCAGAATCACGAGACAGTGATTGATTTGCGCCATAAATATCATATCAGCCGGTTAAGAGTCCAGCTGAACTCCATCAGGCGGCTTTGACAATTGTGCATGAACAACCGCGCTCGTCCACAACCACCGATCATGGCACACCTACTCGCTGCCAGACTCGTATCTCGTCCCTTTTCTTTCACTGGAATTGAATACTTTGTTGATTGAGGCGGAATTTATTGTGAACTCGAGACCATTAACTTACATACCCTTAGACGAGGAAAATCAAGAGGCAATTACACCAAACCATTTTCTGTTGGGCTTGTCTAGCGGATTGAAACCGGCGGCAGTGCTCGACGATCGAACACTGAAAACAAATTGGCTGGCTTCGCAGCGACTTGCGGACCTCCTGTGTAGGCGCTTTGTGGCGGAGTACCTACCTACTCTCACTCGACGCGGAGATCATCAGCGGATATCCTTCTTACTTGTGGAGCTCCAGCATTCGGTCGTGTATTTGAAATTGATTCCGTTTCTCGAAGCCTTCGATACGTATTTCCAAATATTCCTTTACCAGGAAGTCGTCGGTTAGGATAAAATTCGTGGTATCTTTTTCGCGCACTAGTTGAACTTCCATTGCACAGCCCATAAACGTAAATAATGTCTGCGTATTCTTGGTTTGTAAATGCAGACATAGCGTTTCTCAGCAACTGTAAACTTTGCGTAAAAAATTAAACTGATGAATTTTTTTTTCTAATCTTTTATACCATTTTTGTTGGGTAAATTTTCGAAATAGGCCTTCAAATCCCAAACCTTGCTTTTTCTAAGAACTTTTAAGGAACAAGGTAAGGAAATGGGGGTTTTGACAGGTAATCAAATAAAAGAGCACTCTTTAAAACTCTTTAATAGCTATGCAATTTTAAACAAATATTGGGAAATTTGTAATTCTTGGAAAACCACTCTTACTATTATGTATTGTCAACTGTTGTTAGAAACGTTGGTAAAAAATCATAAATTCCGTCTTTTACCTGATGCCAGTTTTCCCAAGTATGATAAAATCTATTGGTTTTTGTGGAAACCTGATGACGATTTTTTTTATTATTGTTTTTATTTTAGTCAGAAATTAGCATGGGCAATGAAAATGGAACAGGCTTAGAAATTCGATATTTAAAGACTCAAACAAGATATCAACTTTACTTAAGCGCCGTTACAAAGGCTAGTATTTCTTCTAAAAATAAAGTCCTACTTGAAGTTTCTACCATTAGTACTAACAGAGCAATTTCAGTTAACATGGGTCAGGGTACACCAAAGTAAGCCTTTTCTAAAATCCTCGATAAATGATGTCAACATTGGAAATAGACTCCTACTGTAGAATGATTTTTGTTATAGAATATACCCAGGAATCATTTCCCAAATTTATCGTTGGCGAATTAGGGGGCACCCTGTATAAGAGATGTCCAGCCATATGCTTTAAGAAACCGTAATAATATTAAACTGCTAAATACCATATGTTAAATATGTGTACACAAAATTCATTAATTTTCAAGCTATTGAATGATTTGCCGGATGACATAAAGGACGAGATAAATTTTATATCTTAAAAAAATTATTCGATTTTGCTAAGCTTAAATATTGTGAAAATTGTAATAGTATATTTTAATAGCCACTAGGGTGCTAGTAATAAAACTACTACAACTACTACCACGCAGCAAAAGGTTAAATGTTTTTACAAACGTTAATGTGTACCACCATACCACCAGGATTCAATATTAAGTAATTTGTAAGAATTAATGAAAGAATATCCAAAATTAAGGAATATGTTACGGTCACAATAAAAGCAGATAACTTAAAATTGATTGCGTTTTCCATAACATTGTCTTTATTTGTTATTTACCGTTAAAATATATAACGCTATTATGACATCTAATGCTTATGGGGTTGACTGAATTTGGGGGATTTTAGTATCATTGAAGAAACCGCCCTATTTGAGATCACCTCGTTTGTTAATGAGACCAAGAGTTTGCTTCTGCTTTTGCATTGCAGTCTTTCAGGTATATATGTACATTTATTTCAGCCCATTTTTTCGAATCCCGTTTTCGGCGGTGTTTTCTGAAGACTTTCGTTAAGCATGACAAAACCACCTGATTTGCTCAGCCTGAAGTTTTTCTATTATCGGCTCTTAACAACCCTGTCATCGCGGTCAAAAACTCTCTACATCTTTCGAGCCTGGAGCGTGAGATGTAGAAGATATGGCAAGAATAAGAACCAAGAACAAAGACCAAGACAGGGGGAGCAGAAAATCAAAGATAGAGCAGTAAAAGCGAAGGATAATAAAACCATAAAAAGTTGTGCAAAACAAAGAAAAACTAAAAGTATGTATTACGAGTATTATGTATGAATGCATTTAACAATGTATAAATTGAATTAATATCTTTAATAAAAATAGAAATTTTGTAAAGGTGGATAACAAACTTATTGTGTTCCTGTTTTATTTAATCCTCGTTACAAAATCTGAATTTGTAGTTGTCAATAGCACGACAACAAATGTACGCGTACCCAATCTTATTAGATTACACTTTGTTACATCCGCTGACATTCGTAACATTTTTATTTTCGCTCTTATTTTTCCTTTACATTTCTCTTTTATCGTCCATTGTATCGTAAGACTCTCATATATAACGAATCTAAGCGCCATTTTTCTGTCATAAAGTACTACGCCACCCTACGCTAATTCTATGCCTTCATGAATATTTAACCTTTTTGTTTTCAGTAAACTCTTGCAAATGATCACAGATAAGATGATACCGATATCAGTGTTCAGCTGCACAAACTTTTCGAGCACTTCGTTCATTTTATTGGCGGAATAATCGCACAACAACAAGATTAAGACCAGTGCGCTTTAAAGAAAATAACGCAGTAGTTGAGGCCAGTGTGGAAGACCTGAATTTCTCAGTTCACCGGAGTGTACAGCAACTTGTGCTTTGTCCACAGCTTGGAAGGTTTGGTAAAACCATTGGTCTGATTCCTTTCAAGATTTAGTTAGTGCAGTAATTGAAACCAATGAAATATGTTTCGGGTCATGGCTGAATGGGGTTAAAACCATTTCCAATTTTATGACAGCATTTTATTTATCACTGTGGTTCGCTTTTGCACCTCAATAAGCAAAATTGCTCTATTTATAGTGAGACACAATTTAAGTCTACTTTTAACAAAATGCGGCAGGAGCTAGCGTTAATAGCAATATATCGTATGATACATGATCAGAAAATTATCATAACATATTTGTTTCCAAATATATGTGACATCGGTGTAGAGAATGTGTAGTTCCAGAAGGATGGAGCTCCGTGTTGTATTGCGGTCAATTCCACTGATTTATTGAAATCAAAGTTTGGTATGACTGCGATTTGAATATCAACACTAGGATCTTTAAATCCAATGATTAAACAAGACAATACACAACGAATTGTTGCCTGTATAAGGGCGGACCCATATGATCGAAAAAGTAGTCAAAAATTAAACCAGAAGAAAATCAGGGTTGCGGTCCTAATATGCATATTGTCTTTTAAATAAAAGCATTTTTTAAATCGATTTCGTATATTTTTTTAAAATTTATTTTCCTGACTTAATTCCTAAAAAGAACATATTTTGAGATTTTAGCGACTTTTATGTAGCCGTCCAAATACCTGGGAACTCTATCTAACGCTTTTTCTCAATCGATGAAGGCGATATGTAGATCTTATCGTTTTCCTTCAATATCTGTAAACTTTAAATCGCGTCGTATTCTCACAAATCCGCCTTAACTGCCATGAAGTTTAATAATATTACGCTGCCGTAATCTATACTCTTAACGCAGAGATTTTCTTTATAGACGAACACCATGCTGGTGCCAGCATGACATTCCTACTCACTAAAACTTACTTTTGCATGAAATGATCGTCCTTATGTTAGCCCCGCAGAACCGCGGCTAGGCTTGCAATCATTAACACGTTTGTCAAGTGCACGTTATACATACATACATAGGCTAACGAATATCTTCTACTGTTGTCTGTTTATGCGATTCTGGCCGCTTCATCTTCTGTGCGAAATTGTTACATCATTGTCATTATGATATCATTTGCGGTACCCCAGGCTTCGCCAATTGTTCTGTCTTCCCAGGATATTTCTAGCTGCTGTAAAGTTTTCGCTTTTCAACAAGACATATACTGCGTTCTCTGATTAAAATTCACAATATTTACAATACTCGTGGGATGGGTCGTCCATATTTTTGTATTAATAAAAGAAGTCCAGGGGTGGCCGTGGTGTAGTGGTACTAGCAATCGCTTCTCACTCGGAGGGTCCAGGTTCGAATCCTGCCCATGGCAAGTCAGTTTTTCATTTGTGTCATTGGAACTCAGACAGAAAAATTCTGCGTGTGAAGGCATAAGACTGACACGTAGATTTGGCTGTTGTAGAGTTTCATACCTCGAATCACTCTGAGTGAAAAAATACTCTCCGTCCTATTCGGACTCCCACCCCCGGAGAGCGAATATCGAAACCTAACACACCTGAGTTTCAAACCACCACAAAAACAATTTTCCTTTCTCCTCCTTCTAGCTTTCCGCCCGCGCCTTTGCAACAGTAAAAGGGTATCTAACCCCTTAGGCGCGCGTAAATTATAAAAAAAAAAACATCCATGGTTTGATAAAAACTGGTAAGGTTAAAGTTTACCCATCCATTCTTTCTGTACTTTCGTCATTAAATACTTTAAGACTTTGGCTTTCAGGATGATAGCCATTCGACCTGCTATCTGAAGCACAGCATACTCTGGGTGATGTTCTTTTATGTAAAGAGTTTATCCTTCTCATGTACGAGAATGTCTATTTATGACTGGTGTCCAAACAGGGTTGATTTGCTGACCGTCGCTGCCTAAGTCCTCCAATGTTTGGCATTTATCTGAAAACTATCGCAACTACTATCCTACCTAATTACTGAATGTGAAGCTTTAACTCATTACTATGTTCTCTAACCTGGTCATGCGCTCAACTTTCTTGAGGCTATGCCAGTTAAGCGAACATTTGTTTTTATATTTTTTATAGTGTCATTGTAGAATTGTGTCATTTCCTCTATGGATTTGGTAACGACTACATACTACTGCAATGTCATCCACATGTCCGATGACGTTCACTCCTCTTGGTCTGCACATTCCCAGAACTCGTCCATTATATTCCACAAAAGCCAAAGCGCTTCAATGTCAACCTTTTAATTATGATTATAAAATACTCACATAAATTACACCTCCTCTTACCAAAACTCTGCATCCAATAACATATAATATATTAAATACCCAATTCGACAACTTTAAATTATTTATGAATTAATTCTAATAACTGCCCATAATCCCATGGCACTGCACCGAACAACCATTTGAACATATTTCATTTAAAATTGAATTACCTTTTCGAAAATTACTTTTTGCCTCCTTTTCACAATGCTCCTCCATTGTGTTCGGCAGTAATAAACAATCCAAATCAAACGGAAACAAATACATCAAATAAAATCGCACAAAAGTTATACAACTAACATATAACGAGCAAATCCACATGAGAATGTTCTGCTGGCTCTCGGCCGTTCTAGCACCCTCTCCAAAAGTCGTTACCCCCGGATAATATAAAATAGAGTACTGTGCTACACCCTTAGCGCTCTACAACAACCCAAACCCTCGGTTAGTTTACATTTTCTTGTATTTTGAAAAGCCTTCAGTGTTTACCTTAAATTAGGAACTCGTTCTAATGTACAATACATACTCGTATATACGAATATAAGGATATTCCCATTCCGCATCATTTTACCGGAGCGTCGATTGTGCCAACACTTCACTTTATGACGCTCAATCGTTGGCGGCGCGGCCGTAATTCAATGCTACATCATAACTTTTTTGTACCAACTCACCTCTAGCTATTTGAGACGAACTTTTCTAAGGAGTTACTTAGCTCCCTCGCCTACAGAACCAAGGACAACGTTTTGGTCTCGACCCGTTGCCAAGGCAATTGAAATGGTGTGACGGGATTTATGTCTAAAGGGGTGGTACTGTCCCATCGGCGCCGTCACCCCGGAACCACACCAGTTAAGTGCATTGCAAAGTCATAAAGTGCACTGCATATAACGTTCTAATAATTTAAAATACAAATGAGCATGCAGCCATTTTTAATGACGACCTTGACGTGTTCCTTATTGCCTGGGTAGCGGGTGGTTTTGGTTTTGCAACTATTGGGTGAATTGTAGGGTTTGAATGGTGCTCTCTCCCTGTTGTTGTGTCCTTTGACTTACAATATAATAAGCCTGCATGTCCTCGTGCTGAATGGTGCTTTGGCGGTTAAAGTATTTCCCGGTTGAATTTTGTGCTGGAAGGACGTAGTAACACTTGACTGGATGGTAAAAAATACAAGTAAAAAAAATCTTAAAAGTTGAGCCGTTAAGAGTCAATTTCTAAAAAACGGAAATCTCCGCTCAAGAGTTTGGCATTAAAACTGTTGCATTCGAAGGATTTGGCGCATGCAGTGCTTGTGAAAAGATTCTTTTCTCGCATATTTTACAAAAAAAAAAACTGTTCCGTAATATTTTTCAAGTTTTCCGTGGCCTATATAATCGCTGGAGTGATAGATAAAGTACGTACTCATATTTACTATAGTGTAGTGGTGAATAGATTTTTTTTTGTTTTTTACAAAAAGGGAAAACATCTATTGATTTTCTATTTTACATTTTAAAATAGTCAGAGTAAAAATTATAAATACACTATCTACCCGCAGTTATCGATCGAATTGGAATTTGTTTTTTTTTTTTTTTTGAGTGGAATGACATGTGTTCGTGTGAAATTGTGTTAAATTGTCGGGGTTGACCGTTAGAAGTTTTTCCTTCTCTAGCGAATACGAATTGGTCAAAAGTTCAAATGTATAGAGGGATAGACAGAGGGACAACTCGATGGGAGTTTATGTTTTATACCCATACTCACTCTGACTTCAATCAAAGTTCTTTCTTAACGCCTACCACGGATAGTTTCGAAAATAATTTGTCCAATTGGATCAATATCACTGTAGAAAATATTTGATTTCATTCCTCTGTTCATTCCGTCTATTATAAGGATATTAAAGTATCATAAAGGGTGAACGATAGGAAAAAACAAAAAAAAAACAGCAAGAGTGTGAGATATAAAATTGATTCGGCTTTATTTTGAAGCTACGTTCATGCCATTATGTGTGGAATAGCACATCATTCAAATGGCCGCCTTAGCTTCGCTGACAGTGCTTCAAGCGGCAGTCCAATTTTTGATGACTCGGTCCAATATGTGCGGCGTTCTTCCGACAACTTGGCGAATGTTGGTCTCGAGCTCGTCCAAAGTGGTTGGCTTGTTAGCGTAGCCTAAGGACTTGACGTAGCCCCAGAGAAAATAATCGAGTGGTGTAAAATCGCGGCGATCAATTGGTGAACGCTCGCCGTGAGATGACCCAGTCGCCAAATTTCTCCTTCATAATTTCGAGCGTTGCATCGCTTGTATGGCATTTAGCGCCGTCTTGTTGGAACCACAGCTCGGATATATTGATGTTGTCGAGCTATGACCACAGAAAGTCAGTTTGACGGTCGTCCGGCTTCAATTCTTGCGTCAGCACAATCTTGTACGGATGTATGCCCAAATCCAACCGGGTTTACTCTTTAACGATGCCCAATTCAGCTGATCGACGCCGAATCGACATTTCCGGCTGTTATTCGATGCTGGCCGAAACGGCGGCTATGTTTTCTTCATTTCGCACCAGTCTCTGTCTGGTTGGTGGCCTTAGATCTAATAGAGTATACTCACGCTCAAATTTTTCCACGATGCGACGAATTGCGTGCACACTGAAGCCATGATGACGACCGACCTCACGACGAAATTCACGTTACGTATTTACAACTGAGCCGTAATTTCGATAATATTTTTTAATAATTTCCGAACGTTCGGCAAACGTAAGACGATGCATGACGAAATGACAAACCTTACTGAATATTTTGAAAGCTGGGCGTCATTGGTAACTTTGACAGCTGCTGAAACATGATGTTTGGAAAAACTATCATTCCTATCTGATCAGCCGTTACTATGAGCTAAATTTAATTAATTAATTTTATGGGGGTTAACGCCCCCATTTATTTTGCTTAATGCAAGCTTAAACTAACTTAAAAACTAGGACTTAAAAACTAACAAGAGTTAAGGGTGAGGAAGTAAGGGAGTGGTGGACGAGATCAAGTTTATGACGAGAAGTGTTCAGGTTAAAATCAAAAAGAGGGAGGTTTGAGTTGCCCTTCGTTCGTTAGAGCCATAAGAGGTGCGGTGGGTTGGGATATAGACGAGACGAGGACAGTGTAAATTACGAGGGTTAGTGTTGAAGGAAATAGAATTGTAAAGGGAAGTGCCGTCCACAGAACCAGAGAGCAGTCGATGAATGAATGAAACACTACGTCTCTGCGTTTTTCGAGGGTATTCAGGTTAAGAAGTTTAAGGCGGTCACGATAGGGATTTAAGATAAATGGGTCATTCCAGCGTAGTCCACGAAGAGCAAAAGGGGACCACAATTGGCTGGCATATTCGAGAAGCGGCCGGACAAGGGTATTGTAAAGTGACCTTGTAACGTAAGGGTTGCAAAATTCTTTAGACCATCGACCTAAAGCGAACGCTATAGTAACGGTTCTCCAGATAAGAAGATATCCATTTTAACAATATGGGGTCAAAACCGAGGGAAGACAATTTGAAAAGGATCAGTTGATGTGATATTTGATACGTCAATTTCGTTGCTATTTTCTAGGGCTGAAAGCGCAATGGATACCAATTCAACTAAGTTTTTAGTAGTTGATCTACCTTTCAGAAATCCATGCTGACTATATAAGCGACTTGCACTAAAAGTTTAGAACTTCATATAAAAAACTTTCGAACATTTTAGGTATGTGAGAAAGCTTAACAATGGGACCGTAGTCCCATTCATTCTTTGATCTTTTTTTGTGAACCGGGGATATGAAAGAGGTCTTCCAAACTTGAGGGAATTCCCCTTGTGTAAGGGACAAATAAAACAGGGAAGAAAGCTGGTGCGAAAGATTGGAGGCACACTTTTTGAGAAATATTGTTGGGAGCCCATCTGGACCGGGTAAAAATTCATCATTGAGATTTTATAACTTTTCTTCGATAAGGATGGGATCAAAAGGCTGAGAGAGATAGGGGTCAATGGAGAAATTGGGAAGGCACTTGAAATATATGGAGTTGGGTACGAAGAGGTTATCTGCAAATGACTGTTTAAAAAAGTTTCCAAAATAGTTGGGAATTACATATACATATGTGGGTCGGTTGATGATATATTATCGAACGAGAGAGAGGGGGATAACCGTCTGATTTTCTTTTGTAGTTGAAGGTTGGTCTGCGCTGGTAGGTTCCAAGATAGTTAGAGTAGTCATAATAAGAATTGGTGCGAAGAAAAGCTGCCCATAATTTGTTTCTTTTATTATGTAAAGAACAAAGTTTTCTGTTGTACCATGGAGGGGAATAGATGATGTTTTATGCCGTGAAAATGGGACACAGAGAGAAATGGAATTAAATATTTCACTGTAGAAAATGGAGCTTCAGATAAGGCTAGGTTGGCAAAATCAAAATAAGATTTGCTAAGATAGGTATTGATTTTGCGAAAATTAGCTTTATGGAAAGAGATGGTACTTGAAGAAGTGGGCTGTGGTGGAGAGTTATGGAAAGATGAGAGAAGAAGAGGGGGTGAAAGTTTCGACTGTTGATAGGATAAAAGAATGGAACGTTACTGTGGAATTAATAGGAGCGCTAGTGAAAATAAGGTTGCCTACCGATTGAGTTAGGGACGCCACTTACTTGGCACAGGCTTGAGTCAGTTATGCTATCAATGAAAAGACATTCCTGCCGCTTGATGCGGTAAAAAATAAGTGATCATCCGATGGAATCCACTTCAGCAGGGGCAGATTAAAGTCACCAAAGATAAGGATATCGTCGATGGAATCGCTTAAGTCAATTAGTTGGTTAATTGCTTTTATAGCAAGGATATAGGATTCTATAAGTTGAGCTGGGAGAATGTAGCAACACATAACTTACAGGAACCTATTGGGAAGTGTTATTTTAATTGAAACAAAGTCAAGTTTAACAGAAGGGATAGCGATGAGAGAAGAGTTAAGGTTATTGTGAATAGCAAATAGGACACCTCTACTGTAAGAGCATAGACGTCGAAAGAGAGACCGTGTGATTTTGACAAGACAGCACGAGTTTTAGAGCGCAAGCCTCTCACGTTTTGGTAGTAAAATGTAAGAGGTAGTTTGGTGCGTGGAGGAGTAGGGGAGTGTAGATGAGATGTAGGCAAAGAAGGCAAGTTAGGAACGAAAAACTTTGTCATGGTCAGCTCGGCTGCGCTGAAGGTGAGAAACTCTTTTAAGTGTACATAGCTGCGGAAAGCAGCGAGCTCATCCCCAACCTTTTGGGGAGGTGTGTCGAAGATTTCGTGGCACCTGTTGTAAAGTTTCCTAAGACTGGTTATATTCGTAGGAAGGCCTTTCTGTTGGATGGAGACTATGACACTTGTTTTGGTTTTTCCCCCAAAGTAAACAGAATCGGATTTATCGTAAAGATATACGAGAAAGAGACGTATATTTTTGTATATCTTTTTATACCTTAGTTTAGAGAGCGCGTAACGGCATTCCGTGGTGTTTATATTCTTCTGGGTCAATTTAATATTAGGCGGCGAAAGACGATCAAAATTAGGGGCCCGTGAAACCGAGGGAGAAGGCGAACTAGAGGCGGGATTTAAGATATGTGAGCTGACAAAGTTTGGGTATTTGGCTCCTGTTGTAAGGTCGAAATTGGTAAAAGTATGCGTGTGAAGGGGTGTAGGTGGTTGAGCAGTGACAGTAGCAGGGGCAGGGACTTGGATAGAAGAGAGGCACTTGGTGCTTTTATGGAGATACGTGAAGGGAGTTGCTTAGGGATGTAAACGGGAGGCGAAAAATTGGGAAATATTTTAGTCTTAAGGCTCCAGTTGCGGTCAGGCTTAGGATGTGGATGCGGAATAAAACTGAGAGATTCATAATTGGCTTTAGATGAGGCGTTGCTTCGTTTTTTTTTTCAATGTTTTTATTGGTTGGTTGATCTGTCCATTTAGAGACCGGCATCTTTCCGAGGTTGAGATTGGTGTTGGATGCGTTAACAAATAACCATTCATATTAAGCCGGTAAATTAATCTTGAAATTCCGTTTGTTTTTGTGGTGAAATGTTGCGAATATTATGCATTGGCTAATGGTGATGCCATACCTCTTTTCGAAAAATTCAGAAATCAAGCAACATCTGCATAATTTGATGCACCTTTGACGAGTAGGGTGGTGAACATCTGATTCGTTGTGCGGATTCGGTCTAACCTACTTTTCCACTCTGAAGGTGTCCACGTCGTGTTAAATTGTGTAACAAGTTTCCGTGGGGCGGCGACAGGAGGAGTTGGAGTTGGAGCAGTTATATCATTATAAGATTTTTGGATCGATGGGCTGGTGCGACGATTTGGGGGTTGGGTTTTCGCACTGAATGTGGTAATGTTTCGGCTTCGGTTTGTAATAATTCAGCCAAAATTGAAGTATTGTAACTGTTGCGCGGCCTAGGATGGGTTGGAAGACCATCGATTTTGTGACATACTGTTTCAATGAGGTTTTCCAAATCATTCAACACCGTTCTATTTGTGGTGAGTTCATCATTAAGCTCATTGGCTTTGTCGAATATAACGTCAAGCATGGACTCGTAATGCTTTGAGAGTTGATGATTGTTTGTTGCAGGTTCGAGATGGAGATTGGATGTGGATGATTGGAGATGAATATCAATGTCTTCTCGGAGAGAGTTGATGGAATTACATGTTTTCTTGTTGGAATCCATCATTGCGAAACCGATTGATATAAATTCTGTACTTGATCTTGTACTTTCTAGTTCAATTAAACGCGCAATTTGTTTTTCAATGCTATGACCAAAGTCTTCCGCACATCTTACACTTTGTTCAAAGATTGATAGTTTGTCCGTTATCAGTCTGACGAGCGATTTATGATTGGATTCATTGGAGTCACTGATTGCAAGGAGCACATGTGAGAGAGAAATACTGATACACTCATCATAGAAGAACAGCAGATTTCCAGAGAACACTTTAACGAAGACCGTGTTTCTTTTATTTAGGCCGACACAAATAGCATGGAATATTTTGACGCAGATCCCCTTACAGTCAACAAATTCAGAATTATTGTCGTTAATGGAGCAGTTGGTTAATCCACAAGAAGACATGACGAAGACCAGGAAAACAAAAAGCAAATTGCGGAGAAAAAAAATAATGCACTCAACGCACTGTCGCGAAATGAACAGACTAGTAGTTCAACAACGCGTCAGGGATAACTATTTTTGTGTGAGAAATTAGGTTATTAGATTGATTTAACTGGAATAAGCAAATTATTCAAAAATTATGGAGTAAAGTAAGAGAGCGACTGAATACAGTGGCGGTTTGAACTGAAGTAGTTTTTTACGAAATATGAACGGGCGGGCAGATGTGGTCTTTGGCTCTTTGCTTTCCATGCTTCAGTGTATCGTAGTGGATAAGGCTTTTAGCAAACGTCATCATTTAATACTTTTAAAACTTTGTTGCTTCATTGAAAAGATTTAACTTTCTTATTTGCCATGAAATAATAAAAGCAAATGCTGCCTCGACTGACTTTTTCGATTATCAGCATAACATCCATCCTCAACGACGCTCTAAAAACAAAATTTCGACGGCAGCTCCGCGTAGGCTATGCCTCATCAAAATTACAGGATTAGTGAACTTTATTGTATAGCTGGTGTCGCATGTAAAGCCATACTCCTAGAATCGGAATTGTCCAAGTTCAACTCATCAATTTATAAACCAAGAGAATCGGTTGTCGTGCCCTATAGCGCTGTTACTATCTTCATCTTCAAATAACATTTCTTTCAGACGTTGAGGATGCATTTGGTTTTTCTTTAGCTCCAACAACGTTGTTTTACCTTATTTTATAAGTGCGTCTCATCCGAAAAGACGATGTTTTGAGGAAAATCAACGATTATTTTTAGTTGCCTTATAACTCTAACAGGAAGACTATAATGTACGGGCTCAAATTGTTTAGTCTTGAATAAACCGGAAATTACAAACGAACAATGAAAGGTCTTTGTGCTCAATTCTACTCAGGTTAGTGTGGTTAATATTAAATTCGATCTACTCGTATGATATTTTGTCCAATATGGTGTTTGAAGCCCATATTGAAAGCACTTACGTCAAGTATAAATAAGCTGTTACTTGGGGTTGATACCCCTGCGCTAAGTCTGCTCAATGTCCTTGTGTGCCTTGTTGAAAATATTTCTGGCGTAGCCCCATAAGGGGCCTACCGCTGTTTATAGAAGTCAGGGCAGTCGTAATTTTCTTAGAACGTGCCTTAAGTTTTTCCTTCCAGTGCTACTGTATGTATATTTATCAGAAAACCCAAATAGCTGGCGTTGTAATGAGCAGCGAAAAAAGAATATCATCAGATCAGATCAGGTAAATTTTGGTCAGATTAAGACGAAGACCACAATTGGTTTTCCATTAATTTCACTTATTTAATGAAAATTGTATAACCTATCATATATTTATAGGAGGAGTTCGCTGAGAATAATATTTTAAAGGGAAAGGACATCAATTTGAAGAGTACCCTTTTGTGCTTGTGTCTTGATATAGCCTGCTACCAGAAATCATATGCTATACTAAACATAGGATTTCGAACTTTATAAAAATCTCAGGTCTGCACTATTGGGCTATTGTTGTGTCTTCAAGGCATGGTCGATATGTTGCGGTATAACCTTTTTTGAGATGCTAATTTAGTGAGCAGTGATCAGTTTGTTAGTTGATTTTTTTCTTCATTGCAAGGATGTCTTCTGATAATTTTTTTTGCGATATTGTCATACGAGTATCTTAAGGCAATTTGTGAGTTTTAGCACAATCTTTATCTGGTTAGCCGGAGAGCCATAAAAAGTTTAGGGCCAGTAAAACCATATTAGTGTCATTTTATTGCATGCAAACTGCAGAAGAGTCTGTAGATAGTTTCAAGATAATTTAGTCTCAAAACTACTATATTTTAGAGCTTTTAAATCTGACATGAGATCTTCAAAGATTTTTTCTCTGACATAAATTTCGATAGCATAACCTTTGCTCCAAAGATAGCAGTAAAATGGCTTAGGCAGGAAATTTGTAGTTGGGATGGAAAATTCCGGCTAATACTCTATTTCATATTTTTTAACCGTCAATGTACTGGTTCCACTGAGGTACCATTTGAGGATGATTCGAATAACTTCGATTCCAACACTACCTTCTCCCGACTACCTTCGGGATGAAGTCGGAGGTGCATTTGTATTTCTGGTCTTTTTTCATGAATTCCCCTGTTTGAAGGTAAAGCTTTAGAGGATTTCGACCAGCCTTATTTCAAACTAGAACCCAGGTACCAGGTACATATATGGTAGCTTGCATAGTATCATTCCAAAGTTAACTTCTTAAGTTACAGAATGGCCACCATTAGCTATTTCCGCTATTATTATAAAATATGGTGAATAAGCCTTCTGGAAATAAATAAAATTAAAAACAAATAAATCCTTGTGTCGTTTAATTCTAATAGTCATCTAGAACTGGTCAGAAAAAATCCATCTGACCCTGGGTTTTGGATGGCTTGAAACTGTTAACCACTACTTAAGTTTCTTATCACTAATAAACTGTGGGGACATGAATCCAATGATAGGCCACTTATGTTTGCGTAAGTATTGTTTAAGCACATCAACAGTCTTACAGCATTCTAAATTTTCCTACTATTGTAGTAATCATATCATTCACCATACAATATGTTTTACAATAATAGACGCGCCCTTATTTAATTCATCTCTTTCATTTTCATGTTCCTATGATATTGTGGTCTAGAGCGCTCCTGACTCTAAATTAAGATTAAGTAAAAAATACTTGAGGAAAGAGAATATTGCTACCGTAGCTCGAAGTGTGGTCGAAAACATAGATTTGTCGATATCAGACCGATCCTACGAATTGGGCATATCACAAAAAATAATCCACCGAATTCTGCATAAGGACTTAGGTCATAAAGCTTATAAGGTTCAGTTGACGCAAGAACTTCAGCCTGCCGTCGTGAATTTACCGACTGGGTGTTAAAAATGATTGAAATTGATCAAGAAATATTAGAAAATCCAAGAATGATGGTCGAGAAGCCATCGAATATCTGTTTGATTGTGCTTTTGGGTTGTATTGTAGGCATCATTGGGTCTTATTTATTCAAAATTAAGCGAATGTGACCTCCTACAGAGGATATTCATATTCTTCTCGTTATCTATTCGTGTCGACGGGGAAGCCAAAGAAAGTCTGAGTACACCACGAAGCGTTCCACAACGCATTAACTAATCACTGCCGATGTTTCGCCATGAAAATACCAGTTTTCATTTCGCAAGACATACCAATTCCCATAATATTTCCTTTCGTCACAAAAAATAATGTGACCAAGAAAAATAGAATTTCTTATAAAATAAGGGAATTTTACCTTTCTTTTATTCCTTACGATTGGATAATTCGGCTGGCCTCGCAATTTGGCACGTTCAATTACAGAACTGGGCTTTAAGCTTCTCAAGACGATGATTGAGCACGCGGAAAGTTTCACTTTTAATTTGGGCACATGTATCCATGGTGATAGATGCTGATTGGATTATTTCTCGCTGTAGAGGATTTTAGGTTTTCAGGGGACTTTCCCGTTCCATATTCAACTGGATTCTGCGAAAAATGTGAATGGTGATTTTCCGATTTCTCCATGAGTTGAAAAGGGTTTTAACATTCTAGCGTCCCTACAGTGTCGTCATTTAATATCCAATTTATTGTTTCAAAATTGAGCAGAACCCTTATCTCCACTGTATTCTGGGATTTATAATCAAAATGCTCTTTATAATCACTTCAAATCAGAGGTCTGGTTCCAAAGTAGAGACCGAACTTTAGCTTTATCTTGGTTTTTAGGCGTTCAGAAATTGAATTAGAAGAGTTATCGAAGATCAACGTTAATCGACTTATAGAAACACTGGTCTTGTTGTATTTCTTTTTCTTAACGACTTCTTGTTACTTTACTGGTGAACCGGCGGCAAAGTCTTTTCACAATTCTAGCGGTATTTCCAATCTTAAAATCTCTTTGCCCCGCAGGCCAGTAATGATCGCTGCTTCAATTAGTTCTAATAGCAATCTGATGTTTCTCTTTTTAGTGTGAAAATGTTTTTATTTTTTGCCTTTATTGACTAACCGATAGCCCTGGTATCTATATTCAGATGTAAATTAATTTATGTTTTAATAAATAATAATACCTTTATAGAATAAGGCCATAGAAAAATGTCCTACCTCTCACCACTATTGAAGCTTGACAACCTCCCCAAAGAACCTACATTGACTCAAGATCACATACCGGAAGAGAATCGTTATGCTAAGAGTAATGTCGTTGCTAAATGGCACGTTCCTGTTAATGGAAAGATGAATCGTATTGAACTAGATCATGGAACTACTTCTGGCCGAAGGATGATTTGGGTCAATGGGAAGGTAAAAGTTCTGATATTTGATCATTTTTAACCTCCCAATATTTTAAAATGCATTATATTTTTTTAATAGGAAATTCTTCGCCGAGATTGGATGTTCCGGCTTGTGGGTGATGACACATTTTACGTCGACGAAACCCGCTTCATACTTAGAGTTGATCCTGCACCTGGTTTTAAATATGAATACTCACTTTTTGTCGATGGCAAGACCTGCAAGCAATTTACTGAGGACCAGGCAAGAGCATACAAGACATGGGTAACAGTTGTAGCTGATATCGAATACAGGATTGTGTTGGGTAAGACACAAAAATAGTCAAAAATATGAACGAATTTTCTGCGACCTTGGTTTATTTTCAGAAGTGGATTCATTAAACATTTACGTGAATGACCAATTACGAAATGAAACAGTATGTATTCAAAGATCTGTGTGTCTGTAAGCTTTCAAATATGTTCTAGGGTGAATTTGTTGATGGCGGTACTGACACCTCGTTCGAGGAGAATGGAGTTAAATTTCAACTTTGCGCTCGAGCTAGTGGAAATAAGCATGATGGAATTCGTTATACGTTGAAGGTAAACGGAGAGGTTATACCAGAAACTTGTTTAATGGATGAAGACGTGGAATGTTTTCAGTAGTTTTACAAATAACATAATTGAGTGCAAAATTGTGATTTTAATGGCTTAACATGCGTATACGATAGATTTGCTTTTGACATTGTGATTGTATAGATTGTAACTGTGCAATGAAAGATATTTTATAATAAAAATTTTTCGATGTGTAGAGTAGGCGCAGTGCAAATGCGTTATTTTTGTTTTTTTGTGTCTTTTGTTCGTACGGGTGCAAAGATGATGAGCAACGTATTCAATTCATCCACATTGTTGATTTGAGCTGGACTTGCTGCTAGAGTTAGCAACTTCGCTTTCGATCTACTAGAAGCATCAAATTTTATTCTGTAAGCAGTATTCAACAGTTCTTTTGAATGGTCGGTCAGCTTCCAAATTGCATGTATTATAATCTTTTAGCACCTGCAACATTTTTACAGCAGCTTCAATGACTTTTGTCAGTGCTAATTTAAGCCAAAAAATTATTGA
Organism: Volucella bombylans; assembly: GCA_949129095.1. Classification (NCBI taxonomy): domain Eukaryota; kingdom Metazoa; phylum Arthropoda; class Insecta; order Diptera; family Syrphidae; genus Volucella; species Volucella bombylans. Next base: position 57,917,340 of record OX422144.1, read on the forward strand.
TTTCTGGCTGAGAGTAGTTTATTTGAATATGGTAGGCTTCTCAATTAGAAATTAGGGTCTTTCAGACATGGAACACTTCCATACTAGGTGAAGATCGAATAGTTGTAGACCAAAGAGTATTTGGTGATATTTTTGATTTAGATTAGATTCGATTTTATTGCCTTCTCTTCATCGGGGACTCGATCTACGCCAAAAAAGTGGCGTCTTGTTTCCCGGAGCATGGGACATCTTCCCACGAAACGTAATATATCCTCCCTCTCCGCCATGTTACATATATTACGGTCTACTCTATGCGGTTAATAATTTAGTGGGAATAGTTCCGGTCGCAATTTTATCATAAGAGATATTTCTCGCCGGTATTAGTATCGTGAAAGTAGTTCCGATCTTCCAAAGCAGAAATCAGCTGACTATAAATTGATCTATGTAGTGACTCTGAAGCGTCTCTTTCAAATTGCGGTCTGAAGTTGAAATCTAATTGCTGCAAAGCACGGCTTTGGCTTCCATGCTTCTATAATAAGTTTGCTTCATCCAAATCCAGTCTCCTTCCACACTCCTGCGCCAAGTCCATCCATTTGCTGCCAACCAGTATTGCACCTTAGTTCTTTTCTCGGTAATCTCTCTGAGGGCATATTGAATATTTTTATTATTTACAATATTTATTATACCTGTAGTTTTACCGTTTTTATAGTCAGTGGTGAAAATCCAGTCTCAAGCATTATGGGTGTTAAACGAAATATCTTTTTGATGTAGAGCCTCAATAGTTTTCCTACTTCCTCAAACTGACTTCCGCCCCATACCTGGGCTGCATCTAACAGAGTTAATTTTGCATTTTGTGTGAAAAGCTTATCAAAATTGTTATAATCTTTAACTATTTCGATCTGTTCTCCATTCAGAAACCATTACTCGTTACTGCACATCCTTTTTAAAAATGAACACCTTCGATTTTTCTAGGTTTATTATAAGACTGCATTTTACAAAATTCGTACAAGCAGTTTATCATGTCTCAGAGGTATTCGCCATCTTAACAATATCGTCTGCAAATAGTAGCGCCTTTATCACTATCCCTACCAACAAAACACCTCCCAAAAGTGCATCGACAATGTCACCTATAAAGAATGTAAATAACAATGGACTTAAAGTGCAATCCTGTTTAACCTAAGGTTTACATCGGCGATACGTGAGAGCGAACTGGTAACCAGCTAGTGGCTTCAATAGCAGACGAATTTTGCTTGCGAGTTAGGCTGCTAGTTGTCCTGCTAGTAAATTGAGGTGTGGGTGTTGCTTTCTCCTTTTTACTACTACTGATGTTCTTATGTCTTACTTGAGGATTCTCTTTTTTTCAATTAGTAGGTATATTGCATAGACAATTGTATTTGGATAGGATGTAAATTTTGAAATACTTGTTGCAGGATGGGTTCTATTGTGCATTTTGGGTTCTTTTTTTTTTAATTAATATGTATATTGGACAATTTTTGAATTGATTGTCATTACCGTAACCTTACTACCGCAAAGTTTGTTTTAATTTTATCCTTTTATTTTTAATTGATAATGCCATTTTATTTTTTATGATATTTTCCGCTTTCCCTCCGTTGCTGACAGAGATGAACATACATGAACTAACTTAGATGGCAAACCTTTAACCCTCGCTCTAGACTTTGCTAGAATGACTGCAATTTACAAGTAAAGTTGCTAGAATGGGAGCGATTCTCACGTAAGCCGTTTTCGAAAACGTCATCTGCATCATATTGCTTTTGCAAAATGTTCTTAAACGCAAGCTACGAAAATCATTTGTTCGAAAACGTCATTATAAATCACACTGCGTTTGCAGGATGTTGGATAACGTAGTGTTTGCAGGGCAGATGTTCATAAACGTCATATTCGTTTTTGACATTCAAAGATGATGGTATCTGTGTGACCATTACTGTGAATACGTATGAATTGTCAACACGTCAATTCCCCTCACATTTTACACAAAAACGTAATTCACATTACACACACATAATGAATTTTACTTGTAAAATTATAATATGAACCAATGATTTACCGCTCTTCAAATATTGTTCGACTCCAAACGTGCGGGGTCCCGATCAGTTACTCATGTCAACAGCTGAATCCACAAAAGATGCACGTCAACCTATACCTCCCACGCTAACCTCATCCCGCTAGTTTGTGAGCAGTTACACCGTTTGCATACAAAAATTTTAACATTTTGGAAAGCCAAACGACATATCACAGGTATGTGAAGTTTGAAAGATTTTAACTCCGTTAACAATATAAGATGGGACGATGGGGATGAAATCGCTTAGCTTAACGAGATGTTAACACTTGAAACAGGCTACAATTTCGAGGGTTGGAAATGCTCTCAGGCGCTTCGAGAGAAAAGTTCTTGGAGTAATTTTCGGCCCCATTTGCATCAATGGAGAATGGAGGAGACGTTTCAGCAACGAACTTTATGGGCTCTACATCGATGCCGAAATTTTCAAAAAAGCTCGGGCAACCCGGCTTAGATGGCTAGATCACTTTGAGCGCATGAACACCAACGTCTCAGTTTTCGACTCAAATCCAGAAGGACAACACAGTAGACGACGACCTCATCTTAGGTGGCACACACAAGTGGAAGGGGACTTCACCCAACTTCGTGTGCGTAACTGGAGGCAGCTGGCAAAATATCGCGCTAGCTGCACATTCATGTTAGTTGAGGCCCTGACCCACCCCGGACTGGCGCCATCTTAGTGAGTAGGTATGGTATCGATCTTGAATCAGTCTTAAAAGCAATCGCCCATGCTGCTGATACTACCAATGACGAGACGACGAAACAATAACCTTGCAAATGACGCAAAAGAATAACATGTATCGAAAACGCACTTGAAATATTGAAATCTACTAAAAGAGTGACTAGAATGAAGTTCACTACTGATTTTTAGAACATTTCTAATCAAAAATTAAAATTTTTTAAAGAAATGTTTTACAAAAAAATATAAATATTTGAAACAAATTATGAATTTATGTCGCATAGAAGGAAGAAAGAAATACAAGATAAAGAAATAAAATAAGATTTCAGGGTAAGAAACGATGTTTTTGACACTTTCGTAAAGTTATACATCTTAGGAATATTCTATGCAAATTTGAAATTGGTTGCATTTTTACTTTTAAAACTATTAAACGCAGAAAGATATGAAGATAACGATGTATTTTAGCTTTAAACGTTAATTAAGCAATACGATAAGCTAAGAAATACAGTATCGTCGGTAATTTCAAGCACGTAGTTCGGTTTAAAAAGGAATCACGATGTTTGAAAGTACGCCCGATGAAGGATTTAAGGGTAAACGGATGTGCATTCATATCGAGACTGGTATTACGGTTGAGACTTTTAAGGTTAAACACACTGGTGGTTGAAATAGTCAGATAACAAGGTGGCAAGAAACATTACGGCGTTCTTGGGTGTGACAAATACCTGGGCAATTTTAAAGCCACCTATAAGTTTTATTGCATCTGTTTAGGTCCGGAAATTGTACCCCATTTTTTGGCAGATTATGTATTCGTACATCGATTGATATTTAGATATTTAGCAGCATTGTTTGAAGACATTTAATAAATAGTAAATGTAGGTTGCCATTTATGCATATTTCTTTTTGTTATTAAAAAATCAATTAAAATTTGTTTTTTATTGAATATGATCTACAAAATGTTTTTCGGATCGTAGCACTCCATTTGTCTATTATACTCCATCTGTTCTGAATAACTATAGCACTTAAGTTCCTCTTTCGTCAACTCGTAAAATATCTAGACCGAGGCACAAAAACAAATTTCTATAGCAGCAGGCCAAATGGTAATTTGATGGCTTGTTTCACCAAAAATGTAGGAATTCGGTATTAATGAATGACTTCTTCACTGCATTAGAAATTACCTTTCGAAATTTTCACTTGAAGTTTTCTTACTTGGTTTTCAGTTTAATATTCTTTGTATTATATATCTCTGAAACTATTTTTAATTTTAACAAATAATCTATTTATTTTATAGTATAATAATCTGTTTATTTTATTTTGACAATATTTTCTGCTTTTCATATTCGTTCTCGAATTCACACACCTGTTTTACGACTGTAGAAAGGGGATTGCATCGCACTGTATTCATACATTTGTATGAAATCTGAGCCCGATTCTGTTTTTCACAAAATCGGTAGACATTCCCGAAAATAGCTTAACCGAATAATTTTAAATTTTGAGGATAGCTTTTAGTGCTGCGATTATCTTATAAATAAGATTAATTATATATTTAATTAATTCGTAAATTAACTAATTTCTTAGGTTTTTTTTATATTTAAAATAAATCAGTTTCGACCACTGGTGGTCGTCGCAAGCACTACTTAAAATTCGACCTAGGACTATCTTCATTAATTATAGAAATTATCTAATGAATTTTCGGCCAATATTCTTAAAATATGCTGAAATTCCAAAGTATTCATCTATTATTTGACAATTTGAATAGGTTATTCCGATTTCAAGTGGCGTATGAGGCATCCAGTACGGAGATTATAAACGAAGTGCAGTTAGAACAACGAGTTACGGCAGTAGTTTTCATACCGTTGTATTATGTAGCAAGAAGTACTCAAATAGTGCAGAAACTGCATAAAACGTCTTTTCGTACGTCTTAAAAAGGTGTAAAAAAATAAACAACAACAACAGTATTATGATTTTAAATTCTTGTATAGTGTTATTATTTTAATAATAATAATAATAATTTTTCATAAATTATATTTTTTTTTTGTTTTGTTTGTTTCTTTTGCTTTTTTCTTTCATAGAGTTTTAAGACTTAAAGGAGAAAGGAGAGTCTTCCAACGTAATTTTTGTTTTCTTCAATTGTTCTTGTTTTTTATATATATATAAGTATATTTTGTTTTGTCTTTTATTCAATTAATTACATTAAATATAATAATAATGGTGTGTGTGATTAAAATTTTTTTAAGGATTCAGTTTTTTTTTTGTCTATTACTCCTTTTTACCTTTTTACTCGTGTTTTGTCAGATGTTTTCCATTTTATTCTGAATTTTTTAATCTTAGACTAAATTCTTTCGGTTTCTACATCATCAATTAATTAATTTGCTTTTTTAATGAATTGTTAACTACTCCTATTGTGTAAAATGTGTAATCATTTTGGGTTGCATTTTTTTTATTTCATAAGTGGAAACAATCGGATTTTGTTACTGCTTTTAGAATTTTCTTTTAAATAATTTCTGTTTTAAATTGAAGAGATGTTATGTGATTTTTAGTTTTAAACCTAGACAATTTTTTTGTAACAACTTTTTATACATAATAATTTTTTTTTCTTTTTAAATAACAACAGTAAACTGATTTAAGTGCAGCACATCACTTTAATAGGGTAAAAATAAATGAATAAGAAAAAAACTTGTTCTCTTCAATAAACAAGATAATAGAGCAAAACACTTCGGGCGTTTTAAGAGTTATAATTTGTTTACATTGTTTTATTTGCCTTTGGTTTAGTTTAGTATTGTTTTAAGTTTAAGAAAATTAATTTAAAAATGGGAGAATACTTGCAATTTCAATTCGAGAATTCGAAAACCTCATTTGCATGGCGACTCTCAATTAAACAGTGACAGCCAATTGGCGCTTTAAGGAATGACACTCGGGTATTATCATGACATAATTGGTCGCGTAGGTCAGTTCTTATCGTTCCAAGCACTTGTACCATCGCCTAACTCAAGCGTGATTTGATTTTAATAGAATGCAGAATTCTCCATTACTATATTCCAAAAAACGGTCATTGTTGGCATAGGGTCTGCAAGTATGGTGTACCATATTTAACTGGAAAAATGTGGGCCAATCTCTACCCACTAGCACATCCCATAACCGTTGCAGCTTATGTAATATAAGAACTAGAGAGAAGTAAGCAAAAGAGGTTAAGAACCGCTTAATAGAGTGCAGTTATAAAATGCCTATAGTAGACTATATCGATATCTGTTACACCTATTTTCGATAGTTTTATACTTACTCATCGCTTTGTGTGACAAAAGCCATCTATTTTTAAAACCTTTAGTTTATTTAACCAGCAAAACCTTGGCACAAATATATAATGCCATCGATGATCAAGATACAACATAAAGTCTTTCTCGAATGTAGACAAATCAAGAAAACTACTTTTTTTTTTAAGAACTTAACACTCAAGCGGGTATGAATACACTTAAAGTGCCTGAACAAGTGTTAAGTTTTTTGTAAAATGGGATAGAGAGAGAGAAAGAAAGATGTTTGGGCTCAGTGGTTATTTCGTTCCATGGGTGGCATCCAACATTTAATGGGGAGGCTAAATTCTTAGTGGAGGTTGGCTTGTTGTTGATTTCTAGTCAACTACTCATAATACTTGATTTCCGTTAACTGAAAAAATGAGTATGTGTTTCGGGCGAGGCTGGGATTCGAACACCGAACCTTCGGATTTGGAAGCCAGTCCACTAACACTTGAGCATTTGCATAATGTAAACGCTATAAATAACAAGCAAAATAACAGACAATATTTGAACTATAGAGTAAAGTATTTAGTTTCTACTCCAAAAATTGTAACAGATCTGAAAGTCTTAACCTAATAAATAAACGATCTCGTGATAGAAATATCTGGATAAAAAAAAAAAAAAAAAACAAACATTGGCATTACAATTGAGGGATATTCCATAAACCGATCGTCAAATTATTTTGCTCTGCTGACTTGTGTTTTATACAAGGTAAGCTTAGCCAATGTAGTGCTGGGTTTTGAGATTTCAATGGCCTGTTGTAAACTCATCCAGCAAAAATAAAAGCTTCTGTGAAGGCTTTACGAAATTATTCAATTTACTACTTCGACAAACCAAGCTAAAGATGATCGACTCAATTAGCTTTGGATAATGCCAATTACCGTGATGATAAGCTGCCAATTTTGAACTACAAATAAATCTTTGAAATTAGCTCTAGGCTAAGACAAGAACAACTGGCTTTAGTTCTGACTAAAAGATAACATTAATCTGATCCTGTTTTATAAGAGTTCTTAACCATTAATTGTTCGTAGTTTGCTCAAGGATTGAAGCAATTTAGAAGTATAAATCTTTTTTTAATGGAACTTCATGGCTTACAAAATTGTGGAGTGTCTGACTTAGATGAAATAGCAAATTAGGTATTTTAAATTTAGATTAAAGCTGATTTATTTCTTTATCCGGGATTATATAGCTACTGCAGTCGATAAAATTGTAGTGGCAGCGATCGAAGACAGCCAACTTCATCAAAATTCAACCAAAGCAAAATAAATACGAATAAATATCAAACTTAAAAAAACGCCCATTAAATTCGAAATTTCCATATAAAATATATATCTTTGAGAGACAAATTAAATTACAACAAGAGGATGTGAGTCTGTATGTATATTTTAAAATTTTCTTTTAACTACTAAATATATATTTTTTATTTAGTTTTATTATTATTATTATTTGTTTTTTTTTTTTTGTTACTTTGAATACTATTTCAATTGTTTAAAACTTAATTTTTTTTTTGTTTTTAATTTTACTTTAGATTGCCTAGAGTATAGTGCAGAAATTTGTATATTTTTATGTGGATTTTGTTCTTTGTTTTATCTTTAAAACGTAATATAATTCATTTTGATTTATTTTCTTACTTACTATATACTCCTTTCCGTTTATTTTGTGTTTTTTTCTCTCCAAGATTTTCCCCTTTTTTATTATTTTAATACACAAACTCAGAATTGTTTTCTTATTTTTTTTTCTGATATAAAAATTAGAAAGGAAGAAAATACAAATTAAAATAAAAAAAAACGATGTTGTAATACTCGTATTTGTAATGAAATTAAGTACAAGGAATTATATAAGTTTGGACACACACATTTATTAAAAGTTTTCTTCTTTTTAATAAAAAATAATTAAAAAAAAAAAAAAAAAACTTAACAGAATAATTATTATTTTACATACCAAATGTATATTTTAGTTTTTATAAAGTAGAAAATCAAAATGGATGGCAAACAGGGTACAAGTTGTCTTAGGAAGAAGTGTTTTGAAACCAATTCGAGTATATTTTGCCTACCTTAAGAGATTTCCCTTTATTATAAGTTTAAAAATTAAGTTTTCCATAAAATCAATATAACAAAGTGATTAAAAATAGAATAGCATCAATGGAAGAAAAATCTAACTTGTCACCACCACCAGTTCTTGCCAGACTTCTGTTAATAATTATATTTATGAATAAATAAAAGTTCACCATATTAAAATATTCGGCTTATCGACCATAACATTTTCGTTGTAGCAATGAAGAACGGCATTTCGCAATACGTTTAATTCCTCAAAGGTAATCTATTGCTGCACGTTTATATAAAATATTAATCGATTGATGGCACCCTCATTTCTGGAATCTAGAATAACACCATTGTATGCAAGTCAAACTAATGCTCCATGCAAGATAGCACTTGACATAGTCTCAAGTATAATATTTCCACGCAATATTGAGCATTATAATAGTGATTTACTGTAGATCTTCTTAATGCTTTACCTTGCAAAATAGGTTTTAATTTATCAATTAAACATTAACTGAAAGTTCAGGCTTAATTTTTGCCAAGGTACTCATAATATATGTTACATTCATGTCTATTTTAAAACATAACCAATTCTTTACTCTCATTTTTATTGCATAAAAACAGAAAGTGAGAGTTCAAATAAGGAAATTTACCTTGTAAAACATCGATCTCAGTCATAGATCAAATCAAAGTTGTTTTGCTGTCTAGTGCTTTTGGTTTTAAAGTAAGCCTTTTGCCGACTGGCCAACTTTTCTTAATTTACTTTAAGTAAGCTTGCTTACAGTAACAAGATGACGGGCAAAAGTTCGTAATTTAGCACCCATAAATATCTCAACAGTTTACTTTACATAAATGGACACTAATCACATATAATCAAACCAGTCTTAGAATATGTTTTCAGGTCTGATTATACCCAAATGGTGTGGTCAACGAGCCACATACTTGTATATCGGTTTGTCCTTTTATCGTGCTAAAATCATGAACGCACGTCAAAACTGACAAAAATATTCAAAAAAAGATTTCACGTTTTGAAATTCGGATACGACAAAAAGATTCATAGCTGTGTACAATCACTTTAAGGGTACACAAAACCCTTGAGCGCGCGCTCATTATAAAAAAAAGGTCTTCAATGATTAATAAGACCAACAACACCATGGACTGAAATCGAATAGAAAGAAATCATTGAGCTATTCAATTGTCCCTAAGTAATCGTCGGTCTGGCTCCTTTTTTAAGAAGCTTATCATGGACCTGATAGTCAAGTATACAAATCAAAGTCATAAAATGATTGTACAAGTTTTATAGCTGCAAAAATACGCTCTGTACCGTGCCTTGGTTTTTTTTTTTACGGAAACCACTAATAATATTATTTAAGTTTAAATCGCAAAACAATTATCTATAGCTATAGCTATATTAAGAACATTTGTAGAGGTCTGAAAAAATGTTGCCGATCTCATAAGCTAAAATTGTGCAATTTACAATTCACTTGTCTTCGTTAATTTATCTGCCTGCAATCGCTTCATAACATTCTGAAAGTTTAGTGCAGAATTCAGAAATCAAGAATATATATAACTAAATTTGACTTTCTCTTATTGATGCTATTTATTTAAAAGAAAAAATAAAAAAGCAGCTCTCTTGTAAAAAAAAAGGTCCTTGATAAAACTTTAATACACTTAATTAAGTTGCATTGCCTTTTATATAGAAAAATAACTATTTTATAGAATACTAAAAAAAAAATTGTGATTTCAATAATAACAGTAATAATAATAATAATAAGTTTATCTTAGCAATCACATTACGAAACACGTAAAATATATAATTTTCCTCTTTAATACTCCTCTTCATCACTTTTTAACATATTTTTTGTTTGTCTTTATTTAATTTTACCTCATTGTTTCGTTAAATTTAATACACACCAATCGCACACAATTTATATTGAAAATATTCTTTTACTTTTTCTCTTTTTGTATTTTATTCTTTTAAGTTTATAACAGATATTGAATTTAAAAAAAAAAATATTTACACAATGTTGTCTTAGGCAACATTGCTATATAACATTGTTCTTTAAGGTTTTTTTTATATAATTTTTATTAATAATAATAATATAGGTATTTTGTGTGTTTTTTTTTTCTATATAAGTTTTTATTCTTATTTTTCTGTTTTATTTTTTTAATTTACTACGAAACATTTTTGTTTTCTTGTTCTGTTACTGTTGATGTATAGCTTAAATTTTATTAAGTGAAATTCCTTGAATATTACTGTTTTCTTTTTATTGAAAAGATTATTTAGGATTAGGTAGTTGCATTTAGATTAGTTTAATGCCTTGGTTTGATTTATCAATTGGTTTTTCAAACAGAAATATAAAACGAGAAAAAATAATTAATCTAATCCACTAGGCATTTCTATAGTTTTAATTTGTTCTTGTTCTTGCTGTTGATGTAGTTTTCCGTTTTGTCATCAATAAATATATAATTAAAATTTTGTTATGTAAATATATAAGATAATTGCATTTTTCTCATATTATTTCACTTTTATTTATTTTTAATTGTTTTTTTTTTTAATATTTTGTATTGTTTTTAATCTCTTTTTCTTGTTTACTTAATTTAATGGAAGGCAAAACATGTGCTGAAGTAGACTTTTATTATTATTATTACTATTATTTGTATGACTATTAATATTATTATTATTATTAGAGTTTGGAGGAGGTAATTGAAGAATACTTAGATCATCAGCAACGGAATCATAGTCACTGGAGTCCTCTCCGTATAACTAAAAAAAAGAAACAGCAAACAAAATTTTAATTTAAAGTTTTATGAATACATTTGTATGCAAAAATGTTGGGTTATATTTTTTGTTTGCAATTGTAAAATATTATATTTGAAGGCGTTTTCCAAATTCGTTCCAAACGCAGTACAAAAAAGGTAGGTAACATATGTGAAATACTAGTGATAGTTGGCCTTTACTTAAGTATAGTTTTATAAGACACTTTCATTATAGAGCAACCATAAGAAATACAAGTAAGACTTCGGCAGAGTTGCACGTTATAAATTTAATGTTTTCACTCTTGAAGATGTTAAGACAAAGAAAATTTGCAGTTTATTCAGAAAGTTTAGGGACTGTGTTTTGCCATGAAACTATGTTACTTCGCCCCAGTTGACTTAATCCACTGTACAGATTTCAATGCAATAATTCGATTGTTTGTTTTGTCGTGTTACGTTTTTTACAATGGAACAAAGATCTGCCATTAAATTTTGTTTTAAATTTGATAAAACTTTTACGGAAACGTTTTAAATATTGAAAACTATATATGCTCGGTGTTTGAAGAGAATTAAGTTGTTTGAATCGTATTGACGGTTTAACAACGGTCACCAGACGACCGAAGAGATACGATACGTTGCTCACGCTATTTGAGCAACTGAATATTAGTTAATCAAGCATCTTGAAACGTATGCGGCGCGTGAGCCCAGAATCGTACCGCAAGACCACTGGTCGTATTATTCGAAGGCTACTCCAAAGTTAAAACCTTTACATGCAAAACCTAACAGACATACCACCTTGATCCAAAAGTTCCCGGAATAACCACCGTGTGGCGCTCCCATTGTTCCGATTTGAGTTCTGTTTTTTTTTTTTAAGTTAAGTTGGTAAATCTGTTGTTGACATTCCCTCTAAATCTTAGCATCATAGCTTGACATTTGCTTGAACATTTGCGAGAAGCACTGATGGACATACCGAAAACCGAATATAAAAAATGTTTCGAGGATTGGATCAAGCGCCGGGAACTTTTTGATCAAGGTGGTATATATATTGATGTATTCTTGTGCAAATAGAAATAATCAAAATTTGATTCTTCTTCGGTCTTTCATGTATCGGTTTATCTGTCCGGGCTCACCTTTAATTTATGCAATGTGTATGGCATAAACACATAGTATGAATATTGTTTCTGGCAGATACAATTTTATAATTTTTTCTTAATCTCAGTTTGTATTGTATATCAATGAATTAAAATTAAAAGTCCGATGACGTAGTTTAATCTTTGTCATGTAAAATGTTGATAATCTTTGATATTTGTATAAGTTTTGATGATAACAGCAACATTGTTCTACTTTGGGGCACTCTAGGTCTCAGTTCACACTTTTTAATTTACAAATAACATTTTAAATCAAAGGTACTCGTAAGTTTTTCTCGTATGCTTTTTTTATTCAACACTTATTTAATAAATAGCTTTCGCATGTTTCATTATTTGTGAGTAAATGCTAGGTTTTTATCATACAAATATGGTAGTAACTGCTGTACAGCATTCACATAAGGATGCGTTTCAAATCCCTCTAGAAATGAATTGGCTACTTTCACATTTTTTTTGAATAAAGATTCTCCCTTTGCTATATAACACAGCAATCCAACATAAATACTCGATAAAAGAAAGAAAAGAAAGAATTTATCAACACGAAACAGAAACTAAAAATAACATTAGCTTTACGTGATTTTATCTTAAAACTGGAAATATATGGAAATATTTAAAGAATATATATTGGAAGAATTTAGTGCTTCAGGATGGACTTAAAGCAATTGCTAGCCAACATTTGTGTGAAGCCTGTCTCCATTCAGCAGAACAGTTTCACTCAGTCGAATGTATTAACAAGTTTACCAAATCTATAGATAGAAAGGCCAAGGCAAACTTCCTCAAGGAGAAAGCATGCTTCACACTTTTAAAATATTTGCTGAGGTTATTTTTTTATTTTTATCAAAATGTACTCACCCGTAAATTATATGGATGTAGCTCACATGACGCGTGATGTCAAACGCAATCTTCCAGGGACATTAGTAGTGGATTCACATACTCAAATCCTTCGAATTCAGTTTGATCGATCTTCTCAATGACACGGCTGTAAAGTGATTTATTAAAAAAAGTTATTATAAGTGAACCGATTTAAACTAGACCTTCAAAAATACATTTACAATTTAAATCACTAAAAGCTTACATTTATCTTTTATCAAAAGACAAAAAAAAATTATTCTTAAGGAAATAAAATACAGAAAACAAGTCAGATTAATTAAAACAAAATTTCTTTAAAAAAATAATTAGCTCTATACTTACTCATCGTCTGGGGTCAATTGTACGGCCTCCTCTGTGAATTCAGGAGGGAAATTAGCCAAATCCCTGTCGGAATCTAATCGCGGCTTAAATGGAGGTGATACTTGCTTACGCTCTAGCTACATGGTGCGAAAAGAAAACATATGATGATAAAAGAGGAAAGAACAAAAACGAAATAAAAAATAATAATGTAAAATAAAAATAATGAAACTAAGCTAAAGGGGACGGGGGAGATGTTCAATGGATTTGACCTTTTTTTTCTTTAGGTGAAGGTGAGATATCAATTTCGATTGGGAAATTCCTAAACGATAATAACTGACAAAGAAATCTTATCTTTGTTGGTTGGTGTTATATTTAGAAGAATAAAAAAAAAACTCATTTGGATTCAATTTTCTTGTATTTTTTGTAAGTACGATCAGGGGATATGGGTTTGGCAGTACATAACATACAATTCTGGTTTGCTCGTGAGAAAATAGGCTATCTCTACCAGCATTTTTGAATTATTGATTAAATTTAAATTGTGCGCATTTTTTCTATGCAGTTCCTACACCCGGTTTTACATATCTACTAATGTTTACGTGTCTACCCATTTTACTAGACTGAAGCCAAGATCATTGAACAATTTGTAGGCACTCATATCCGCTTGTAAAATAGATTTTGTAGAAGGGTTAACTGACTGTAGTTTAGCAATTAAACTTTACATCTTAGAAGTTATTGCTCAAGTATCTTCAATACAAATCATAAAAGTACATAGGATTAAATTGAGCCGATTAAATAGCTAAATAGTCAAAGAAATGGCTAACACGTTTTCCACTGTGTAAAATTTGTCTATTTTTTTGACAAGAATATGAGACAAAGGAAGAAGCAACGAGAGAGATTAAGAATAGAGGCAAAACCCGAAATTTACGCGTAATCACTCAACTAATTGTAACCAAGGTAATCGCCATTAACATGCATCCATGTCTTATAACCAGGAAGACAGAGGTTTGGTGACTGATTTCTTGAAAAATCACTAATATAAGATAATAGACACTCCAAAGACAAATAAAAAATCATCAACTTCAATTTCATTACGAATTTCCTATTTTTCTTGGTGGAAAATCTCATTATACGCAATCGACAAATGAATTCTTTCAAACTTCACACACATTGGTTCGAAAAGTCCCGACTTTATTCATTAACATAGCCTCCTTCTAGAGTGATACAATTATTACAGCGCCGTTTTTATAATACATGTTTATGCCTTTCTTATAGAAAATTGCTGTCCAACTCTTCAAAATACGCTTCAGTTTCGACGATCACCTCTTTTTTACAGCCATACCTCTTGCCGGCGAACATTTTTTTGAGGATTGCGTAATAGAATCCATGTTTCATCTATTGTCACATACCACATAAAAAAATATTTTTATTTCGCTTAAACAGCTCTAAACAGGGCTGTAAATCATCAACACATTATTGTTTGTGGTCTAAACGTTCGAACTCTGTTCGAACAGAGCTCTCGCATACCCAAAAACTTATGCAAAACATGCCATTGATATCTTTATTATGCTAGCTAGCTCACGCACTTGCGTCATTTGAGCGCCCAAAGCGTACAGCATCATTTGTGTCTGCACGACCGCGTTTGAATTCAGCAAACCAGTGACAAATGGTTGCTTTCAAATGAGCAGACTCCTTATAATGGTTTTCAAGCCCTTCTTGAATTTTAACGGTATTTTTTCGCATCAAATAACAGTGTTTTGTCCACCTACGAAACTCGTCTTCTCCATGGTTGTGAATATATCAAAAGGTATCAAGGTGGTCGAAATCTCATCAAATTTGAGAAAATTATTCAGAGGTACCAAATAAAATAACTTTTCTGGCTCATCGCAACGAGAGACAACGAGCTCTATAACCTCTCGATGTTCATAGATGTTCATCTATTATATGTCAGAATGCGCAATTTTCTTCTTTTTTTATAAGATAAAAAGGTTTGTGTGTTTGTTGACGCCTGCGACTGTAAGGGTTCGTTACAAGTACAGTTTTTTTTTTCTACGGAATTGTTTGACATGCTGTCGGTAGTTCAAATTCTGATTTCTTCGGTAAAATTTATACAATTAGGTCATGGAGTTAACTTCTTTTCTTACAGAGAGAATGGTTTCACCAATCCATTTAAAGGAATTTTTCTTTTTTCATTAATTATGTATGCTTTTGATTTAGGTACTTGAACAGTTCAAAACTGGTGAGGCGCAAAGTGAGATTACTTTATGGAATAATCTTTGTGGATTTCTAAAACAGGGTTGTTTACTTTTCCAGAACAAAATCGACAATTTCACATGTAAGGACCTAATACAAAGCAATAAATAGCTTCATCTGGTGGCAGAAAATCGTATTTATATCAATGAGGGGTACTCATGAAAACCTATTTAAAAAAAAAAGAGAAGCCTAAGAAACTACCTACTATCATACGACACATAAATTTTCGCTAATTCGGCTGCTCTAAAAAATCCCTTGTCTATCTTAAAGAACAAATTAAAGGTATAAGAAATTTCACTTCAAAATCAGTTAAACTCAAGGGCACAATTAAAAAGTGCAGAAAGTATCAGAAAGACCAAGACAACGTGGCTTATATATCCAGCTGGTACAGGAACTTAAATCACAAGACCATGATTTGAGTTGCTTGAACTCGACTCTTACTTTCATAGAAAAATCTTGTTTAGTGACAAAAATCACTTTTGTTGGCTCAATGGATTTGCGAACAATCAAAATTGCCGCTTCTGGAGTGAAGAACTTTTAGAAGGCACTTATGAGATTCAATTACACCAACAAAAGTGCACTATTTGATGTAGACTTCGAGTTGTTAATTATTTTCCCAAAAATGTGGCTAGAACTCGTGTTACAGTCAATGTTACTGGACAAAGATCTATAATTACTCTTTATAAAATATGGACGATTTTGATCCGGACGCCGCACGATATGCGGTTCCAATACGAAAACACTATGTATCATACTGCCCATGAAATCGTTAACTAACTGAGAACTCGGGACATTATTCGGGAAATGGGGAAGTATATTAATTACTTCGTCAAAAACAGCCGAGGGACCTATACACCTGGAATCGTATTCGAAAAATAAAGCCATAAACAATTCTTCATAATGAATAAAGATGTTTGATTCAAAAGAAATTCCTGTGATCATTGTTTACAAAAAAATTATGTTTACCATTCCACTCTGGTATTTTAAATGGTAGATTATTTTAAAAGTATTTAACGATGTATCACTTTTAACATAGCAATTTTAAATATTTTCAAAGAATTGGTATTCCTTCATGTATCATAGGAACTTTCTACTTTCGTCCATCTTCAACGTATGCGGAATGAAAAAAAAAATTAAAATCATCGTTTTCTAATGAAAAACGTTAGCTTAATGAATTGATGGAAAGCAAACAAACCCCAATATTTACTGGCGGCTTCCATGAATCTGAAAACATAGTACTTCTACTAACACATTTCCAAAAAATAACAAAATGAAGATCTCTAAATGCATAGCCAGGGTCAGACATACGAATAATCGAAATCATACTGTGTAAAGGGTAGGACATTACATCTAAAATATTTACAATCAAGCAGAATATAAACATTTAGATGTTTAATTAATACACAAAAAGAAAAATTAAATTTAGTTTTTTTTTTTATTTAGCGAAAATGCGATGAAACATTTAGCTATTAATGTTTTATGTATGTCTTTAGCATATCCGATGATTAAATGATCACTATAGATACGAGTCTTCAATACGTTTATGATATACAACGGCAAAGAGCGAAAGAAAATAAATCAGTTTAAACAAAATTTAAATGCAGTACGAGTATTGGTTTATTTCAAAGGATATATAAGTTTCATAAACAACCAGGTAAGAAAGAAAGAAATAAATAAAACAAAATTAACAAAAGGAAAAAGTTAATATTTAATAGCACATTTTTTCCGCTCCCATAACACTGAACACTTACGAATCCTCTGGCGTCAATTCAGCCGGTTCTCTGGTAAATTGAGGGTCAAAATTTGTTGACATATCTGGATCGCCAGGATCAAATGTCGGTATGAAAGGCGGTTGAACTTCCTTTTGTGCAATCTTAAGAATATTGTTTTTTTTTTTTTAAATCGTACAAGTACATAGTATGCATATACGGAGGAAGTGTTGAGAGAAAAGTAAACCAAAAAAAACCAAAGAAAAGATAAAAGAGAAATAATAGACTAGATTTAAATATCTGTTTGGAATGGAGTGGATTGAAACGTGTGGAAGATATTTGTTTTTAGTTTTAAAATCGCATGCTTAGTTCTTTTTTATATGTGTTTATTATAGGTATATATTTATCACACAATATTTTTCATTCTCTCTCTTTTCTCTATGAGGGGAATTTTGTTGTTTCCATTGTGAAGTCAAGGGGAATAATAAAATCAAATCAAAGACCTAAACCTATTGCAGAATTTTGCCCTAATCTCTGTAGTTGTAGTAGTTGTTGGGTATAAAACAAAATACCGTGCAATATTATATGTTTCAGGAGAGAATATAGAGCTGATGTTTTGGAGAAAACAAAAAACTTAATTGGTAGCCTTACCATTTCCCAGTCAATACTCTTGAAAAACGGATGATTTACAATATCCATGAAGGCTGATTCACGATGGCATCCAAGGCGATCAGCTGGATTTTTGTTCAGGAAACCTTTAAGGACCGATGCGGCTTTAACACTCAATGAACGTGGTATACGAATTGTCTTTTCCAATATAACTTGAAATAGGTAGTCTTCTGTGTTCTATAAAAACAAAAAAATAAAAATTAAAATTAAATAAAACCGATTTGAAATATGTCAAAACTAGTGACTGACAAACTGTATTACTTACTTGATCTGGATTCTCAGAAGCGCCAGCGATGTCAAATGGACTACGTCCAGCCAACATCTCATAGAGAAGCACACCCAACGCCCACCAATCCACCGAAAAACCATAATCTTCACCTCTCAATATTTCCGGGGCAATATAATTTGGTGTTCCACAGAATGTCGATGTAGTATCACCAGGTCGTATGCCCTCCTTACACATACCATAATCAGTTAATTTGATGTGACCCTCATGATCAAGCAATACATTGTCCAATTTCAAATCACGATAGATAATACCCTTCTCATGCAGGAAATTCAATGCCAAACTTATTTCAGCTGCATAAAATCGTGCATGTTCTTCGGGTAATCGTCGTTGCCTCTGCATGTGGAACATCAAATCACCGCCACGTACAAACTCAATAACAAAGAACAAACGGGATGGTGTTTGGAAGCAAGAATGCAAACCAACCAAAAATGGATGATTCGAAGCTGTTTCGAAAACATGTTTCTCCGTTTGCACCCAATCGATATCTTCATCATCGGTAACGAGTGCTTTTTTAATCACTTTCATTGCATATATGCGGCGAGTTTTCTTTAGCTCGACCATTAGCACTTTAGCGTAGCTTCCGCGACCGATAACTCGAATCAACTCAAAGTCATTGAGTGAGTATTGCCTTTGAGTACCCGGCTCAAGTTGTTCCTCGATATTTTGGACGGCTTCTACGGCCACAGAGTCACACGGATCGGGTAATACAGCTGGCGGATAATCGGGTATGGGTGGTAATACCTCGGGTAAGCCAGGATCTGTTGTTATATCATCGCGTTCTTTAACCAACGGTTCGACATGTTCATTGGTACAATGCTTCTGTACCAGTTTGTGACATTTTTTGTGCACAAGCAATTTGCATTGAATACACTTGAAGCCTTGACGACCTAGACCCCAAATACGATCTTGACAATAGGCACAGAATGCACGCTAAAGCAAAACAAAAAAAGTTACATGGTTTAAGAAAAAAAATTTTACCTTGGTGAACAATTTATTGAGCTCTTACCCTATTGAAGCGTTTGGCTTGGAAAATATGTCCATTAATGCGGTATAATTTACGCCATCTTCTTGCTCCTCGTCTGTAGATGCTACCTATAAGCACAACATATATTGCAACAGCGGTAATTGATAAAAGATAAATTAAAAGCTTACGATCTTCACCAACACATGACATTCCTGGCGCTGATGGAACATTTGGAAATACTATAAAAAGATAATGGATTAAAATTCGATTGGATTTTAACCAAATGCAAATTTAGTACTTAGAGATATTGCACGCATACATTCAAATAAAAGAAGGTGGACTATATAATAAATGATACGATACCATTCCCTAAGAGATCCTAAATTTTAACACATAAAACCAATTATAAAATTAACTAGGAACTGTTGAGTAATCGGAGACGATTATCACATAAATTGGGCGTTATGTCGATTTTACAGTAATGACCGCAACATTCGTGACACATCAGAGATACTGTATTCTCATAAGAGTGATTAACGCACCTCGCCTAATAAAGGAATTAGTTTGTCGATAAATTGCATTCACGAAGCATGTGACGAATTGAATTTGAAATGATTCATACGGATATTTTTGAACACGAAGGTGTAGCATGACTGTAGTTATAAAATCAGCATACACATACATATATATAACAGCTTCTTTATATTATACCCACTGCGCCTTAGCAACAAACAAGCAAGAGAATTTCAATAGATGTTTTATATGGCTCGAAATTTATTAATGCTATTTTGTCCATTAATAAAGATAGACCAACGAATATAGAAATAAGCGCATGCATTGCAAAAAAATACTTAGCCAGCAGAACTCCATTGTACAAAAAGTCAAGCTTCAGTTTTTCTGATAATTCGGATGACAAGACCGGGAAAGAAGTAATGACTAACAGATATATCTCTCAGAAGAACCCCGAATGATCACAAGTTCCCTAATCATTGAGAATAAAAGTGTCTCAACTCTTCCTAAAATTAGTCGGAGTTAAACCTTTCAGCAGATTTTTGTATCAGCGCACCAAATTATAAGTGATTAGATTACATCATACCTAGTCAACACATGCCTTTGCATTACTTTGTGTGGAATACCGTCAGCAAAAAAAACGACAGCACCATCCTGCTCTACTCGTAAGACAGGTAATTTTTCAAGTGATGACTAATAGACTATGCTCAATTCTTCAGTCCCTCTTTGAGCGGATTAGGTTCAGTCAAAATCGATGAAGTGTCGATGATTGTAATCAGGTGAAAAGGTACACCATGAAAAACATCACCAGCATTGCAGGCAATTTTTAAGAATCATAAAAAATACTGAGGCTTCCCAAATACCCATACTACGACCTTTAACCATAGCAAGGAAGACTAGGAAATCAAATGACTAGATAGAGTAACACCATCATAAAAAATTGTTTCAATTGGTCTAAATAACACAAAGTAGCATACTCTCATACAAACATAAAGTTCAAAGATGTTTTGATACTAAATTGGGTGAAAACTTAATCAAAATTTACAAGCCCATCAACTTGCACTTGTTTTTATCAATTTCAATCGGAAAACGGGTCGGATGGATCTACTGTGAGACGTCTGTATTAGGTTGCTGGTATAATTCCAAATTGTTCCTGACATTGACAACCAAATAATACGTGGTTATGTAGATAACAAGCCTTCCTTAGAAGTAAGCAGCACAGTTTGTAACCCATAAATTGTGTATTTTACCATTACTTGGTCGGTCAGTCAAAAATTCTAGGCTTAACCACTAATAAACGATTCTTACACAATTACATATGGTTGAATTTAGAAAAAAAAAAAAGGCTCACAGGAATAGTGCCTGGAAAAATTTTTGAAGGTCTAAAAAAAGACTCTGAAGGAATTTATATACAGAAATTCCCTATTAGCCTTAATAAAAATTGATTACGTACACATACATGCGTATGCTGATGGAATTTCTTATGGGACAAACAACGAAAACACATGCTAAAGCCATATAGGTACTATATTAGATGAAGGCCTTTAATGCACACTAGGAATTCCTTTCAAAATATTTGCTATTCAAGTTGGTTGAAAAGGGTAAAGTATCCATAATAATTTATCCATTGCGAAATCTCCGTAAATATGTCCACATAGCCAAAGCCGGTCGGTACGACTAGTAAGCTTATAAAATATTTCCTCACATTTGGGTATTTGCCCTTCATTGTCTAATGCCAATTGTTGTGAGGACAATAACTGAAAATGCACATTTCCCACAGCGTACACTATTCATAAATTTAAATGTCCTTTCTTTTCACATCAAAACTACAATACATGACTGTAGAAGCATCCTCGTGTGCCCCAATTATTTTTGCAAACAATTTCAAAAACATTGTCCTTTACTTCAAGAAAAAAAACAAAAAAAAAAACAATCATCTTAGTCTTTTAGCTAACTTATTTGTTGAGATAAATTACCAGAAGATTTCGATAAGCTTCCATCCTTTTGTGTGATTAGAGTGAGTCAAATTACGCATTATGCTTTGCAGTATCCTGCTTCAAAGTCAATTAAGCCCGTAAGCTGTGCCATTACCAATTTTTGCTTAAAGTCAGCATTAAAACAACAGGAACAGAAACAAAACCAAGACTCTAGTAATGGGCACAGAATAAGAGTGAGAAAGAAAAAGAAAATCATAATGAAGCTCATTTCTTCTAATGAGTTAATAGGAAAGGAAGAGGAAGCAGACCATTTAGAGGGTGTTGTGCACGTCGTATTATTCATTTGTGCGTGAAATTGTTTTTATTACTAAATAATGACAATAATTACTGAAGGTATATATTTTTTTTTGCTTTTATTTGTGAGAAACATACCGACTTCTTTCTTTTCCGATTTTCTTGAGATGTTTCTTCTTTTCTGTTTTGCAATTTTTACACAGTTACGTGTTTCCTGTTGCTGATGAGCCAATAACAGAATGCCCAAAGGAATAAAATTAGAAAACCGTTTTCGCTTTTTTAACTTGACACTCTTATTTGAAATATGTATTTTTAGAAAATGAAGAAAATAGTGACCAATTGCAGGATTGATTGCGGTTTTTGTTAAACAATTCAATCCGGTCATTTACATAGGAATGTTACGCATTTTATTGTAATAAAGTACCGTAAAGATCGATGTTAGCTTTAAAATTTAATACCAAACGTATGGATTCACTTTAACATATTTTCCGAAACTGCTGTGATTCTCTACCGAATATTACTAATATATTGCCTTTGTTTCAATGGCCCAGATTTTGAAGTTGTCATTGAACCAGACAATGATAAAAATCTAAAGTTTGCTCCTGATATGTATGTTTCTTTTTGTGTGATTAAAAAAATTTAGGACGAAGATCATGCCTTTATCCCTCAAATCTAACTTGAGCTTTAATTCTTTCTAAAGACAATATTTCTATGAGAATAAACAACAATCAAAATAGTCTGAGAGTGGTTCCCTACACCTGACTTTTGTCCAGTGAAGAAAAGATGTGAATGCAGTTGAGATGGTATGAAAATATGTTGTGTCACAATTCAACAGCATTCTACCAACATATTTTAGATTAGATTTTTATTTCATTTTTAAATTTACAAAGGCGAGCCACCGTACAATTTACAATACAGGGATATGATATGTAGGCTTACACAACATCTTTCAACTGAAACTTTTATAATAATGGAATTTGAATTTTACTTATATTAATTACTTTTATTTGAAGGCAAAGAACAAATAAACCCCTCATATAGAGAAAAAAAAAATAATAATATCAATACATAAATAGACAAATAAATATACATATAAATAAATAAATGAAAAACATTAATAAATAAAAAATAAATAAACAAACAAGTAAACAAATAAATATACAAATAAATAAATAAACCAATAAATAAATAAATGAATACATTGTACATCTATAAACAAATTATCATTTTTATTTAAACAGATATGTACATGAGTTAAAGCAAAATCACAGAAATACTGAGTATTCTATATTTTTATTAGTGTAATCTACATAACTTTCAGAGTACTGACATCTCATTTCAATAAGCTTATTTATTCTTTTGTGTAAATCGGGGGTTGAATGATGCCAGGAGAGTTTCAACATCATTTTTAATAATTTATTTTGCTGTATTTGTAACTTCTTGATATGAAAATTTTTAGCACATTTACCCCACACTTGACATTCGGACAATAAAATTGGTTGAAACTTTGTATATATTGAAAGCTGAGATTTTCTGTTTATGAAAGAATATAGCATTTTGATAGCAGTTTGATAGCAGTACCTATTTTATGTAATGTCCTTGTAATATGTTGTTTATAGGTTAATTTGGTATCTAAATGGACTCCTAGATATTTTACAAACGACTCCCAATTAATTTACAGACCATTAAGTGTCATTTGGCTGGACGGAAGGCAGCAAGACTTTCTCTTTCTTGAAAAAAGATAGCTTGATTTTTTTTCGTACTCGCTCTGATTTTCCATTTATTATAATATTCATTTAATATCTAAACCGAATTTAATAGATTGGTCTCAATGTTAAGACCATATTCATGCGACGAAAATATCGCAGTATCGTCAGCATATACAGCAAATTTGCATTCCGGTAACTGTGGAAAATCTGATGTATACAAATTGTGCTATATTGGGCCAAGAACTAAACCCTATGGAACACCTGCAGTTATGTTCACCAGATTCGAGTGGCTGTTATTCACATACACTGTAAAACAACAACTTGACAAACAACTTTGGACTATTTTGAAAATAAATGCTGGAAAATTGAAGACAGTATTTTGTGTAAAAGCCCATCATGCAAAACAGAATCAAATGCTTTCTAGATGTCGAGCAGTATCCTGTCGATTTACTTATATCACGGTTAGTCTATGCTATTATTTATACTAAAAATTTGGAGGCAGGTAGTATGGTAGCGCCTGAAGCCAAAATCATTAGGTAAGATATTTCTCTCATCAATAACTTTCATGAGCTTTTCTTCAATACCCTTTTATTAATTTTGCTTAAACTGCTTAACAAACTAATTGGCCTATAGCTTTAATATTTTTAATATTGTCAAGACCATTGCATTTTTTGATCTTTAAGTTATTTGTATGATATGCAATGTCAGTTTCAGAAATTAATGCACTTGGTGTTTCCACGTCAAATGAGTTCAAAACATGCACCAAGTCATTAACAAGTACATTAGTTCTAATATTCCCTAGGTGTTGTGAGGCGAAATTATTTTGCATAAAATTCTCACTAAAAATGTTTGGCTTATCAAGATCAGTAAGATATAATTTCTAAGACTGGTGTATCAAAGACTAATGATGGGGTATGTGAAGGTGTTTTCTCAGACAGACTAATTCTTAGACTGCCCTTCCCTCTTGGGTTTTGTCCACTTACGATTCGTGAATGTTTTCGGACATTACTTAAATTCTTGGAACCAATCCTAATGGAAATTGGTTTCAAGAATTTAACTGAGTCAATATCTCGATTAAAGACTAAAAACTGGTTATGCAAATAATTTTGCATTCTTTTTGTACTATTTTATAAGCGACCTGCATGATTTTTTTCAGAAAAAATACCCTATTGTTTAGTTTTATTGTTTGGAAAAGTATTTTGTATGATCCAAAAAAGAAATCCTAGACGAAACTTAATTGGAAATCATTTTCATCTTTAAAAAGGGGGATACCCAAGATGGTGCAATTTATAGAGGTATCCACCACCGCGCTCAAGGTGTTAAGGTGTCCTTAAAATGTTTGCACACAGTTCGTTTTTGTTTGAAGCGAGTTGTACGGCTTATGAAAGAATTACGATATTTCAATGTACGTCCCAAAGTGGGACGTTTATACACAATATATTGGATTAGCAGTAGCATACAAGAGATCGTCGATGAAAATAAAAAAGAGTGTCGGAGACAGAACAGAGCCCTGGGGCACACCAGCATTTATTTTGTGAATATCAAACTTGAGACCATTCAAGACAATTTATATTGAACGTTCCTACAGGTAATTCCTAATCCATTAAAGAAGAGATTCATCGATCCCAAATGTACGCATTTTCAACAAAAGAAAACTCTGTCAAATGCCTTAGAAATATCAAATGCAACTATCTTGTCTTCGCCAGACTGAGGTATGCTTTTTTCCACTTTTCGGTGCGACATGCCATCAAATCACCACTGGATCTCTGTTGCTCCGAAAATTGTATGAAAATTGTTTCGAGATATTTCATGTGCTGGCGGTTTTACAGCGTTTCCATGACCTTGGAAAGAAGGGACATAAGTGCAATGGATCAGTAGTAGAAGAGAAAAGACGATTCAGCTTTTTTGGGGCCAGCTGGACAAATGCCGTTTTCCATCTTCTCGGAAATAGTCCTAAAGAGTAGGATCACCGAAAAAGCTTACGCGGTGGTTTTGCCAGTATGGAAGAACACCTCTTCAGAAGAAGGGGAGATATGCCATCTAGACCAGCGGATCTATATACTCGTCTGTTAAGATCTTTAAGTACTCTTGCTACGACACGAGTGCGAAAGTGGATTCGTCCTATAGCTCCTAAAGTATACTCGTATGAATCGATATCACGTAAAAGATTCATATGACCAGTAAAAAAAAAAAACTACAATACAAAGCATACAAAGTGGCTTCAGATCTGCCACATATTGTAGTACTTAATCAAATAATAGTGAAAAGTAAGAAAAAGACAAGAAAACATAAGCATACCATTTACATATGAAAAAGGTATTTTAATCAATAAGAGAAAAAAAAATTAATTCCACTAAAGCTATAAGAAAATATACATCCTGTCAAAAAATAACCGGGACTGAGTCAAACGGCCTGCGTTAATGGTTTAAAAAAAAAAAAATTGCTTCCTTATGTTGGTACAAATGTCATATATTTTGTTTAGGCGCCATCTGTCAATAACCAAACACAGCAGCCAGATAATCTCAAGTGCTATCCATAAATAACATATGCCATAGATTGAGCAAAGTTTGTTTAAAAATTTGTGTTACGAACAGAACTTCTTGTTCGGACTCATTGAAAATGTTGGAGAAAGCCTACGGCGAGGCTACCACTCGTTTGAGTGGTACAGAGGGTTCAAAGAGAGCCATTACTGAACAAAATATCGAATTAGTGAAGAAAATGGTGTTCGAAAATCGTCAATGTAATCGACCAAGCACCGTATTCCCCAGATATGATACCCTGTGCGTTTCTGCTATTTCCGAAACTCAAATTACCACTTCCTAGGATCCGTTTTGAATCGATTCAAAATTCAAGAGACCCTTTTAAATGGAGCCTATTTTGAAGGAGACAAAATAAATGTTGATGATTAATTGATTTCTATTGTTGTTATTGATTCAGCAGCATTTACCTTTGTTGTTCATGTGTGCAATTAAAAAGACATCCTAATTAACTATAAACTAATGCAACCGATTACATTTTTTGCACGATTATTATATTACGACTATACTCCTCGAAAACACACAAAAAAAAGCAGCACTTTAAAGACTAGAAAGACACATTAGCAGAACATGGTGATAAGTAAGACAAACAGAACAACGTCAATATAGAAAAGAGTGCTAAAAAAGGCCACAAAATAAGAGTACCTAAGAAGCGTCATGAACGGTGAATATGAAAAAAGAAGAGAATAAGACGGTAAATAGACACTTCACCACCTTATGCTTAATTACTTAAGGTGGCGATACAGTCCGGGGTGGACCTAGCCTCAACCAACAAGCGTCTCCACCCAGCTCGATCTTTAGCCAGCTGCATCCAGTGCGCCGTCTTTGCCGCGGTCTTACTCTACTGCGTTGTCACTCGGGGGAGGATTCGAAGATTTCTCGGACCGGTGCATTGGTGTTCATCCGCTCTACATCATCCAGCCACCTCAGTCGTTGGACTTTTACTCTTCTGGCTAAGTCGATGTCGCTGTACAGCCCGTACAGTTATTCAATGTGTCTCCTTCTCCACTCACTGTCTATGTAGATGGGAACCAAAATCACCCGAAGAATTTTCCTCCCAAAATAGCCAAGAGCACCCTCATTCAATTTTGATAAAGTCAATGCCTCTGCGCCATAGAGCAGGACTGGGATTACGAGTATTAGGGCCTCATATTGGGGTGGCCGTGGTGTAGTGGTACTAGCAATCGCTTCTCACTCGGAGGGTCCAGGTTCGAATCCTGCCCATGACAAGTCAATTTTTCATTTGTGTAATTGGAACTCAGACAGAAAAATTCTGCGTGTGAACGCATAACACTGACACGTAGATTTAGCTGTTGTAGAGTTTTTCAGGCACAGAAAAAAATACTGTGAATTATACCTCGAATCACTCTGAGTGAAGAAAAAACTCCCCGTCCTATTCGGACTCCTACCCCTGGAGAGCGAATATCGAAGCCAAACACACCTGAGTTTCAAACCACTACATAACAATTTTCCTTTCTACTCCTTCTACCTTTCCGCCCGCGCCCTGGCAACAGTAAAAGGGTATCTAATCTAAACCCCTTAGGCGCGCGTTAATTATAAAAAAAAAAATATATATATATATAGGATCACTTTTGTTGTTCGAGAAAGGACTTTGCTAGTCAACTGCTTTCTTAGCCCAAAGAAGAAGAGTTATTCTTCGTTTGATCTCAGTGCTGGTGTCGTTGTCTGAAGTAATAACGGAGCCTAGGTAGGCAAATTCCTTTACTATCTCAAAGTGGGCGGTGATGTTCTGTCCGAAACGTCGTTGGCCTTTCTTATTGACAGCATGTACATGTTCATCGCCTTTTCTCAGTCCTTTTTTGACATCAAAGGTCGATGAATAAGTGGTGTGTATCTTTGGTCGATGGTAGACCTTCCTGGCATAAAGTCACACTGGTCACATCAGGTTGTTGATGAACTGATTCGGGCGTTCAGACAATACGGCAGAGAGAATCTTCTGGGCGATGTTAAGAAGACTGATGCCTCTGTAGTTGGCGCAGTTTAGAGGGTCTCCTTTCTTGAGGATCGGACAAAAAATGCTGATTCGGTATGAAGACGCATCATCTGAGAAAAATTCCGTGTGTGTGTCCGTATATGTATGTTTTTTTTTGGCCCATGATAACTTTCAAACTGATAGTGGTATCAATTTTTATCAGATGATGTGTCTTCATGCCCAATCGCGGTCATTTATAAAGCACTCCGAAGGTGTTGTTCGTAATATTTTCTGGAGTGCTCAATTTACAATATTTAATTCTGACAGTGGTAGAAATGTTTAGCGTACGCATGGAAAAGAATTACCCTTCCTGTTCACAAAAAAAAGAAAAACACAAAACGTAAGATATGGAGGTGGTAGCGTGATACTAAGAGGTTTCTATTTTGATTTAGTGTCTAGTTATAAAAAAAGGGATTCATCGTGATATCTTATTTCGTATTTCATGCTACCGTATGCGTAGATCAAAACCATCAGTTTCGGTATTACCATTACTTTCTCCCGATCTCAATCCAAGTGAGAATTTGTGGGAGGAACTATCAAAGTCTTTTCATTTCAAGTTCTGGCCTGCGGTTAAAGTTCAATGGAACGCCATTCCAATAAGCTTAGAGACTAATAAATCCTAACCTAAATGCTGTCCTAAAGAAGAAAGGTGGTCATTCTGAACATTAGCTTAATGATTTATTTAAAAAATATATTTAATCTTAAAAAAAATATTTATCGTACTTTATTAACCAAAACTAATATTTACTTTGAATCTCCCTAATATCTTGGAAACCTAATTTGAAAAAAATTTATTTCCTTTTGTTTGATCCTTAAACCCTAACAAAAAGAAACTTCTGGCAATCTTTTGCTTCATTAAGAAATCATGTGGCACACCCGTTTTAATTTATTAATTTTTCAGAGGGACCGAAAATCAATATTCTATTGATTGCGTCCAAATTTAACTATGCATTTCTTCAGTCATATAATGAAACATTTGAACCATGTATTCCGATGGATAATGAACACTATTCTGATTTTAAACCCTTTTGTCTGACAAAAGAATTGCTTCAACTTTAAACACCATATAATCGATACTTAATGATTCAAATAAACAAAATTATTACAATAAATGGTAGTTAGGGAATGTCACTACATGGAACACATGGTAAAAACATCAGCACTTATTTTCTTAACAAAATTGCGAAATCGATAAGCAATCATCTCGCATAAGGGTTTCTTGATTAGTTTTCAATAATTTTTCCATAATTCTGTTATTCTAAAACTAGGAAAAATGATCGGTAGAAAGTCAGTAGAAAAGGGAAAACCGGACAATAGAAATAAACCAGTTTAAAACACCGATCATTAAAAAGAAACGGATCACAGCACTTGATGTTAAAAAAGTACGTATTCGATCATGAGATGATTTTACAATAGGTGAATTATAAGAAATCACTAAAAACAACAGACCAGACCACTACCAGTTGATCTTAAATATAACTGATCGCTAGAAAATGTTCGCTAGGAGAACTACATCAGAATGGCCGATCACAAGAAAAGCACTGATCATTTCAAATCTTAAAAATTACCGGCCATCACTGTCCACTAGCAGTTAATCTTAAACAAGAATGCGATCACTAAAACGTTGAACTCTCCCTAGAAAGGAAGCCATTGATAGTTTAAAAGTAGCCGATGACTGGAAAGTACATGATAACTAGAATGTGAATTAGAATTAATAAGTGAATGACCCGAAAACGCCGATGGCTAATTCAATACGAAACAGCCTATACCTAGACAAATTACGATGACTAAATAATGGTTGATTATTCGAATTAAAAAACTAGAGATGATCTTCCTCATATCATCTCATCTAGGGATTCGAGCTCAAAAACTAAACTTACATCCAAACAAGGTAATGTTCACTATTGTGTTGTTAAAAGCCGTCATTTTTGGTTTTTAATCCTTCATTACAATTTTCTAAATCTCAAAAAGATTCTTAAAACCTATGTAACCTCACGCCACGTTTATTTAAAAAAAAAAAACAGGTCAAAGGCTGTCCTTAACAATTCAGCTTATAGGCTCATCTTAATCCTGTCGTAAAATCACCACTATTAAGAGGCATGCACATATCCAAGTATCTACATACATGTGTACTTTTATATGTATGTGTCACCTTATCGACAAGACATTGTAATCGTAATCGTTTACAATAAAACAGTTTCATTTTAGAAATGACACATCTAGAGCTGGCTTTCTTATCTACACAAATGTATATGCAAGAATATGACTCTTTTTTGTTTTTATAAAGAAATCGAAATCAGCAAGTTTCTTTCTACTTTCTGATTATTATCAAAGTAATCGAAAACCAATAATTCTATCGAGTTGAAAAGAAAAATAAAAATTATTTGTTTCTACTGTTCATTATTTACTTAAAAATGCCGTTTTTCCATGCCACATCACTCCTCAGCGCATTAAATCACCTCGCTTTCAACACTTAAAACACTTTAAATGAAAAACAATTGAAAAATAAAAGACCTTAAAATGTTGAAATATCGATACAAATTTAAATTGGGAAACCTTTATCGCTTGTGGGATCATATTTTATTTTTAATTAATAGCTAACTCGACGTCACACATTGGCCAAAAGAGAATTTACAAAAAAAGAAAGAAAAAAAAGAAACAAACAAAAAAGAACTCAATTACCACCCCACTCACCACAACTACGACGACCATCTGATTACCATCGACACCACATTTGGCCAAGGTGTCGGTCGGTCGGTTAGCCACCTCTGTCGTCTATTCAGGTGGAAAAACTGAACTAAATGAAACACACACTTGTAGGTATGTTACATTTGACCTAGAAAACTCACTGACGTTACCCTCTTCATATATCTCAAACTCGCGCTCCCCCCCATCACCCTAGAGAAACTAATCATGTTGAGCATATACATATATACAAACAAACACTCACACCACTGATAGCGCGCACAGGGAAAACATGTTTCTCTCTACCCTCAAAAAAAGAAGGAAACAAATGAATAAGACCGGCCTAAACGGGGCAATAACCAATTACAAAACAAACCAGTATGACATACACACCATGGAACACTTTGTGTACTGTGTAGGTAGTTTTATCACTCTAGGGATTATAGACGGGATACAAGAGACAACTAACAGCAACAGCAACAACTGAATAGATAACCAGGGTAGACACTACAGAAAAATTTATTTTGACATGACTATCAGTATCAGTATCATAGCCATAGTCATAGTTACGAATATATGTTAGTAATACATATCACAGGAGAGGTGTCTACTAACATCCACTACTGATGGAGAACAACGATAGCTGCGACCCGTACTGGTACGCTGCTTCACAAATTCCGTTCCACATTAACACTGGATCTATGTGTCCATCCATACTAGTAAACTCGACAAAATTCCCTTTAAAATTTCGGGTAGATTCTAGATACGTATAGGTGAGAGTTCTCTTTTAATTTTTTTTCGTTCGCTTTCGTTTTCGACTTTTTGGCGATTATTTTGTTGTCCCGTCCCGTACTTAATCGTTTTTTTTTTGTGCATACAACTTGTTTGGTTTACTTGTCACAAGTTGATTTTACTTGGACGCAGCTCTAACAAAAAACTACGACCCCAATTGCCAAAGAATGTATCTATGCGATAGAGGTTTAAGTTATTTGGGTTATTCAGAGAAAACAGATAGACTAAGCCCCAACCCGCCGCTGGTATCCCCATATGAAGGGGCTTTCTTGCGCGCACTCTCATCTTTATCTGGAGTCTTTACGATAGATAAAGCAACCAAGGCGAGTGTAAATAGTGAGATAACAATTCTGCTTCATATGATAATATACAAACCCTCAGCTGAATTGGTTAGTAATGGGTAAAAAATAAAATAACAATCGATCCACTTACGAACGGGGTGTAGTCGGCCCAAGAAACCTAATCTCATTATATTTTTTCTGTGCCTTTGAGAATGTTCATGAAGTTATCAAATCCACACATCGACATTTATTTTGTGTGCATATGTATTGTATACTCTATATGTAGTCGATTTAATGCAGAAATACTTAGTGTGGGAGTTAACCATTGGTGACACTTTAAGAATTAGGCGATAGGAAGTTAAGGTCGTTAACGATTAATGACAATGATTTGTTTACCACTGAGACAGGAAACTAAATCGATTAGTTTGACTTGTGACCGATCATTAAAGTGAATGTTTAGACATCGAGATTAGCGAACGAAATTAACAGATTTGTAATACGAATAGAGGAGAAGTTTCAAAATCTTTGTCCATTTGTTTACTTTAGGGCGACGCACGTTTCCTTCGACGCGGACCTATTAAGTTTTTATGGAGAACTCTCGTTTTCTCCACTCTTTGCATTGGTAATTTTTTTTTTGCTTTCATTTTCTCTTACCGCACTTTACTTTCGGGCGTGTGTATACGAGTAGCAACGCCTCTGCAACTATTCCTTTACACGGGTTTCCTAAAATGAGTTGTTGGCTGTTATGACGTCATTCGCCATAAAATTCGCTTGAGCAGGAATAATGTTAAGAGATTTCTATAGGTATATTCTCCCGAGAAAAGGTTTATGACGGTGTACCACTATATGGTTGTGGAAAACAGATGGTTGAGAATAGTTTTAACAACGATTTCGGAACTTAATACATGTACGTTGTGGTTATTAGTGGAGAAAGTAGTGAGATTTAAGCACAACCCTATTCACAGTACAACATATTTTATCCAAATTTATTTTGCAGCAAGTAAAGTTCCTGAAAGAAGTGCCAGCCACTAACTTTCTAATGATCTGCCTTATGGCATTAATTGACACTAACAGGTAATATGTAATTGCAATTCCAATGAAAATGAAGTAT
The DNA here is from genome assembly GCA_949129095.1 of Volucella bombylans. Classification (NCBI taxonomy): domain Eukaryota; kingdom Metazoa; phylum Arthropoda; class Insecta; order Diptera; family Syrphidae; genus Volucella; species Volucella bombylans. The sequence goes on from OX422144.1 coordinate 57,950,200, forward strand.
GTACTTGTACAGGTACATACGAGTATGTATACATAAATGACAGTTTTAAGCGACGATTTGCGGAATCTTGGTGATATTTCAAAGCTCATGTTTAAAAGCATTATCAAGAGACAAGGTGATAAACAAGAACTGAAACTTATAAAATCTGCTTAGTCTTAAATAAACATTCAACATTAAACATAAATTCTAAGAATCAAGGCTCATTCGGAAATTACAAATTAGGATTACTATAACTACATACATATGTATGCATATCCAAAAAAGGCTACTAAACCTATAATTTTTGTAGGATCAACTAAAATGTATTTCTTTCAACTATAAAGTTCAACTGTAAGAAATGTTAAGTAGAACCACCAGGAATATTTGATTAAAGATTGCCGGAGTTGTTTGATTACAACGGTGTAGTGCATCATGAATTTTTGCCAGAAGGCCAGACAGTAAACAAAGAGTATTATTTGGGCGTTATGAGACGTCGAAAGAGACCAGAATTGTGGGCAGAAAACTCGTGGATTTTGCACCATGATAACGCACCGTCGCACAGTGCTATCATTATTCGTAATTTTTTGACGAAAAATGCAACAAATACCATTCAACAGCCACCGAAACGTGATTTGGCTCCCTGTGACTTCGTTCTGTTAAATCGAGTTAAAAACCACTACGGGGAACGCGTTTCAGCAGCCGAGAGGAAGCAATGGAAAAATCGCATTAAGCATTGATGGTCATAGCAAAAACCGAAAAAAAATGTTTCGAGGAATGGATCAAGCGCTGGCATAAGTGTGTTGCAGTCGATGGGGATGAATAAACTTGTATTTTTAATTTTCTGAATAAATTCCGGGAACTTTTTGATCAAGGTGGTATGATTGCGCGATGGGAGCTACCGATGATGTCATTGCACATCCCAGCAGGTGAACAGACTTGTTAAAGATAGTGCCTACTATGCCCCCCCTCCCGCCACCCACCAGCCCTGCGCACTTTCTGTTGCAGTTCTCGATTGAAGAAACCACATAGTGCATCCCCTTGCTGAAATCCGTTACACGTTTGGAATAATTCGGAGGAACTGTTTCTAAATTGCATCAAGCGTATCAGTTTTGCAAGGATCTTGAATTCAGCCATCGTCTTATAGGACAATATGATGAATACTATCATATGCGGCTTTGAAGTTGATGAAGAGATAGTGATTCTCAACTCGAATTAGTTTTCCAGGATTTACTTAGTGTGAAATTTTGGTACATCGGATGATTGCAGAAGAATTTGGGACGTTTACACAATACATTGCATAGGATGTTGTACGCGACATTAAGCAGGGATATGTCTTACAAAATATGGAATCGCCTTTCTTGAAGATGGCGCATTTATAGTTGATAGTCCATTCATCGCTACCAAAATATGTATTTATAACATCCATGTTTGAAAAGCTCCGCTGATAAACAATTGGGGCTGCCGGCCTTCTTGTTTTGCTAGCTTTTTGATAGCTGAGCCAAACTCTTCTATACTGTGAGGTGGGATGCCGTTTTCGTCGACTAGAAGCGAGTCTGATCCCCATTAAGTAGATGCTTGAAGTGCAGTTTGAACATATCAAAAGAATTGTTCCTATTACGGGAATCTTCGATGTCCTTGAGCGTAGGCCCTTTTCTTCTTTTTACGCAAGATCTTCTTTTCATCTGTTCTTCTGACTCGATATTCTTCTTCACTGTGCTTGCTAGTAGGTATGTATTTTTTGTTACCTTTTTCTGACGTACGCATCATACCAACAGCTCATTTACGGTGGTAACAAATATGCATCTAACTATGATAAAATTATAAGCTACGTCATATCCCCAAAGGGGGTTACTAGCTCCGGAATATCCGCTCCTTTTTGGCGAAGAGCTTACAGAAAGGACTTGACCGTCAAGGCTGAGTGTTAAATAACATAATAGTAAAATAGCTGTTATTGCGAAGCAACCAATAGCCTCGGCTCAAAATTTTGTGTTGACAAAGCGAACAAACGATAACGACGTTTTGATTTACATATGAAATGTTGGGACCTTATACAGGCCACGTGTAGCCGAACAACTAGGGGATAAGAAGACTGTTATTAGGCAGTTCAACCGCCATCCAGGAAGTGCGATAGGATACCATCCGAAGATGGGATGAGGAACTGTGGTATATGTATATTACACTGACTGCTACAGAAAATAAATTAGCAGCGTCTATGTGGGTGCGGATTTGTTGTAAGCCGCAGACTAACACAAGAAGTATTGAGGTTTCGGCCAGTGAGCAAATGAATTAGAACAATCCAAATCAAGGTTCACCAAACGTCAGGACATCTATGCCAGAACAATCGATAAGCATAGCAGCAGACGGTTTTCTCACCTCAATATTTACAAAGTAACATGGCAGCCACCTAACCTTAAAACAATCCAAAACCAAATTGATCAATCGGACATTCCGGGACTCGGACTACTAACTAGTTGTAGGGAAGTTACATTTACGGATAAACTTATATGTCAAAACTCCGGTGAATTGTGAGGTGATTTAACATCAAACCGCCAGATTTGTTGCCAATAGCGTATCCCTCAACCTCTTGTCAACGTACTTACAAACTGCATAAGGTGTTGAAAATCAGTGACCTAAAATTCCGATGTCAGGCAGGACAAACGAAACTTGGTCGACGATGTCCCCGATTGCCGTCCATCGGTCGAAACCGAAGTAGAGATAGCAATACCTAAACTTTAGTATAACAAGGATGATGGCCCGAACGACCTACCCGCCGAGCTTTTTGAAGCAGCAGAAGATGACTTGGTAAATTTAAAATTTCCGCCTCACAAAGGAGGCCTTCTGATCTGCGCTAGCTACACAGACCTCAGTCAAACAAAACATTGCGTACAAGGTGTCGTCCGCCGTATTATATTAACGTATGAACCCATTTTGCTCAACCAAATTGAGCAAATATTCACACTTCGACAAATCCTAGCGAAAACCGACACATTCTAATACAAATAGCATATAACTGACACATTCCGCCACCAACATTTATTGCAACTAACAGATGAACTGTCATTAAACGTCTTAAATATATCTATGCTATTAAACTTTTATGATAAAGCGCACATGTACGCAAAAAAAATACTGCTAATAACGTTTTCTGTTAGCTGATACGCTATACTCGTAATAACATATGTTAGGACCGTTTTCAGAAATAGCAACGAGTATGTTGCTGAAACTATACATTTCAAATGAAAAGTATAGAGCTGCATTATAAGATGTTTTGAACCCTACTCTGTAATTATTTGTAAAGCTTGAAAAAAAAACCGTTCCAGCATTTAGCATTTAAGAACCATGCCGGTTTTAGTAAACATGTAAACATGATGAAGTCTTTATTTGAATATCAGATTTTATCGGAAAATGAAAAATAACTGCCGATAACGAGTATGTATATCGGCACAGATATAAGGACTCCGGAATATATTCAAACTATTTCAAAGAGTTTTCAGGCAAGCACTCACTTAGGTTCAATGTAAATAATAATTTAAAAGTACTCGTATTTAAACCAATCAAAGCAACATTGTTACAAAGAACGAAATATTTAAAGTATAACAATTTTACGTGCCGGTTCTGAAAATTAATATTGTAAATTGATCAAATATTGATTAAATTTTCCCAAAGACAAATTGGAAAACGGGTTTTAAAAACCGAAAATTACCAGGACGAGGTTAAAATGCGTTCACTCGCGCCACAGCTATTTTAATACTTGCATCTGTAGGTAATGTAATGCAGGTAAATGTAATACAATAGAACATTGTTTGTGTTGTTAATTCAATTTGAAAAACTGCCCGCTTGCTTAACTCTGACAAAGATACTACAATACTTGCATGAATATATTTATAAACAAATATTAAACAAAATCTCTCTATGTATACTAAAATGATAGTTTCTCTATTAAACTTGTTGAAAATAAAATACATATTCCTGACTGGAAAAAATGTGCCAATGCGACAGCTGACACCTTATTTGTGCTCTGTTTGATTTGCCTTTTCACCGTGGATAGACTAACACAAGAAGAACTATTGCAAATTGTGAAAATTTATTTCAAAAATCGAAACTTACTGTGCACTACGTCCATCTGGGTAATAAATTCGAATACCCATAGATCGTTTGATATCTAATTGATAAAAGCATCCGCAGAGACGCCACGCCATAGAATGAGCACCGAAGAAACTGTTGCTTCTGTGAAGAATGGTATTAAGGACGACGAATGATTCAATTTGTCATCGTGAGCAGCACTTGAAGATGTGTCCATCCACTTTATAGTAGATCTTGGCGTCATAAGTTCGGTGAATAGGTGGACAACAAAATTACGCTTGATTCTGTTTTTCACCACAAAGCGAGTTCAGCGAGGAAACTCGGGAAAATTGCAGCTATTGGAATAAAAGAAATCCACAAGTCATTCTTGAAGTGTCATATCAAAAAAAAAAGACAACTCTTTGGTGTACTTAGTTCTTTAAGTCAATGAAGAGCGTTGAAGACCCTTATTACTGACTTCTTCACCCCCCATTCGATAACATTAATGTGGCTAGCTGTGGTTTCAACAACATTTCACACCGCGCAAACTGCAATCAATTAATTGAATTAAACATTCGATGATCGCATAATAGATCTCCAAGATCGTGTGATATAACACCATTGAATTATTTTCTGCGGGGATATGTGAAGTGAAATCAGAGGCGATGGACGACTTCGTAGAAAACATTATTGCCGATATACGGCAATATACATGAAGGAATCTCTCCAATAAAATTATATTCATCCAAACAAAAAGTGCCCTTTACATTGGAACGTCTTGTAGTTGGTTTAGTCACTATTAATTATGTGTTTACCAGAAAGGACAAAGCAATCCTACCCAAAACGACTTCTATACTCTTTCATAACCAAAAAAATAAAAATAATAATTATGTCCAAGGGATAAAAGCTTAAAAAGTAACATCATTATAATAATCCACAATTATTATAACGATGCCTGCTTTCAAATTTTTCTCCACAATTTAATTCTGACATCAATAAAAGTAACAAACATATAACGTATTTAAGTTAATCTTCATATAGCACAAGCGGATTACCCGTACGTCTTACCACAGGGTCCAATAACTTAGCAAAAAATAAAACGAACAGAAAAAGATATTCAATTCTCTACAGCTGTTCTACTGCTTACTACCAGGCACAGGCACAGGCTCAGGCTCAGGCTTAGTATCATTGCTCGTCCAAATAACAAGTAAACTCAAAAGTCATTGTTGCCATTGCCATCCCTTCATTGCCATTTACCATTTTCTTCCCCATTCATCACTCACCTTGACAAGAGATTGCACAAAAGAAATTGAAAAACAGAAAACGAGTAAAGTGAATAGAAATGGAACTAAAAAACAAACTTCACGTGCTACATGTACTTACGTCACAAACAAACAAATAAAAACGAAAGAATAAACAAATTCATTTCATGCGTATGTACCTGTTGCATAGGCCGGTTCGATCTCCTCCTCGGAGTGCATTTGCGACACTGACACCGGCACCGTTGGTATAGGCACCGGAATGGGTAATCTCTCATAATGGATGCACTCATGGTGATACTGATGATGCCCATTATGTATAGTTCCGAGAACACTGTTTCTTCCGCCATTGTGGCCGCTGCAGGTACTGCCAGCACCTCCGCCACTACCGCCACCCGAATCATCGGCATTACAACGACTCGAACAACGTCCTAGACTGCCGCTACCGCCACCAATTTGTGCCGAAATATTTCCACCCATAACAGAGCCACCACCTTGACTGGAATCTGATCCAGAATCATGTCCAGGGCATGGTCCCGCTGACCCAGGTCTTGAGCCTATCAAACTCATGGTCGAGTGCGGGGGCGTTATAGATGATGTCTGCATATAGTGATGTGTATAAGGATGTGGATGTGGTACATCATAGTCTCCGGTATCAATTGCCCCAGGTAGCATTCCTACACTGCCACTACCCTGAAGGCATCCAACCGAACCGCTTCCACCACCGCTTCGTAGCGACACGCCTCGAGTGAGTGTGTTGTTAGCCGATTGTATAGATGAAACTGTAGCGCCACGGCACAGAATATCTGAAAGCTGATTTGCCTGGAGGCCGAAATATTTGGACTACAGAAATTGTGGCGACAAATACACACAGGTATACAGGAATGAAGATATGGTTGATTGTGATGATGATGATGATGATGATGATGATGATGATGATGATGATGATAATAGCCATGCACAGAAGATATGAGATACGAATACTTATGTGTAGATGAGTTAGAATATAAAAGAAAATAAAATATAAACAGAATGTTCGAAACAAAATGCAAGTTATGTATGGACGAGAAGATTTAGCATACGAAATCGGTTTCATATCTTTGTTTCTCCACCTGATGCGTCATAACCTATGGGATTAGCTTCTTGATATAATCTCAATTGCTAAATTGCAAAAAATATACAATTGAAAAGAACCTGCATTCTTGAGTATTATCTATCATATGTACAATACCGACAACATATGCATTTGTAAACCCATAATCATGTCAAGAAGAAACCTTACACCCACCCATAGGCTGCGGTCACCGAGGTACTTAAAGACGGAATCGAAATAGAATAGAATTGTAACCCTGAGAAGCTTTTGATGACTTTTAGTCGGCAATAGGATGTAGCCTATCAAACAAAAATAGGTGATTTCAGAACACCTGATCTGGTGAGGATCATTAAACTCAGAATGCCAAAAAGTAGTGGTCTAACCACAGTCTTCATGGCCAATTTAAAGAAATCATTAGGCAGACTGCAAGAAATCAGATCGAAGGAATCTTAAAGATTGACAACGATTATAGAGAAAAACACAAAGTCGCTCATCATTGCAATCTATTTCTTTGCCGAAAGTAAAACTCCCCCTGGATTTATATATGCGGTAGAATTTATAATTTAATTGCGAAAGCCAACGAAGAATGGGGATATAAATTTGCACAATTTTTTTATTACAATACAAAACAACAAAATAGTTTCTAGTAGAGTCTCCTAAGCCAGTTACAAATAAAAAATGTAAGCTGACAAACCGGTGTAGTCTTTTCACTCACATCTTACTCATACTACGAGTACTCGTATTTTGTACACAGGTAGGACGGATCTAGCATTTTTCGACTTTCGAAGATTTTGCATTTGGTTGGAGAAAGAGTAGTGACGAGTACCATATTTTCTGTGCACCATTTATGTTTTCAACCCAGTTCTATTGAGAAGTAACAGATGAGCCAATTACTGCCCACAACAGTAGGCCGTTCAATGTTCACAAGTTGCAAATTGAAACGCCTATTGCGATCGCTAGGCTATAAGTGCACAAAAATAATGTTTACAAGGGTAAAGAGCAGTTTTGGTTTCAGAAAATGAAATGACAATACTCGTAATTCATCTCTTTTTTGTTGCATTTAAATGTTTGTAAAAATGTTCAACTGTGGCAGTTTTGAATTGCTATTACCCGGTGGCGCTAAGACGCGGCATACCATGAATCCCACTTAATTATAAATAATTATATACGACAAAAATATCTTTTTCATGACAAATGTTTTCATTGGGGAGATTTCCCATTACCTAACGAAGGGGTGCTGACGTCATTTGCTCTCAATGTATGTCTAAGAACTGAATCCAGGATGATAATAAGGACAGTGACCCTCCGGATTTGTGTTCTTATAATTTGCGAAAGCTCAAACCTTTATAAATATCCTTTAGATGTTTCTACACAGCGCAGACGAGAGGAAAATGAAGCTAATTGGTTTTTAATGTATAAATGACCACGAAATAAAGAATTTCGCACAGCATAGAAAGGAATCGGAGTGTTGCAAAATACGTACGAAGATAGGCGTTATGGTTAACTAATGAGAATTCGTAACGAAAATCGTCCCTACGGTTCAAGGTATGTAATGACGGAGTGCTACTGGCAAATTCACTGTACACTGGTTGGTAACAATAGCCATAAAGTAATGTAACATGTGGTTGTAAAAGTCACTATAATGTCACTACATGTTTATGCCTTTCTTATAGAACGATTTGTCCAACCCTTCAAAATACGCTTCAGTTTCGACGATCACCTCTTCATTTCATATTATATATTGTAATTCTTTTGAAGTTTGCGAACAGGTAATAGGATCCATGTTCCATCCATTGTCATATAGCCCATAAAAAAATTCTTTTAATTTTTAACAGCTACAAAACGCGCTCTGAATCATCAGCACGTTGTTATTTTTGGTCCAGATGGGGTACCCATTTCGAACAGAGCTTTCGGAAGCCCAAATAATATGATGTAAAAAATGATGTAAACGGTCTGTTGATATCTTTACTATTTCATCTAGCTCATGCACTTTCGTTTACAATTTTTCAAAACATTTTTGGACCCTTTTTTTATGTTTTCCGGCGGAACAGCCTCATTTGGGCGCCCAGAGGGTTCAGCATCATTTGTGTCTGTACGACTGCGTTTGAATTCAGCAAACCAGCGACAAATGGTTTCTTTCGACGCACGGAGCAGATTCCTTATAACATTTTTCAAGCCATTCTTGAGTTTTCACTGTATTTTTTCGGATCAAATAACGAAACTCGTTTTTTTCATTGTTTTATAGGCATGCAGTGTGTTCCGCAAAAGAGCCTCGGGACTTTTCGAACCACCTGTTATATATGTTCATTGACTGGTCAATATGAGCCTATAGGATTTTTCGATTTTTGATCCTGCCCAGTTCCAGGCACATAAATCCCAATTTATTGCAAATTCCACAACATTTTTTGCTATATTTAAATGTGCCGTTCATGGCTTGGAATTTAGATTTTTTTTAACGACAGAATACGCATTGGGTTTTGAAAGCATTAGAATCTATACATATACTCTGCTTATTTCCCCAATGGAGTACCCTGATAAACAAAATCACACTTTTTTTCTCTTTCATGAGATTTTTCAACTGTTTCTTGCTAATTTGAAGTTGTTGATTTCGAATCTACCGTTACTTTTTTTCCAGCAGCTCGAGTTTTTACGATACAAGAATTGTACTTCGACAAATTGTTACGAACGTTATTAACCAGATTTTATAAATTTTCCGCGATGTCGTGATGTGTGATGATTGCATGTTTAAAGAATGTCGCTTGAATGTGTTTGACTTTGTAAAATAAGCCTACATGGGCCACTTTGGGAAGCAATTATCAAGCCCTGGATCCCAAATTTGGTGTGTAAAAACTGTGTTAGGTCTTTGCGTTTATGTGCAAATAAAAAAAGCCTTACTTTTAAGTACAAAGATCCAATGATCCGGCGTGAACCATCAAATCAACGCAATGACTGGTATTTTTGTGTAATATTGCCGGAATAAACAGCAAAAATCTTTCCAAGTGGATTTATCCTAGCGTGCAATCTACGAGTACTATTAGGCCTGTTCTGAGATATAGTGATGAGTCAGTACCACAGTACATCCAATCTAACATCTCAAAAACATTAAACAGTGATCATGCTAAGGATAGTGACTTTTATTGCAGTTCCGAACGTAGACCGCTCAATCAAAATGACTTAGATGACTTGTTCAGAGATCTTGAACTGCCTTAAAAAGCATTAGAAATTGTAACTTCTCCGTTGAAAGACATCTTCAGTCATTTATATTGTTTTTCTAAAGAGGAAGGAGGACGATTCCATCAGGACATCCGCACTATGGAAGAGCGATACCAGGATTACTGGAATGAAAATATGATGGCTGATTATTGCTGGAGCATTCAAAGTGGTTTTCTTAGGTCGATTCATGGAAGAAAGTCGTATTAAAGAAAATTTTATTCAAATTAATTTTGCGCAATAAAAAATTTTAGCTTGAAAACTGACATATTTTTCGTAAAAATGTCTCCCCTTCATATCTCATATCTCAATAACTAGAGCTGCTATTGGAAAAGAGCTGCTTCAAATACTCGTATGAAATCAGCGAGGCAAATAGATTTGGGATTCATTATAAAACTTCATTCAAAAAAACAACTGTTTACCAGCGTTGTGCTATAGACATCAAAATTGTATGATTTTAATACAGGCTGCCATTGCTTCTCTTCAGCCGAAGAGAGAAGAATGTGAAAGCAGAAAGAGAATATACGAAATCAGTATTAGCAGGCAGTTACTTGTATATGTACGTCTCACGCATTTCCACATTTTTTACATACTTCTTAATTTTTCCATCTCATCTTACAATATTTGTCATAATGTTAACTACATTCTGTCATCTACTAAGGCATTTGTACAATATTTCATGATGTTAAAAAGGAGATTAAGACACTTTTAAGTGAACTTTAAAAAGAGTTGGACATTGAAATAGGTGCGCGGCTTACTTTAAGTGTATAACAATAATTTAATTAAGCTACAACAATTTTTTTTAAAGAAGTGAATAAAGAGAATATCGGCGGATTGGCATTTTTCTAGAGATAGTAGACCCAGCAATTTGAGTCGGTTATCAAGGTCGGTCGGAAGGATGTAGTGGTCAGCCCATGGGAACTTGCGCAGAGCAAATCGTAGGAATCTCCGTTCAACAGCTTCGATACATAGAATATGGTTTCCATAGTAAGGGAATTTCTGGCTAGCATATTCGAGACGTGCCCTAACAAAGGTGTTGTACAGCGATTTTTTGATGTAAGGGTCAAATAACTCTCTGGACCATCGTTTAACAAAGCCAAGCGGAGTTAGCTCTGAGTTCAATAGCACAAATAACGCCCAAGTCTTGCATCGTTCAGCAAGTGTTGAACGCTTCCGGGAGTATGAGATGGGTTGGCATTTCTATATATGGATATTCATATTTATAATGTATCGTTATTTCCCTATGTAAAGACATTTATTAGACGGCCACCCAAGACAGAATTACCATCTCGTCATATAAGAATAACCGTCAAAATACTATCCTTCCTGCGCCGAATACGAAATACATACTTCTAATTTGGACATTGTAACAAGACACTGTGGTATGCTTTGGATATACCGCAAGAAAAGCTAAGAGATGGTTCCAAGATAATGGTGGTTCGGTTAGCATCATAAACTAAACCAAATGTATCATCGAAGATGTCATCAATAAAACAATCACTCGTTATCATATAAATGACAAAGAGGTTTTATTAGGAAATTACACACAACAGGGATTTGTCTCAACAGAAAGTAAAACTTTATGAAAAATTGCGACAAAATTCAGTTAAGGGTTCAACCCACAACCAAAAACAGTTTATAGTAGCCTAGAAACTCCGTCAAGTACCAAATTCTGAATCTGAAAAGACGTGAATGTAGTTCGTAAAAATTTCGGCGCACCTTTACGTACCTACGTGCGGTTTTACGTATCTACCCACACAAAAAGGGAAGCCATTTCATAAAAGTATCTAGACCGTCCTTCTACCAAAGATACAGCACCAAATTCAACCCCTTTTAAACTTTTCCAATTTAACTGCAACATGTGCCTACCTACCCACATGACAAAACTGACAAAATATTTGACATTACCTCATCCCTTTCACCGACTTTCAATAGATATTATCCTTGCCCATTCCACATTTATGAAAAGGTTAAATGTTACTTATACGCCATACGACATGTATCTTTACATCTTTTCAAATAACTACAACCTACAACATCACTTATTCCTTTATCATCAAAGATTAACTGCTTCCGAAATAGTTTCACCACCGCAAATACCAATGAAAATTCACTTTTCCCTAAAAGTTAAATGGTCCACAACTTGGCCCAGCGCCCTAGTCCGTCCCCTAAAGCTCAAGCAAACCCACAGCCCCCCTTCTTGCAACAATATATGAAGTTTAAAGTGCACGATAATCATCTTCTTCATCCTGCTTTCTATTCTCGTCTACAACTACTTTTAGATATATCTATCCTCATCACAATATTTGTTGACAAACATTATGTCACCCGCCACTTCACAACCGACTGAACTACTCTCTCTACACAGACAAGGTCGGTATTAGTATAACATACAAATAAGGTGGCCAACCACAGACACTTAAAGAGGGGCAAGGGCGCCTGCAGAAGTGCAAAGAAAAAATTCCGATAATCATTTTCGTTGTTTTTGTTTTTTTTTTCCATTTCGTAATAACCCAAAAAACCTCGAAAATCAGATTAAATATAAATAATTCAAAAACAAATAGTTCTCGAACAGTTCCCCTCGCCAAAAAAGAATTTCCGATAATACATTCGAATATACGAATGTCCTTTGTTCAAGCTTTTGTTCTGAAGTGAAAATACTGATGGGAGTAAGAGGAAAGTTCGCTATGTGATTGTTCAAGTGGAGCTTCTCCTCTTTGTTTGTGTATGGAGATGGAATTCTTGATTAAAGATAAAACTTACTCGACAATGACGTATGGGCTGGAGTATCAAGTGCCAAGTCAAAGCAGCTTGAAACCAAAAAGGAAGCCTTTTCTACCATGAAAAACCAAACCACACTACACACGGTTACCCCCATTCGGAATCGAATTCGAAAAACCCATACGAGACCAATCAATGCGAATGTGAATGCGAACATATAATTGCGGATGTGCAGATATAGATGTGAATATTTACATGTGCATGTACATACGAGTGCATATGAGTGCATAGATATGGAATGTGCCCTTCTTGTTCTTGACTGTCTCTTCAGCTTTTGCACTCAATATAGAAATGTTACTGCTACTTGGGATACTGGTTTTGGTTCTGCTTGTACTACTACATCTGCTGTCATTGCTATTGCTACTGCTCGTGTGCATTTCGAATTGAAACAAATCACAATGGGGAAGGGGTGGATTGAAGAGAGAAAAAGGTCAAGGCTGAAAACTATCCATTCCGCACCATACAGCAGCCAAAGTGGCGTGTGTCGCCTCGTCATCGTCATCGTCTCTGTCATGAATGGAAAATCCTTTAGAACGGCTTAAGAGGGGGTGGACCCAACCGACCACACCAACCAAACCGGCCCACCAGCAAAGCCATGATGATGCCAAAAGATTTAAAACTTTTACACAAAGTACTAGTACATCAAGCATCGCCCATCGAGCACCGAGCATTGAGCTCTGTTCATCGTTTTTTTTTTTTTTTTTTTTTTCTTTTTTTTTTTCTTTCTGTGGATCCAATGATTTATAAATCTCTACTCATCTACTTGTAAATCTCTACTTCTACCGAAGGCCAAAATGAAAGTCATCTCTCTCTCTAAGGACACAATAGAAGGGCCAAGATGGTGTCAAGAGTGTTGTAAAAGCAAAGATGAACTATGTGGCAACGCGCGTCAACAATGTAAATAGATGGGTGTGGCGTTTACTTTTGTACAAGTGGTAGAAATACTGTCCTGTCCAGAGCGATTTGATTTTTCTCTCCTTCCTGCTTTTGCCTTTGTCTCCTTATCGAAAGGAAAGATTTATTTTTTCTTCTTCTGGTGACTTCCTGAGGGCATCTCTGGGAAATGCTTAATGTAACTCAAACTCACACACTAACCGCCACCACTATCACTACTAGCACCAATAGCATCACCACTCGACTTGATGGCAAAGGAGGACACTTGCAGCACACAAAGTACTCGTAATTCCGTCGTCCTGCCTGTCAGCCTGCCAGCCTGCCTTCCAACCTGCAATCGCACTGCCTCCTTTCTTTTGAAAAATTACTAAACACAGGACAAATGGCTTATGTCCTTTGGTGAACGGCAGAAAAGCAAAAAAAAAAAAACCAAAAAGAAACAGAAAAGCAGGGAAAACATCGTTTTATTCAAATCGTCCTGCTGCCTGTGAAATTGTCTAAAATAGCGGTCAATTAACATATTTGATGGCAGCACTAAATCATTCCTCTTTTCGCTTGTATTATAAATAAATGCAAACAACATAAGACAGCCGGGTAGAAGGGCTGGTTAGCTGGTTGACAGCTTCTTGTATTCGTACGCAGTACAGACTTTAGAATGCTACAAAATTGAGACATCATTAGTGAGGAAAAGCTTTTAGGAATTTGGTTTGTGTGTAAGACGTTCTGGAAGAGCCAATGACCAGGCACTATTCGGATGGCTCCAATACTCATCCACAGTAGAGGCAGAAGGACAGCGACGGACTGTTGTGGGTTTTGTCAAGCAATAAAAACGATTAATCAAACAAGTGAAGTGCCTCACAGACAAATTTTTCACCAAACACGACTAACGATTAGGAGTAAAGTTGTATCAGGGGGATGGGAACGTTTGTGTAAGTACCGAAGTGGACAGGAAGTCTACCAGACAAACTGGTCTTACATACCAGCTTAACGATTTTTGGAAAGAAACACAGTCCTGCTGCAAGTATTTGTATGATAATTAAATTGTAACGAGCCTTCTGGGAATTTAAAGATTCTAATTTACATGCTTTGAAGGTAAATATTGGTCTAGGGAGGTCTTACCCTGATTTTTAAATCTTAATTGCGTCAAATGTGGCAGGCAAAAATGTTAAAACTTGACCAAACTTAATTTTGGTCACTCATTTGTCTGAAGAAACCGAATCACGAATTTTTGAGTAGCTACTAATGTTAGGTGGTCATTATACTATTTTATGTTACATTCATAATTATAAAATGCCACTATATGCTATACGAGTATATCCTGAACGAAGTTTCTGAAGTAGCATAGTGGTTAATTTTATCGTCCATTTTAAATCCGGGTGCAAATCAGTACATCAAAAAACAAAAAGGTACACACAAGACCTTTGAATATTAAATATCCTTAGAGCCCTCAATTATTTTTCCTCTCAGGCACATCAATCAGATAAAAACTTTCAAACAAATCGTCTATTGTTAATTGGAAAAATAACTTACTTTCCAAGGGGATAAGGGTTCGATTCCCAGCTTTATAATTTTTTAATTTTAACTTTTCGATTTCAAATTTCTAAAAAAAAACGATGAGAATGCATTTTGTTTCTTCGATATAAATCTTCTGATGCGACAATTTTCATACATACTATATACGAGGGTTGTCTGAAAAGTTTCCGTCCGCAATGTAAAGATAGCGGCACTCGTCAATAAAAGCTAGTGAATGCTAGTTGTGCATCTTTTGACAATTACTTACCGAAGTTTCAGTGATTTTGGACGCAGTTTTTAGTTGACAGTCGTTTGAGTGAGTCGATGTGAGTGTTTTTTGTGAAAATTGAAAAAATTGAGTATCGAGCTGTTATTAAATTTTTGTTTTTGAAAAGCTATACGCCTACGCAAATCAAAAATGAGTTGGACTCTGTGTTTAATTGGACTCTGCACCATCATTTACCACAGTGAAATTTTTTGCAGCTGAATTTAAACGTAGCCGTAAGAGCTTGGGAGAAGATGAACGTTCGGGACGGCCAAAAACTGCAACCACTGACGATAACATTGCTAAAGTTCACCAAATGGTGTTAGACGACCGCCGAATTAAAGTGAGAGAGATGGTAGAGGTTATGAAAATGTCCAAAGAACGTGTTTGTTACATATTAAATCAATTTTTAGGCATGAGAAAGCTGTCCGCGCATTGGACACCGCGTTTGCTTACGTTAGACCAAAAACGTGTTCGAATGAACATTTCCAACGCTCTGTTGGCGCAGTTTAGGCGCAATAAATCCGAGTTTTGGTGCCGATTAATTACTGTAGATAAAACTTGGATACACCATTATACGCCCGAAGCAAAAATTCAGTCAAAACAGTGGACTGCAAAGGGCGAGCCGTCTCAAAAAAAAAACTATTTTTTCGGCTGGGAAAGTGATGCGACTGTTTTTTTTGGATAGTAAAGCAGTTATCTTAATCGATTATCTTCAAAAAGGAAAAACCATTACAGGAGCATACTACGCATCATTAAATGCCAAGCTGAAGGCAGAAATTGCGGAAAAACGGCCACATTTGCAGAAAAAGAAAATCCTGTTTCACCAAGACAACTCGCCATCTCACACCTCAGCGGTTGCCATGGCAAAAATTCATGAATTACGGTTTGAACTGTTTGACCATCCGCCTTATTCACCAGATCTAGCCCCAAGCGACTTCTTTTTGTTCCCTCATCTAAAAACTGCGCTCGGAGGACAGAGATTTTCGTCAAATGAGGAGGCAATAACCTTCCTGAACAATTATTTTGCAGAGAAAAACGCCAAGTACTATTTGGACGGGTTAGAGAGATAGGAGCATCGCTGGGAGAAGTGTGTAGAGTTACAAGGAGACTATGTAGAAAAAAAAATTGAAACAAAATGTTTTGTATCATTGTTCTTGTAAAATTGTCGGAAACTTTTCAGACAACCCTCGTATAGCTAAATTAACCATGCCAGAATATCAAAAAATGGTAAAAACATATTCAGCAAAGTCTTCGAACCCATACCGGATTAACAATATGTTTAATAACGTTTAATTAGGCTCAATCTGCTCCAATTTCTAAACTAGATTCCATTCGTAAAGAACCAAGATAGATGCTCAGGCATCCATGTTACCTAAGGATATCCCCATAGGTAAAATTATTATAACTTGTGGAAGTGTTTTTCAGAAGAAGGAGAGCTTCTTGGGCACTAGCGTAGAGATATGTGTATGTATTTTTCGTCGAAATTTGGGGATTTTTGAATTTTTTTTTTCAAAATGACATAGAGCAAAAAATGTAAGTATAAAAAATTATACAATTTCCTTTTGGAAAATCTTGTTTAAGGTGAACAAATACTTCGAAGAAAAAACCTATCCATTGGTCTGGTCCCTTCCCATCCCAGATTTAAGTTGAATTGAAAATATCTTAACAACAATGAAGAAAGAGTAGCAAGGAAGCGCAAAATACTTGTTAAGAGATATGAATCCACACCTGAGGCTCGATACCAACCAAATTATCATATTAATATTTTTTTGTAAGGTTGCTAGTAAACAATAAAATAACACATAAAATTTCGAATTATTTAATTTTTAAAAATGAACAATTTTA